>JAUNZM010000144.1:0-1200000 GCA_033459285.1 Clamator glandarius
TGAAAAGATTCAGAAAAGAGAGAACTAGAAGAAGGGCGATTTACTAAATCCCACTTTACATTAACACTTAATGTTAGGGATATTTTATGTAGTTTAGTGTGATTTGCAGTGCATGCAGGAACCTGCTTTCTTCTTCTAGAAATTCTTTTATCTGGCTCTTTGTTCTTCATGGCAGCTGGTGTTTTTGCTTAGATAACATTTTTAATTGTAGCTAGGCAAACAAAAAAGCAGAACAGTCCCCAAATTGTGTAACTATTGCAGTGGGCAATCAAGGAGTCAATGTAACATCTTATCCACCACACCAGTATTTTTGTTACTGTTCTGTGTGCATCATACATTGCTCAGACTCTCTGGGAATACGTGGGAAGTCATCTGTGCAATGCCCTCAGTGGTGATTCTTCCAAGTGATGCAAACGCCTGGTCTGCCTTGCACTGATGAGCAGCGCAACTGGGATGCTCAGTGGCACTCCATCCACAAGTTGTTAAAGCCTTCGTTGCTCCTGAGATTCATTGACATGAAGTCCTGGGGGGTTGCTTTATCATACCAACATAGGAGTGGGGAAGGCAGGGATGAAACACCACTTCTCCTCTTTCCATTTCTAATTATTCTTTTTCAGAGCCTAAATGAATTAACCTCACTTATTACTCACTTGCGCCTGAACTCATTTATTCATGGTATGACCTTAGCTCTGAGCAATATCCCAGCAGCCCCCATTAGCTGTCACTGTGTTTGAATTCATCACGTGTTGAGAAATCATTGTCTTGCAAGTGTGACAAAGTAGTGATTACCCTTTGAGAAGGTGACCTCGAGACACTACTGTGGTGACTGTTGTGTTGACCTTACTTTCATGTCTTTTGAAAGTAATTGTGGGATGATTTTTAAGAAGAAAAATATAAAATCAACCCCTCTGCTTTTTTTTTTTTTTTTTTTTTTTATTTGGAATTATCTTTGCACTTCCAGGAAAATTTTGTTTCATTTTAAGGGCAAAAATTTTAATAGAGTGACATTATAACTGTTTTTCCTCTGCTTTTAGTTTTGCTGTGAAGATCAGAACTTTAAGCTGATCTCAACTAGGAAAATGTGGAGGTACATTCAATTACTGCAGATGGCTCTTTCTGTTTATACACTGAATGCATACTCTGGTCCACACTATGTTTGTCCAGCTGGGTGAATTAATCTTGTTTATTAATTAAAACATGTGAAACTGATGTTTATGTGCCAGTTTCAATTTCAGGTTTTACCATCTGTTCAGTGGGTATCAACAACGAGAGGAAAAGCTTCACTTTTATTTAAAACATAATTATTAGCCTATAAAATAAAACCATTTTATGCGCACCATGTGTTTCTCAGGTAAGTGGGGAGAGGGGAGATCCTGTTTGTGTTAATGTTAATGGGCTACACTGATCCATGCCTTAATTTCTTTGAGGATGTTTTCATGGCCATTTATTTTTGGCAGAAGTGTGAATTAGCCACAGGACACTCTGCACATTATCTCTCCATCTAAGGGTACATTAGGTTCAAAGAAAGCTAGGGCTAATTCATTAGATGCTTACATTTCTTTAAATCTGAAAAGAATGTAGGAGGAATAAAGTAATTCTTGTCCATGTTCCTATTTTGATTTGTTCTTTAATTGTTTCATGCAGGTGGTATTACAGTAGCTTCTGCAATAGACTCATGAGTTCTATGTGCTCTTAGCAAGCTTTAGAAAGAAAAAACGGACCATTTTTTAAATTTCCCTCTGTCCTTACTAGCTGTCTGGAATTCTGTTATTTACACTGTCTGCCCATTAAGCAAAGGATTATGTTCAAAAGGTGTTGATTTATGCTTTTAAATCCTCAAGAGGAGAGCACCGTTTGTCACTGTTTTCATGTATCTTCCAGCACAGTAGGTATCTCCCTGTCATAGTCTGCAGCTTGTCTCTCCTTTCATTCATAAATTCAGTGCGTGGGGAGGTGGCATCTTTAGATCCCCTCTGGTTGATTTTTCTCCCTAAGGAGATCCAGCTGTCAGCCTCAATTGTAATTCTGAAATCAAACCAGCAACTGAATTCTTAGTAACTTTCTCCTAGGTCTAATCATGGTTTTCTTTTCTGATTCATTTGAGGTATACAAAAGAATCTGATCACTTAATGCCAGGCATATAAAAATCATAAGGCATTTTAAGATGCTGAGGAAGCATATTTTGAAAATGTGGTTTAGCCATTAGAGTGCATCCAGATCACTTACTCGAGCTCTTATCTCTATCTAGGAAGATGAGGAAGCTGTGTATGTATTTGTAAATGGAAAAGTCAAGAGCCTTACATACTTGTATGAGTTCAGGAGCTGCCATCAAGAGTCACTCTTCCTGAGACTCACAATAAATTTGTGATCAATGTCCAAGTGGAGACCGATGACAAGTGGTGTTCCTCGAGAGTCGATATTGGGACTGCTGTTGTTTAACAACTTTGTCACAGACATAGGCGGTAGGATTGAGGGCACCCTCACCAAGTTTGCCCATGACACCAGGCTGTGTGGTGTGGTCGACATGGTATAGGGAAAGGATGACATCCAGAGGGACCTTGGCAGGTGGACCTATGTGAACCTTAAGAAGTTCAGCAAGGCCAAATGCAACGTCCTGAGTTAGGGCAATCCCAGGCACAATTACAGACTGGATGGAGAATGGACCTAGTGTAGCTCTGAAGAGAAGGACTTGGGGATGCTGGTAGTTGGGAAGCTCAACAGGAGCCGGTGAAGTGTGCTTGCAGCCCAGAAGGCCAACTGTATCCTGGCCTGCATCCAAAGAACTGGGTTGAGGGAGGGGATTGTGCCCCTCTACTCCACTCTCATGAGAACTCACCTGGAGTCCTCATCACAGGAAGGACATGGATCTGTTAGAACGATCCAGAGGAGGCCAGGAAGATGTTCAGAGGGCTGGAGCACCATACAAGGACAGACTGAGAGAATTGGACTTGTTTAGCCTAGAGAAGGCTCTGGGGAGACCTTATAGTGGCCTTCCAGTACTTAAAGGGGGCTGTGAAGGGAAGGTCTTTGTACGTGAGGGTCCTGCATTGCAAAGAAGTTCTTGTATCACTGAATTTATTATCTCGAATTTTCAGTCACTGTTTTTTTAAAAATCCGTCTCTGCTTTGTAATATATTTCAGCTGCTTGTACAGCGGTGTTGAAAATACACCATATGATTATGATTTGTAAATATGTAAGAATTTCTGAATAGTTAAAGAAAAATTACAAGTAGCATTTGGGCTGTTGATATTTACTAACTGGTTAGGATTCAGTATAAATCTTCCATCACAAAATCATTCTTATTTTTTAAACAACAATAGCTCCCTCTATATTTGCATCCAACATCAGCTAAACCCTGACCCCAATTTCTTACTGGCCAAGTTTGTTGTATTCCTCAGCAAGATGCTTTCTCCTAGCAGAGGAGCTTTATTTTAAGAACTACAGAGCACAGCAATAAAGAGGTTCTAAATAGTTGTCAGAAAAGCATTCCAGAGCAATCAAAATAGTTTTTTAAACCCCCAAAGACTGCATGCTGTTTCAAAAGGGGAGAGTCATGACAAAGGAACAAATGGAGTCCCAGTGCCCAGCGATACATGTTACCAACGGAGCAAACCAATTATGTCCCTACTAAATTTGGTCCTAAAAGTTCTGTTTTGTTAAGGGCTAGCTAAACTAGTATCTGAGGACACTTTTTACCAGAAGAATTTCTGTACACTGTCACAAGAATGGAAGCAAATAGAAATAATTGAAGCAATTGTCTCAGTTGTCTCCAGGGTTGTCATGATGATGTTGATAAAATCAAATAAAGTGGAAGTTATTGCAAGTTGTTAGTGAGCAGTACAATGGTGAATTGGCAGTGGAAGGAGCTGAAGAGCTTAAAAGGTTTGCTCATTATCTAGATTTATTGTTTTCAGTTGTGGGAAAATGTTGGCTAAGCAAAATAACATGAATAATATCTGGTCTTGGTGGTAAGTTTTGAGCAGAAATATTTTCTTCTTGTTTTTATGACTTTTAATGGATTATTAAAAACTGCTGTGTCAATCTATACATTCTTAACAGTTTTAGCAGCTTGGGTTTACCCTCTGTAGCCATTCACATTGCCCGTGCAGCTGTGAGGAGCATGAATTTTTATGGCAGTGAAAGAAAAACAAGAAATGCTTTGAAAAAGCCTATAGTTGGTATAAAGTAAATTGGACAACAGAGCAAGCTCTCTGTTTGACAACTGAGCACATTGTAAATTGTGGTTGTGAAATGCATCGCAAGAGGAAATCAAGCAAATATTTTCCATCCCCACAGATATAGTTCCAACCTACCATCCACCCTGACTTTTTTCAATGTCTATGACTTCTTACTTGCACTTCTGTGCTGTGGCAAGCAAGAAGAGTGAGCAGGGCTCTTTTTTCAAGTGTTTGTGCCTGCTGTCACACCTTCAAATGTCCAGCTTCCCGCAGCAAAATAAAAATCCTTGGGACCTCCATAATAAGGGGTGGTGGCACTGTGTCATCTGAACAGTTTCGCATTGATGGAAAAGCTTGCAAAAGTGCTCAGGATTCACACGTAGTTAGCCCTAACTTCTAGGGATGTTCATCCCCACTGCAACGCTTGACAGGGATACCTGCACTTATTTATGCTGGGCTTCAGCCAAGCACATCTCCAGCACACCTCAGGATGAGGCCCTCCCCCAGCAAACTGCTCTAGGAGGTTGTTTCCAAGCTTGTATAAAGCTTTATGTCCTTACAGCCTGATGAAAATGATGTATGCTGGGAGAAAAGGGTTTAAGTTAGCAGCTTTTAACATCCGTTGTCAAGTCAAACTTTGTACGTAACACAAGGTGTAGCCATTTCACCCCAGTAAGTAGTTCTCAGGCAGGGTGTGTGCTTAGAGGTGTTGCAGCTGCTTGAAGATAGCCTGGCTTTAAAGGCATTAGCTGCTGCCACCTCTTGTTACCCAGTGTCCGTGTTCAGAGAAGCGGCACTCAGCAAAGTATAAAGGCTGACAGTATGCAAATCTTCGTGATGCAGAAACTGGATGCTGCTCTGTCAGCAGGTATTTGCTCTCATTTCCTTCATCTTGGTCTGCTGGATTCTTGATTTCTGTAGGGGAAGAAGGTCAGGACCTTTAATCTGGATCTTTTCCCCAAGAGGTCCTGGCTGTCTGTTGCTTCATTTGACTTCAGTGGGAAATTAGGGTGTTGAGCATTTCCAATCAGTTGTTGAAAAGCCTCCTCTTGTAAGTGTTTGCTCTTCAGTAAACCATACTTATGAAATTAATCCTCTTGAGATCAGAAGAGTGAGACCTGTATTACTGAAATATTTTATAAACTAATAAAACTTGCTTATATAATCCTGTTCTCATTGAATTTGGTGACAATTTGTCAGAGCGAGTAAGAGTTGACCATTATTAACCTTGAAAAGATTCTCAAGCGACATGCTACCAGACAATTTATTATTTTCAATTACCTAGTGTCTGCTCCATGGGGTTTTTTTTTGGTTTTTTTTTTTTTATTTTAGAGTTTTGTTTACCCTGCTGTGGGCCTCATAAACAGATTGCCAGTTACGGAAAACATTATTTTATGAATGAATGAAACTCATGATTTCCTGTAATAGCCAACTGCACTAATAGAAGGGTCTGACTTCTATCAACTAAATTGTTGATGAACCAGCAATGTGAGCCAGCAAGCCCTCCACGCACCAGTGGCAAACCCAGCTGAGCCACTGCAAAGTGCCCTTGCTGCCACACTCCCCTGTGGCATTCTGCATATTTCATCCTCTCTAAAAAGGTGTAGGGCAGGCTTTTCAATTTGGTTAGCAATGTAAATCTTTCTTAATAGCTAATAATAGGCATTTATTTATTCAAGGTAACTCCTAACTATTTAGACTGTCATCGCCATCATAACATAAATCACTGTGTCTCATTCCAGTACTTAATTCAATAATTCCATGTTTGGCTTAGACAAAATTAGGAATAAATTATATTCACTAGTATTTCAATGCTAGGTGATTTTGTAGTACTAATTAAAACTTCTAACATTAGAGCTATGGTCGACCTTCAAAATGATCTGTTATTTTGTAAAAAGATAAGCCTCTGTAATTCCATATGAATATTTAATAAGGTAATAAATGTAGAGAAACAAAACCTGATGCTGGATATTTTTTAGATTCAGATTTAAAAGAAAAATATATATGTATTTCCTCCAGTTTGCATACACTAGCAAATTCAGGAAGAAGATCAATCAGCATTTATTTAACAAGGTAACATGATAGATGCAAGAGTTCTCCAGGGTGCTTAGGAGCACTTGAAACCCAAACCTTATTGTTATAGTGGCTTGTGCAGCCTGTGATTTGTTCCACTGATGTGTTTTCAGCTGAGGAGAGGCTCTGCCTCTAGGTGGACTGCTCCTTCCTTTATGGCTTGATGTACATCTAGTGGAAATACTTTGGGTACAACTTGGCAACGGAGCAAGGCGGGCAGGCTCTACATGCCTGACACTGACCGCCTGGATGTGTCCCGTACAGAACATGAGTCCAGGTCTAGGACTTAGCAACACAGAATTGTTTGCGTTGGAAGGGACCTTAAAGTTCATCCAGTTCCACCCCTCTGCCTTAGGCAGGGACATCTCCCACCAGATCAAGCTGCCCAAGGCCTTGAACACCTCCAGGGATGGGGCAGCCACAACTTCTCTGGGCAACATGTGCCAGGGCCTCACCGCGCTCATTGTGAAGAAATCCCTCCTTATGTCTAGCCTAAATCCACCTCTCTCCAATTTAAAGCCATTCTCCGTCATCCTATCACTACAAGTCCCAGCTTTCCTGTAGCCCCTTCGGGTACTGGAAGGTCTCTATAAGGTCGCCTTGGATCCTTCTCTTCTCCAGGCTGGATAACCCCAACTCTTTCAGCCTGGCCTCATATGGGAGGTGCTCCAGCCCACAGATCATCCTTGTAGCCTCCCCTGGCCTCGTTCCAACAAGTTCCATCTCCTTGCTATGTTGAGGATTCCAGAACTGGACACTATACTCCAGGAGGAATCTCACAAGAGAGGAACAGAGAGGCAGAATTCCCTCCCTTGTCCTGCAACATTTTCATTTCCTGATTAACTCTTCTTATTCTGGAGTTGGTTGGAGATACAGTTGGCTTTATTTGGCATGGAATTACCATTGTGTGCTAAAACTCCGTACACAAGGATCACTTGCCTCCTAACTGCGATGTACAGAATGAAGGCTGTATATTTTAGAAAGTCTGATGGGGCTGTTGAGGACCCGGGTTCAATATGTTAAGGGTATGTATAAGGCTGTATATAAGACAACAGGAAACTGTACTGAAATCTGAAGGTTTTGGGGGTTCTTCTAGCACCTAGCAGAGGCAATATTGTCAAAGTACACAAGTAGGATTATAAATTGAAATGTGAAGAAGAGGCCTACTTACTGGAGTTTGTGAGAGGAAATAAATCCAAGCCTATGGTTTCTTTTTCTCCTCTCACCAGAAAGAAAAATGTGTAATGAATGTCTCATGTCTGAAACACTGGGCTGGATTCATCAAAGGGAGTTAGTAATTACCAAATTGAGAGAATCATGAAGTGCTTTTCTAAATTTGAAAGGCTCATCAAGAATAGATCAGGAGCAGGCAAAATTAATAGTTATGAACTCATTTCCATAGAAATGGACTTATTAGCAAGCATGCCAGCTGCCTAAAATTATAAGGTCTCTTCCTTGTGCTTGCAGGAAATAATCTTTTTTTTTTTTATAAAAGTAATTTTGACTTTATTTTTTATTGCTCTTCTAAACTAGTGTTTGGCAAAATCCTTCTAAACCAGGAAAAGACTTCACTGGACAATAGAAATATTTAACTAAAAAGAGAAAAATGATGTGGAAAGGAGAAGTGATTTATAGTCCTGATTCTTCCCAATGGTGCATACTTATCTAAGAGAAAAATGGAGTAAGTCTTAAGAAAAAGCTGAAAAATCTTTATAGAATAAAGTTTGTTTATCAGGATTTAATGGCTGATAAGAGCATGAGTTACAGTTGTTGTCTTCCCTGCTAGTGGATTTTCCCACTGGTAGTGTTTTGTCTTCACCTGGCAGTTGCAGATCAACAACTACAAAGACCAACATATTGGCCACCAGCTACAAATCAGACTAAAAGCTGAGGATTTCTCATTGCAGGGTGGAATGACTCCTTTTAAAGAGGGTTATAGGGTAATGCTGCATAGCCCAGAGAGAAAATTACATGCAGGTGTTGCAAGGTGGGTTTATCAACTAATGGAGCTGACATAAGTAAATGCAGGCCTTTAAGGTCTTGATTATGGTTTAATTTATCTCTGGTTTTACTTTAGCAACCTACCTCAATTTCAGTGACAGAAGTCAGTGGTCTCCCACACAGTATTATAGAAGGTGATTAATAAACTACAAGAATTATGAATATTGTACCGATCTTCCTGCTAGGAAAGAAGCCCCTGTAGGATAACACGTGCAGCAGAAGTCAGAAGGTGCTAGTCTAAGCAAGAAAGAAACTCACATTTCAGGTTTTATCATACGTTTGTTATAGTTGGAAGCTGGGAAGAAACTTAAAACAAAGCGGGTGGATTAGTTCATGGGGTACTGTGTCCCAGATAACTCTTGGCATTGCTTGAAGGCTGAATCTTTGTCCTAAAGAGGGAAAGAGGGAGACCATAATTCTAGAGAAAATTCTTTGACCTGCTGTTCTGAAGGTAACGGGAAACCTGCTGCTGAATAAAGGAGACCAGAAAGTTGACTACTGGTTTTCTACAACTGCACACTCTGGCAGAACAAGTGAAAGATGGTTTAATACAGCAGTTAGATACTCTTTCAGCAAATAACCAAAAGAGAAGAAGTTGATCCTTCTTTAATCTATATTAATATGTCATGATAAATGATTTACTTCTGAGACAAAGCAGGAAACAGTTGACAAGCCGCATTGTTTTTCCAGGTAATGATAAGGATTCTTTTTGGAACCAGGAATTCCTGAGTTCTGGGAGACTTGGGATCTTTGCTGTAGCTCATAACACTAACATTAGATAGATCTGAGGAAGATTTTCTAGATGCGCAGCGACTCATTTCTAATCCCGTAGTGTATAACCATGTCTGCTTTTAAACGAAACATGTCTTTTATAGCTATACAGTTGTGCTAAGGATGCAGTGAATTTTCTCTCTATATTTACAGGCACAAGAGTCATTTTATTCCCTGGCAATTATTTTGGCTGGCTATGTAGGCAAGATGCGCACACATGCTTTTCTTAGGGAGAGGTTGATCACAGTCTGTCTTAAAAATACTAGACCACTATTATGGTTACTTTTTGGATGTGTGAAAAGGAAAGCATGAAGGGAATAATTGAAGGCATGATGGTCTGAGGTCAGAGAAGTGCCAATCATTGGGACATGGAATGGATTTATCAGTGCAGACTAACCTGACATGGTGTGTAATGGTGAATCTAGAGCAAAACTCTCCATCAGTGATTTTGTTCTGAATTTGAAACCACTTGTGGGTGTTTTTGTGAGTGGCAACTATTGACTTGAACAGGTTGAACCTAAATTGCAGAACTAAACATACCTTGAAATATCTAGATCCATAGTTAGTGTAGACCTCAACTCTAAATTTTGTGTTCTGTATGAATTAATTTTATCTAATTTAGATAAAACAAACTGCCAGAAGTAATACACAGAAAACGATGAAGCTGAGTACTCCATCATGGTGCCCACAGTGGTTATGTTCTTAACAGAAATGGTTTAATCACATCCCTGGTATTGTGTAATAATATTTACCATAAAAGTTTTTTGCTGATTGTCTGGTTGGCCATCCAAAAAATGCTGTAATAGCTTCTAGTTCTGCCTGGAGGTGGATAGTATCTTCTGTCAGCATGGAAAATATTTATCCTCCAGGCATTGAAGCATATGTTTGTGTTGTTTGTTGTCAGAAACAAAACATGAAAATCAATAATTTGTGTTCAGATTTTTTTTTCTTTACAATGCGCCTTCAAAAACATATGGCAGAAACAGATTCTGCCTCTGTGCAGTTGGGAAGAGGAAAAGGATGTTTTAAGTCTCTGTTCTTTGTAGCAGCAGGCTAAAACTTTATGAACACAGCTCTTAGAGTCACTTCTTTACAGTGAGCACACACAAGTAATGTAGCCAGAGACAGGACAGGGAACGAATCCCTTGATCAGGAATAAGCTTTCTCGTGCTCGCAGTAAGAGCACATTCAAGTCATTACAGAACGGTCTAACATGCTGCAAATTCTGATTTTTAGCCTATTTTATGAGCATGTACCCTGAAACTTCAGTAATATCGATAACGTCAGTTGTCTCTTCAAAAATATGATTTAGTGATTTGATCTTCAGTCAGGTTAGCTGCCTTCCCATCCCACCTCCATATTTTGGAAGCTGCATCAGTTCTCCACACTGCAGGTGTCTGGCTGGAAAATTGGGGCAGGAACTAGTATGCTGCTTTGTAAAGTACCTTAATTTTTGTGGAAGTAAAGCACTGGATGAGCAAAGATCTGTTTTCTAAATAGGTTCCTGCTGTGGTTATTATGAGTGCCATTGGTTAAGAGAATATCTGTCTTACAAAACTGAAGATTAATTATTAATATTTGCAGTGTTGGACCAGATGAGAGTATGAAGTGTTATTGTTAACAAAAGAAGCAGAAGTAATTTTTAAATATGGTTCTGAATGGTATACATTTACATCCGTTTCTTTACCTTTAAACATTTCTTTCCAGATGAGAAATATGTAATGATTGCCATATAATTACAAGTCTGCACCAATCATAGAATCATAGAATCATTAGGTGGAAAAGAACATCAGCTCCAACTGTACCTGTCTACTATGAAATCACGTCTCCAAGCACCTCATCTACTCATTGTTTAAATACCTTCAGGGATGAGGTCTCCACCATCTCCATGGGCAGTCATTCAAGTGCTTGAGAACCCTTTCTGTGAAGAAATTTTTCCCAAAGTCCAATCTAAAGGCATGAGGTTTAACAAGGCCAAATGCCGGGTCCGGCACTTGGGGCACAACAACCCTGAGCAGCTACAGACTGGGAGAAACCTGGCTGGAAAGCTGCCTGGAAGAGAAGGACCTGGGGGTGCTGGTTGACAGCTGACTGAACATGAGCCAGCAGTGTGCCCAGGTAGCCAAGAAGGCCAATGGCATCTTGGCTTGGATCAGGAACGGCGTAACCAGCAGGTCCAGGGAGGTTCTTCTCCCTCTGTACTTGGCACTGGTGAGACCGCTCCTCGAGTCCTGTGTTCAGTTCTGGGCCCCTCACCACAAGAAGGATGTTGAGGCTCTGGAGCGAGTCCAGAGAAGAGCAACAAAGCTGGTGAAGGGGCTGGAGAACAGGCCTTATGAGGAGTGGCTGAGAGAGCTGGGGATGTTTAGGCTGGAGAAGAGGAGGCTGAGGGGAGACCTTATTACTCTCTACAACTACCTGAAGGGAGGTTGTGGAGAGGAGGGAGCTGGGCTCTTCTCCCAAGTGACAGGGGACAGGACAAGAGGGAATGGCCACAAGCTCCGCCAGGGGAAATTTAGGCTTGAGATTAGGAAAAAGTTCTTCACGGAGAGGGTGGTTAGGCATTGGAACAGTCTGCCCAGGGAGGTGGTTGAGTCACTGTCCCTGGAGGTGTTTAAGGTGAGGGTGGATGAGGTACTTAGGAGCATGATTTAGGGATTGGTGGGAATGGTTGGACTCGACGATCCAGTGGGTCTCTTCCAACCTGGTTATTCTGTGATTCTGTGTAAACTTCCCCTGACACAACCTCAGGCCATTCTCTCTTGTCCTGTCACTGATCACTTGGGAGGAGTGACCAGCACCCACCTCTCCGCAACCTCCTTTTAGATAGTTGTAGAGAGCAATTAGGTCTCCCCTCATGAGAATGTTGTCATGAATTGAAAATAAGGATAATCTGCCCCTAGTTTTTGTCATGCATAATTTCTGCAAATACATTTTTTCACTGAGATAGACAAGTTTGGGTTTGAAACACTTTCCCCCTCCTGCCCCGCCGTAAGAGCTCATATCTGATACAGCATGAGGAACAGCCAACTATTCTGTTGTTTAAGAGTATCAGCATTTGCAGCAACAAAATTATAATAATACCGTATTAAATAATTTAGCAACATCTGTGCAATGCAGCTCCCAGGATTTTGGGATTATTCTGTAAATTCATTGTGATTATGGAGAATGAATGCCTGAATTTAATGGAAAAAATGCCTCCATTTCAGGAAACTAAAGGATATAACATCAGCCTATCTATACAGTGTAAGTGTTGCCCAGTGTGTAGTTTGGTTTAGATTTCTGTCAGTGTCTTCAAGTCTGCATGTTGAATTTGATAGTAAATGTGGTGAACAGAAAAGAAAAATGAAAATCTGTTTTGTTATGAGCATCCTACTGATGTGGTAATTTTTTTTTTTAATTTGTTTTTTTTTTTTTTTCCAGAGCAAACATGTCTTCCTATGAGATCCTGCAGATGGACTTTGAGATCGACAACACTAGCAGCCTGGCAGGCGCACAGCAAATTACCTGGCAGGTGGAATACCCTCGAGATGACTCCCTGAGTGAACTGGTGGTTTCTGAAATCTTTGTCAGCCGGACAATGTTTGTGGGAATTGTTCCTCTTGCGATGGTAAGAACCTGCTGCAGCTTCTTTTTGCTAAATGTTTCCATTGGTTCTTGTTAGTGTTCAAGGGAATGTGAACCATTTTATTATACACTACTTCCTATGCACCTGCTGCAAGTGATTTGAATGCAAAAAATACATTTCAATAAGATTTTATTTACCTGATATGCCATAATGGCTCCTTGGAAACCATTTCAGTCTTTTGTGAAAATTCTTTACCGTTTGTGGATTATTGGTCTGGTACATGGAAATAGCTCCTTTGGAGCCATTGTCTTCTGGACTATAAATGCGACTGCCATGCATGTGCTCTAAGGGTAAATGTTGCAATTAGTTGGGACATTTTCAATGAAATAAATTAGTATGCGTGTGTGGGAAACTTCATTGCTAAACCAAACAACTGGACTGTTTTCTGCTTTGCTTTTCCCCAAAGAGCAGCAAAGTCCAGTGAGCTGCAAAGTGTCAGTTTAGTAAAAGGTCTGTTTTGAGTTACAGAGAAAGGTCAAAACAGTTTCTGGAGATGTAGGTGTCAGCTGTATTTTCCAGGCAAGGTTTAAGGTGTACACGTGCAGAAAGCTTGAAGTGAATGGTTTATTTGAAAAATGCAAATATGTCCTCCTAAAATCAAACGCACCCTTTCTAGGAGGGGCTTTTGGCCTATGTTTGGACCTGATGGATTTTTTAGTACTAGAGCTTTAAGCATCCTCATGACCAGTGATTTCAGTGGGGATATTCTGGTGTGAAAGTAGAGAAACATCCACAGAGCTTGGATGTTACTCCCTGGATGTTCATCCAGAGAGCCTGAATGAAACAGCCAGAGAGCCTGGATGTTATGCCATTTCCCTCAGAAACTCTCTGGGAAATTTTATATCCTTTCTTGTGAACATCTGCCCTTCCTTTCCAAGTTGGTCTGTGCTGGTTTTCTGTCTGTTATACCATATAACCAACAAATATTGATTTTTCACTCTGTATGACCACTAGATTTTGCTAGGACAAAAGCTAGAAAAGATCCTTGTAAAGGTAAACAAGACACTAAATAATTTTAGTTTCCAGCTCCTACTGCCAAAGGCAGCCCAGTGATACAGGAGGAATTACATACAGAAAAGTCAACAGAGAATTTTCTTCTAGTGCCTTTTTTTGAAGCAGGTAGGAGATGAAACAAAACTCTCATTGTGCAGATGAGCTGTTACCAAGTAAGGATGGTGAATCAGATATAATGACAGAATATGGTTCATCAACAGTCTTGCACATATCATTGCAGGTTTCAAATGGATAGCATGGAATCTGTGCTGTGCAGAATGCTGCAGGTATAAAAGAAAAGGAAATCCAACCCAGCAGCCCATCGTGAATGTTGGATCAAAGCTTTGCTGTTGCCTCTGCCAGGGTTTTGCCAGAGTTTCACTTTATCTCTTTGCAGTTATGGCAGATGTTGGCCACATTAGCTGTGTCTAGATGTCCTTGGAAAAAATCTGAGGCTGAATCTGAATTCTAAGTGAAGCAAATCTAATCTCTGACACTTTCACATTGTAAAGTAACCATGGAGTAAAGCAAAAACCGTCTTCTCTGAATTTATGACCTTAGTCCTCAAATGGGGGACTTGTGGGCTGTTGCTTTGCTGCTGGATGTGACCATCCTTGAGTGGCTTGGCCCAAGGCTGACAGGAGATCTGATACCAGGGATGGGGCAGGAATAACGGGTTATATATTTGCACTTCTTTCCCTTAATGTTTGCCAATTTGTGTGCCGCTTCATTTCACAGTCACTAAGTGGTGCAGATTCTGGCACTGCATCGCCAGTCAGGAGCAACAAATAACTCAACTGTGCATCATCCTGTGTTCAGAGAAAAACATTCCCGAGGCCCAGTGTTCCTGGCTGAACTAAATGCATTTTAATGTTCATTCCTCTTCAGGATTTGCCAGGCTCATTGGTGAGGCAGTCTCCCTCTGAGAGCAGGTGATGTCTGTAAAGGAGGATTTTGTCATCTCCTGGACCTTGTCCCCCAGAAGAACACCACAGAAAGGTCCAGAAACCAGTGTGTTTCCATGCCTTTGCCACTGTACCCAACATGAATTACTTGCTCTTCCTTTCCACTGTATCCACTGTTTCATTGTAAACATTTAATGTTTATAGATGAAAACATGGAGTTCCTTGGGGAGTTTGAAGTTTGAGCAAAACATTTAGTCCTTTACTTGCAGTCCTCTGCTTGACTTTACATTTTGACAGAACTAGCAAAACGTCATGGTGTGTCAGTGGTAATGACACCAGCATTTGCATGAAGAAATGCAGCTTGGTGTTATGAACACGAAAAATTTCTTTCCAGTAAGAAGATTGAGGAGGATTCAGTAAGAGCTTAGTGGAGGGGAAATTAGCTGTGAAGTCCTGCAAAACAAAACTAAGCTTTAATGTGTGGATCTCTTGCTATAGGCCACTGCCTCTTTTAATAAAAAGATCCTCTTCCATGTAGTTTGGAATATCATTCTTTCATTGCTGCAGCTGGTCATGAGTTTATCTTTGTTTTTCATGCTACTTTCTTAAACAAACAGGAGAAAATCAAAAGAGCCCCCAGATAATTTATTCTGTAATTGCATTGCGGTGACTCTGGGGATAGCAGTGGCAATATTTTTCTCATTACTAGCTTCCTTTTTTTACATAAATGTATGGGAAACTGCATAGTAACATTTTATTAATAACCTGATGAAAAGAGCCGGTTTTTGTGGTGGTGGTTTTTTTTTTTTTGTTTTACTTTAGCAAGTTTATGAAGCCCTTAACATCAAATCTCATGTTCTTAACATTTATATTTGGTAGCAAGGCTGAAAAGAGGTTTTTTTTTGATTTTTCTAAGCGAAGATAAAGCTGATTTTTGCATATTATGTAGCAAAAAATAGCTCCTTATTAACAGACAATCTTGCTGTAATGAATTGATATTGCAGATTATTTCTGGCTACTCCTTTGGTATCAAACCAGCCGTGCATTAATAAGCACTGTTTTGAGATGCACAGAAGGAAGCAGGGCTAGGGAGAGTCCATAGATGAAATCCTGGCAAGGGTAGATCTCATCAGCTGTGCTCTCTGCCTGCTCCTAAGATGAGGTCATCTGACACAGCTTGGTGAAAGAACAGCATGAAAAACTGCAATGCCTGTGTTCTATGGCTGAAAAGGAAATGAGATTTTTAAGCTTTGATAGGATTTTAGGAAGTCAGTGGAAACTCGTTAGCTTTTGAGGAAAGCCCAAAGAGTGACGGTAACTGGAGTTAACACCAACTGGAGGCCAGTCACAAGTGGGGTTCCCCAGGGCTCAGTGCTGGGTCCAGCCCTGTTCACTCTCTTTATCAATGACCTGGATGAAGGCATCGAGTGACCCTTAGCAAGTCTGTGGATGACACTAAGCTGAGTGGAAGTGTGGATCTGCTGGAGGGTAGGGAGGCTCCAAAGGGATCTGAACAGGCTGGACAGCTGGGCAGAGTCCAATGGGATGAGGTTTAACAAGGTCAGGTGCCGGGTCCTGCACTTGGGGCACAACAACCTTGAGCAGCTCCAGACTAGGAGAAGCCTGGCTGGAAAGCTGCCTGGAGGAGAAAGACCTGGGGGTGTTGGTTGACAGCGACTGAACATGACCGAGCAGTGGCCCAGGTGGCCAAGAAGGCCAATGGCCTCTTGGCTTACGGCGTGACCAGCAGGTCCAGGGAGGTTCTTCTCCCTCTGTACTCGGCACTGGTGAGACCGCACCTCGAATCCTGTGTTCAGTTCTGGGCCCCTCACCACAAGAAGGATGTTGAGGCTCTGGAGCAAGTCCAGAGAAGAGCAACGAAGCTGGAGAACAGGCCTGATGAGGAGCGGAGGCTGAGGGGAGACCTCATTGCTCTCTACAACTACCTGAGCAGAGGTTGTGGAGGGGAGGGAGCTGGGCTCTTCTCCCAAGTGACAGGGGACAGGACAAGAGGGAATGGCCTCAAGCTCTGCCAGGGGAGGTTCAGGCTGGACATCAGAAAAAAAAAAAAATCACAGAAAGGGTCATTGGGCACTGGCAGAGGCTGCCCTTCCCTGGAGGTGTTTAAAGGGCGGATGGATGAATTGCTCAGGGACATGGTTTAGTGGTTGATAGGAATGGTTGGATTCAATGATCCTGGATTTCTTTTCCAACCCGGTTATTCTATGATTCTGTGAATACTTAATGCGGCAAAGCTAACTGTTCTTCCTTCTGTATGATAAATGTAAAAATAGGGTGGGTTTCTTGGGGGGAGCATGTATTTTTTGGAGCGAGGACTAAAATGCAATCTTGGACTATTGGGAATTCCTCCTGTCTATCATAGAATCATATGATCCTCCATATGATAAATCTCAGTGTTATTTATTGCAAAATTCAGTGCATTCAAATATGTAAATAAATAAAACATTTGCACTAATGAGAGAAAATAAAACAAAATTGTATATTGAAAGGGAGCCTACTTTCTACATCATCTGACAGTTCTCCCCAAATCCTTGAGCTGCTTCTAATTGAAACATCCAGTTTCAGCAACTGCACAGGGCCAGACAGTTGGGATTTTCAAGGAAACTACATACAGATGGAAACAGCACAGTCTAGTAACTTAATATTTGCTTTCTGAAATATTTGCGTCTCTGCTTCTGGGTGAGCAATGTAGACTATGCATGGTAGGAAAGTGCACAGAGAGGATGCTGTGGAAATGTAGACCATCCCTGGCTGGTATGGCAAAGAAAAGGGAAAATATCAAGATGGGCGATCACAGATGCACGCAGCCTACACCTCTCTCAGGAGCTGGTTTGGATGACAGCTGTGATAACCCCACTGCTGCTGAAAGGGTCGACTTTCTTTGTGGAGTTGTTCTGATGGCTCTGCCTGTGAATCAGATACCTGCTGAGAGGCTTCAGTCCTGTAGCACTCATTATAGAGGAGCATAACGGAGAACGCTCTCGTTAAGCTATACTATCACTCCCAGCTGTTGAGAAGAGTGTGGAAAAGGAAGTGACCCAGGCTGTGTGCGTACAGACAAAGTAGCATGGGAAAACACATTCAGTTTTATTTGAGGAATGTTTGGAGATGTGAAATGACATAGGAGTATCTTTCAGCCTGTGTCCCCCCTTCCCAACCAACTCCCCTAGATTTTGTTCAGTCCAGCCTTGTTCCCCCTTAGCAGGTGACTAGAGCACTGGTTCAAAATCAATTCTGAGTGCAAAGTGCTCATTGTCTCACTGGCACTGTTTCCAGCCTTACATACAGTCTGATCCCAGATGGTATTGCTGTGTGCATTTTACACCATTTTAGAAACAGATTGTTTATTGTGTCTGGTATTCAATGTTCCTTAACTTATGCTGAGATGAACACACAGGATTCCAGGTCTCGCATACCTATCCTACCTAGTCATTGTTTTATAAACTAAGTGATCTCCCAAAGTGTTTAGGCCAACAGCCTGCAGGTTTGTTCCTGGAAGGTTTTGTTTCTGTAGATGAGGCTAGATCAGAAAATTTACCCCTTCTGAGAATAAAAATTGGGTATATGCATAATTGTTCTCTTGTATAGCTGTAGAGGTAGAAAAATATATATCATAGAATCATAGAATAACCAGGTTGGAAGAGACCCACCAGATCATCGAGTCCAACCATTGCTATCAAATACTAAACCATTTCCCTTAGCACTTTGTCCACTCGTGCCTTAAACCCCTACAGGGAAGGTGAATCAACCACCTCCCTGGGCAGCCTCTGCCAGTGCCCAGTGATGCTTTCTGTGAAAAATTTTTTCCTGATGTCCAGCCTAAATCTCTCTTGGCAGAGCTTGAGGCCATTCCCTTTTGTCCTGTCCCCTGTCACTTGGGAGAAGAGCCCAGCTCCCTCCTCTCCACAACCTCCTTTCAGGTAGTTGTAGAGAGCAATGAGGTCTCCCCTCAGCCTCCTCTTCTCCAGGCTAAACACCCCCAGCTCTCTCAGCCGCTCCTCATAAGATTTGTTCTCCAGCCCCTTCACCAGCTTTGTTGCTCTTCTCTGGACTCGCTCCAGAGCCTCAACATCCTTCTTGTGGTGAGGGGCCCAGAACTGAACACAGGACTCGAGGTGCGGTCTCACCAGTGCCGAGTACAGAGGGAGAATAACCTCCCTGGACCTGCTGGTCACGCTGTTTCTGTTCTAAGCCAAGATGCCATTGGCCTTCTTGGCCACCTGGGCCACTGCTGGCTCATGTTCAGTTGCTGTCAACCAGCACCCCCAGGTCCTTCTCCTCCAGGCAGCTTTCCAGCCAGGCTTCTCCTAGTCTGTAGCTGCTCAGGGTTGTTGTGCCCCAAGTGCAGGACCCGGCATTTGGCCGTGTTAAACCTCATGCCGTTGGTCTCAGCCCAGCAGTCCAGCCTGTTCAGATCCCTTTGGAGCCTCCCGACCCTCCAGCAGATCAACACTTCCACTCAGTTTAGTGTTGTCTGAGTGTCTTACAAAACCCAGATATAAATATGTAGGGAAATAGTTGATTCTTTCTTAGTTACTTGTTTTCAGATTGCTTTAGAAGTGGTCAGTGAAATTCTAAGTTCTTTGGACAACAGGCTGAGAAAACACAAAGCTCAAAAAAACATTGCAACCTCTGAAATTCTTCAGAGTGCTGCTGTTTGAATGCCAGGAGCTGTGCAGCAAGGTTCCCATTAGGGGGGACGTTGGATCTGAAAATGAATGAAACCACCTAAATGTGTGTATTCCTCCATAAGTAAAACTTTGCAAATTACCCTAAATTAATTTTCTGAGTACTGTGGCACGTTACGTCCTGTAACGGCTAGCGCATTTTCTTATAGCTGAAAGGGATTAGATGGGCCTGCTTACATAGGGAAAATAAATAAATGCAAACTTCTAAAACTCCATGCAAATTAACAAGTTATTTTTTCCTTAAATACTCTGTCATTATTTCATATTTATATAGTGTTCTATATTTCCAGAAAACTTTACAGACATTAATTAATCAGACCTGAATAAACCAAGCTTCATGAGAATGGAAAATTGCATGGAAAATTAAATTGAAACTAAATCACTCTTACTCAGTTGTACCTGTTTCTGAGTGATTTATAAATCCCTTCTCATACTCCTAAAGGCACTTTTTAAAACACTTAAAAAAATCCTACAATATTATCACTAATTATCTCAAAAATTTTTGGTTAAAAAAGAGGTAGGATATATAATGTCATGAACTAATGACAGCACAGATCAGTGGCTTTGAAGAATATAAAAACTGTTTTATCATCTAAAGCTGTGCATAACTATTTAATCTGATTTAATTCAGGTAGAAATTCATGGATGGGAAGATTACTCCCTCAATCTGCAGCCTATTTAGAAGGTGAAATATTGGACTCCTGGAGGTTTCCTTGGAGGAATTGAGAAGGCACGTTTAGTTTTGTCTAAATTTTTACCATAATATTTTAAGGAAAAAAAAAAAAAAAAAGTTGAGAAATTTTACCTCTAGAAAATGAATGAGACAGAACACCGTACCAAGGTGGCTATTGTGGAGATAGTGTGCAGGCTTCTAGCTTAAGCATTACTGCACTGTCCTCTTGCAAGATACAAATGCATCCCTGGATACCTTTGAGGATCTGGGCCCGGCTGTTCAGTTCAACATTCCATGATGCACTGAGTGTTAGATGAGGATGGCAGCTGCGTTGCTCCAGTGAGGCTTATCTTGTTTTCTTTTTGACAATAAATATCCCTGATAATTGATTCTTCCAACATCTGGTGTGCAGATTAACGTGTGGAACTAATGGCCCCAAAAGTAGAAGGTGATCCATTTTCATCATGTTCAGTAGAATAACAGATCAAGGTGAGGAGGTGGAACACAACCACATTTGAAGTTCTTTTCGGTTCCTCTGTTTTGATATGTTACTAAATATCAGGAAAAGAATCTGCCTTCTGATATTACAGTTGCTAACTCTAGACACTGCAGGCCGTTACTTTAAAATCACTTCTATGCCTTTGAAGTAGGGTGCAAGTTGTGAATCTGGTTGATGTCTAATGCATTGGAAGGTGTGTTTTAACATCCAGCAGATCCGTCAGAAAACTAGAAAGCTGGATCTAATCTAGATGGCTCTGGAGCGAGTCCAGAGAAGAGCAACAAAGCTGGTGAAGGGGCTGGAGAACAGGCCTGATGAGGAGCAGCTAAGAGAGCTGGGGGTGTTTAGCCTGGAGAAGAGGAGGCTGAGGGGAGACCTCATTGCTCTCTACAACTACCTGAGCGGAGGTTGTGGAGGGGAGGGAGCTGGCCTCTTCTCCCAAGTGACAGGGGACAGGACGAGAGGGAATGGCCTCAAGCTCTGCCAGAGGAGGTTTAGACTGGACATTAGGAAAAAATTTTTCACAGAAAGGATCATTGGGCACTGGCAGAGGCTGCCCAGGGAGGTGGTTGATTCACCTTCCCTGTAGGGGTTTAAGGCATGGGTGGATGAGGTGCTAAGGGGCATGGTTTAGTGTTTGATAGGAATGGTTGGACTCGATGATCTGGTGGGTCTCTTCCAACCTGGTTATTCTATGATCCTATGATTTGTCTTAATATAACGGTCTTACAATATAATGATCTTGTGAAGTGTATGTCCTGCTAAATACAGGACTTGATAGCACAGGTAAATCTGTTCTGTCCAATGGTGATACAAATCTCACTGTTGTCTTGTTCTGGATAGATAGAACCTCCAATTTCCATAGTTATGGAAAGCATACCTGGCAGCAAAGTAGTCAGTGGAGTCTGACACCTGGGGTACGGGAAACAAACACTTCACCTGCTTTGAGCCTGTCACCCAGCTTTCTGTCACAAATAAATGTGATGGGATTAATCTGTTATCTATCTAACAGTTGGGATAAAAAGAATAATAAGAAAAGAAAAATCCAGGTCTTTTAGAGAGTTTCTAGGCAACGAGGAACTTAGTCAAAGTAAAGAACAAGACATTGAAGACGTACATTTTAACTGTTTTTTGTAAGAAGGCTCCAGCTGAGGCTGAAGGCTTGAGGAACAATAGGTTTAATAATAGATGAATATCTATCACTCTCTTTTTATCTAGGAAAATGATGGCTTGGTCTGTGACTGGCAGCTCTGATGTTTTAGATATATGTGCTACAGGTCCTTTCTTCTATAGTAATAGAATCGTAATTCTCAGACTGTCATTATTCGGAAGTGTTTTTTACCAATTACAATGATCAGTATTTCACCAGGGCTCTGAGCCCCTAAGTCTGAAATATTTCTGAATATCCTACAAGTATTTAATCTATGTCTTCAGAAATCTTGTTTCCTCCCCAAAAATGTAAGCTACCGGTTGACTAATGGTTTACTAATGCTGTGAATCACTTAGAACCACAGATGGCTGTATATACTCCAGAGAGGTTTCTTTTAAATGAGAAGCTGAATAATAGCATCTCCACTTGCTGCTGGCAAATGTACTAACAAGAACACCCAAGAAAATTGTCCTTAAAGATGCCCCTTTCTTTTACTCGGGCTGAAAAGGAATTGCTGAGTGTAACATTTTGCTTATTTGTTATAGAAAATGTAAGAAAGCAGGATGAGGGTGATTTTGGTGGGTTTTTTGTTTGTTTGTTGTTTTTTCTTTATTGTACTTCTACCTTTGGCTGCTGAGTATCTCATGAGGAACAAGAAGGAAAACGCAGTTTGGAATGAATGCCACCAAATCCTTATTTTCAGTAGAGATGGCATTACTTTGTGCTCTTATTCACAGAGAGTCTACCATTGTCATACTCTGATACATCTTTCCCGGTAAGGGCTCTGTGCTGTTCCAGCTTAAAAGTTCAGTTAAAAATGTACAATATTTTTATGGGAAGATTTTCCAAAAATGATTGATTGACTTAAATAAAGTCTTTCAAAAACATTTGGGTTTTTCTGCCCTGCATAAAAGAGACAGGAGTTGGAGGTGCTTGGATTGTGCTGGGAATGTTGTCAGCTGCCTGGAAAGCAGCAGGCTCCCCGTGCAAGCCCTCAAGCAAACTGAGGTTTTGGCACAAACTCAAGCCAGGCTCATGTGCATCCACATCCAGCTGTGATGTTCTCCATACTAAGCGATGCCTGCGTGACCCTCTAGTCAAAGAAGCAGTCATTTTAAAGCTTAGAAATGATGTGTTTCTTTGTACTACTCTTCATGTTTTGTTGCTTTTGCCTGTTAGTCTGCTCAGCTTACGTCCTGTTCCATTATTCAGGTTCTACCATGGCTTTCATTCATGAGAATTCTTGTGCCCTTCTTTGGAGAAAATATTTCTTCTGTGCATTCATATTAATTCAGTACAAGTTAAAAGATGTGTAAACTAATTCAAATTTGAGTGTTTGTGTTCCTACACAGAACACTGTTGAATGCAGCTATCAAAAAGGGATGTTTAAAAATTTAAAGAAAGAAGAAAATATTAAAAATTTATTTTTCCTACAGAAATAACTTTTGCTAATGGCAATATAACTTCTATTTAGGGATGTGTAAAGAGGGAAATTGACCCAGACTTAGAAAGAAGCTTACCTTCACCTTAAACTAAAATAAGAAAGTGTCAAGCTTTTGCTGCCTTTCATCATTCTCTCTGAGGTCAGTTTTAAAACCCCAGAAGGCTCCATCTTGGAGTGTCAAAAATATCTGAATAGGATCAGTCATTTCTAGCAAACTCAGATGATTTACACATTTTTTAGAAGCTGGTTAAAATGTATTTATGTGCAAAATGTCCCATATTTGTTTATCCATTGCACTTAAAGCGTATTTCTTACTTGAAATAATTTTGACCTTTGGCCTTGCAGTTCCCTTTAAATTACACAGTGCTTCTGCTTTATGGTACATGCAAAGTGAACTGTACAGAACATGATTTTGACATTCACAAAGTTTATCATTTCATAGGAAAAAACACTTAAAAGTAAATTCAATGCAGAATGGATCTTCATCCTAGAAATATGTGGGATGACCAAGATTGTTTTAAAACTAAAACCAAAATCAGTGACTCCTAGATCTTAGATTTGAGTGTGACTTTTAACATTAATTCACGGAAGCAAGATTAAAGCCTTGAGCTTCACTAAAACCCCACACTGGAAGGACTGATTTTAAATTCAAAGCAAATTAACTACTGTGGAAAGAGAACAGAATAAGAAAAAATAAATTCTTCTTTGGTATTATTATATTTCTCATGCCCCATAGGAGGGCTTTAAGTTTCTGTAGCACAGATAGTATCTTCTGCTATTATTACCATCCTCAAATTAATTGTCATAGGGAATTAAATGGTTTTGTTTTGTAAGGCTGTTCTGACAACCACAGGGTGAATTTAATGGAGAAAGAGGAAACTTTAAAAGATTTCTGGAAACGTATCAACAAAAATACAAACTACTGAAGATATTATTAAGTTTGATCCAGGGGAAGACTTTGATTCTGGAATGCGCTGGAGGAAGAATGGGTGGGAAGTGCATGTCATGAGAAGAACCCACATGGGCTTTGCTCTGACAGAACAAAGCCAGGAGATTTCAACGTGCTTTGTGAACAGACATTCAGAAATCTATTTTGGATTGATCCAAATTATTTAACAGTGGAAAAACACTTTTCCTTGAAGAACTGAGATGTTTGGTTAAACTTGATTTAAAAAATGTGCCAATATTTAGTTTTGAAAAAAACTTTTTTTCTTAAGTGATAACGCCTGATTCTGAATATGGCAGAGTAGGACCATTTTGATAATATCAGCCTTTTTTCTCAGTGTTCTTCTGAAAATTGAATTTCAGCCAAATCACCTCAATTTTGTCAAGTGTTTCAATTCTAGCTGAACTGTATTTTTCCAAAGGATATGGCATTTTTTCCTGTTCAATCTCATTCTAGGCATCTGAACTAGGTCTTGGAATTGCTCAGTGTGAGCCATTATCCTTTGTTCCCCTCTGCTCAGTTAAACATACTCTTCCATTTAATTTTGATAGTAAAAAAAGAAAGAAAGAAAGAAAGAAAAAAAGAAAGAAAAAAAAAGAGAATTTACTATTGGTGGGACAAAAATAATAGCACTTTGAGTGTTTCCATGAAAGCAATGTGACATAACAAATTTTAAGAAGCTCTGTGAATACTATTAATATTTATGATACGCTCAAGAAAACAGCTATTGTGTGCCACATCCATCAAAGATAAGAATTGTATTCAACTGTATTGAATGATAAACATTGAATGACAATAGCTAGAGATTATACGAGGGATTTCATACTCGTGTTTTATGCCTGTTTGAGTAAAAGCACTGTGTTATTCAACTGTGAACCAATAATTTTCTTTCATCAAATTAGATACACTTGCTGATACTTGTTACAACCATAGTCCAAAACATTAATGAATATGCGGTGAGTGCTGATGCCAAGTGTTTCAGAGATCCTGTTGCAAGCGACTCAGGATCAAGTCCTAAAGGCAGCATTTTCCACTAATCCTCCTCTTGGAAATAATTCTGAAGCTTACCAAATTGCAGTGATTTGAGCACATATTGCTAGCTCTTTGCAGTTTGGATGACTGCTGGCGATTACCTCATGAAATAAAGGCCCTTCCAGCGTATCAAGCTGGCTTTTTATATTCCCTTTTTCTCTTTAAAAATCTTCCATCTCTCAACCACCAGGAATGGGGCAGAATTGCCTGTGCTGTGGGAATGCCTGCTCTGACCTCACACTGGCATCTCTCTCTAGATAATGTGCTCAGGAACATCCGAAGTCTGGCATTGCTTTTCTTCCTTGTCATCAATGTACAATGCAGGTTTGGGACTAATTAATGATCATCCAGGCAAGCAACTGCAGGGGAGAGATAAAGGGGACATCTCTCCCCACTCTTGCTCTTCAACACTGTACGTCTCCTCCCTGTGCCGTGTGGCCGTGCCTGGCAAGCTGCATGGCCTCGTCCTCCCCCGCTCCTGGTCGATGCTGTGTCTGCTCCAGTGATTAATCTCTTTCTTTGACACAGAGGCTGCATGCATTGCCACTTCCATGTTCTTTCTGCCCTGCCTTCTTTTTAAAAGTGTAATGCTCTGGAGATATTTCTTTGTGAAGATCAGATTTATGGTGTCAGAATTCTGCACTGCTCACCCCCCGCCTTTGGAAAGAAACTGTAATTTGGACTGATTGACAATTGCCTGTATCATCAGTGCTTAAGTGTTTCTAAATAGCTTGGTATTTGGAGGAGTCAACACCCTTTCCATATATCAAGGGTAGGAGGACATTCAGGTGTTTTTGTTATCTTGGGTCTTTTTGATCCATGTGGAGAGTTACTATTCTTAGGAAACCCTCTCCAAGGATACACAGACACTAAATTCTTGTTAGGAATAAGTGGTTCCAATAATAAATGTGCAGAGGAAAATGCTAAGAGATGCTCTTCTGCTGAGCTGATATGACTATGTTGCCTCTGGAGGGCTGTTTGGTTGCTTCTGTTCCTCTAGGTTTGCTTCTCTATCTTTATGAAAAATTTGCCGATGGGAGTTCATTACAAGCTGATGGAGGGATCCCTTGACAGACTATCAAGAGTGGAAGGCCAGGCCAGGAATCAGGGCACAGTGAACCTCTTGAGTGATTGCAAGAGGAATGCACTGAGCCAGCCTGAAGTGACTTTCATGAGCAGTACAGACAATTAACAGGACCCAGACAGTGTTCTGGATGGGGCTGCAAAGCTTTTACTTTGTCTACCTCCAATAAGACTCTTCTTGTTCCTTAACAATTACTCAATAATTTTGCTCATCTATAATTTTTTCCAGAGTGCTCATTCTGATTTTATTGCCAATTAACTTAGCGTTCTAGTCTTGGTCTACAGCTGATTGGCCAGTCATTTGAACTAAAGCCCTTATCAAAAGGGCATCATTTGTAAAGCAGAGAAGAAATCTCAGAGATACTGAAATTCCAGTTAATTAAATCAGCACGTGAATATAATGAGCACACGTGAACAAAATCATGTTTGTTTTTGAGATGTTCTGCTAGCTGGAGAGTAAGTCTTATTAGGACTATTAAATTGTCAACCTGTGTTTATAAGATCTACAGCGAACTGAAGCTCTTCTGCATAAATTAATTTTGTATTGTGTATATATGTATGAATGATACATATAGGTTTTAGCCTTTGTAAACAAACCATGTTGTTTCCAAGCAGATACTGTACAATATTTCTTATGTACATGTTGCACTGAAAGCTTTTCTTTTCAAATGGTCATTTCTATTTAACACAACTCTTGCTGAAAGCTGGCATTGACCTTAATGTAGTTACTTCTGATTTACATGGCCCCAATATCAGTCAGGCTTAAGGATTATTTTAAAAGTAATTGCTATTTTTTAAATTCAATTAAAATAGCATCATAAAGATGGAGCAGAGCAGTAATTAGAGTGCTTCAGAAGTTGTAGTGTGGACTATAAGCAGCTATTGTGCATAAAGAAATTTCTTCCAAAGATGCCTTACCTTTACTGAAAATGCTAAGCTTCAGCTTTATTAAGATAAACAAGGCGCTCTAACATAGTGCTTTGGGGCATCCTGGTAGTATTCTGTGTGACTCTGCCACCTATGAAGCAGGAAGGCAAAGCTGCATTTTGTCCTGAGTGGCACTTGTCTGAGCTCTTTCAGGATCAGTCCAGGGCAGAAAGCAGCACTCCTTCATGGGCATGGCAGGAGCGAGGGCATCAGCGTTGATGAGGGCAGAGAGGAGCAGATGCTGCTGATTCTAGGTTTTTTGGGAGGTAATAAATGTATTCCCTACTGTAGCTACGGGAAGAAATGGATCCAGAGAGTTGGAAGGGGTGAAATGTTGGCACTGTGCTGAAGGCTGTGGACGAGGATGGGGAGAAGCTAGTAGAGTTTTGCATAATCCTTGGGACCTTCTAATTCTGGGTTGGTAAATGCGTTGAAATGGCAGTGACTCTTGTCATTCCAGCTTGCTTTCCACAGCTTCTGGGGATACAAGTGCCTCAAACCTGAATCCCTTGAGAGCAGTGCTGGCGTTGCTCCTGTACTGGGACCTAGGACAGAGTCCAAACGTGCTCTTCTCAATTCTTGCAGAGGAAGAACCTTGCCCTGGCATACACACTGATCACTGTTAGAATTTGCTGTTGCTGCTTGTGAAGTCTTCCAGTAGGGTTGTAGGAAAGAGTAGGAGGAAAAAGGAAGAGAATATAATCTGGAAATCAGACTTCATTTAATCCCTTTCCTGCACATCCTTTTCCTTGTGATGTTTCATTGTGTTTGGGAGCAAGTTAATTCCTGTAGTGTTGATTTGTCTCTGTGAAAGAGTAGGAATGACAAGAATTGAAGTTTGATAGCAAGAAAATGCAGAGCCATTTGGACACTGTAGCATTTTGATAGGAATGGTTGGACTCAATGATCCAGTGGGCCTTTTCCAACCCAGTGATTCTGTGATTCTGATTCTGTGATATTTGGCTTGCCAAGCATGATTTAACAGGCTGGATGCTTCATTTTATTATACAGTTAAGTGACAAACAGAGTATTTGGTCTCTATCTCTTATTAGTGTATTGTTTCTTCCTTACAGCATGGATGACAAAATGCATTTGATCTACTGCAGAGTTAAAAACACTCATTGTTTCACCCTCTGTTTTGAAGCTTACCTAATGAAGAACGAATTTCAAAGGGAAAATATGCCATGAAATCCTGTGTCAGAATAGGGAGCTATAATGGTTGTTTAGCTTTTTGCCTCTAGATCGTCAGCTCAAATCTAACACTACTGATAGAAATCAGAAATGTTTACCATGTAATATTGTCTGGTTTCTAGAGATCAGCGTTCTGTGTTAAAAACAAAGCTCTAGCCCTACGAGTGTGATAGCCCTATGACTGTGAAGTACTGTGAGTCATATTTATAGAAATTGAAGTGAGATTTTCAATAGCATCTCATGGCTGGATTTCTGAAAGTCATTAAGACATCATGTGTTACAGTCACTTCATGGGATCTTTGAATGGACCTTGTTTTTAGATATCTCTCTGCAAATTTTGGCTCTTTTAGATACTAAAGAAGGGTATTTTCAGTGTACTTTCAGTGAGTTGTGCGTGTCTGAGTCAGCCCAGTTACACTGACAAGAGGATGCGGGACAGTGGCATCAGGACTCCCAGGCTCCCTGGTGCTTCAGAGGAGCATCCTGTAACGTGATGGGATGCAGGAGCATCTTAGTGAGGCTAGTGCAGAAAAGGGAAAAGGGAGTGTATTTTATGTGGTGTGGGGCGATGTCTTTCAGTCTAGTAATGATGTTGCAGAGATTTTGAGAGTGCATAGCTCAAGATGGTAAGGAAAAACACAATTACCTGTTTTCATTTCAGCCATATGACACATTTTTTCCAGTGCCCCCCCAGTTCAGCCACTGATTATTCTTCTCCCTTTGCTTGTGGGTTTCTAAACACAAAGCAAGGATGATGTATTTCCTGCTTCTTCTCTGTTTTGTGGACTCTGAGGAGCAGCCTGCTCTCAATCTCTTATTTTGAACCTTTCCTACTCACAAAATGGGTATAAATTTAATGCTTGGGACAAGGGGGAGGCTTGGGGTCCACTCTCTCCTGCAGTTACTTTTCTAGAAGTTTGTGAGGACTGATGCTGTTTGGCAGCTGCTCAAATGAGTAGAAGTGACCAAGAGGTAGTTTGTAAAAATGAGTTTGTTCGAAATCTACAGTACAGCTAGAAGTACTGTGATAAATCCCTGGAAACACATGTATACTTTAGCTTTTATAGAACAAATAATAGTTTTCGCATACGTTCGTGTTTATCAGTTATATTCAGTTGTAAAGTTGCCATTTAAAATTTAGATTTAGTTATTCCTTATAAGTTGCATTCTTAATCACATAATTTATATAACAAAAGGAGCTGCAAACTGGGTAAATTTTTTATACGAGGACTTCTACATTGTTGCTAGTTACATGATTATCTGCTCAAGGAAAAAAATAACAACAATCCCAATAGTGTCCATAGCTTATATCCCATAATGTGAATTTCAAAACACAAATTAGAATAGCTTTGTTCTGTGGAAAAATATTCAGGTTAAGAGTTATGCATGGAAAAGAGTTGTGATAGATGAGTACATTTTCAAGTTTTCCTAACTGGTCGTGATCAATTCACAAGAGGAAGGGAATGCAAAATTCATCCAATACATTATTCATGATATTCACTCAGCTATAGCTAGCAGTGAATTGTCTAGACAGTAATTACTAATTTTTAACCTATGTATGTTCACATAACACTATTGTGTGAATAGCTTCAGTATACTGTGGCTCGAGGTAATAGTAATGGATGTAAGTTAACTAGGAGGTGATTTTAATTGGGAAATTATATTGGATTTTTCTATTGAACTTCTATAAAACTTTATATAAATATTGAATCTTCTTAATATTTTTCTCCAGTTGAAAATCGAGGCACGCAGAGTTCTGTGCTAATTTGATCAGTGGATAAGCAAACATCCTTCACTGTTTTTAATTCTGCTGTAAAATTCTACCAGAAAACATTAAATTGGGAATACAGCAAGAATCTATAAGGAGTCTGACACAATAACAGTGTTTTCCACTTCAATGATGATTTTCCACTAAGTAGTTTGTGTAGCTCCTCTGGGAGAGTTCCTGTCTATCCGTTGCAGTTTACTGGCGTGCTGTAATACTCTCCTGACGGCTCAAGGAGCATAAACCTTACTCCTTCCCCCTTATTGCTATGGCAAAAAATCAAGACTTTGGGGGGATTCCCTTTGTTTCCTAGGCGATGCAAAACCTCCGCGGTGATGGATCTCACCTCCTGCTTAGCTACCGGCTGCCTGGGGGATGCGGCTGCTGGGATTTGGGTCGTGCAGCTGGTGCTTGAAAGAGGACCTGAGAACAGTTTCACTAGAAGATAGTTGGCCACCGCTGTTGGCAAGCTGGTGATCCCGCAGGTCTGTCAGCACTCAGCACGGATCTGTGCTACTGCCTGTCGGTTCTCTGGGCGTGACAGTGAAGAAAGCAGGCTTTTAAATTCCTTTGAATTTTTTTTTCAGAAATCTCTATCACTATTACAGTTATTTAGAGAAGAGCTAGATTAAAGATAAAGCAGGAGATCATAATCTCAAATGGATTTGTTATTGAAGCTTGTGCCCTGTGGATTAATTGCAAGTTAGTAATTTTGCGGTGCTCAATTGCTCTCAGTCGACCAGAAAATGTCATTTATAAAGCTCTTCCGTTTCATGTAGGCTAACTCGCCTTAAGAGAAAAATAGCAGGAAACCAACACAAATGGTTGGAAATAATGCAAAAACTAGGACATTGTAAAAGAATGTTTGCATAAAATTTTGGTTTCGTATGTGTCGGTTTAAGCTCTGTGCTTCAGGGTATGGTTTATACAGAGGTGCATCAAAAACTAACCACATGTAGCTCCCATTAACACTAATAGAAGTTCTGATTCTGACTTCCTGTGTGCTTAATGTTATCTTAATGCAATTTGATTTGATACTTAATTGCAGTAATTTAATTAATGGTTCTGTAAATAAAAAGGCTAAGTTGTGCCCTCCTACACGTGGAGATACACACAGCAAGCAGCTCTAGTGGCTCCTGTGAGACTTAAATTTATGTGTCTGACAGCAGAACTTAACCCTAGGGACAGAAGATAAAATGCCCAAACCCCAGAAAGGTGCCATAATGGTGTTTGCACTGGAAATATTACAGGATTAGTTCAAGCTTTCAGGAGGAGAGTGGCATTTGAAAAACAAACCTACAGATTTCTCCCTATACTTGTCAATGGGATAGTTCACAGAATTGCTTCCTTGTGTAACAGGATTCCATTTGTAAGAGTTTACAAAGACTTTGTTATTAATAAAAGCTGTTATTAATTGGATAACCTGCTATTAAAATCATTGCAGAATCCTATTGGCTCAATGGGTTAATTAAAAGCCAGAGCTTATAGGCTTTTGTAATCCTTCTATTGATGTGCCTATAACCTTCTCTAACACATGCTACTCATGTCGGTTGCACACTTAAAATGTCTAATAAATATTGATTAGTCTTCCTTATAACCCATTTATAAATAGAAGCATGTAGTATAAAATGTAACCTAAAATCATTAAGGCTACATGGTGTGCAAGTTAATAGTAGCAATCTTGAAAAATTAGGGAGTGCATGAATTAACAGAATTATATTTGTTAGCCATTTTCTTTGTACAAGATCGTGTAGTTCCCCATCGAAGTTGGGGATCTCCTACAGCATCTATTGAAGATTTTGCTCTTTTAAAAAAATCTGTTTATATACAAGAGGTGACATAATGCAACTTCAGGTGCACCAGGCAAGCTGAATTATTTTTCCATGTTTTTTTAGGATGAAGTAGAGCTGTGAAAACTATAGCCCCAAATATTTATGCAAAGGAGGAGGCACATCATGTATTCATGTATGGAAGAGGTCCATATTCCCTGATATTGCTGCTGTGAAATGCATAGGTATCCCGCTGGTGTTAATGGAATTATACCATAGATATAATAAATCACAGATAGCTGTTTCTAAGTCAGCCCTCAAAACTGTACCAAATTCAGCATAAGTACCATCCCACTTCAAGCATAGTAGCCCACTGTTTAATTTGGAGGTTACTCATATTTATGTCCCTTTAAATCCATATCTGGTGTAAGTGAAATCTGAATAAGAGACACTGCCTGACTTTGCCTCACGCTGAGTTTGTGTTGCCATTTAACTTAATATTATTACAAATACCCCTGACTTGTACATTAAAAGTAATTTTAAATGGCACTTGACCCCTAAGGACAGAGCAGATTTGTGCGTACCACTATTCTCTTATGATTAAGAGGATATTTAGATAGGCAAGAGCTATCTCTGGTCCAAAGTCTGATGTACTTTGAAAGCCTACAAAACACTGACATTGAGTGTGGGAATGACAAGTACAAAAACCCCAGGCAATAACAGCAATCAGCAGGACTTTTTGTTATGCAAAGGAAAAAAATCAGATAGATGGAAACAACAATAAACCAGCAATGATTCAAAGTGCTTTCTTTCAAAGCGTCTCTTGCAATTTCCAGCTGCCTCCCTTCTTTGTCACATCTCACTTCTCAGATAAACAGCAGAATTGGTCAGACTCTTACTTTGCCTTTGCAGTTTTCACTCATTATTCAATGTCTGTACCTGACCCCCAGCTCTTAAAAGCCCAACAATTAAGCCAATTCCAAAGAGGATTACAATTGAGAATCAGAGGGTATAAATGTGATTTAGCATGGAGTGCTGAGCATGACAAATCACTTTTGTGCCTAGGCCTTTACTTGTTCTGAAATGAGTTTCATTTAGAAACACAGAGCAGATTCAGCCATTTTCCAGTGCCAAGTGTCAGGTGCAGACGTGCAGCTTCTGCAGATCAGCTCTAGCAAGGCTTCCTAAGGCTGTAGAACCTTTCCTTAAGACCAAAGTGCTACCATTCTTGTCACCTTTCTAGTCTTGCGAGGAGGTAACAAGAGATGTATGTGCAAACCAAACTCCCAGGTTATTTCCTTCACTTTGGAAGAGCTTTTACTGAAGCATTGTGTTGTAGAAGGAAAGGATAAGGACACTGCAAGGTGGACTCAGGATTCCTTACTTATGTGACTTAAAGAGACAGGAGATGCTTGTGCAAAAAAATTCCAAAACGTGTCATCTAAGTGTACAATGGAAGGGAAAAGTTTCTTGGATGTTTCTCTGCTGTGAAGTTGCTCCGTGAGATGTTTGGCTTAGGCTTTCAATACTACAGAAGCTGGCTAGTGTTTCATTGATAAATGAAGAAATCTCTCACATTAGAAGAGAATATTAATAGCACGCACGTGTGTGCTTGCATGTGTCTGTGTATTGAGTTGCCTTGGAAACAAGAGGAGAAACTGCCATGATCCAGAACACATTTTCCATTTAAGGAACACTTGAGCTGTTGTAAAACTACACACAAAAATAATCTCCATTCATTCATTCTGTAAGCATCTTGCCACAAAGAGCAGCGCATAAAGCGGGTACGTGGATCCAAGGTAAAGATGACAGAAAGCCACTTGACTTTGGTTTTGAACATATTGTTGGATTAATGAGTTAACATTGGCGAAGTTGCTAATAATGTGGTAAGAATGTATGCAACTATAAAAAAAAAGGCAATGCTCCAGGTGAATATTAAAGTTACTGAGATAAGAAATGGACCTAGAGTATTCACATTGCAAAACAAAGAACATAATTTTACCTTACATATAGGAACAGCTGTTTCAGCATATTGGTCTCAAAGACTGTATGATGAAACAGCTGTCCAAGTGGTTTGGAGGTTAATTTACTCAATTAATCACTGTGTATTTTTTTTCAATTTATAATAATGTTTGTGGCATTCCTTGTGGGCATGTGAGAAAAATATTAAATATAACATTTTAGTCATTTGTGAAATGCTACCAGAAAACTTTGTGAGAAGAAAATCTGTCTTCAAAGTGATGTGGGATCTTAGAGAGATGAACATGCCAACAGAGAAGCTGATCTGAGTAGTCAAATTGTGGTGGTTTTTTTAAACCTAAATTTCAGGGGAGATTTGTTCTCAAGGTTGCTCTGTGAGACAGAAAAAGCTTGGACTTCATGCAGAAGGTCTGTGAAGTAAGTGCATAAGAACATTCTCTGTTGGTTGGTGTTTCCAAGTCATCTAGGAGCTTCCACCTCAAGTAACCTGCAAGCTGCAATTTCATGTGGTCTGAACAAAACTCTTTGGGCTGCAGCCTGGAAGTGCAAACCAGCTAAAGCATTTTGGTCTCTGCTAAATGGCCAAAGGATGCCAAGGTGGAGGTTGCATGGCAAGCTCTGGTGCATTTGGACATGTGATGCTCAAGACTGGGTGCAGAGCAGCATGGTACGTTACTCATTGCTTGTGCCAGAGCCTCCTGGGGCAGCTGAAAGTTGTACCCCAGCGCCCCTCCTGCGCTGCTGCAGAGGCAAGGACAAGAGAGATGCCATAAAATTAACACAGGTGGAATTGTAATTGTCCCAGGTATTCTTTAGTGAGACTTTGCCCTGGGGTGAAGTGTGTTCTCAGGTGAATTATGCTCTGAAAATTATGCACACATGAAAAGGCTACTGCTCGCACCTCATCTGAATTCATTTTGCAGCATTTCATGAATGAAACCCTAGAACCCAGCACACTTTCTGCATATTCACTGCCATCGAATTGCAGACAGTCACTGTCAGAAAAATCCTCTGGCAATCCATTTGACCAGAAACAGATAAATTCTAAATTTCCAACTTTCTAAACATCACTGCACATGTAAAAATAGCAAAATCTTTATGTATTGTATCCCAGTGCACCTTTTATGTCAGTGTTTTTGTTTTAATCAAATGTAGGGTTTCTGTCTTTATTTTCCCTGAATGACCATGCAGAGTAAGAGTGAAGAGTTATTATGAACGTCAGTGAAATATAGAATGCAGCAGGCACACGTGGGTATGCTTAGTGGGTTCTAAAGTCTTTTCCTCTGCACTAATTTTCCCAGATTCTAGGTTTATTCCCCTCTGGACTGAATAGCAATGCATGCTGGAATGAGGCCTTTTAGACTGAAACTGTTTAGGAGATTCTTGGCCAGGAAAGGAGAGGAAAAAAATCCCCAAATAAAACAGAAATGCTGCTGCAGGAAGGAGGCTGCTGTGAGCCTTGCCTGCCTGGAGACAGCGCTGTCAGGTGGCTGCCTCCTGAAATGCTTCTGCAGAGTATTTCCAAGGTTGATTCTGTCTCAGGCTGTTGCTCTTTCTCAGCCTCATCAGTGACACAGCCCAGTGCTACCTGTCCAGAAAACTTACACGTCATCTTCTCTTCCGCTCCTGTCACAACTTGTCTTTAGGAAGAAGTAAGACTGCAGTTTTATTCTGGATCGTTGTCCGTAATAGCTTTTGTCAGATTGCATTGGATATATGTACCAGAGGTCAATTACAGCTCTGCTGGGGGAAAATCCAAGACTAAATCAACATCATCTTGCACAATTGCCTTCATTAACAAAGATGAAGAAAAACAGTATTAAAATGCCAGGTGCTGCTGCATTTAAGAGAGTGTAACCTTTGGGGAGTTAGTTAAATGTCAATGTCATTTAACAAAAATGAGCAACAAATAGAAATGTATGTTTGATGCAGTAGTTGTGGTCCTGTGACTTTTAAAGTTGAGCATTAGTTGACCACTTTCTATCGTACTGGCCATGAAAAGAAAAAATATTTGTCCTTCAAAACTAACCTGCAGTGAAGCAGGAGAATGTGAAGTGAAAATTTTGATCATCTTTTACTACTTTCTGCTACAAGGTGCCTCCTGGCAGTAGTTCTTGGGCTTTTGGGAAATGATGAAGTTGCATCACAGCAAAGAATCAAAGATGTATTGAAATGCAGTTTTTGTTTCAAGATCCAGTTATGAACTAGAGGTAAAATGTTAGTGGCTTTTGAATGAAGTATTTTATAATTTGGTTTATGAAGACTCTCCCTCTTTGGAGGAACACATTGAAGACAGAAGATGTGGGAAATACTGGCCCACATCTGTGCCGTGCGAGAGCATTTCTGTCACCGAGGATGTACAGTGTGGCTGAATATTTCAAGTAGGGAAAGAGCCAAAATTATACGATGAAGTGTAAGTTGAGGAGAGTTTGCTCTTTTCTGTGTTGTAATTGTATAGGGGTGCTTTCAACTGGAAGCACTTTTGAACTGGAGCTCTGTGTTACATTTATGAAGGCTTTTAGGTGCAACACTTTTCCCTCCTTTGTCAGTTCTTTGCTAAAATGATGTGTCAAAATGCCAGAGAACCTTATTTTTTCTGAAGCTGTCTCTTTTGTAAAAAACACCTTCCCTTGTATTTGCCTCTCCATTTAGTGGGAGCGATGACTCTGCAGCAAGAGGACCCCATCAGCTGCAGTGCAAGAAAGAGTGTGGCATTAGACCCGGCCTTCTTCCCACCTTACAATAGTAAACAATTCAAAATTGGTACTGCAAAAGAAGAAATAAATGTAGTGTCATTTGGAAATCTGCCCATTTTTAAAGGAAAAGTGAAGAATGAATGGTTACTGCAGCCAGTTTTAAGGAAGGCAAATTTCCTTAACGGAAGCGAATAACAAATATTCATTCCATTTAAACTGTCCAGTAGCGGTGATCTAATTTCTCTTTGCAACTGAGTCGGGCTGTGGAAGTTTCTGTCTCACGTTAAGTAAAATGGCAGCAAATGGGAGACATTTTCCTCCACCAAGATCGTTCTCGTAGATGAGTTCTTCAATACAAACTGAGTAGTACTCTTACTATTCTCTTGGTGTATCTAGTTTATCTTTCTGGAAGATTAGTATTTTTCCCATTACTCATAATGTAAAAGGTTCCAAAAAAACAGATTGTAAAGTTTCAATTTGAATAATGTCTTAATGATTTCTAAAGGGTAATTATGAAAATAATCCTTTGGAAGCAAAGATAGAAGTCTTTTTTCATTTTCCTTCTGTCCTCCAGTGCTTTTTGTTGACTTGGAAAACCCAGTTAGTAGCTGCTTCATACAGTTTACAAACTGTTTAAAACTAAAAGTTTAAAAACTACATTGGAGTCCCTGCTTGGACTGCGTTTAGTGCTGAGGGGTAAGGACAACGAATCATTGTTAAATTTCTTTATCAGAGAAACATGCCATGATTCTGATAAATATGCGTTTTCATAGAATAATAAGTGGAAGACCTTCTGTCTGTTTACAAAATACTTCTATTGAAAACCAATAACACTGTCGCTTTTTATTTCTAGTCCTGAGAAACATTAATGTCATCCCTCTAGTCTGCTATTGTCTTGTTCCTTTTCAAACCACCTGTGAGATGACACTGGAAGCCCTCTCAAAGAGGAATGTTTTGCAGTAGTTTCATATTAAGTGGTATTTTGTGATTTTTTTTTTTTTTTGAGTGCGTTTGGCTGTCTGTGGCACTAGAGGATATGCTGGTATGCCATCATCTTTTTCTTCCTAAGAAAATGACAGGTAAACAGTATTTCTTTCTTTCCTTGTGTCTCGTTGCTTGATTTGTAGCCCTCAATATTTCTTTACAGTCACTGATATTTGTTTTGCTGCACACCTGAATTTCAGTTAACCAACCAATCAATTAACTCGTTGAGATGTCGCATGCTCAGCGTTTACTTGTTATGCCAAAAAAGCTGTTTAGTAGGAAAGATGTGGAACTGGTGTTAACGCTGTACAGACCAACAGCCTGGAGACAGCGAGTTGGAGTGTAACCTCTCAGAAAAGACATGGACCTAGGACATTGGGAATATGGATGCAGTTTCTTGATCTGTCACTAGCCTGGTGGGATTTCTTCTGTCTCAGTCATTCTAGCTGTATAATGGAGGTAACTGTTGTGTTGTCCTTGGCAGAGCTGAGCTCTGTTTTTTAAGTATTGTGGAATGACAAGATACTATAAGGAGTAATTTAAATAAATCATTCAATATGTAATTTTTAGAACAGATGAAAGAGAGACAGGGGAAAGGATGAAAAATTAAATAGTTTGATCCTGATTTCACAGGACATTTACATTTGTGTAACTTCATGGTCTTTATTCTAATTACTCCCTCTCGCATCAGTCTGGCTGAAAGCAGAATCTAGTCAGTCTTTGTTTTTTGGCTCACAGGTTCTTAAAACATTCTTTAGTTTAAAGGACTCCTAAAAGCTGATGGACTCTGGAAAAATACTGATGTTCTGGAAGTAGTTGCTCAGCTTTTGAAACACAGATGGTATTGTCCTAGACTGCAAGAAATAAATACACTGCACAAAAGCTCACTGAGAAATTCAATCATGAAAACAAAAAAGGGATTTCATTCTGAACTTGAATTAAAAAAAAGAGGTTATTCTTTATAAAAGTTGAGCAAAAAAAAAAAAAGAAATAATGAGACATAGGGCCATGTCAGAACAAGGCAGCACTGCTGAGCAGGTACAAAGTGAGCAGACTGAAAAATTAAAATAAAGAATAAAATTCAAATTAAGAAAAAGGAAGGAAAAAACCTCCAGTAATCCTTAGATCAGTCAGAAGACTCTCAAAACCTTACCTCAAATAAATCAATATTCTTATTTGAAAAAATTCCCAGCTTTTAATTTTAACTTTTTTTCAAAAGAAAATAGTCTCAAAGGTGTCTTTTTTATGCTTTTTGATTTTTGTCAAGAAACATTTTTTTCTTCTCATCAAATAAGTTTCCAGGCTGTTCTAAACACAGGCAGGAGACATCTTCTGTAGTGTTTAAGTAGAAAGCAGATGTTGAAATGTTGAAAGGCAGCACTTCATTTAAGTGGAGTGGCAGTGCAAGGAGAAGCAAGGAACAGTTGATGGATGCTCCCAAAATCAGTGAGTGAAACACCAGAAAGCTCTGAGTGTGCAAGGGTGGTGAAGCCTTGATGCCTGGGCCGGCTACAGGTGTGTTCTCCTTTTTATGTCCACTGCATCAAATACAGCAGTAGGCAGCTTTATGAAGTGAAGTAGATAAAAGGCATGGTTTTATCATCTGTGAAGTCCATGCCACTGCAGGAAATGTGCTGTGCTGCAAGAATTGTTAGGAGTGGTGTTAGCTCCTAGGAGTAAAGGAGCTAAAAGTGATGTATAGGTACTGATTGTTTATAATTTTGAAAGTGGGAAAGGATAGTGTTTCTCTCCCCTAATTCTAGACAGCAAGTCTAAACTAGACATCTGAGCCTGTTAATAGGCTACAGAGAGAGATAAAACTTCCTAAGTGTCACTTATGCCACTTATGCTGTCCTAAGACAGGTGACTGAGACAGGAACTGCCAGGGAATGAATTACTCCCTGCAGGCACTTTGGGAGAATAGAGCAAATAGAGGGAGAGCAGAAGGTGGGAAACAGGCTGCTTCCAAAGCGTTAGCTGCCTGAAAAGCCCATCATGCAGCAGTGTATGCCTTACCGCTCAGAGCAGTGGAGTGCAAGCTCATGAAATTACTTAAGTGGGTAAAATAACTAAGTACAGCAGTCTGGTCCTGACAGATAAGATAGATGATCTTCAAGGAAAAAAATATACTACTTCAGGTCAGGCATGGGTCTTTCCTATCAGATCCGTGTTCTATGGCAAATGATATCTTGCTTTTGTAGGATGGTGAATGTGAGCATCTAGTAGATCTCTATTCCATTTTAGGCTCCATGACGCACTTCTCAAATGTAGTTAGTAAGTATATGCATCTAGCTCTGTTCAGAAAATACAACTCTTTATTGAATTTACTGGGTACCTTATGACCTCTGGACTTAAAGCAGCGTTTGAACTACCCCGAGGGAGAAGGTGTAAATTCCAATTATCCTAAACCTTCTGTTTAGTGAATGCTAGACAACTGTCTTCTGTAAGAGGATTTTGGAGGAAATGTCACAGTCGCCTTCCTATGCGTCTTGGCTGTTCACAAACAGGTATCCTAAGCCATAGTCACTCTGTGAATGGCTTCATGAAGGAAGTCACTGCCTGAAGACCACACTCTGTGAGAGGATGCTCCTGCAGGATGCTGAGAAGTAGAGTAGATGTGCTGTAATTAATTTGTGTATTCTTCTTTAACATTAAACAGCTGTTATTACAGAAGGACATGGATTTGTGCCCAGGTAGCACTCATGATAGAAGATGAGCACACAGATTGCAGGAGTGATACACAACCTTATGTTTCAATGTCTGTAGTTTCGTGCTTTTGAAAATGGAGCCTTTTCAAGCCAGCGAGTTGCCAGCTCTTCCATGGCACTGGTGAATTTCCTACAGAAATACTCCCTTCCAGCCCACTCCGAAAGACATTCTGATGACAAGGAAAAGAATTAGAGAAGTGTCTTCAAAATGACCATCAGTAATATTGTTAAATATTATTTAGCCTGTGGGACAAAAACAGAGAGATACAGAATTATCTCTTTGACTGCTGTTGGTACTCAACTGAATCCAATAGTTATGTTCCATAAACCAGGCAAAGCATGCCTTCCCTAGATTTTTCTGTGGAAAAAACAATACCTTTGAGGACTGTTCATATTATTGCTTGATGGCCATCTGGAAACAATCATTAGTGTATCAGTTTGTACTGAGATTCATATCATTCCCTCTGAGTAGACAGCTCTACCCATTTTGCATCATCTTGAATCCAGAAGGATACTGTTTGATTTCAGTTGGAGATGACCCACACTTTTATTAACTCAGAACATGGTCTTGTTTTTCTGGAATAAAAAGGAAAAAAAAAATCTTTTGATTTTTTTGAAAAATCTTTTCTTAGTATACCAGAAGATCCCAAAACCCAAGCTGGGAACTCTTGATTCTGTCCTCTGTGCAGACAACAGAAGTCAGATGTGTGCTAGTTGCTCTCCAGCTGTAAGAATTTCCCATTCCTTCTACTTCAGGTATGCACTTTGGAGCAGCAGTGTCATGACGTTTAACAAAGCAGGTCTGGAGAATAAAATCTACTGGGACATAATGGACAGAAGTGAAATAGCGTGAGCCCAGCCTCAGGAAAGGTCTTTTGCTCATGCAGCAGACACCAGTAGTTAGCTGAGACAGTGGAGGCTGCCTGACAGGTTGCAATTACTTCTGCCAAGTGCACCAGGCTGTGTTCTGAACCTTTACTTAATAGGGGCAGATCTGTTCTGAGTTATGAAAAATAAAATAAAACTGCCTCAGGTCATAGTTATGACAGTATCTGTGCTTCTAATCAGGTTTCACCTTCAGCAGCAGGTTTTGCTTATTCATCCTACATAAACCTCAAAATGAGCTGAATTTCCATCATAAAAAAAACATGGAAAAGGAATAAATCTCAGCTTTAGTTTCCATGAACTCTGAGACAGAATTACTGCTCCAGCTGATTGCGCGTGCCAGGTACACTCTGCTAAAATAAGAGCTTCCTCTGTGGCAAAAAGACAAGTTATGAAATAAGATTCCACTTTGGAGTCTTTGTATCATGCAAGTTGTTTTTGCAGCACACATTAATATACATCTAGAACAATATTCAATTAGGCTAATAGTCGCTGCTTACATTATTCCATAAGAATTGGTGATTAAGAACCTCTCTGTATGGTTCACTTTACATGAATTGATTTCTTCTGCTGAATATGTGCACCTGCCTGTTCTTCCTTTGGGATCCCAATAGGAAGTCAGGCTATTAAGTAGGTAAACAAAGGAGATAAAGGATGACCTTTAACTTTGACACAATAGCCAGCAGTATTCATGATTTGCCATCTTGTCATAACTGAGCACTCCTGCTAGTGATTTGCTGGATAAGAAGCTGAAGTGAGGAAACAGCTGGAGACAGAGGAAGGTTGGAGGGGAGCAGGAATGACCTTCTAGCAACACTTGTGCTTGTCAGGGTGGGAGGGCTCGTACACGGTGACGCTTCAGGCCTCGCTCTGACACCTGAAACCTTGGCAAGCAGTTGATTCCACTGTTGTTCAACCCTTTATTAGGGTGGGTAATGTAACTCCTTTCCTGTGCATAACCTCTGCGGACTTGAGTCCTGGGCTGGCAGCATTGCCAGTTCAGCCCACGAATAACGACTGCTCAGCCATCTGCCACAACCTAGCGGTGCTCCTGCCAGCATCTCTCTGGGGTCTGGTTCCTCGACGTGAAGGGGAACGACAGTAGGAATAGAGGGAGGAAAAAGGGCCAAAGAACAAAGTGAGCTCTTTTGCAAGAGTGTTTATGTTTTCTGATGTTTCATAAACACATAATCCCAGTTGCTCATTCTCACCATTTGGTGATATAATGGTATATCTCACCTGATATAATGGTGGAAAAATATAAATAGCTTTCTAGCAACCAGGCTTCATTAATATGCATTGGAAACCTAAAACGGTATTCAGCTATCAGGGGGGAAAAGTACAGAATTGCTTTGGATTATAATGATTTCAGCAAAGCATCTAATTTATATATTAAGCTTGCTTAATGGACTTCTATTGCCTTGCTCTTTGATCTGAAGAAAAAGGTAGTGAATAATTTATCAAATAAAAAAACTCTGCTGGCCCAGCCCACACGTCACAATCTGCCCTATAATTTACATTTTTAAAAATATGCCGGTTTCAGGCAGGAGAACTAGTTCCTAAAGATTCCTTCTAATATTACAAATGTATTTTCATGAGGTACACTCTGGGGAAAAAAAAATAATGAAGGAATGCAATTCTGTAGACAAATGTTTCAGCTCTATGCCTTCTTCACTAAAGACAGTCATTTCAGCTAAATGCCAACAGGCATTTAGCTGTAGCATTTGTCAGTGGAATAGGGTTGGCTTTAGGTTTCCCTCCTGATTTACAATTGAGTGTTTATTGGTTTTACTGTACTGTAGCATGTTTTGTTAACCTCTAAAAACCCAAATCTGGCTTGTGCATTAGTCGCAAAGATGGTATCTGTCATGGTAAACTGGATCAGCGTGGGGCTTTTGTGCCCTGCCAGACGTCATGGAAAGGATGCCGACCAGTCCCAAAGGGGCAGGAAGGATGCGCTGGTGTTGTGGTTTAATCTAGCAGGCAGCTGAACAGCACACAGCCACTCGTTTGTTCCCCTCGCACTGGGATGGAGGAGAGAACAGGAAGAAAAAGGTAAAACTCGTGGATTGAAATAAAGACAGTTTAATGGGACAGAAAAGGAAGGAAAGATGATAATGATAAAAGGATGGAGAGCTGCCTGGAGGAGAAAGACGTGGGGGTGTTGGACCCCTCACCACAAGAAGGATGTTGAGGCTCTGGAGCGAGTTCAGAGAAGAGCAACGAAGCTGTTGAAGAGGCTGGAGAACAGGCCTTATGAGGAACTGCTGAGAGAGCTGGGGGTGTTTAGCCTGGAGAAGAGGAGACTGAGGGGAGACCTCATTGCTCTCTATAACTACCTGAGCGGAGGTTGTGGAGAGGAGGGAGCTGGGCTCTTCTCCCAAGTGACAGGGGACAGGATGAGAGGGAATGTCCTCAAGCTCTGCCAGGGGAGGTTTAGGCTGGACATTAGGAAAAAAAAATTCACAGAAAGGGTCACTGGGCACTGGCAGAAGCTGCCCAGGGAGGTGGTTGATTGACCTTCCCTGGAGGTGTTTAAGGTGAGGGTGGATGAGGTGCTGAGGAACATGGTTTAGCGATTGATAGCAGTGGTTGAACTCAATTATCTGGTGCGTCTCTTCCAACCTGGTGATTCTATGAGTCTATGATTCTAAGTGAACACAGTACAGTTATTCACCACCTGCTGACAGGTGCCAGCCCATCCCCGAGCAGCCACCATCACCTTCTGGCAAGCTGCCCCCAGTTTCACTTTTCAGCATGATGTTACATGGTACGGAATATCCCTTTGGCCAATCTGGGTCCTGTTTTTGTCCCCTCTGAGCTTCCCATGCACCCACGGCCTCCTCGCTGACAGGCCAGCAGGAGAACTTGAAGAATCCTGGACTTAGCATAAGCACTGCTTAGCAACAAGTAAAATATCAGGGCATTATCTGTATTAATCTCATCCTAAATCCGAAACACAGCAATTTACCAGCTGCTAGGAAGAAAGCTGAAAGGAGGACAGCTTCCAGCTTTGAGCTGGGGGCTAGGTAACCCATGTCCAGCTGCTGAGAGGGTTTCTTGTGAGAAGCATAATCTGTTTTTCCATGTCTCTATTTTTCAACCAGAAGAGGAGGGAAACACTGTGTCATGTTGGCTCACAGTAGGTAGATGAACTGCCATGGAGTATTTAGGTTGGTGTGGTGTTGTTTAAAGCCTAATCACTGGGAATTTTGTGCCTAGAGTTGGTTCATGTCTACCTATTGCAGTGGTTCCTCAGTAATCCCTGGCTCTGGTCACATACATACACAGCAGCAGTGTTGGTAATCACAGCTCTATCATGACTCCTGACATGTCTCCTATTCACATTTACCCCCATTTGTCCAAAGCAATGAGTTGTCAAACATTTACTAAGGCTGTGCGAAGGGTTTATTCATATTTAAATAAAGCCATTATCCCAGCCTTGAGTTTCAGTAGTTTTCTGTTCTTCCTCTTGAGTATTTCTCTCAGTAGTGCCATCTAATCAACTTTAGGTTTTAATTAAACAGCTGTCATTTGCTTCCTAGTTCTGTTGCGACCTGATGTTGTATTAAATTTTAATTTAGCCTGAGCTGGATAAGAAGTAGATTCCTTCAGACAACAAAGAAATGCTATTACCAGGTTACAGTTGTAATTAAGAAGAGCTGAGCTGAAGTGCTAATGCATTCAGGTGCGGAGAAGGAGCTGGAGATAAACATGCGTTACAGGGGTAGAGCCTGCAATATGAATGTATAGCTTCCACCCAGGCTGCTTGAATTGAAGGTTTTGGTCAAGATATTGCAGCTGAAACCCTCGACAAAAGAAACGGAGAAAGATCCCCTGTCTTTCACCTGGGACCTTGAAGTGTCAGCAGTTAGAAGTTTGTGCTGGTGGTCACAGGGTGTTGTTCCAGATGTTTCACTGCTGCTGTGCCATTTGGGAAGACCTGGCCAGAAAATCAACATTATTACTCAGCTTTACAGTTCAAATAATGTTAGGAATAACCAGCACAGGTGTGTTAAATTCAGTAACACTTTCTTTCTGCAGTAAACCCTACCATGGAAATATAAAACAACAGAACCTAGATTAAAAGCTATTACTTGTTGAAGATGCACTCAAAAATACAGTCTGTTTATAAATCTAATGGACAGTCAATTAGTTCAGTTCTGCCTTCATATTTCTCCCTCAGAGAAAATACATGTTTTTCAGTCTATAAATAGCCAGCTCTTAAAAAGGTCTTTATGCAGCCTATTATACTCGGGTAACACTTTTCCAAGCATCTAGCATCTGAAATATTGATTTATATAGTACAATTGCTTACCAGTGAAGTGTAGTTTTTGTGCAGGAGCACCAGCTAATTAGCACTGTAGGTGCCTGCATACACTGGGAAGGAGGGAATGTTGGGATAAGGCTTGTGTCAAGAGCAGGTTGAGCACATTTCAGAGCACCCAGAAATGGAAAGGCCGAGATTTCTCTTTTAAGACCTTTTCTCTCTTGCATGGAGTTTATGAAAGAAATGCAAATGTCTTTATAAACTTTACAGGATCCTTCAAAGCATCAAAGTCTGATTTATGCTTGGTAGCTAAGCAGAACTCAGAGTTAAAAGGAGGCTAGAGGTTTTGTTTATCCTTTGTCACATTAGGATCAACGCCAAGGTGATACAATGAATGGTGCAAAAACCAGAGGAGAAATTAGTTCAAGGCTGTTCGGAACCTGGTTCCATGTCTCCTGAAGTTAAAAGAATCCTTTTATCTGTGGCTCAGTAGGGCTTGGGATCAGGCTGTAATTGCACACAAGTGCCGCCTGCCCTAGACACGTAGGGGTTACATCTCTGTGTTAACGTAGAGTGGCTCTGGAAGAAGAATTAGTTGTGCATTGATTGGTTGCGGCCCTAGTGAAACACTGTTTCCTCTGATGCACTGAAGAGGAGTGATGGTTGTTGAAGAGTGACTTGGAAATAGCATAGTGGCAGACTGCTTCTTGGGAGCATTTTGACACAGGACCACTGTGTCTCCATCATACATCTGGAAAACGTTTATCTTGAATTGTTGGCTTACGATTTATGGGATATTTGCTGTTGGTTTGGTGAAATCCAACTATGACAACTCTTCTCTGACATTCTTGTGGATGAAGCACCCTCAGTTTCTCTTTTCTGATTGTTTTCTTTCACCTGACACTGCATTTTCTTAGTTTTCTTTGGTCTTTTTAAAAGATTTTACAGTTGCTCTTTCACCGTTCCATTTTTGTCCATACTTCTCTCTTTCCCAGTGTCCCTCCCTCATGGATGGCAGCAGATTATAAATAAGCTCGTTCAGCATAAACAAAACCTGAACAGTCATTTACTGTCTGGTTTGTGCCTTGCAGAGAACAGACAAAGACGTTATATTTATTTCATAGGTTATTGTTCAGAAAGCATCTCTGTTTAGGATAAAACTTAAATGCATTTTTAAATCACATTGAAGCCTAAGCGTCAAGTTGAGTGCGTACTTTTAGTGCTGTTGTGAACAGAAATGGACTCAAGTACACGCTTAAATGCTTTTCTGGAACATGACCCTCCATAAAGCTGTAGTAGACTATATTAGTTAGCTGACACTAGTGTTATTAGTACTTTAACTTATTTAATTCAGGGTGCTTTTTGTAGACATTTCTGGATATTGATTAATAATACATCTTAGTTGCAAGTATTTATTGGTCATCTCTAGCTGTCCTTAGCTTGTGGTCAATACCCATTATTTTCTATCAATCTAGCTAGCAGACAGAACCAAATGATAGTGAATATATCTCTTTATGCAAGCTGTCATCAAATCTTTCACTAAAATCCATTCCTTCTTCCACCAATTCTAATAATGGAATTTAAAGTTAGATTAGTTAGAAGCAACTTTTTTTTTCCCAACTGGCAAGCAATTAGTTTTATAGAAATTGAAAAATGAAAAGCAAATTGATTCAAAGCACGATTTCCTATTGCGGACTTTCTGAGAAGGTGGAACTGAATCTCTGTGAAAGCTGAGGTGGGTCCTTGCCCTGCATGTGTGTCAACTTACGGGGTTGCAGTAAGCACTGCTGAAGCTGAGATAAGCTGCTCTATCAGCCTTTGGAGGCTGCTCCCCTCCAGGCTGCATACCTGCTTATATAAGGCAGGGACCTCTGTAGCAACTCATTTAGAGTAATTAATCAAACCGCAGCCACACTGAGACACAGAGGAAGACTGTGTTAATGGAGTCATTAGAGTGGCAGCACTTTGAATTCATTAGGATTAGAGATAAAAATGGTAAAGCATCTCTAGGTGGGGTTTTGATGGGGAAAGATTAGAAAATTCGTACATGGATGACTGTTAGTTTGTAGCACGCAACCTCGCAACCTCGTCAGAGGTTTTATTCTAATGTTTGCCTCACAAAGGGAAAAAGGTCAACATGCACCACTGTTAGCTGGAAGAGGAAGGGAGAAACGCTGTTGTTGTAAGGCTTGATAATCCCCTGCCAAATCACTGGCATTATTTGGGATGGAGGAGTGAGAAGAGCTGCTGATATCCTCTGGAGATGGTACCCAAGAGCACTGTGGTTCTGCCAAGCTGTAGATATGCCTTCAACCGTGATGGTGTTACAGATTTCATTGCCACAGCAGCCAAACCCTTAAATGGGCTCAAAAAAGAGAAAACCCATATTTTTGTCAAAACCAGAGCTTGATGATCCAGATGCAGTTTTTGGCTAGGAAGGTTGCTAAACCATTGCCTGCAGAGAGCTCGAAGGGCATGTGCAAGGAAGAGTCACTTCTCTGCCCCGTCCCTGTCAAAGGCCAGGTTTGGGTTCATCAGTCTGACCCCTGTGGCGTTCTCCTGGTTTTGTGCTTCTTTAACACCCACCCCTTGTTTCTGTGTGTGTGCATACAGGACACGGAGGTCCTTAACACAGCTATTCTGACGGGCAAAACGGTGTCTGTTCCAGTCAAGGTGGTTGCCGTGCAGGAGGATGGGTCTGTGGTCGATGTTTCAGACTCCATCGAGTGCAAATCAGCTGATGAAGATGTCATAAAGGTAAGGGTGGCATCCATTAAGTAATATTAATAATGTAGTGTATTGTAGCAGTGTACTGCAAAGTTCCCTATATGCTTCTCACTAGAGGAGCATAACAGAGAATAGAAAATAAAAAATCGTGTGGCAAAAATTCTTAAAACAAAAGCTGAGATCCTTTAAAAAATGTCACTTTTTTTTTTAATAATATATTCAAGTATTTTTCCCTCTGTGACATTGTGACATAGCATTAATGTGACTTCATTAAGACATTGACTGCTTGACTTCTGACACCCCTGCATGGCTTTCAGCTTTCAGCTCATTATTACTTTTAGGCATAAAAGAGGTAGTTTTGAATGGTTTTAGTATGTTTATTTGTTTTACTATGTGATTTGGGGGTGTTTTTTTCCATGTTTTAAATAACTTAAGAATTGATTACAATGAATTCTGTATAGGAATAGGGGGTTGTTTAGGAGTTTCTTAGGGTAGTCCTAGAAAGACAGTTTCTTTGTTGCAGTTCAAGGTGAGATATATTATATTAAATTGCTATAAAAAAGGGAAGTATAGTAATCCTTAATTAATTATCAGAAGAACAGACTATCTTGATAAATTTTGCTCTTCTTTTTGCTGTGTACCATGCAACTATTATTTGATTAGTGGATATTATTTATCAGCTGATAAATATGAACAATGAAGTGTTCATTTTATAAACTCAAGCACTAAGTTATACATCATCAACATATTGCTAAGACTGTCTTTCCTTTGCACTTCAGACAACCAGAGCCTGATCTAAAAGGTGGAGTAAGTGGACTTTTGTTTCTATTAATTTGGTTTCTGGTGTTTCTAGTAAGAGAATACTGGGCTGAACCAGATAGGAAAAGGTCAGGAAAAAGACTCCTATCCCTCTTCCACTAATCATGGAATCATAGAATCACAAAATAACCAGGTTGGAAGACACCCACTGGATCGTCGAGTCCAACCATTCCCACCAGTCGCTAAACCATGCCCCTAAGCACCTCATCCACCCTCACCTTAAACACCTCCAGGGACGGCGACTCAACCACCTCCCTGGGCAGACCGTTCCAATGCCCAACGACCCTTTTGAAGAATTTTTTCCTTATCTCAAGCCTGAATCTCCCCTGGCGGAGCTTGAGACTATTCCCTCCTGTCCTGTCCCCTGTCACTTGGCGGAAGAGCCCAGCTCCCTCCTCTCCACAACCTCCCTTCAGGTACTTGTAGAGAGCAATGAGGTCTCCCCTCAGCCTCCTCTTCTCCAGGCTAAACACCCCCAGCTCTCTCAGTCACTCCTCATAAGACTTGTTCTCCAGCCCCTTCACCAGCTTTGTCACTCTTCTCTGGAGTTGCTCCAGTAGTATCTGCAGATGTTAGAGAAATGTTGCATTTCAAAATGTTCCCTGTTTAGAGGCATTTAGTTCAATCAGCAGTTGTCCACATGGATGTCCTGTCACAGCTGGGCATGAAGTTGTTCTGGTTCCCAGATTTAAAAGATCCACAGAATCTGGCAACTACATAAGGCTTGACGTGACCTCTGTGAGCAGAGATAAGATTTCCAGTTGCAGTTGTGGATTTATACACTTCAAGAAAGCAAAGCTCTTGCCCTTTGACCACCTTCCTTTTTTTTCTCCTTCTTCAAAGTAGGTTGCATTTTTAGATGGAAACAGACCTGCTCCAAAGTACCTCTAAGTTGATGAGTGTCCTCCCATTCCTTTCAGTGATCTGGATAGAGCAAACTGAAACACAGGCCTAAATTCTAGACAGATTTTACAAGATTTGCACTACAATTCCTCTTTGGGTTTTTTTTGGTAGTAACCAAGTGGATATAAATCAGGTCTTTGTTTCACTGCTTTGTGAAATTATTTGGGTATCAAATCACTGACAGCAAAGAATGCCCCTGGGACTTTTCCCAGACCTGGTACTCACCTTTGTAGTACGGAGACTTCATGAAAAAACACACAGGAGACCTGAATGTGGTTTTCATTGAGTTCATCGTGCCTCATCCTAGTGATATAAAATGGGAGTGGTGTTATTTTAGTGAAAATCACTGTGTCCTTATAGTGGATCTCAGTCACAAATTACTGGGAGGTGCTCTTAGATAGAATGTTGCTCAGGCATAATTTTTTAACTGGAAATGTATGTACTGGTTGCAAGATTGAAGCCGTAACAATTAATTAGCTGAGTTAAAATTTCGTGCAGTTAAAATTTATGTGCCTATATTCTTTTTTAGAAAAATGCATATTCCCTTTACAAGCCCCTTTGGTATAGTCTATCTTGACTTTGTTTCCAAATTTGTGTTGCCTTTTCTACATAGGTTGTACTGCTAAACCCTCTTATTAGAGTTGTCAGGCATTTTGGATGTAATTGCTTAATCTTAAGCTTCTTTTCAGTCTTAATTTTGCCTTTATTGTTTCTTTGTAATTGGAGAGATAGTCTTTTGGGCAGAACAAAGATTATTGCATTCTTAACCTTTTATTTCTGTTTAATAGCTAATGATTTAATAGACAATGAATGAGACAATTCTTTGATCACTGCTGTAACACCATTATTTTCAATTAAGACACAATGAATTGAAGCTAGTTTAAATAAACACAGTCTTTGGCCGGGGCTATTACATATTTATACAAAACGTGCTTATCTGGGCAGCTACCTAGTTATCCCATTGATATAAATATTACTCAGAGATGGTCAAATAGATGGATGATGCACAGGTGATTTATTTGTAGGCAAGAGATGTGAATCTTTCCTATTCTAGGCCATATATTCCCTCAGCCTAACAGCTTAATAGCTTCCCAGCAAGAGATTATTTCAGTCCACGTTTTTCAAAGCCTATCTAATTAGTGGTAAATATAACGAAACACACCTATTACTTTCTGACTTTGCTTTTTTTGACCTTAGTGTGATTTAATCCTCAAAGGAATCTCACAGGTAAACTTGCTCTGTTCAGCGATGATCTTTGGTCCATACAGTTGGACATCAGTTGTAAAATACTGACCAGTCATTTTAAATTTAACTGACTGTCCTCTAAAAATTTTTGATGGAAACATGACTGTAAGTCAATGAAACTCACATGCTTATTCTGTTATTGAAAAGGAACATTTAATGCTGTTGGCATTTGAGGGAAAAGATTGGCTTTACGATTAAGGCACCGAAATGCTTCTCAGCATTAATTTCCATATCTCTTGCTGATTTCCTGTGTGACTGTGGGTAAATCACTCATTCCCTTTGGAATCTCGCTGCCTTATCTGCAAACAAAGCAGAGAAATACACCCTTTTCCCAGCCCCAGTCTGCCTTATGTAGATTCTGAATCTACTGCTGACTCTGAATGGACAAAATCCTTATCTCCATTAGAGTCTCATTAACTTCAGTCGTCTTCTGCCACAGGCTTAGTTGAAGGGCTTCTCTGCCAGTGTCCTGCTTTTCCTGTAAACCACAGGTAAACCACAATTGTGAAGCTGAAAAGAAAGAAGTGATGGAAATTTGATCGAATTTATGCACAAATTATTCAGCTAGCCTGGTGATGGGCCGTAGACTGAGAGATAAAGGAGCTGTAGGCATGGTGCCTTGAACTTTTCTACATGTACCCTGAACTACGGGGCCTCAGTCTTCTCAGGTAGGGAAAAAAAGCTTTGAAGAAAAAGATTACAGCAGTGGTACCATGGCAAGAACCTCCTTTGCTCAACCACCCTGCCAGGAAGTATAAGCACTGCTGAAGATTTGCTGGCCTGTTACAGTGGGTTTCACTTCTTCCCCACTGGCCTTCGAGCCGTAGTTAGAGGGAAATCAAGGGCTGCACCAGTGTCAGTGTAATACAGAGGGAGGTCTAACCTGAGGAGCTTTAGCACAGTCTGTCTTTACGGCTGCCCAGAAGCTCTAAACAGAGCCCATGCACTCCTTTTTCCTCCTTGTAAAAGTGCCTTTAAAAGCCTGAACCCTAGGAATTTCACATAAGCCAAATTCTGCAAACATGGTAGTTGGCTGGTGGTCGCAAACATCACCCACAAAGCAGCATCAAGTGAGGGATTATGGTGACAGCTTCTTAGTCCAAATGTTTATTTCAGTAGTGTACAAATGAAAGAGAGACAGCTGCCCAATTAATTCATTCTTAGATTAGTCATATTTTCGTGTCCCTTGCAAGTTATGCAGAAATTGACTGATGGCTCAAATTAATCTCTGCAGTAATTGAAATGGCTTCCATGTAGTTACACCATGGACTAATGGAGCCTAATTTTTTTGTAACAGAAAGGACCTTCAGTCGAACAGAAGGGAGTCAGAAAGCGTCATCCTGCCCATTCCTGCCCACGTATAAAGTGCCATAGAAGCAGACGCAGTGTGCCCAGGCAGAGCATACATTAAGAATGATGCTGCTTCAATAATATACTATGAATCCTGTCTGTGCAAGAATGCACTTTACGTGCTAGCTTGCTAAAGGAAAGCACTTCAATGAATTATTTTTCACCTTTTCATAATTTCCTGTCTAATTATAATGAAAGTAAAATCCAAACCATCCCTACCCAGTACTTTTTAAACACAAACCTTATCTTGAACTTTCCATAATTAATGTTAAAACAATAGAAAATTTAATTCTCCTTGCAGCAGCCAGCTAGGCTTTATCTAATGTGCAGCAAAATTAGTGCAAGAAAGACAGGAAAGGTAATAGCTTAAATAGATTGAATCCAAGGAAGGTTCTTTCCTCTCCCAGACAAAACGCAGATGAGTGACTGAGGATGTCATTCAACAACCCTGGGCACAGTCATCTCTAACAGCACAGCACCTGCTACAAGGAATCACAAGGAAAAGAAATCTATGGAAAGGGAAGGATACTGTGGTTCACAGATGATACTGGATTTTTGGGAACAGTTCCTTGCTGCAGACTCACAGCACATTCTTAGGACAATTTACAGAAAAAAGCATCTGCCTGGTGTTGTTACACACAGCTGTTTATGCAAGAGGTCTGAAAACAAAGCCAGAGCTTGTAATTTGCAAGTTCTGCAGCTGCTTTGCCATTAAAGTATGTGATCAAGAACGTAATGTACCTGTACATAAAGTGGAGCTAATCACATTTCTCCATCTATCATATTTTTGAGTACCTATCACTACATTACCCAAGAGCTTTATTTTGTGGTCACTCGCATGGCAATTAGCTCACTTCAGGAGTCCAAACTCTTTCTGGAAGCAATGAAAATACTCTCTACTTGTTTATATGATGGATTTATTCTGGTGCCATTTGGTTTATTACACAATTCATTTTGAACTAGATCTTATTTTTTAAGTGTTTTTTTTTCTCCAGTGCTGCTGAATGGTTCAAGATTCAGAGCCCTGGAAGCTTAACCACTCTGGTTCCCCCCAGGTCAGGGGACAGGTCAGGGCTGCAGCAGGCAGCTCTTCAACTAGAAAGCTTTTGAAGTGCCAATGTTTAATTTGCCGAGTCTGTCTCCTTGTCCGTGCTGTCCTTTTAATCTCACCTGATTAGTGCCAGTGAGTCACTATCATCAGCTCCATGAAATCAGCTGTTAGCAACCTCAAGTCATTGTCAGCTTCATCTCCATCCATCTTTGGGAGCTGGGAGGTAACAGACTAGGCAGTCCAGTAAAAAGTCTCTGAAATAATGACTCCCCTGATGCCTGGCAGAGGCAAGAGGTTTACGGCAGTGAAGCATTTCTCAGATGAAGAGATTGGTTACTGAGGAGGTGAGGAACCTGCTTGGAACAGAGGAGATCTTGTTTACATCTCTGCTTTAATCCAGACCACATCTGTGAAGCTGCTGGTCTCCGTCTTGGTAGCACCAGGTCATGATAAGGATGCTCCTTTGCATTTATTGGCAAGAAAACTGTTGAAGACCTGTTATGCATCATCCTTTGTATCTGTAGATACGTATGCATAAGTTAGAGCAATAACTAAATATCATCAAGCTGCTTACAGTTCATCAAACTTACACATTAGATCTTCTTACAATTTCTGATTATCTTGCCCAATACCCTCCACTTGCCCCCTTACAAAGTAAATATTTATGAGTCATAAGAGATAGGCAGCAGAATATGGCAGATCTCTCTGTTGAATTAAGGATTTTTTTTTGTTGAAATATCAGAGGTTCTGACATTCAGGTCACTGGATTCTGCTAATTAGTTTTCTAGTTGGACAAAGTACGATCAGAAAAGAGTAACATAGCTACTTACTGTATATTCAAGATGTATCTTAAAACCCACTCTTGTTATACAGCAACAGGTTGAAATCTATATTGTTTTATGATCGTGCCAAGCTAAAACTTTGGGTCTAGAATCATATTTGCACACAAACCAGCTCCATGTAAGGCAATAATGATGCCAATGAGGCAATCTCACAGAATCACATATTGAAGAATTAATATTCCATACACAGTACACATTGTACACAGTTTATAGCAAAATATATGTGTGTATCTTTCTGAAGCTATTTTTAAACACACACAGTCTTCAAAGCCAGCTTGAGAAAACAGTGTTTTGTCTGGGAGAGGATTCGTTAAGAACAGACCATGCCAACATGTGCAATTACACAGATTTCAGCAGAGATGCTTATGGTGTCTTCCAAGGGACCAGCTGCTGCTTCAGAGGAAGAAAACAATTCTATGGCTTAGCATTTGGCTGCTCTGAGAGCAGAAATGCAAAGGGCATGGATCCCAGTCCTGGGAAACAATCATTAGCCTGAACTGTGATATTGCTTAGGATAAACTCTGAATATTTTATAGTAAGAGATACACAGAGTAAACAACTCAGTCCAGCCCCAACAAAAGCAAATGCAGCAATCAAACTTCTAGAGGCTTTTTCTCCAAGTTCTGTAGGAAATTAAATCTGCTTTATAAACTCCAGTGCAGCTGGCTATTTAAAGATTTTAATTGTGGATGCATGAACCTCGTGGATTCTGCGGCTTTCATACCTCTTGAACTATCATTCTGGCTGGGCAAATTAATTCAGATTCCCACTGTCATCAAAATCCCCGGAGCCAAAACGTGCTCTCAGCTGTAGTCATGCAACTATGTGAAAGGCATTGGAGTGACAGAGGTGTTCCAGAGGGCAAAATCTGCTCTCTGTGAGAGTTAAAACAGCCATTAGCTGTCAGCTACGGGTTGAGAAGAAGTCTTTGTCTTTCACCATCTTCACTGATGTGATAGTTGATGGAAGTAAGACTGAGCAGCAAATTATACTTTCCGGATGGCATAGCATCCCATTTTAAGTAAGCAATAGTATTTTGGGCAGCAAAAATATATGTTAAAATGTACCAATGTGGAGTCTTTCAACCCATAAACAGGCTTTATCTCCGGAGAATTCTGTGATGAGGCAACTCACCAGCATTTGGCATGCTCAGCAAGCAAACCTTTGCATTCCCTTGACCATGTGGGTCACAGTCGGATGTTGAACGCAGCTTGAGTGTATGTCCTTGTGGTTTAGCTTACCCACACCTGTATTTCAGTAATGTGTTCTGATACGCATTCCCTTGGGATACATAATTGGAGCTGAGGATGGAGATGATGAGGCTGACACACCACTGTTATTTTGAAGTGCAGTTAATTTATATGACATAAAAAGCACCTTCCGTTGGCAGTAACCAACTCTTTTTCTCGTCTATGGTAGAAGGCATTTTTATTCTTGCTTTGTTTTTAATTATTAATGTTTTTGCATTCTCAACATACAGACTTGAGAATCACAAAGAAAACTACTTTGATTTCCTTCAGAGGAACAGCACCAAGAGGACAAAACACATGTAGCTGGGCAGATCTGTACACTTGTACATCAGGATTGAGGTGTATCTGGGATTTGAGGACAATGGGGAAAAATAGTCATAAAAAAGGGTAACTAAATATTGGTTTAATGGATTGGACAACTCATTAAATAAGGATGAAAGAACAAAGTGAAGTTATAAATGGTATTTCTTTTGCCATTTGCATGAAGTACAGGGAATGGAAGATAGGCACTGGGGTGCAACTTTTCTCTTCCAGTTGTGTTACATACTCTAGAGAAAGAGGCCAGTGGCTTCAGGGTTAAATAAAGGACAGGATTTAGCATTTTAGTGTGTTGTGGCTTTGTAAGGTCTGATTTATACCAGTGCCACTGTACTGAAACATTCACTTCCACATCAAAGATTTCCTTCAATTGCTAGAGAGGTAAGGAGTTGCTTTTTCGACTGGAGTGACTATTGGAGCATGGCCCAGGTATATCTTCAAAATAATCAAAAGTGTCAAGCACTGATTAAAACTTTAAAGTTTGAGGTTTTTCTATAGGAAATAGAAACTGAATCTATCCCCTCTACATTTTACACCTCCTCAGTGGGGCAGATTTGGAAATCCATGGTGCTTGGCTGGGGAATTGAGCAGCTTTCCACCAAATTCTGTGTGAAAATGAATCACTGTTTTGTTAATATAAGGTTGTTTAATGTTACTCCTTTGATGAATTTCTCCTGAGAAAAAGCATGGAAGTGCTTTGCGATTCTAGAACAAACAAGCATGTTGCTTGTGTGTTTCTGTTAAAATAGTCAGGGGTCAGGCAGCTACCAGCATTGGCACTGATAATGCCATCTCCTAGAGTCCATGCCCTGGAAGCACAAATTCTGCTAATTAGTTTTCTGGCTGGGCAAACTATGATCAGAAAAGAGTAACATAGTCACTTACTGCATATTCAAGATGTATCTTAAAACCCACTCTTGTTATACAGCAACAGGTTGAAATCTATATTGTTTTATGATCGTGCCAAGCTAAAACTTTGGGTCTAGAATCATATTTGCACACAAACAAGCTCCATGTATTGCAATAATGATGCCGGTGAGGCATTGTATTTAACATTTTGTACAAGTCTATTCACAACTGTATGGCAAATACTTAGTTTTGTTTGAAAAGTATGACATTCAAATGCACACATGTGGGACAAACCCACATTTGCTCAGCAAACAGAAGCAGTAAGATATGGGTGCATGTAAGGTGATACACATAGATATTGATATGTATAGAACTTAGATGCATGCAGGGGCATGAATATAAATCTTCACACATATATATATCTATATATGGACAGATATGGTAACCATGGTCAGTAGACCACGAGAAGGATGTTGAGGCTTTGGAGCGAGTCCAGAGAAGAGCGACAAAGCTGGTGAAGGGTCTGGAGAACAGGCCTTATGAGGAGCGGCTGAAAGATCTGGGGTGTTTAGCCTGGAGAAGAGGAGGCTGAGAGGAGACATAGAATCACCAGGTTGGAAGAGACCCACTGGATCATCGAGTCCAACCATTCCTATCAAACACTAAACCGTGCCCCTCAGCAACTCATCCACCCATCCCTTAAACCCTTCCAGGGAAGGTGACTCAACCACCCTCCTGAGCAGCCTGTTCCAGTTCCTATTTTTTTTTAGAGATGAAATGCTCTGTTTTGGTTCATCCACTCAAAGATGGGCAGAGCTTCCAGGTTACCTTCTCTTTCCTAGCTACCATAATATTCGTGCAGACCAATGAATGAGCAGCACTGCAAAGAGGGCAAAGCCAGACAGATCTGTGCTGTATCTCTGTATATGTATCTCTGTGTATAAAATCAATGTGATACACATCGTAGATATTATATTACATAGATATATTATTATAGATATATTATATAGATATTATAACAGAAGTTCTACTTTTGCTCCTGCAATAAATGTATAAAAGCAGCATTTACTAAGTGAGAGTAAGGGCTACTCATGTAAGAAGCATTACAGGATACAGCATTCAGCAGTGTAAAAATACCATTTACCAGCCTATAGTCAGCAGCTAACAAACTCTGCAGCTTCCTCCAAGGGAATTCCTACCTGCTTCTGCAAGAGAGCATGTGTGGTGTCCTACAGGCTGAGCAATACAGTCCTGCCCAGGAGAATAAAACCTCCCTTAAACATGAGCCTGGATCAGAAATGTGTCATGAGCCAGAGAAAAGGGTGTATTGTAATAAACAGGGGAATAATGAGCAGAAATACATGAAGTCTTGCAATTGTCGAGAAAAGGCATTCTTCATTGAAGAAGATTTGGGCATTTATTTGAGCTGCGTGCATTTATTATTTGCAGAGTGCTGACAAAGTACTCAACCCTATATAAAAGTGCTGTGGACACAGTGCCCACCCACAGCTCTCACAACTGAACAAGAATTACACAGGGCTTGCTACAATATAGACATTCTGGGAGGTAATCCTTTACTGAGCTACTTGTACAAATACCCAGTGCAGCTCAGCAGTGAGGAGGGGAATGACATTACCCAGGGAACGGAGAATGGAGATTGCCCAGCGGGACTGCCAGCAAGAGGGAGTCCTTTGTTTGAGATGCATTGTCAGAAATGATAAACTCCTAGCAGGAAATGCTATCTCCTATTTATATGCTTTATTTATTTACTCTTTTCCAATTGCTGCTTCTAAGATGACTGTTTGGATTTAATTTGCAGCCCCTCTCCAATGGTTCTCAGGTTTTCTCCTGAAAATGTAAGAGAGAATCCTCAAGACATGCATTTCTTCCTTAGATCTCTTACACTCAACATTATCCACTGCAGAGAAAAATTAATGTATGCCCTTCCTTATTGTTTTCCTTCTTAATTCATTTCTTTCCATAGGGGCTCAGCAAGTGCCAATTTTCCAAGTGAGTTTTTAATCGCCTGAGCTCAGCATGATTGCTGTCTTACGATCTAGTTGCTGTTTGATGCAATCAGTATTTTGGAACGCAATGATTACGGGATTTTTTTCCCCTCAAACTGAATGCTGTATGGCCAGCTGATAGCACTTGGCTGCAAAGAAACATAAAATACTGATAGTGCTCTGTGAAATACTATAACCTTTGATTGTGAGGTCTTCCTCAGCCAAGAGCATGAACGTGATGTGAAAGAGTTTCCTAAGATGAGGCACAAAGAAATTTATTATGCTGATATTAAGAACATAGGCCGAGGAGGCAAGGAGGGAAGGAAGGAGAAGATAGGAGCGCAGCATGCTGAATTGTTTCTTATTGCTGGCATGTTTGCTTTGAAAGGGCCTTTCAAGAGTACATGTTGCCAGGGGAGATGTTCTCTCCACATTTTTTGTAGCCACCCCACAAATAAAAGATTTCAATACAATAATACTGGACAACTGCAGGCTTAAATAGCCCCTGCCATGCAGAAGCTGTACTATTTAGATCTCCCCAAACTGCAGCGAGTTTAGCATTAGAGTTTATCAGTGTAAAATGAGAAAATCCTTCTGTGCAGTAAATCCTTCATTCCTGTGTTCTTAAGTGCATTTTGTGAAATATAAATGCCAAGCAATCATTTGTAAAGCTACTGAGTGAACAGCAGAACCTGAGTCCCAGAACAAGGACAAAGGGTAGAAGGGAAAGTGTGGCTGTAAGTATGGGGCTGCATTTTTCTTAGAGCAAACTGTCAGAATTGTGTCTCTCCCCCTTCCAACCTATCCTGGAACAGCTCCTCTGTTAGTCTTTGCCTGCGGAAGCCAAGAGATGGCTTTTTGTTTCTTTATGCAATGTAACACTGGGAGGAAACCACATGGGTGCATCTGGATCCCAAATATCTGCACTTGCCCATGGTTAGGTGGGGAAGAGCCAGTCAGCACCGGTGCAGTGCAAAGCTGAGATACTGGGAGGCTTCTCCTTTGTATTTTCTGTTTAATAAAGCCAATGCCCACAATGTATGGATGTTTCCCAGTGGATGCCATGCAACCCTAACTATTTAAGTTACAGCTTGTTTGTTTTTTACAGTGTTGTTGGTGAGTATGGTTGTCTAAAGTCTAGTAGACAGCCATTTGCTAAGACCTTCTGTTCTTAGCAAACGTGACAATGTGGCTTGTTTAATCGCCTTATGTTATTATTGATATTTTCATCTTGTGCAACTAATTTTGCTGAGGAAAAATATACTATTGCCAACTTTGATCTCCTTAATTCTTGTAAGAAAGTGCCTACAGCTTCAGCCCATTTAAAGAATATACAGATGATTTTGTACAGGAGTGTGACTCCTTGGAGAAGGTTGCTGACATTGCGTGAGTGTCTGTAGGTCGGGGGGGGAAGGGATCCTATTTAGTGAGACTGAAGAGATTTTTGAATGTGGATGCTGCTACCTGTCTTTTAAATAATTGTTTTTCTATCTGTCACAAGGAGTTCAGAAAGAGCTGCAGCAAGCTCAGGGAAGAGCCTGAGGTACCTGAAAATGAAGGTGATGCTAAATAAAGAAGGCTAGCGTGAGACTGAAAGACAAGAAATGGACTAAGGAACATATAAGGAATTTGAGGGGAGCAGCTCATCCCTTCCCCACTCCCTTATGCAGTGCAGGATATTGGTGTACCTGTGCCTTGGTGTACCCTTGCTGTGGCTACAGCCACTGTGTGTGTGCTGCTCTCCAGGAGGCAGAGAAGAGTTCCACCTGTACTATCTGTTGTCAGCTGGGTTGGCCTTTTTAGTTCATGAGAAATGGACACTTTGTACAGAACCTTCTCCGTGGCTTCTGAAAACACTGGCAGTGCCTTCCAGGCACTGTAAAATATACAAAATGCGAGCCTCAAAGTACAGATGTGTTTTCTAGATAGCAGACTCTTAAGCAGCACAGGAAGCTAGAAGTGTGTTCTGGTTATTCTAGTTTGAATAAAATCTTCACAGAATAATCTCCTTGAACTTGAGTGCATAGCTAGAAATGAAGTGGACTATAGACTGGCAAAGCTGCCCAAGAATAGCCCTTAATGCTGAATCAATAAGTGCAAATGTCCTGCACTGAACATGAGGTCACTGAAAGCTGGTGACCTACACCAGCTGCAGTTTGTTGTTTAAGGCAACAACGAAGGCAGCAGTGTAGAAAAGCAAACAGCTTACTAACACAAGAAAGGGTGCTCTTTCAAGTTAAATGAATAGGACTACATCCATGACCTGCATAAAACAGGAGACTTTAATAAGGGTTATTTCTGTAAACAGAATTTAATAGCTTTGGTAGCCACAAACTGACTTCAGAGATGCCTGCTGCAGGAGGGGTGTCATGCTATATAGATGAGATTATTGACAGACAGAAATAACTTCCTTTAAGCTGATGAGCTGTTTCTTCCTTGAAAGTTTAGAGTATTTACATTTAAGATCCATGCCACTGGTAAAAGCCATTGTGTCATTTTGCATGTTATCCTTTAGCAAACAGAAAATGAACTGTACATCCGATACTCCCTGGTACATTGGCCAAAGTGATTCTGATGGAAAGACGTTTGGCTTTGTCAAAGCTCAGTGCATGTCCAGGAACCTGTTCTCTCTCCAGGGTGTCTGCAGGCAGAGCTCCAAGTCGGGATGTTGTAAGCCTGGCTGCTCAAGCCGTGTAGGCAAAAGTCATAGGAACTTTGTGACTCTGCCTTCCTGCTGCTCATGGCACATGAGATCCCCTGGCAAGACAGGAGGTTTGGAGAAAAGGTTCCAGGTACAGTAGAAGTTTGAGATCTCATCTTTTAAAGGTGATTTTGATAATCCTACCTTAGGTGTTGCAGTTTTCTCAGGCCCTCGGGAAGGCACCTCCCTTGTGGCTGCATATCCCACAGATTGCTAGCTTTTGTGCAAGCTAGCAAGTCTCTTGGCTTCGTAACACTGACTGTCCAGCTCTTAAATGTCTCAAAAGGGTCAACTTGGGTGCTCATCACCAACATTATTAAGAGGATGTCACTCTCTTAAGCCTCCTTTGAAAGTCTTTATGTGTGGAGAATAAAACAGACAAGGGAAACCACATAGCTCTAAACTGAAACAGCTGAAAGGTCCAAAATCAATTGAGTATGAGGTGAATGGACAGAAAAGAAGTGTTATGGTTATGGCAGCAGCTCTAGTTAAAATCCCAAACAAAACTTCACTAAGTCCTCCTTTGCCACAGAAGTGAGAGATCAATGCAAGAAAATATTTGAATATTTCAGGATGAAATAGGAAAGGAAGCCACAGCGGAGCAGCTGACAGCTATCCCACCACACCCTCCAAAGTGCAGTTGCAGTGGGAACACTGTAAAACAAATAATCCATGTGATGTCAGCTGAGAAGCCAGTATTAAGAAAATTCCAAGAGAGGGAATGTGAGTTTCTTGAAGAAAATAAAGGCAAAATCTTCAAGAAAGCTTTCAGTGCTGATTTTCACTGAGTGTAGAACCACACGATAGCACCTGTAACCCTGTGGTAGGAATGCCTGGGACACAATATTAGTTGGGTAAGATTTGTGTTCTGCTTGGGCAGAAATGTGACAGTCATAGCACTGGATTACATTGTCTCCGCTTACTTTGTGTCGTCGGGGAAGGAGGTGCTTCTAGAGAACAACAGTACAAGAGAAAAATTATGTCTTAATTGAAAAATGAGATTTGTGCTTTGCATTAACTTTTTTTTTTTTGTAGCTATAACAAGGTTGGAGATGAAAGTAAGATAACAATCTAGGATTCAATGTGAAAATAGTTTCTGCATTTGTGTATCGAATACCTCACATCTGGATTGCACCTCTGTGGTTGTTCATCTACTCATATCCCTCTGAGTAAGTCCACTTTGGACTGGCAGTTTGACTAAAATTAATCTAAAATCCCTGCTAACTTTAACCCAACTAGTTCAGGTTGCAGTCATGGCAGAGAATTCATCCTGGGCTACCAGACTGAGTCTGCAATGGGGGTAACACATAGACTCATAGAATGGTTTGGGTTGGAAGGGAACTTAAAGCCCATCCAGTTCCACCCTCTGCCATGGGTAGGGACACCTCCTACTGGATCAGGGGCTCAAATCCCCATCCAATCTGACCTTGAACACCTCCAGGGATGGGGCAGCTGCAACTCTGGGTGACCTAGGCCAGGGTCTCACCACCCTCCCAGCAAATTTTTTCCTCCTCTTATCTAATTTAAATCTGCCCTCTTTCAGTTTAAAACCATTCCCAGCCATCCTATCCCTGCACATTTTTACCAGTATCCAGGTTAACTAAGGTACAGCTTGATCAAGTGCATTTGCCAGTGTTGTAAACCTTCTGTGTATTCAGATTACGTAGCTAGTTTATTTCCATTTTGCTTTCCCTATCTCTTTTTTCTAGGAATTTTCAATATAGGCTTTCTCTATCCCCTTCCTAGGGTTTTTAATGACATCTTTGCCTTTTCAGACACAATCTGCAAGTATTGTCTTTTTTTACATTGTCTAAGACTTGATGCACTCAGTAGCACTATGTGTGTAACAGCAGTAATAAACTCCACAAATTCACTCTCTAAACACCCGTTTGTCCCAGTTTTGGAGCACCTTGCAACTCCGCCATCAGCTGACCCTCTGAGGGGTGAGAGGCAATATCTGTCCTGCAGAGAGGCACCAGCAGTTTGGTCTGATGAAGCTGACAGGTTCCTTCTATGCTCTGTCAATGGCAGAGGCTTTAAAAGAACGTGTATTTCCTGAGGCCCATACCAGAAGCTTTTAGGGAATGTGTCTGGCTGATTAGGCAAATGTGATGTCATTAAAGAAATATAAAGAAACGCTCATGATCAGGACAAGGAACCTTTCCTGGTTTGCTCACCCTTTGTTTACACTGCTGATAGAATGTACTTTCCATTAAGCTCATAATGTGCCTTTAGGCTTTCTGGTTAGGAAAGGGAAATCGTAACTGCTAGCAAAAAACCCAAACAGATCCATATGTCTTCTGTGATTCCAGGATTTGGAACATTTTATGTTGTATGTAGATTTTACATGTATTTGTTTTGCGATGAAGTGAATTGGTCTAATTTAAAAAATAGAAAGAAAGTCTTTTTTTCCCCCTGTTCCCATTCTTTTACCTTCTTTGACTGTGGCATGTTTTTCTGTATCTGCAGAGCCCTAAGGGAAGAAGTTAAAGAACAAACAAAAAGAAAGAAATCCAAAAGTACAACAGAAAACTTACGGCAGCACTCTGCAGTTTGTCACTTACCTTTCATGCTTGAGTTGGAATGGTTATTTTCGCCCAGATTCAGTGGGGGAACTAAAGAGCTTTACAGATCTGTCTTGGCATTTAGATAGAGTTCATACAAGTACATGTGCTGCGGCTGTAGGTGGGAGACAGACTGACAGATAGGAAGAAGAGTCGGGTTTAGCTGGATTTTAACAGAGTCTTATTAGGTGAGAAAGAAGCTCAGTCACATTGCTTCTGGAGCACAGATGATCCAGTGACAACAACAACGAAGGAGTCAGGGACCTCTACACTGGTGTTTCTGACAATGCAATATCTGCCTTTAAGTTAAAGTCAATAGCAAAACACTGATTTTGGTAGGTCGTGGTTACTGAAGAGCTCTGACGGAAAATGTATTTTGCATCATCCAAAATGAAGGCATTTTGATATTTGTTCTCAGAGTGGTTAGCAGGTTTTAAAAGATTTTGCTCAAATGAGAGAACTTGGTGGTCTGTTCTGTGTTTTGCTGAGGTGTTAGCAGGAGATGTCAGCGGCCCCTCGCTCCTGCAGACCATTTAGCCCGTACTCCATTGGTGCCTGTCAATGCAAAAACATTTCTGTCTTCTGCACAATGTATTTATTCATTGCTATCAATGCAGTAGCAAACATTTGTATTGCAATTGCACCGAGCATTTTCTTATTCTACACTGTAGCCAAGATGTGCTGCTTTCCCCCTTGTTGGAGTTTGGACTTGTTCTGTTCCACTCCCTGCTTCCTCCTGCACCAGAGGCACAGATCACTCCTCCCCTGTTCGGCTGGAGAACACAAAGGCTATTGTGACCAGATCAGATTTTTATTCTTTTAACTTATGAGGTACCTGTGACCGCCTTGTGCCTCAGCAGCAGTGCAGCTGCTGCCCCTGTGTGCGGAATGCAGGGGGAGCTTTGCCCCATGGCACCTGCTGGTTTGGTTACCTCTGATCCCAACAGGGGCTGTTCCCTTCGACCTTGAGCTTCCTTTGATTTTACCTTGGATTTCTCCTCTCTTGGTCTGGCAAGAGCCAGGAGCAGGAGGATTTGTAGCTGTCAGAAGCAAGGGGTTATACAGGGATGTATTTTCAAGGGAGTCCTTCTGACAGAGGTGCAGCTTGTGTATGTATGGTGCTGTAATTCCTTTAAATTCCTATGCAGCTGAAGCTGTGTCACAACTGGAGCATACAGTCTTATTTCTGTTTACGTAGAGAAGAAAATCCAGTGATTTGCATTGCAGAGTTAAGCTAACTCTCATGATTGTGTCATTCTGACATTAAAGGGAGTGGAAAAACTTTCTTGGAAGAGATCTGCTCTGTCATTCAGTCACTTCCTGAGAATTTCAAGAGCCCTGAGATTGTACACTTGAATGGAAATCTGGCTGTATTTTTCATAGACTGAGATGTTGTTCTTGCCAGTGCACTCATCCTGAAGGACCTCCCTCCATTTCCCTGTGTGACTGCCCAGGAGTGTTCCCTGTAATACCTGTTCACAGGAGCACAGTCACCAAGGAGGCAGCACAGCACGGTCCAGTGGGAACCTCCCAGTGCTAGTGTGGGAGCTGGGACATCCAGGACAGCAGTGGAGAACATGGGAAACAGCAGAGCTCTCCTTTTTACCTTCATCATCTGCTCCTCTGTAGCAAATGAACACTTTTTCTCTCATCTTCCCTGTAGAGAAAACTTCCTGTATCATTACAATACTGGCATCATTTAAAAATTGTCTTTTGCCTTGCACATTTTACAGGAATATATACAGTTACAAAATATATAGTTACAAGACTGGCCTTACAGGTATACACAGACCCTCCCTCTAGAAAAGCAACAATGCTAAAAATGGGACCCTTTTGGATCCCATCTGTACTTTCAGCCTTCAGGGAATCCACTTTTTTAAACTATTCATAGTACTCACTACAGTTAGATGCTTTTTTTTTTTTTCCACTTGAAAAATTAAGTTTAGTTTTTACAGACTAATGTGACTCCAGAAATGGGAATTTTTGTGGAAAGCACCAAATATTTTTAGTGTTGTGCTGAAGTTTCAAGCATTACTAGGACTATAGTTTGACCATCTTGTAAACATGAGGAACTTGCACCATCTTTGTGTAGATCTAACTTCAATTCTTTGTATTGCATTCATCTATGTCTCTTGGCTTTTTCCATTTGCTGAATAGGGAACACTTCTGATGCTAAACTTCTGCATCTTCCTATATTAGATGGATAAAACAGTCTAGTGTAGTCTAATCTTGTAAGACTGGAGAAAGAAGGTAATTTTTTTTAGGAAAGGCTCTTGACATACTCTCCAAATACTTTTATTGAAGCAGTTGGCTGAAATAATGCAGTTTGAGGCCTGCTTTTGTTGTCTATGTTTGCTATCTGAATGTCCCATTTTCCTTTTTTACTGATTAATGAATTATTTGTTGCTCAGAGACTAAAAACTAGCTGGGAAGATTTATGAGTGTTGAACTAAAATCTAGGCATAGGACCAGAGTTTTCTTTACAGAGTGGAAGTGTACTGCTATGTATGTAAAAGCTCTTTTTTTGATTTGTTTTCTGGTTTTCTGTTGATCCTTTGGGTAAGGATGGTGTCCTTTCATTACTAGGACAAGATTAAAGATCAGTGTGGCTCACACTCATGACTTAACGTGTTACTCAATACAATGTTAAGCTCGCAAAGTTTGTTTCTTGGCTGTCTAGCTGTATTCTGAACTTGTAGCTTTACACTGCTGTTGTAGTTGCCATATATTCGAATTGCGTTCATAGGGAAGGGGTGCAGATTTCATCTGGTGGAAGAAGCAGAATATAGGGTTTCTTTCCTCTATGGAGTAGCTGGGGAGCAGCACAAGGACTTCATGTGAAGTGGTCCTGTTATGAGCATCATCCCACAATGTTTCTTTGCATCTGGGAAGGGCTGAGTGGCCAGTGTTCTACACGAGGGCTGTACACAGTGCCCTTGAGCTTTCTGCATATTGTGTTGTGGTATCTATGAAATATTTGTGGGAGACGATGAAATCTGGAGGTGACGTGCATTCTCCAGGAACCTTGACAAAACAGCAATAAGAGAAGAGCTGGGTAGCTTCTGCAGTTACAACTGACCTGCTATGTTTTAAGTACACATTCTTAAGAAACCTCTGATTCCCCTGTTAAATTTATTGCAAAACATTAAAGGGTACATAATACATGAAATTGAATGAATATGCATGTAATTGTTTCTTTTTCTTTTAATTTCATGGAGCCTTAGATCTTAAATTTCAGTCACAAGGATTAGAGCCATGAATCATGAACGCTAAGTTTACTTAGTACACAGAAAATTACTTTAAAAGCTCATAATTTTACAAAGAGCTTCAGTGGAAGTGAGGTATGTTACATCTGCCTGAATATTCTCCCCTCTTACTTTTCTCAACGATGTGCAAATTATTCTGTCAGCCTATAACCTCATTTGTGTGAGTGGGGAAAAGAGGGAGGAAAAAAACCCCACCTTAGTTTATAGCTCAAACATATGTGTTACTTCACCTAATTAACACTTTTTACACAACAGGTTCAATGTTTGCAATTAGAATTGGTGCAAGAAAGAGCTGGCACCATATGCTGGGGTTACACCAGAGAAACAATTCTTAAGCCCTTCGGGGACACCAGCTGATGAGTATGAAGCATGTGGATGTTTACTTGAACTAACAAGTGTTGTCAATGCCTAATCAGCAGAAGTTTAAGGATCACATACTTAAGCAAAAACCACCTCAAACAAGCATGTGCTTAGAATTTGTGCTTGTGAGGGACCCTTTATCTCAGTGCAAATAATGAAGATGTCTGTGTAGAGATCAGTGTGGCTGTCTGGGAAGGGTGTGAGCCCAGCAGAAGTATGCAGCATGGTGACAAGTCAAGTGGTAACCCTGCTGTCTTGCATACAAGATTGCTTAAAAGAAACAAACTCAGGAAGCAAGAATGGGAGCAGCACAATTTTGATTGCAAATGGTCAAGGAAACAAGGAGATCCTGCTCTGACCTCTGGTCCATGTGTTATTTTTGTCGACAAAAGTAGTCGAGATTGAATGAAAAACATAGTGTTCTGAAGCTTCCCCCAAACACAAACCGCTGAGATTTAAATGAGCTTGAACCACATGAGATATATTTCATGTGCACCTGCTCGTCTGCATCCTGGCAGTGGCACTGCTGCTCTGTGAAGAGATAATTGCAGTTTGTCCAAACGACTTGAAGTATGTACCAAAAAACTTCCTCCTCTGAAAAAAAACAGCACCTAAAAATCTCCCTAGTGCAAGTTTGCCAGTCGACTGTCATTGCATTACAATAGGCAGAGAAGTCCACGTATCCTTTAAAACTCCAGTAAATCAGTAGAAAGTCTCTCATTTATTTCAATGAGGGTGGGATCAAGCCTAAAAAGAGGCACGTATCCCCAACCAGTTACAGCCCTTTTTTCTTTCAAATGTCAAAGCAGAGTCCCATCTGGTTTCCCAACAAATTGCAGAAATGTCTGTGCTAAGACCAATAGGAACGTAGCCACCACTATCTTTTAGGTACTGGTATCAGACATCATCTCTTCTTGTGGAGGGGAGCTGACATGCCTGATGGAAGAGGCACTATCTGTTCCAGGTACTGTAAACAGAACCATGCTCCTATCTTCCAAAGACACTAATTTGACCATTAATTTGGCCATTAATTTGACCAAATGAAGACAATCTCTTTTTCCTAATCTGCACACAGTGATGATAAATCAGTGGGGAGAGCAGAAGTAACTGTTAATTCTAACAGAATTCCTCAGCTTGATTTTTGTAAGAAAAGTGCAACTAAAAGCTGATTAGTAAAGGAACTTGGTACGTGGAGCAGAGAACATTTTGGCAGCCACCATGTACTGCTATTAGCTGCCCCCCATCGCTTTCAGCATTCACTTTACATAATCAATAAGAACAAGACGCCAGAGCATCTGCCCTTCCTTGCAGCTGCACCACCACTGTGGATGCACAGCAGTTATTACTGAGACTCAATTATGTCAGGCTGAGCAGCAGGCTGGAGTCTGAAAGCACACCCACCTTCTTCGGCCCTGCCCTTTCAACCTGTGCACCCGCCAAACTTATCATCTCCAGCAGGAACGCCCCTGCCCGGCGTGCCGGAAAGTGGGATGAGAGCAGCTGCTCTGCACCTGGGACTGAAATCCTGGCAGATCTCATGCGTTGTTTAATAATTTTGCATAGATCAACAGTTTTTGAATAGTGCACACTTCATTCAGTACAGCAGGTTTTTAAATTCTCATTCTACATTCATGGATCATTGCACCTTTTCTAAACCATAGCAATTGTCTCTATTGTTAAACCAAAATGTTAATGTCTTCCATGCTGTCCTTCCCTCTAGTTCAGTGCATTTCAATGGGGGTTAAAAGGTAAAACCACTCTAAAACTTCAAATACCCTTGCAAACTATACCTAGTCTCATCTCCCTCCTCCCCCAATATCCTGCTTTTCTTCATCAGTAGTGTTAAATAGTGACATGTACAGAGAAAACAAGCAGAGATTTCTTCAGTAAAACAATAGAGTATCACTAACTATCGTGTTGATTGCTGCTGAGCTGCTATTAAAATGGTCTCATGTTGTCCATGTGGAGCTCTGTGTAACTGATAATCCCTTCCGCTATGTTTTTCTGGTCTCTTGAACACACAGCACTTCGGTTTATTTTCTGGTTTTCCAGATCTTTGCTTTCTTGAACAAAGGATTTTCCTTTCAACCTTGCTTCTAACTCCTTGTCATGGCATTTCAGACCTGAGTAAAAATTGCAGTTTTTATTTCGTAGCACTGCCATAAATTGTCTTAAGGACAGGCCCAGTATGGGAAAACACAGTTACGGGTGTTGTTATTATCTCTATGTGTAATGTTCTCTGTGTGATTCATTGTCACCATGGGTATTGTTCTTCAGACACTTGAACTGGGCTTGCGTTGGGCTGAGTGGTGATGCACTTTGTGCTCCAGCCAACTCCTCACTTGCAGAGTAAGGATGTCAGAGTGTGCTTCTATGTCCAACAAGAGAAAATTGAAGTCCAGACAGGAGCCTTGAATCTCCCACCTTAGTCCTTTAGGACAATAAAGCTGGGAAGAGTGACCATTTCAAAATGGTCTGGATTTCCCAATGAATTTGGTCCTATGGATTTAGAAATCTCCACCTACCTGGTTAAATGCCTGCTAACCTCTGAAACTCAGGCCTTTGATGCTTGATTATCCTTCACTTAATTCAACTGGCTTGACTTCAGCAGTTGTAGCCTCTAGACTTTGGGTGATTGAAAATAACTGACCCAAACAAAACAATATTTTTCCTGACAGATGATGTGACAGGTCTGTTACTACCAGATACCATGGTGCCGAGGGGTCTGAACAAACTTTCCTGCCCCAATCCAAATTTTTCCAAACCAAACAACATTAGGGATACCTCTTATTTCAGTATGGAAGGATGTAGTTTCCTTCTTAGCAGACATTGCAATTCAAGACTATTTAAGATGAAAAGCACTGGAAATGCTTCAGGCTCATCTTGACAGATTTCAGTTTTTACATTTTCTCCAGTAAAAGCCAATAGCGTGTGTGGAATCTTTGCATTCATACTTGTAATTGTAGCTATTGGCTGCATTGAATCACACCGTTTGTATACTGTTTCTGCACATTATTAATCACTGGTAAGATGAAAAACAAATACATACTGAACACATGAGATGAAGAATATGTGACTTAATATGTGTTTCTAAGTATGAAACAAACCTTAGAATATATCTCGAGGAATTCCTATAGACAACACTTACATCTGAAATTCCAACAGCCGTTCCAGAGAACAGTACTTGGAGAACTGATTTGCCCATAAAAACAAAATAATGTGAAAAGAATGTTTCAAATATAACACTTTGAAGACTGTTCTGCACATGTCTAAAATTAAAAGGGAATGAAACTTCTGCTTTCATTAGTTTCAATTTCAGCATCATGTTATTTGCCATCCTTTACTCTGTTATCTCCCATTTGCCTCAGACTGCTTGGAGGCAGTAACTGCAGATCCTAGTACACAGTTAGCTGGGGCAGAGAGAAGCAGGACTATGGCCAGAATTAGCTGCATAGAAAAAAAATCCCTGCTTGTGGAAGAGGCTGAAAATAAATGCATTGTTAAGCCTGAGAGGCTTCATACAATACTTTGATACATACTATGCAAGGGCTGCTTTAAAAGCTGCACTGTGTTGCTGCACGGGTGTCAGAAGCAAGGGCAGCGTCTCCTCCTCGAGGGGCGCTTCTCACCTCGCTGGATCCTGGTGGACAGTAGGACTTCTCACTGCAGGAGTGCTTCACAGCAGTGCTGCCACCTGCAAGGAAACCCACCAGTCGCATGGGCTGCCCCAAACTGCTTTGCAGAGGTTTGTGTGCAGGTAGCAGCACAGGTGAGGGACCAGACTGCGTCTGCCATGCAACCCCGACGGGAGATAATACATTGTTCTGAGGCAGAACCATAATTCAGCCTTGGACAATTAGTATGAACTTTAAAAGGGAAATAAAATCTAATAAAAAATTCTACTTTTATGTTATCACTTGACATATGCATATGGGCAAATACTGAGCACTAGAATAATGAAAAATGTCATGGCATAACGTACAAATACAGCCAGAACCAGGAGTCTGACACTTTCCAGACTAACTACTACCAGATGTAATTTGGAGTTTAAATAAAACTAGCATTTCTTAGCTGAAAGGAGTTCAGGAAAATCCTTTGTTTGCTAATTTGTCTCAAGACATGAGGCATATCTTTCCATCTTTGTCGATTTAGGAGAGACTCCAGCAAACTTCAGGCAGTGCATAGAGCAGGACAGGACAGGGGGCAGGTTACTACCTTGAAAGAGGGAGAAGAAGAGGATAGGATGAAGAATAATAATTCTTCTTTTTGTCTTCAACTATTACCCAAACACTAAGCCAGATTCCTCAGGCTGAGGAAGTAATTTCAAACTGTGCTTCTAAAGTAAACACATAGCAATAATGAAAATAAAGTACAAAATTACCCAAACCAGGAAAAAAACCCTGATATAGCCATGCTGTGGCTGTATAAAAGGATGGAAGTGGCAGAAGAAGAACATGCAGTGTAAGGGTTTGAAGTAGCTCAGCAAATCCTTCCTAATGGGCTAACAAGGCAACACCAGGAACAATGCCACAGAAAAGGTGGATAAGTAGGCATTCAGGAAACACCACAAAATTGCAGTTTTAAGATAATTATGAGAATGAGCCATTTACTTTAGCTATCATTCACTTTAAAATTGTGTTACAATTGTTCTGCTTATAGCCTGAGCCACAATAATGACACTTTGCATCCTTGACACATTCACTGCAAAGCAGCACTACGCTCTGCGCCTCTGACCTTCTGTAAACATCTGCGATTTGTTGGTTTTTCTTTCCTACCTTTTCTTCTACAAAAGCTCCGGCTCCTGAGACCAGGGGTAGGTGGGTCTTTTTGCAGAGGAACAAGTTTTGGGCTCTGGAACAGCATTGCCTTAGGCATGGATCACAATAAGGGTGGATTTTGCTGCTGAAAAATCGGGGTTACAAAACTGAAGAAGTCTGCACATCTGTCCCATTAAACATAAGTATTTTTAAATGCCAGTAGATCTTGACCCTAGGCAAAAAACCCCTTCTTGCAAAGGCCAGTTCTGCTGAGGTACCAGTTAAGGCTCTTTTGAAAGCAAGTGTAAAAAGGATCTCTTGCAAGTGGTTGACAGGCACAAGGATTGGAGCTGGTTTCTGCTACATCTGTTCAGTCTTCTTACAAAATGACCTGCAAGTGGAGGGTACTGTACAAGATTTGGAATCAAACCTACATGCAATGATGAACCATATTTGTTTTCTTCTCAGGTCATGTTCTGTCCTTTTTACTGGTTCACCCAAAGGGCGTATAAACCTTTGCTGACCTGAACATCGAATGGTTTCCTAATTACTCCTTCAGATGGCTAGCAGCTATTGTACTGGATTAGTCTAAAATGAGGAGGCTGTGACAGGCTGTACAGGGCACCTTGTGCTTTTTACAATTACTTCTGGGGACTGGAGCCAACCACCTGCTTCAAAGCCCAGACACATTAATTGCAGCTCGCTCTCTCTTGACCTGCATACCAGAGCACATCGTGGCCACCCTGCCCTCCTGGTAGCAAACTGTCTCAACTAGCACTTTCTGATTTTGTCAGGCAGTTGACGATGGATAGTGACAGACTGTTTTTAAACAGGCTTGCTCTGTGCATTTTAGATGAGAGGGTGGCATTGTAAGTTTTTGCTGTCTTCTCACTATGTAGTGTTTGCAAGAGAGATTTAACAGCATTTTCCCTCTTTGTTCCCTCAGAATCAACAGCTCAAAAGAAATCTGTGTGTTAAGTCGCCCGCTAATGTAGCTCTGTCTGTGGTGCCCTGCTGCGTCAAAGCTTGCCCCACAGTGAACTTGGAGTGTTTTCTGATGTAAACAGGCATGCACTCCTCAAACTCCAGCAGCAGGTCATAGAAGTTCCTCTTCCAGCAGCATCATGAGCCACTTCAGGCAGTCAGTGAGACTAGAAAAGCATGGAGGAGACTTAAAAGGGGGAAAAGTGTTGGGGAACGTTTGCTGTAGACCATCAGCCAGAGAATACGGCTGGCACCGAGACCTCAAAGCTCAACCTGTGTTTCTCATCCTGTCTTCACTTTGGAGGAGTGTCAGAGTGGTGTTGGCATGAAATCACAGCTCTCATGTGAGACCTAAATGAAATTAATTCTTTGTCCTGCATCTGTAGTACATCCCAAGTGAAATAGGAGTGCTAGGTATTTTCTATACCAGCTTAAGGTTCTCGTTTCCTTCAGATGAACCAAAATCTACTTTCAAGTTGCAGCTACTGTAAGGTGCATCGGATGGAACATTGCAGTAGTTAAATGCCTGTAAGTTTACCAGAGGCTTCCTCAAGTGGGCTTTAGTCTAGCCTGAGTGGTTAACAGTGCTCCTGGTTTCAGACACTTCCTCATGGGATTCAGCTGGATTCAGCTAACTGCTGTTGTTTTCACACTTTATTTGCACAAAATTAATTATGCTTTTAAATTCTTTGGTTAACTTTTATATAACAGAGTAAACCCAAATTCCAGATAGAGAACTGAAATGACTTCTCTCTTAAATTTTCTGATCATAGAATAGTTTGGGTTGGAAGAGACATTAAAGATCATCCAGTTCCATCCCCTGCCATGGGCAGAGACACTTCCCCCTGGATCAGGCTGCCCAAGCCCCGTCCAACCTGGCCTTGAACACTTCCAGGGATGAGGCAGAAACAGCTTCCCTGTGCAACCCGGGCTGGAGCTTTCACCACCCCCATAGTAAAGAATTTATTCTTAATATCTAATCTAAATCTACCCTCTTTCATCTTAAAGCCATCACGCCTTGTTCTGTCACTGCATCCCCAATAAAGCGTTTCTCCCTGTCTTTTCTGTAGCCCCCTCTTTAAGTACCAGGAGGCTGCTACAAGGTTTTCCTGGAGACTTTTCTTCTCCAGGCTAAACAAGTCCAACTGTCTCAGCCCATCCTCAGATGGGAGGTGCTCCAGCCCTCATATCATCTCCATGTTCTCCTCTGGAATTATTTATTTTCTGTATTATTTTCTGGAATACACACTTACGTGAGACATGAACTCCAAAGTCTACATAAGGACACTGGGTGAACTTCTGCAGCATAGTTATACTGATTTCTACTTACCTCTTGGTCAGTGTATAAATGACTGAATGATTCTGTCTAGACATATAATCTATGAAATTTGTACGCCTAGCCTGGTATTTTTACAGCTACAATTAAGGTCTATCTTTCGGTTCCCTAATTTAGCACCTTACTTGCCTGCTGACAAGAAGACAAGAACATTTTAAGCAGTGAGAAGAGAATCTAAAACATTAGCTGCTGTCATGTCAGATATTAGTTATTCCCCTGATCCGGTCTTGATGTTTATTCCTCCCTCTTTCAGTTTTCTTAATTATTTCTGCCCTGTGTTAATTCTCACAAAACTCCCTAGATGTAGGCTTTTTATCTCAACAGCTTATTCAATTAATGAGCTTGATTAATGTGCTTAAACTTTCCAGAGACACTTGTGACACATTATGAGGGGGAAACAAAGATTCAAAGTGTACTCCATCTCATTTGTGGTACTCCCAAGCCTGGAGTCCATTTTAAGCTCTTTATCAGATACCTAGATTTATTTTTTTAAAAAATAAATGCTTGTACTTGTTAAACATTTCTGTGGAAGGAGTTTTCTTTCCAGAATTGTGACTTAGTTTCCTTTGCCCCCGTCCCTCACAACCTGGCTTAGTCCCTTTGTAAAAAAGCAATTGCTTGTAGTTTCAGTGCATTGATTAGGATCTGAGAAGCTGCCTTGAAAATGGCAAACGTGGCAGCTCTTTATCTTTATATACAAGTATTGAGTATGGAGAGAAAAACACCAGACAGTGAACTTTTCTAACATGAATCTCAAGGCACTTGGCAATATTTTTAGCAAGGCTATGACCCAATAATAAGCGATATGGGACAATATTAGTTGTACAGCAATGCTACGAAAGGGACAATCTGAAAAGTTTGGCTGTGTGGACTCCCTTTCCATGCTTGGCTTGAGAGTTACCATAATTTTCAATGTTGTCACAATAATTCCGGAAGGAAAACTTGTCACTGAATGACCTGCATAAAGGTTGCTTTTGTTCTTTTGCTGCTGAAGTATCTGATTCTCAGGCAACTGCCTGTACATCCTAAAAGCATTGCAAGAGCCATTTAGGCAAGGTTTTGTTATTTAAGCATGCTCCATATGGTAGTAAAACTCAGGTACTGTCCATCTAAAGGCCACATATCACATTAGAGCTGATGAGAAAAACAATGTTATTCTGAGATTTAAAGCAGGACAAACTTAAGTTCAAAGTAATACGTGAGGATAGCCTTTGAGCAAGAAAAAAGGCTGCTACACATTTTCTGTAATCTTTCTTGGCCCTAATTCCAGTTAATATCAGAAAAGGTTTGAGGTACATTTGCAGAGAAAAACCAACCTGTGTTTCAGCGTATTCCCCACTGAAGTCTACATGAGTTAGCTATCTCAGTAACTCCAGTAAACCAGAATTTAATCACTGGCTTAGCCAGAATCCCCTCAGATCTTGGTCCCAGCGTGTTACATAACAAGACACAGAGCAGTCCTGACAAGAGAACAAAGTCCATTTCAGCAACACAACTACAACTCATAAGCCATGGTTTTAAGAGATTAAAACCAAAATGCACAGACTCCGTTGGATACGATCACCTCACTCTCACTTCAAAGCAGAATGCAAACCTGTAGATACAATCACATGTGCATATGCATACACATGTATACACGGATATAGACATACATAAACATGTTATACATTAATCTAAGAGTGTGTGTGGGTGTATATAATGTAGATATGTACACACACACGGGTTCATAAATATATTAAAAGTCCATACCTCAGGAAGAAGGAGTTATGTTTTTCCAGGATGCAGGTCGGATGCGTGGCAATGCCGTGTTCTTAATATAAATCAGACCTGTGCTCAGGACCTTGATTTTGTGCCAAAGGATCCCTGAGACCAAGACGAGAAATGAGTTGTAGTATACATCCCACGTGCTAGTTTTGGCAGTAATTTCATATGATAACACAGAGCAACTATGAATTCATTTTACTAAAACAATTACTGTTCTAAAGTTCTAAAAATTAATGCTTCTGCTGCACTTCTGCTCATGAGCCATAAGGGGATCTTTGTCTTTCAGCATTACAACGCTCAAGGAAGATAGTAAGAATTCTGGTTTATGGTTCTGAGTCAGTCTTTTTCTTACTAACATATGGCCCCATTTTTTCAGATTCTTTAAGGAAGTTGTAAACATAAACTTTGATGTACATGGAATTTGATTCATGAAGAGTTTAATTTGCCTAGTATAAAAGATTCACACAGGTTGTATAACATCATTTAATTATGCTTGTAGTTTGAGTAGTATCTATTGAGGAAAGCAGAACTTTTTCCCTGGGGTCCATTAATCACTGTTTGCTTCTAATTAGAAAACTGAAAATACAATATGCATGACTCACATTATCAGTATTGTCTTTGGACTGATGTATCATTCCACAGGAATTTTTATTCATTTCCTAATTAATCTCTCTCTCTCTTTTTTTTTTTTTTTTTTTTTAAGGTTTCTGACAGATGTGACTCCATCTTTGTTAATGGCAAGGAAATGAAAAGCAAAGTGGATACTATTGTTAACTTCACTTATCAGCATTTCACCACACAATTAGAAGTGACAGTCTGGGTTCCAAGGCTCCCGCTGCAGATAGAAATCTCTGATACAGAGCTTAGCCAGATCAAAGGCTGGAGGATACCCGTCACCTCCAATAAAAGGTATGCTTACAGCATTGGCACAGTCCAGGTACGTGCCCAGGGCCTCACATTTTAGAACACGAAATTTGTAGAGTGTTTCTCACAATCTAAGTTCTCCTGTTTAAAATTAACTTTACAGTCTGTCTTAGCCTTCATTAAAACATCAACAATTATATTGGTAGGCTACATTTTATCCTGATCTATATAGTTTAAAAGTCAGTGCCTTTGCCTGGTGCATTTATTAATTCCACACAATCTCAGGAACTGTATCATACAGCCTGATGTGCAAATCTAAGCAAAAGGATCTGGACCTCTCCTATCCTGAATGTGACATCTGGTGTATGTGTGTCTGTTACATTCAGTGCTGCCAGGGCTTACGTTTCTATCTACAGTGTGAAATAAAACCGAGCCCGGGAGGCAGTTGGGTCAGTAGGCACTATCAGGTGCTTCGACTAGATGATCTTTAGAGGTCCCTTCCTGCTGATTTCAGTACATGATGGGGGATGACATGATTGAGAGCTGCCCTGCAGACAAGGACTTGGGGGTGCTGGTCGATGAGAAGCTCGACATGAACCAGCAAGGTGCACTTGCAGCTCAGAAGGCCAACTGTGTCCTGGGCTGTATCAAAAGAAACGTGGCCAGCAGGGAAAGGGAGGGGATTCTGTCCCTCTATTCCTCGCTTGTGAGACCCCACCTGGAGTCCTGTGTCCAGTTCTGGAATCCTCAACATAAGAAGGAGATGGAGTTGTTGGAATGGGTCCAGAGGAGGCTACAAGGATGATCAGAGGGCTGGAGCACCTCCCATACGAGGACAGGCTGAGAGAGTGGAGGTTGTTCAGCCTGGAGAAGAAAAGGCTCCGAGGAGACCTTATAGTGACCTTCCAGTACCTGAAAGCTGGGGAGGGGCTTTTCACAGTCATACAGTGACAGGATGAGGTGGAATGGGTATAAACTGGAGAGAGGCTGATTTAGACTAGACATAAGGAAGAATTTCTTCACCATGAGAGCAGTGAGGCCCTGGCCCAGGTTGCCCAGGGAAGCTGTGGCTGCCCCATCCCTGGAGGGGTTCAAGGCCAGGTTGGATGGGCTTTAGGCAGCCTGATCCAGTGGGAGGTGTCCCTGCCCATGGCAGGGGGGTTGGAACTGCATGATCTTTAAGGTCTCTTCCTACCCAAACTATTCTATGATTCTATGGTTAGAAGACTCTATGATTTAGTAGATCTGAATTAGGCAACCCCCCCACTTATGCTCCTATGGAACTATATTCTGATGGACAAATTCTACCAGGACAAATGTGGTTGGGGGTAAAAAATGGAGAGGAGGGGAAGCTCTGTTCTGTACCTACTGACAACCAGTTGTTGAATAACCACCATTTGGACAATTTGCAAGATTAAGAGCTTCCAGGAACACTGCTGTATTGGTGGATTCTAGGTTAAGTTGAAAAATACTACTGGAGAACAAGGCATGACACCAGCTCAAATTTATACTACAGCGAGAAAGCATTTCTGGCAGCAGTAGCTGTAGTGCTAAACACTGTGGCAGTTCTAGCAAAAGCACTCGATTTTCCCAGGAGGACATCTCAGCTATTGAAGAGCCTTAAAGAGCCCAAACAGACAGCAGTGAATTAGAATTATCTAACACTTTATGAGGGCATAAAACTAACGGTAATAGGACACAATTTACAGGATGCTTAGCTGAAGAGCTCCAAAGAAGGGGCCTGACTTCTGGCTATAACAGAAGATGTTGATGAGGAACTGGCATGAGATAGATTTGTTTGTTTGCTTCAGTGATGAAGGCGAAGTTGCCATGTCTGGAAGGAAGAGATGTGCTAGGTGATGAATGAATGGAAGATATGCTGAGTGCTTAAAGTTTTGCTTAACTTACCTTCTTCTGCCTGCAGTGTGCCTAGGCTGTAACACTCCCTTAGGTGCAGCTACTGCTAAAACCACTGGGGATTTTGTTGAGTAAAAGGTTGCAGGATTATGCTGTTGGTGTTTATTATAGGAGTAAACATTCAGCAGCAAGCACAGTAAGTCAGACATTTAGCTGTGGTTAACGGTCGTGGACATTCTGACTTTAAACCCATTACACACAGTGTTGGAAATTTACCCCCTGTGTCTAGTTCTGATTTATTTGGCCAGCTGAAATAAAGATAATGGTCTGAGAGCCTGCTCTGTTTGCTAGCTGGCAAAAGGTGTGAGTTTGCTGCTGTTCAGATTGCATCTGAACTGCTGGCACATCTTCAGCAAACGTTTTCTGTGAGGGGTGGAAGAGAAAGTATGGACAGTGTATCATCCCCTAGAATTGCAGCTGGTGGTTTATGACATTGTGTGTCAGCAGCCCAGGCTCATGTGAATGGGCAAGGTTTCAACTAGAAATAAATCCTCTCTTATTTTATGGAACATTCATGTAGATCTTTTTTTAACTGGGGAGAACATTCAAAATCAATAGCCAGTCTAGGACCAGAATTAGTTGTGTTTACTCTGACATTTACTTCATACATAAAATTTTTACATTTATTTCCTTTATTTTTAAATTTGAATAGGTTTTACTTGAGATTTAGAATTTAGTTGCCTGCTTGCCTGCCTTCCTTCCTTCCTTCCTTCCTTCCTTCCTTCCTTCCTTCCTTCCTTCCTTCCTTCCTTCCTTCCTTCCTTCCTTCCTTCCTCTTCTTTATTTTTCCCTTAATTTTTAATCCTCTTATACCTCTATCTCCTCTATAGCTCCATGTTTCCCAGTATCCTAAACATGGGGGAGTTTTTATGAGTTTTCAAATGGTGACCTGGAGCACACAAGACATTTGGACTAGAGTCAGGAGCTTGCAGGTTGGCTTCCTGAATCCTCATTCAGTGATGTAGCCAAAAGGCCACATTGGCTTATTCTGCACAAAGGCTCAGCCTGTAACCCTGCACAGTGCCCTCCTGGTCTGTATAATACAATGTTAGTGATGTGCCATGAGCAGGTTGGCTTGTGTGAGTCCTGAAAATAGGTTTGAAAGAGAGAGGAGTGTGCTTTAATCTTTTAAAAAAGATCAAAAAAAACATCAAAAAACCCCCAAATCCAAACATTTCCCAGCAGGTGTGGTGGCCATAGCATTGTATTGCTTCAGCTTCATTTTCATGTAAGAATTTGCAGCTTCCATGAGGTTTTTGATATCTATCCTTAAAGGAAACTAATTTAAAAGGAAGAGGGCATTTAACTCATGGATTTTTTTGAAAGTCTCTGCCATAGGCTTAGGCTGTCTTAAATTTAGGTTCAGTGACAGGCAGCTCATAGGTCAACTAAAACTACATCACGGTCCCCAGGTTTAGTCATGGAGGGACTGCAATGTTACTTCTTTTTCTTTCCTCACCTCAGAGCAGACAAAACAATTCTCTACTCTTCTCCTGTCTGTGAGGGCTGGTATCTTCACCCCAGTCCCTTCTCTTCCCAGCAAGAACCACACATTGCTATAAAGTAACTCATCAGTATGCTGAAGGCAAAATTTTTGAGCATTTCTTATGGGGATTTTGCAGAGGTACCTCAGCAACCTCCAACCATTCCTTCATCTCCTCTGGCTCCCCCACTGCCTCATTCTCAAAGGCTCAGCGTGGCTGTGCTGGTTCAGTTGTCTTGAGGGGCTGAGCCAGATGGCAAAATATAACTGGATTTACCATAAGCTTTGAAATGTTTTTATTGGTGCTGTCAACAAAAGAAATGCTTGTAAAACTCCTGCTTCAGCATAGCTGTCCTTCATCCAAATGTAGCTGCTTCTATTTCAGACCTGAAAAAGCATTTATATGCTCCAAATCACATCTGTTCTTTCCAATGATGTTTGTTGATCTAATAAAATATATTGCTTTCCCTATAAACCCTGTCATGTTTGTAATTGTAAAATACATGTGATTACAGATATGTTTACTTACATGACTTGTTGAATAATGTCCACAAAGCAGTGAAAATTCAGGATCTTCACCAAAGCTTTGTAAGTGCCACATGCCTAGCTCAGCTTGAATAGTGTCAGCTTTCACCTCATCTGAATTGCTGGAAGAGCAGGAACTTCCTAGAGGAACAGAAAAAACAGGCTGTCAGAAACTGGAAAAAAAAACAATCTCCTCTACTTAAGAGGAATAATACAATTTACCCAATCAGTCTGTAAAAATATGATGAACCTTTATTATTACCCAATGGAGAACCTGATCTATGGGCGTGTGCTGCTGCAGAGATGAGGGGCCTCTCTTTCCAAATGAAAATCAGCTCCATGGATCAACTCATGACTAATGCATGGTGCACGGTCCTTAGACTAGCACGCGCTAACAGAAACCCAGCTCCTATAATGGGCTGCAAAAAAGCCCTCAATCTCAGCAAACAAAAGGTGTATATTTAAATTAAAGTCTAATATTTGAGTGTAGAAGTGGCGGAGGCAGACTCTGCTGGTCTAACAGGAACGTTTATTTTGATTCTCCATGTATCTGCAAAATAATTATCACCTTCTTGAAGTTCTGCATTGGCTCTGTGCGCATCCATTTACATGGGAGGAGGGGCTCCAGCCTGCGTTAATAGCAGTTGCCTGGATAAAGTCTCACGGAACAGGTTGGAAATTGAATTTAAGTAAATGTTGGCAACTGGAATAGCTCATGGTTTTCATGAGGCTCCCAGGGAGGCAGGCATCAAGCAGCATGACCCCAGCAGAAAACTCAGAGTCCAGGACAGAGCTTTAATGAACTTTGATCTGCATCTGGCCTTCTTGAACAACAGCTGATAAAGCTGAGTGATAAAGTTATAGTGACTGCAAAGCTCTGAGTGGCATAAACCTTCAAAACCTGCAAAATAGAGTAAAGCCAGACATAGCATTTCTGAGGAATTGCAGCCTATAGAACTAATGGCTAATTAGGTGGTAGCTCTGCTTTGGTCCTCTCTAGTGCTAGAGACAGACCCAGGAAACTTTGCCTAAGTTAAATGCAGGAAAAAATAAACTGCCTTAGTTAAACCTTTGTGTGAAAGCTGCCATACTTTAAGGTGAATTAAGTGAAAGTGGGTTCAAACCATTCCATTTGTGACTAACATCTGCACAAAGCTTAAACACGCTGTAAATTTACTCCTTCGGTTAATTGACTTCCATGTAGAGAAGGCCACAGAGACTTTTGTTAACAGGCACATGGTATTTTCAAGATCTGTAAAGGTATCAAATCACATTTCTTCATGAACTGTGAGTGGAGCCATGTGCAACTGATTTCTGTAGCTTTCACTAGATCAACTTCTAGCGTCTTATATTTTGCATCTGACATAGATTTTATTTTTTTCAATTAAAGATGTTGCAAATTCTTTTTAAATACATGACTCTCTATAAGTATTTCAAATTGAAAATGAGCACAACTGATTTCTTTAGGGTTTTTAAAGAGAAAATTAGCATCTGGCCCAAGAAGTGGATGCCTGGTTTGAGAGTGGTGCAAATTAAAAGAGAACTACTTACAGTGCTCACAGACAGTGTCTATAATATAGAGTTGACAGATCACTGATTAGATCAGTGCTCGCAGGCACCTCTGTAACAGGGATGCTGTTTTAACTCCACTCTCTGGCAAAGGCTTTCTCTGTGTGAAATCTAAATTAAATGTAATTCTGGCTATGTTAGCTCACTCTAGAAAAGCAAAAAAACTTCCAAGCAAGTCTGCCAAATGGCAGTAAATAGGATAAGAAAGATTCTGAGAGACACCCAGAGCTAACCTTGGAGATGACCAAGGGGGGAAAAAAAGCACAGTATGCAGCAATAGCTTATATTCATGAGAATGTGCCTTAAAAAGAAAATGAACTTGCTGCTTAATGAAGGATTTTAAGCCTACTGAAAACACTGCAACCAGAAGTTAAGACTCTAAAGGGAACTATGCAATTCAAAGCATTTTGTTTGGCACATAGAGACAAACACTGAAATGCTCTGACTTACCAACTGAGTCATGGATTTGTGGCTTTGAAGTGGAAATGGATATCATCTGTCAAAAAAAAAAGAAAGAACTTGAATTGGTACCTAGTAAAGCAGGCTTGCAAAGCTTATATTGAAAATTCAAACACCTCACTTTTTACTCTGCACTGATGCAAGAAGGGACCTTGCCCATTCCATGGTTTAGGGATGCTTTTCTGACGTGCCACATTTGTGCAACAGAAACCATGTATTTCTAAGGAGAAGTATACAGATACAAATACAAAAAATGTTTTTAAAAGGAAACAGAGCCCTTGCTGTTGTTAGCAATACCACAAGGAAAGAGCGGGACAGGAATCATCATTTTGGGGTTGGTGGTACTGGCTGTCCATACAGTCTTAAGCCTGGTAATGAGGACAGGAGTGCTCTCTCGCTCTCTCTCTGTTGTTCCATAACACTCTGCATCTGGTCATTTTTCCCACAACTCGTGTTTCTGAGCTGTATGGGACTCGGGTTGAAAAATTCTTCCTCTCAAAGTAATTTTGAATATATTTCCTCTTGAAGAGTCCAGTAGTCTAACGTTTTAAACAGTGAAAGTAGAAATAAATAAGTGTTGAAATAAATATGAGTCACAGTAATGCATTGGATCTGAGTAAAACATCTGCTTATGTAACAGAAAACAGAGTTCTGTAAAAAAAAATGAGGTTAGTGTGAATGTTGAATGTGTGAATATATTCAAGCCAAAGAACACTGGTTCTGTGTCTCTCTTCCCATAAGAAAATGGGTTCTCACTGGTCCTGTGGTTCTTAAGTACTTCTTATCTGAACTTCTTCTCCAGTTCTGCACAGGTACTAATCTTACTGTCTGTATTACTAAAAGAGGGTGTAAATCCTAAAGTCTCAGGCCTAAGCCTAGTTTTCCAAAAGTCTGATATTAGTCAGAGATGAGTTATGTTTTAGATGAGCTGAAGAGGGTCAGAACACAGGAATACATTTGAATTGGGGACATTAAGGAGTTCATAAACTTTTATAAAGCCCAAAGCAATCTAAATAGACATAGCTCTATGAATATCTCACTTACTTTTCTTGCAGTTGTTTAGCTGATCAGCTGGCTTCAGCTCAGTCCAGATTGATTCTTTGGTGGTAAGGAGAGAACAATTGAAAATTTCCCTGAAATAAGCAGCTAGTCTAATTCTGTAAGATTAATTTCTTTGTGTAAAAGTAATCCTAATTCCGTTTCCTCTTTTTTTCTTAGTGATTCAGTGGTTATTCAATGTTTCATTCAGGAACCGATGATAGACACTACTGTTTTACACACATGAAACCAAAAAGGCTGTACCAAATACTATTTGCTTGAGGCCAAATACATATATATTCGGCTAAAAATTGATGTATCGAAAATGTATTTCCATTGTATTAGATTTTGTAACACCAAGACTTTGTATCATTTTGAAGAGCACAAGAGCTTTTCCTAGATATGTTTTCAGCTTTCTGTTTGTCACAAAACTATTTGTAACAAAAGCAATTCTGTTTTGTAATAGTTTTTCATAGCTCGTATTTCAAAGGAGAAGATAAAGGAACACAGTAAACACAAAACTACTTTCCAAAATAGCGTGAAAAATAAGAGGCTTACCCTGTGTTTCCTACCCTGGCCCTGGGGTGGCTCAAAAAATAAGTAAAGGAGGAAAGCAAATATTTCTGAGCAATGAATTCCACAGCACGAGGGCATAAGTAGAAGTGACCACCTAGTGCTTAATACTTGACTTGAAAGAGGGAAAAGAATCCATGTGTTTGTCCAAAGGAATAAACAATGACAACAACAGAAGAATTGCAGGGAAACTGGGCTTTAAATCCGACAAAATTCTGTGAGATGTTGCAGCACTGCTATCATGTACAAGTCACTGTGGTGCCTTACACAAGGCTTAAGGAAAGCTGTTATATTGTCGTGGGTTAAATGTTGCAAGGGGGACAGGTAATTAGAAAATAATGAATAAAGTATGTCTAATGCCACAGTTGTTTCTGTGGGGTGAGTGGTTGTCTCACCAGCCTAGCATGGTAATGATGTCCTGAGTGGTAATGTATGTGCCTTATTTGGTTTTTTGAAAGCTCGTGTAGTTATTACATGACCAAGTATACCAGACACTTGCATGAACTATATGAGATTTAATGGTATATTTCTCAGTTGCAAAGAGCTTAATGAACCTGTGAATAGAGACCTGGGATAAAGTGGGGTGGCATTACCTAGGCAAGGAGTCCTGAACGCGCTACAGTGGTTTTGAAGAGATGATCAAAGAGATATAAATATTACAGGCAAATGGAGGAAAGCATGCAACGATCTGTTCTCCCATTCCCACCGAGATGCTACAGGGATTTGTTCCAGAATTGCCCTCTAAACTTTTTACACTGCTTTCTTTAGCCATCTGGAAGGCTTGAGTGCCAGTTGGAAGGCTTGAGTGCAACTTGGAGACACGGTGAACAAGCGCTGGTCCCACTGAAATCTCAGCACTGGCAGAGAAGTTGCTGGGAGGTCCCACTCATCCAAAGAATTCGCTGACAGAAGTGACAGGAGCGTTTGAATTGTGCAGCACAAAAAAATCTGGACAAGCATCTCACCCAGACATAGTACCCTACACCCCCAAAATCTGGTTTCAATGTCTCACACAGTAGCAAACAATGAAAACATTACTGTATTTGAAAATACCTTGCAACTGAAGCTTTGCAGTGCCAAATCAGATAACAAACCTGGATCTATTTACAGGCCTACGCGGGACAGTGAGGACGAAGAGGATGATGAGAAAAAAGGAAAAGGTTGTACCCTGCAGTATCAGCATGCCATGGTGCGAGTCCTCACGCAGTTTGTAGCTGAATCCTCTGACTTTGGAGGCCACCTGACCTATATGCTAGGCTCTGAGTGGCAGTTTGACATCACTGACCTTGTGAGTGATTTCATGAAGGTAGAAGAACCCAAGATTGCTAAGCTTCAAGACGGCCGAGTTCTGGTTGGTCGTGAGCACGGCATCACCACAGTCCAGGTACAGCCTGAGGTGTCTCTGCAGCTTCCATAGAGAGAGTTCTGGAAGCACACACACACCAGTTAGTTAGCTTATAAAATTAATTTCTCTTAGAAGAAAACAAGTTGAAGAAAATTATATGCCAAATACAAAAGGAAGTTGGAGTGGGTTTTCATTTTTTCTATTTGGCACTTCCATAAAATACCTGTAGGTGAAACTTCCGAAGGGATTGTCCATGTTAATGTGATTAGCAAAGAGATTTTTCTCAACAGTGAAACAGGTTACATGCACACCACTAATTTAAATGGGACCTTATGAACCTAACTGTTAGGAAATTTTACCAAATAGCTACATTTATCTTTATATGCTTAAACGTGTATGAAAAATTAGCCCCTTTATGTTCACAGTACACAAAAATGGACAGAAAAATAATCTCCAGAAATCTTTCAGTGTTCATGTTCACCACTTGTCTCTCTATCTTACTTCACGCATATTTCTTAAACGAAATAAAGGAATACAAGCATTAGGGCTCTTCTTATTAACTGTAAGTATCCATTATGTTCCAGTCATGCTAAGTTTCCTTAGAAACAGGTAATCTTAGGGCTCGGCTCCCTTCAACCTAAAACAAATGTTAGACAGAGGTCAAGGGATTTCTGCCCTTAGAATTTCTCTTTCACTCTAGTGACTATAAAAGAGCAGAAGGTAGCTATGCTGTTGGTTGCTGTTGTTTTGATAAATTGCACCTCAAATATTTTGGGCTTGAACCAGCCCTTTCTGGCATCAGTAGAAAGGCAACTGTCTCCTTGTGAGCACGTTAGAAACAAAGTCTTAGAGCAAAGTGACAGGACTATTTTGTCACTGAAAAATGTAGACAGGCACCCAGTGGAATTTTCAAAGTCCTTTTGCAAATCTCTCTTTCATTATTTTAGGTCCTCTGTCCTTACAAAGGCATCAAGCCAAGTTCCTATCAGGCAGGCTTTGTACACATATTTATTTCCTTATTGAGTTTCAGCATTAATCAGTGTCTTACACTATGTCTTGCACTATACTGCATTCATAGGAGGTTTTATAGACCACAAAAAAAAGACTTTTTTCTTTAAAAATCAGATCTGTTTAATTTAATCTATACTCCATTGTTGAGATGAAGCTAGAATTTTGAAGTTATTGGTTGTTATATTAAATTTTTTTTTGTCAAGAAAGTAATTTAGCAGCAAACGAATACAGTGTCTTGGGGGAAACATAGGCTATAGCTTTTACATGGATGTGACAGAACTGTGATTAATCCAAAGTGTTAGGCCAATTAGAGTCTTTACAGCACTGTTAGTTGCTGTTTCATGCAAGGCGTTTGCTTTCTCTTTCAAGGTCCTGTCACCTCTTTCCGATTCCATCTTGGCAGAGAAGACTGTGATAGTTCTAGATGACCGTGTAACCATTACAGATCTAGGAGTACAATTGGTTTCAGGCTTGTCCCTCTCCTTACAAATCAGCAAAGGAAATAAGAGAGCTATCGTTTCAACCACCTCTGCATATGATATCCTTCATACTCCAAAACAGGTACGATCCAAAACAGGGTTTAGAATTAATATCTTTGTTTACTGCGCTTTGTCAGAAGCTGGGGAAAAGCTACTTACTGGAAATTTTAGACAGCGTATAGAATGTATGACTGTGAAAAGCAGTAACTTCACACAGGCTCACTGACCAAGTCCTACAGGTGCAAACAATCATACAGAATGACCAGGAAATTCTTCAGAACTAGCCTGGAGACCTGCATAACACAGATGTTTCTGCAGCATTACCCATGCACAGACAGCACATCCATGCCACTCCAGACACTTTTTCTCTGGGAAAATATGACTTAGCTATGTAAGCAGAGGTAGAAACTCCATGCCTTAACAGTCACACAAAGTCAGTTCAGCCAAAAGGACCTTTTGTCTGCAGGTACAGAAGTTTTCATTAGATGAGTTTGAGCTTACTTCAAATCTGAGGATGTCAATAGCTTTCCATATGTATTTTTAAATTGTACTTATTATAGAATGGAAACTGTGTCACTAGACAAAGGGTAACTGCCTTTTCAGCACTAGCAATTTGTACTAAGATGACAGATTGTTTTGGTGAAAAAAGTCTTGAAAATGGTGGGTTTGTGTGTTTTTATAGTTCCCAGAAAGGACTACAATCACTTTTGCATATTTCACATAATCTTGCATATTTGAAAGCATGATGGAAAATGTAAAATACTGCATTGAGATGTGTTCTTAACCTAGTTTGTTTCAATGGGCTGAATGGGATCACCATTCCGACACAACAGCTCTGTGCGTTGTATTACATATGGCATTAGAACTGCAGTATTACAGAAGTTCCCTACTTAAGCCCTTTATAAATTAATTAACCAGGATTTTTAAAATATGATTATTTTCATCACAAGACTCTGGCATTCAAGAGGCTTTGCACTTCAGACTGAAAAAAAGAGCATCTTTGATTAGATTTAGATGACCGTGGCTTTGATAGCTGCTGAAGATGAGATAAATGCCTAAGTGGTCTAGAAGACACAAATCTACAAGAAGAAAATAAGAAGCAGAGTAGACATTTAAATTGTCTTTTTCTTTTAGAAACAAAATAAACCAAAGTTAAGCTATATTTTGAAATGTCTAAAATCCTTAAACAACTGAGTGTCTGGTGTGTGCTCTGTTGCCTTTCACACATTTTTTTTTTCTCATCCTATCTCTTCCCAGGAAGCCATAGTCAGTGCCTGGATTTTGTTCAGTGATGGGTCAGTGACACCATTAGATATCTATGACTCCAAGGACTTCTCGATCACCATCACTTCACTGGATGAGATGGTAGTATCTGCACACCAAAACCTTCAGTCTAAATGGCCCGTGGTAGTGGCAGAAGGGGATGGGCAAGGACCTTTGATTAAAATTGAAATGGTCATCAGTGAGCCATGTCAGAAGACTAAGCGGAAGAGTATTCTGGCTGTTGGGAAAGGAAGTGTCAAGGTGAAGTTTGGTCAAAAAGATTCTGACCAAAAAGGAAGCACGAATGACATTGATGATGTCAATAGAGATTTTAAAAGCCATGCAAGCAATTCTATAGAGAAACTTTCAGAACAAGAGAGGACAGCACAAGAATGGTCTAAAAACCATGAGGACATGTCCAGTCACGAGGACAATGCAAATAAAAGCACAACTTTCTTATCTCCCATAGATCAGGAGTCCCTGGAGGATGGCCAGCTACAAAATAACCCAACTGCATTCACAGGTTTTCCTACGCAAGCAGAAATACCGGGAGAAAATAATCCCAGTGATCTCACATTGACTTCAAGAGGATTAACAGATTTGGAGATTGGCATGTATGCCCTGCTGTGTGTTTTCTGCTTAGCAATCTTGGTCTTTTTGATTAACTGTGTGGCATTTGCTTGGAAGTACAGGCACAAAAGGTTTGCTGTGAGTGAACAAGGCAACATCCCCCATTCCCATGATTGGGTCTGGCTCGGAAATGAGGTTGAACTGCTGGAAAACCCAGTTGACATTTCGCTCCCATCAGAGGAGTGCACTACCATGATTGACAGAGGAATGCAGTTCGAAGAAAGCAACTTTCTCCTTAATGGGAGTTCTCAGAAGACTCTTCATAATCATATCCTCAGGTCTTCTGAGTACCTTTGTGAAAAAGAAGTTAAAAGTGAACCTATAAATCCTTCTGGGCCAAAGCAGAAGCGAGTAAAGTTCACTTCATATACAACAATACTGCCGGAGGATGGAGGCCCCTACACCAATTCAATTCTATTTGACAGTGATGATAATATTAAATGGGTATGCCAAGATATGAATCTTGGTGATTCCAAGGAACTTAGGGACTATATGGAAAGACTGCAAGACAATATGTAAAACTACTTTCTTATGTTTGTAATCACCTTTATGCCTTCTGTTTATGGATGGTGGAGCAGTCGGTCCAGTCAGCAATAGGAACAAGACAGTCCAACCTTGGAGTTACTGAGATGATAACCTGGTATCACTGAGCTGGTACAAGAGGCTGGCTGGGTTAAACCTGTTTCACCGCAAACCAGGATGTGCCCCTAGAACAGCTACTTGTAGGTGTTGGAGGTGTCACACATGATGGCTGTTTTTGTATACTGCCTGGTACTAGCAAAATGCTAACACAACTATGCTCAGACTCAGAGGAGACTTCATCTGTTTGTCATCTCTCATGATAAATGGTAAATCAGAAAAGAAAGGAATATTTGTTTGCATTGATTTTTCTAGTCGTCGTCCTTTGTAAAGCACAGTGGACATTTCTTGCTTACAGCCCAAAACGAGGCTTACATTAAAAGTGATCTGAATGAATCTATTTTTATTGCCTATGTGCAATGCAGCCAAGTAGTTTCATTATTTTTTACAGATATACCCCCCCCATGTGGTTTATTTCTTCTATTGTTTATGAATTTCATTTGGCTTAGGGAATATTCAATATTTTCTTTGAAGGGTTTTTTTTGGTTGTACCAAAGTGTAATACAGTAATATTTATAATGATATAAGTTTTCTATTCATCTGCATCAGCCCCTAGAGATACCTCCTTCATCACAGATTATCTTTCTCCTTTCCATGTGGGTCATTAGTATTTGAAACATACGAAGGTATTAGAACTAATACTCGGAAGGGTTGTATCTTCTTACAGGGAACTGTAAATACAATAATAAACCCTGGAAAATAAAAATCAAGGAGTAGCCCTGGGTTTACTTTTGTCATTGCTAACATGAAAAAGTAACCTGCAACAAACCAGCACATATTTCATAGGAAAATGCTTTGCTGAACCAGCAGCTCGGTTGACAATACACGTTGTTGTCAGAATGAGAAAGCCAAATGTGGTATTGAATTGCAAAGGATAGGAAGGAAGTTTCCTAGCAAATAAGCAAAGCATTGGAGTCATTGTTACTCTGTGCTAATTAATACATTGATGGTAGAGTTTAGCTGGACAAAGAAGTCCATGTTCAACGGCTTATGGCCCAGATCTTGTCTAAAACATCTCCAATCATCAGGCTGCAAAAGGGAAAACCTTTGCACCATGTTTCATTAAAAAAGGGAAGAAGGAAAGAAAAGACACCGGGCACATATAAAGTGACTATTTTCAGTTTTAACAAGGAAAACATGCTGGAGCCTCAAGCTGCCATTTCGTATGCGTTGCGTGTATTTTTTTTACTGAAGGATGATTGTAAGAAATTGAAAATTACAGTTACCAAAAACCTGAATCTACATAACACTTAACAAAAACAATAAAGAACATGTTCTTGTGATGGATCCTATGCAATAAATACAAGATCCAAACTACAACTGTCTTACGTACCGCAGCTCCCATCTTTTAAGTAGATCAAGATAAGATTTGAATTTTATAATTCAGTTCTGGTGTTAAATCAGACCAGACAACCTTAACTATGGGAAATTCTGCTTTTGGATCCTAATGCACAACTGGGAACATGTTTAATATAACTGCTGCAAAACATAAGAATTTTAATGGTGAGGGGACAAAGCAAGGACACTAGGCTTATATAAGTGATTGGAGACTTAGGTTTGCTGGCACTGAACTGCATAGTGAGGGGATGGCATGTGTTGTAATCTAATTTTAAGTAGAGAAAATAATAAAGCACAGAGCTGTTTCTGTTTCATAAGAGATGCAGCACTTGTGCGTCAAATACATTCTTGGGTTGCTTAACAAATGTTTTCTCCTGTTTAAATGAGCCAGACCTTGTAGGGAAATATTAATGCCTACTATGATCCTTATTGCTCACAACATAAAAATCCCTTTTTAGAATGTAATATCTCTTCGCAACATGTTAATTTCTATTTGGCCCAACCACAAACCAGGAATATCGTTTGCACAAAAGTAAATGGGTATAAACCAACCACAAATAAATTGAAATGAGAGGGAAAAAAATACTTGCTGATGGTAGTTGCAGAGGGCAAACAGCACAGCTGTTTGGATGAATGCATACCCATCAGTTTACCAGTGAACTGATGATGTCAAACCATCTGTACTCCATGGCCCGTTTCTTCAGTGTGGCCCCAGTTCTGCTAAGCACACCAGTAGATGCTGAACTCCATGCCTAGTCGGTGCCGCGTAAACAGAACAAGTAGCCAGGGTTCTACAGATCTCCTTAGCTGCTCTTCTTGCTCATTAACAGGTGACAGAAGGCAAGAGCTTTACTTACTTGTTCAGGAAATTTTCCTTCAAGAGCTATGGATTGAAGCATTGAGGATCACTAAGTTCTGGTGCCTCTCTGCACTCATACTGTTGTGTCCTTGAATTTGTATCTGAGGCCGAATCCCTGGCTGTCCATAGTACCTACAAGCATCTCTACATTCTTGATGCAACCTAGTGTGTGGAGAAAGGACTGTCCTACATGCAGCGTGGACTCTGCTAGAAGCCACCAAAGGAGACCTCAGGCTTTTTCAGAATTTACTTGTCCTGTGGCTTGCAAACCCTGTGCTTTCAGATGTTGCTGCTAAAGGCAGTTATAAAAGCAGGTTCCAGGACTGCTAGCGTTGGGCCAGCAATACTTCCATTCTGGTGGTTGACTGAGCATGCATCTAAAATACACTCTGAGGGAGAAGCTGACTTGCAGCTGGGGTCTGCCCAGCATCAGTTGGCATGGACATGAAATTCTTCAATGAGGTTCTTAGGTGGCTCAGTGGCTGAGTGTGAGGCTTCTTTAGAGTCCTGACTTGTGTAGTTGTAGACATCATACACAAATCTATCTCAAAGTTAAATTACAAATATAGGCTGTTAGAAAGGAGTACAGCCACCGGTGATCAGCTAAACAATGGAACTGGATACAGTGTCTGCAAAAAAGACTCCATCCCAAACTGGGCAATGGGAAAAAAGAATGTACAAGTGCCGATTCATATAACCTTTTGTTTTACATCACATATTGTTACATGAAAATTCTTACAATAGAAAAATGGCAACACAAAAACCAAAAGAAGTGGGAAGAAAGAATTCCATTCTCAGTAAAAATATGATAATACCATAATGTGGAGTCATTCTGGATTTATGCTGGTTTAAGTGCTTACATTAGTTCTCACAAAATCAAAAGGAAAAGGTTTAGATAAATATATTTAATGAAAAATATAGTTCTGAGTGGATCAGCACTTTTAAAATGAAATATCTCACATGTTAGCTTCAAAATAATTACATATGTCAAATGTAAGTAAATTTAATTTAAAATTAATTAAAAACTCCACAGTTTTCTGTTTCACCTAGATTTTCCTCAATGACTCTTAAAATAATGACTTATAGGATAATGTCATGTTCATGAGATATATAATATCCTGCTTTGCTGTCAAAATGAACAGCATTTATAAGTTGATAAAAGAATCTCTGCTTTTGAGATTACAAAGTAAAAGTAGCCAAATGATCAAAAGGCACAATATGTATGTATGTAAGTATGTATGTATGTGTGCAGGAAACTAGAATTGTCTAATAAACAAAGCAGAAACTATACTGACAGGTTAATTAGAATTATGCTTCAGTAGGTGCCCAGGAAACCCAGACGTGTAATTTAATACTGAACAAACAGCAAATCTTACTTACGGCACATTGAGAGATAACATTGTGAGTGAGTTTCTTTGCTGGCTCCCAAGGAAAGACAGTGTGCCCTATCAATACGTATACCAGGAGACACTGGAAAAATTCTGTAAGCAAAGGGTGTATTAATGGAACATGGGGAGTTTGTGAACTTTAAAAATTAAGCTGATGCCAGAAACTCAACTCTTGCAGTCAGAGGTGAGAGATTCTTGGTAGCTAAGCACTGGCATATAGAGAATGGAGAAGCAAGAGCTCGTAGTTCTCATCTGTGCAGAGCTTTTTATTTCCTTTGGCCATCACACACAGCCTAGCTCCATGTGGCTTCTCTATGCCTTCTTTCTTATTTAAATATGAACATAGAAAACCAGTGCCCTGCTCTCCTCTTGATGTAGAACCACATAGATTAACATTTTGAGCTGCTGTTTCTTAATTCACATTGGGGAATGTACAAGAAAATCTTACAGCCATACGACACAGTGCAGTCCATTATATAATGGAAAAAAACCTGTATTTCAAGGTAGAGTACCCTATGAATGAAATACCAATTTTTCATAGTGGATATGCTCTTTTCTGAAATATGAACCATGTGCACTACATTGAAATACACTATAGTGTATTGTGAAATGCATACATTAATTGCTGAATCTATAACACTGAATATGTATATACATCACACCCAAGGTATTTATACAATATAAGTCTTAGATGTATAACATAATGAATTCTGTACAAAATAAACTGTAAGTTAAGACAATGAAAGAGAACTTTTATATCTGTGTAATTTGTATGTTAAGTTATTCAAGCCTCGGTTTTCATCTTTAAATGTGCTGATACTTATTTTCTATAGGCAGATGCCTGAAATAAAGACTGCGCTCTTCAGAAAAGAAGCAATGAAAGACTGCGAAAGAAACAGATCCTGCTGGAGAAATAAACAATAATGTTCATGCAATTTCTTTTAAAACTGACTAAACCATTTTGAGTTTGTACTGGTCAAGGTGATCTGCTGGTTGGGTTGAGGGTGATGCGCCTCTGCCCTGCAAACAGTGAATCATCAGCATGTGGTTTGTTGATGTCCCTCCTCGCACAAAGCACCAGCTACCAGATGATTTAGTTCAAGGGTTTCACTGAACCCTGCCCACAATCGATGCTCCAGCCTGCTCTTCCTGCAGCGAATGATCCTTTCCCAGCACCAAATGGAAAGAACAGATGAATGTATTAACTGGCCATTGCCTTGCAAAGCACGGTAGAGGCGTGTTTGGATATAAAGGGCAAGGTAACAAACTTAACCTGCCCCTTCCATTCCCTACTGTGAATCATCATAGGCCAGATTTGATTCAGTGCTCTGAATTTCCTTATGTGCCCCTTAGAATCAAAGAGTCTCAAAATTATTGAGCACCGATCTCATTGCAAGAGCTATGAAACTGAGCCTCGGTTTTCAGCTCTTGCTGAAGATCCTGGTGGCAGAACCAGAAGCCTCCCTGGTTCACTGCAGACAATGCAGTTGAATGGTTGGACTCGATGATCTGGTGGGTCTCTTCCAACCTGGCTATTCTATGATTCTATGATTCTGTGCTGGAACTCAGTGCCTGGGAGGTGCCTGCCCCACTATCTTCTCCTGGTTTCAGCTGGACCACTTTTACGAACTGACTGTACAAAGTCATCACAAAGGTGTGGGCTGCCTTTGTACTAGGGAGTAATTTAACATCACCTTGGTGATTTAATGATTGCAATTTCTAATGTATTGAAATATGTTTTTATAAGAAGTCAGTTGGATGAATGGCTTGAAAACTGTTATTTAGGAAGGGCCTCAGAGAACCTAAACTTTACTGGGATCTGGGCACAAATTCCAGTCAGTCACCACTTAGTAGTCTCAATGGTAAAATAAGAAAAATTTATCATAAATCACACTTTTTTTGTACTGCCAGTTACATGTGGTCCCTACTTGACCATTACTACGACAATTTTCCCCTTAGCAGCATCTCACTAACGAGATGCCAGTGGATCTATTCACACTGCATTTCTCTGCTCAGTACAACTACGGGTATCAGACTATGAGCTTTTACAGAAAATAGTCTTAAATACAACTTTTTTATTTCTTCCAAAAAAAGCGAGCCCTCAGGATCTGGCAGGGAAGAACCTCACTTAGTGATATTTGTCACAAATTAAACAGGCTAAATGCTATCTCAGTTTAAACTCTCACTGGTCTTGTTAGGATCTGGACTGAGGCAGAACCAGAGACACACAAGTACCAGACCAGTTTGGAGCCTGAGAGGTTGGATACGTCCTTGTATAACATACAACCAGACCCTGCTGTTTCCCATCAGCAGCACCGCTAGCTGGTAGTAAACAGAGTGAGTGATGGTGCTTAGAGTTTATGTAACTGGTGACACATTGCATTATGTCGAATTCATGAAGCTTAGGAGGTGTTTGGTGGAAAAGGAGCCACTGTGCAACACTAGCTATTCTTTGTAATTCTGCACCCTCCCAATATAGTCCTTATAGCATAACTGCATTTCAGATTTTTCCCTATTCCAGTGAGCCACATGGCCGGTGTCTGCAAAATTTTTGTTACTGAGGGAATAAAATTGAGCTATTTTATTGAAAGAGGCAACCTATTTAAGAAGTTAAAGGAGAGTGGATGATGTTTTGAGACCTGTTCTGAGACATTTGAAGTGTACCATACTGTTACTTGCTTCCAGAAACATACTTATCAGCAAAAGTATTTATAAACCAATTCAGATGAAGACCTTCTGATAAACTCGGCTTAGCTTATATAAAAATCAATGGGATCTGATGATATAAAAATCAAGTAAGGAGCTCAAGCATTAGTGGAAATGAACAAGAGATATTTTTAATCCTCTAATTTAAAACTGTGGTAGGCAGAGCAGAATACACTTTTCCATGCCATAGTATTATCTGTAGAAATATTTTTTAATACTAGGCTTAAAAAACAAAACCAGCATAGGCAGTATGAACGTATGAACAAAATTCTGATCTCACTGAAATCTATGACTATTATAAAATTAGGTCTATCTATGCTTCATTTATAATTTATGCGTTCATTATGAAGAATGATGCCACTTTACAACACATTGACACTGCAATCTTGTCCATGAGTTATATCCTGTGCTCAAATAGGACGCAAACAGAATCTACACTAGGATATAATCTTGGTCCCATTGGAATTGTCGTGACTTTAAATACAAGCAGGACTTCTGGGTACTGTTGCTGGCCAAACTGAAGCCCACAGCAGTTGTGCTGGCCAAAGGGAACACACACATCAATACTTAACAACATTAAAATATTCTCCTGTTTATTGTTCCTCTCTTCTGAGTACATGTGCTGGTGGGATTTATACCCACTGCCCCCAGTCCTATCACTACAAGCCTTTGTAAACAGTTCCTACCCAGCTTTCCTGCAGCCCCTTCAGGTACCAGAAGGACATCGGTATCCGAGAAATACGCCGTCTAGTGTGGAGCAATGTCAGATCTCACAGAAGAGCTGAAATTTGTTCTTTGTTGAAGTTTGTGGTCTATAATCTTTGCAGTGGTTCTCTCTCATCACAGAAAATACCGCCTATCTTGAAAAGTGCTTTAAGAAGTGAAGCATAAGATAATTGCATCTTCTTTCAAAGGAATGAACAATAAGAAACCCCGAAATCCCATAATTAAAGCTTAACCTGTCTAAAAAAGCACAAGGTTACTGTTCATTATGAACTACCAATGTATTCAATTATTCAAAAACCTGTAACATATATACACAGATGCCACTCGCTATACTGCAGGCCACAAATCAGCCTTTTTTTGAGGTAAAATATTCTATGGAAAATTAGGTACTTCATTTTATTTTTAATGGATACATTAAAAGCGTGCCTCATTTTCACAATTTGGTTCAATTTTGGTATACACTGTATGGTCAGAGCCAAAACCCTGAGAGGCAGTGAACTAAGGAAAGACACCAAGCTAGTACAAGGAAATAAAACTATAGAGGGGAACTCTTTGTGTGAGCACAGTTAAACCTTTGTTAATGTTTCCCCTTGGTTTGTATTAACTGGGTATAGGCAACCCTTTTAATGCCAGGCACAGGAATTTAGATGTATTTGTACCACTTATACTACGCTACATATGTACAGAGCACATATGCACATATATGGCAGCATTTCCAGTATCTACCTGATAGCACTAGATTGGACAGTTTAAACGAAAATGTTGTGGTATCTTTTTCTTTAAATCTAAATCACTTGTGCACTTCCAAAAGCCTGATTCACAAAGACAAGTTACAAGAATTTTATTTTTTTTTTTAGAATGTAGCAAGGACTAAAGAGATTGCTGCATAGCAGGATACAAAAAGCAAAATTAAGAGCTTTATCCAAAGCCAGAGGAGGTTAATTTCAGTGACATCAGTTATTGAATAAAACGGGACAGCCAGAATCCCCATGTGCTGTACTGTAAGCACAAAAGACCATTTCAGCAGTTGTTTTTCCTGAGGAGTGAAGGGACATTGGCGCTGCCACCAACCCCTCTTACAGAAGTCTGTCCCCAGCACAGGAGAAGGGGCCTCTACAAACAAGAAACAGCAGTGCTGTGCTCTCCTCGACTCACAATCTTCTGAGAAGGAGAGGGGAAGAGGCTCAGCAGGGCTGGGAGAAATCAGATATAGCTCAAAACCCTCATCACTGAGCACACCCGTAGCAACAGGGCTGGCACATTCTCTGCTGGCCACAGCAGAACTGTCAGACACCGTGGCCTCACTCTTCAAGATGAGCCTGACTGAGGAGAGGGCTGCTCTCAAGAAGAGAGGAGACAGCAGACCATTGCCTACTGACCAAGAAACATAGGACAACACACAATCCTCCTCTCAGGTTACCGATTTGCATTGTAGCTTTTCTTTTCCTCACCTTGCTGAGGCTCATTCTGGGATGTTTGTCCAAAAGAAACGTTTCAAATTGTCGTTAATTAGCTCATCATTGCCCCATATGCCAGTGACACAGAAGAAGGCAAAGACACATCCATAAAAGCATGACACGGCTCTTCATTTCTTGGTATTTGCCAGTGAGGACTTGGTATTTGCCAGTGAGGACTTAAACTAATGTTATTGCAATGTCCTGAAGGTCCCTGTGTGTGACACAAAGATGGCACTGCCTGTTATGGAATCCAACTCTGTTACACAGCAAGTTAGACAAGGGATATTTTGAAAACACTGCTCACACAAGACTGACAAAGTTGGGCTTCAGTGAAAAATATCTAAGCCAAGTATTGCTATGCTGGCTCACAACAACGCTCAGCTAAGGCTGACATCCTAATAAAGCCCATAACAACAATGAGGCACTCAGTAAATGTCAAGAAAACCTACAGTGTGAGTTTGTGCAATAACATCTCTGTGAGACCAGAGTACAAAAAAGTTTTCAAGCTAATACCAGATAAATACAGGCTATGGTTCGATACAGCAAATGAAGTTACTTTTCTAAAACTGGTCCATAATTTAAAAGCATAGAGGTATACGCACTTCTTTAGGTACACAATTACATGATTACTGGAAATAAATGCATAAAATGTGCTCCTTTGTCTGGCATATTCGTAAATACTGTGTATGGTGCCTGTACTGACTCTTGGTAAGGTCTGTTCCAGTGCAGAAAAGGATTGTTCAAATCCTTTTCTGGCCTTGAGCCTTCTCTAATGCACAATTCTAACTTAGCAAATGGTTTAAAAGCACCAAAGCACACATCACCAAAATACAGACAAGCAAAAGATTTTAGGCTTTTAGGGTTTATGCCAGAAGAATATGAGCATATAACAAATGCAATTTAATTTGCTGACCCACAGAAGCTGCCTTCCTCTAGATAAGACTTCTAAAAGCCAAAGTTTCTAAGGGCAAGCCCCAAATTGGAAAGAATTCATGCATTTCTTTCTGTTTACACCATCAGCAGAAAGTATATTGAAAAAGAAAAGGTGGTAGGACACCTGATCACAGTAGGGATATAATGAGCCAATATAGGATTTCAGATCACTTTTCAAATAGGGAGATGCTGATGCCTACCATGTCGAGAAACATGTGCTTGCTGCACCTCCTGGGCCCTATCGAAGGGGCACAGAGATGAGCAATTGAGGGGCACCTGCCTGCCCCCAGGAATGTCTGTGCAGTGATCAGAAACCAGACAGCAACAGCACAGGAGGAGAAAAAACTTCACGGTAAACACAGAAGCCTCATGTACTGGGGAGGATTTTGCATATCAATAACAAAGTTTAAGTCAGTCAGCCCTTCTCTTCCCGGGTTTATCATACAGCCAGGAGCCACCTGAGACAACAGCTTCGACCTTAAACTAAGCTTCATTTCAATAAACACACTTGACATAGTATTTCTGAAGGCAAACAAGGATCAAAGCAAGGATTTTGCTGTATGTTCAGCTGTTATTTGACTCTATTACTTTTCTTTTACTGCAGGTTTTGTTAGGTTCTTGGTCACTGTAACTCATGAGGATGTATACTATTTTAAAAGGAAATGCTAGTGAACTGAGACAGCACTGCATGTACCAGCAATCGAAATAATGGAAGCATGTTCTTGTCAAAATAATATAGTTTGAAAGTCAGCTAATGACCTTGACTTGCCAGAAGCTGACAGCGTCCCTACCTAAAGATGCAACAGTGCATGGGGCTGCCTTTGGCCTTCATATTTTTAAATAGGAAACATTTGAAAGTACTTCATATAAGCCTTTAGAGCCATTCAACCTAGCCATTAATTTGGAATCACTCTTAAAAAATAATCACCTGCTGCTTATGTTCACCAGCTGCTTTTTTAAGCAAGAACACAGAGCTCTTCTGTCACAGAAGTCATCCCGTTCTCCCTAGAACCCAAACCAGCCCCCTACAGACAACACACCTCATATGAAAAATTCAAGGCAGATGATGGGTCACGTTGAGAAGGCGGCTAGCATGACTCACATTTAAATGCATTGTATCTGCGGGTTACATGAATATTAGGTGTTTCCGCAGCTAAAGGACTAGCAGTTTCCATGGATAAAAACCAAAAAGTTATTTCTGCTTTCTTGGAAATCCCTTTCATGAAAGGTAACAGCACATAGCACTAGACAAACACATTTTATCCTGCCAGTAACTCAGGCTAGAAACACTGAGGTAGCCACATCAGTAAAGAAGTTGGGAGTGATTGGTATTTTTCTCCATTAACAGCATCATGCTCTGTAAAAGATACATCTTAGAATCACAGAATCATAGAATAGTTTGGGTTGGAAGGGATCTTAAAGATCATCCAGTTCCAACCCCCCTGTCATGGGCATCTCCCACTGGATCTATTTGCTCCAAGGCTCCATCCAGCCTGGCCTTGAACCCCTCCAGAGATGGGGCAGCCACAGCTTCCCTGGGCCTCCCCACCCTCATGGTGAAGAAATTCCTCCTTATGTCTAGTCTAACTCTGTCCGTCTCCAGTTTATACCCATTGCCCCTTGTCCTATCACTCCAAGCCTTTGTGAACAGTCCCTCCTCAACTTTCTTGCAGCCCCTTCAGGCACTAGGAGGTCACTATAAGATCTCCTTGGAGCCTTCCCTTCTCCAAGCTGAACAACCCCAACTCTCTCAGGCTGTCCTCATGTGGGAGGTGCTCCAGCCCTCTGGAGCAGCTATCTGCACACTGTAAAAAGAAGGAATAGAAAAATAGAGTTTTTCTCTTGATTTTTTTCATGAATGGGACAGATGTGTTAGAAGGGTGTCAGATCTTCTCATTACTTAAAACTATATGCTTTGTACTGAACCTATTTGTGCCTGGTTTAACCTTTTTTAAATGCTGCTTATGTATATTAAACCTTTACTGTGAGTCTTGTTTGGCTTTGGGTCAGGGAAAAAAAAATTCTCAGAAAGGAAAATGTTGCTGTTGCCTTCCTATCCTGTATTAGGCCAGAGAAAGGCTGTAGTAATGGGCCCTTCAAGGTGAAGAAGAGTCCATATGCAGGTGAAAATACAGCAGACGGTGGAGCCTTGTCTTCCTGACCAACCGTCTTCAGCCTGGGTGGAGAATGAAGCCCCAGTAAAAAGCTACTAAGATTTCCAAATGTTCTTTGGCATCTACATCCATTTGGACATCTTTTACAGTATTCAAATACCTTTAACAAATCTTTTAAGCAGGAAGAAGACAAAAAATTCCTGAAAGCTAACAAGGCTTGTGTTCCTAGGTGCCACTGGGTAACATGCTCCAAAGCATCATAAATTATTTATAATCTTGACCTGCCAGTCAGGCAGCACAACTTAGTCACATTTGCAGGTTTTCTACTTGTGCATTACAGCAAGAAAAGCTTCTTGGAGCCACAATGACAGATACCTGCCAGTCACTTTGCCACCCAGACTGAGAAGCATTTGGTTCAGCTATTTTGCTATTGAGCAACGTTCTCTTTCCTGCAAAAGAGGGCACTTGGCCATACACTTAAATTAGAAAACACATGCTCTGTCATTTCTATTGCAGTCATAGCTTAGTGATCTATTAAATATGAACCAGTTCACTAAACAGAGAAACTAAAATGATTAACAAACCCCCAAATTATTAAAAACAAAATAATAATGAAAATAGCGCTTCAGGCAACAGCTTTTTATTTTTAACTCGTATCTTAATGAATGCATCCAATTAGTTTTAAAACCATGCATCTGCTCCTTCTCTTCTCGTTCTCCTTTGAAATGGAGACATCTTTCCAAGGCCTGGAAAAACTACTTAGTACTGGGTGAGACCACTTCTGGAACACCGTTTTCATTTCTGGATGCCTCATTGTAAGAAAGACCAGAGCAGGTCCAGTGAATGACCGCTAAGATGATTAAGGGATTGCAGCATCAGACATCTGAGGTGAGGCTGAGAGAGCTGGCACTGTGTAGCTTGGAGAATTCTTGGTCTCTCAGGGGCAATCTTAACAAAGTATCTAAATATCTAGTGGGAGGGAATAAAGAAGATGGAGCCAGATTATTGTTATTAAACACCTGACACCTGGCTATAGCATAGGCTGGGCAGAACGGTGTCCCTAATGAATGAAATAGACTGCAGGAAAGAAAGAACTAGGAGCAACCCTGGCTACAGAATGGAAAACATCGCTACATAAGCCCTGGCCAACCTCAGCTACTATATATCTTGTAGCATAGCTAAACCATGAAAGCTACAAAGTGCTTAGTCAGAGTGTTTTGTGCACTGCATTCTGGGCAAGGAACATAACACAATTTAAGATTTGTTTCCTGAATTACCAGCTAGTAGTAGTAGTAGGAAATATACAGACAGGTATGGAGAGAGGAAGCCTCATGGGAGCTAGGGAGTAAATGCAATGCTGAGCCAGAGGTTCAGTGCAACCCACATGATGTCAGACTTGTCTGCACGCAGAGGGTTTGGGTTTTTTTTCAGGTTAACTGCATAGGGATTCTGCATAGGTCAAGGCTACGTAGGCATTTAGGTGAAAATCCTGTATACGCAGGTGCTAGGTAAGTCTAAATACGTTTAAAGATGTGCAGTGTGATCCCTGTTCTAGTGTGTTTGAAAACTACTTGAGGCAGAGGCAATGTAGAAGCATACAGCAGGGTGGAAAGGGGAAGGCAGTAAAGGTAGCACGACTCTGCTCACCAAATAGCCCCACCATTTCTTTAAGGGTGTGATGCTAATTCAGCAATTGCTGAGACACCTGTGTCTGAGGAGACCTCTAACCAAGGACAGCATTTTTGAAGCCAGAGGAGCTTGCAGTTGTGATGGCTTGGATACCACAGTTCTCAACAAAGCTAATGGAACTTGTTCCTTCTCCCACTACTGCTCATGGTGAAGGTACAATTGCATTCCATACTGTCAATCCCTCTGCTGCATGCAGAGCTTTCAGGCTGATGTTGCCTACTTTTGACAGTGGCTTCCATGAAATGCATTCCCTCCTCTCTTTGTAGACATTCACCACTGCCCCAGGGAGCAGAGCCCTGGCTGGCCACAAATCATCTGTCTTCTCTTGGCTACAGATTTTCTGGCAGCAGCAGACTGGGACGCACAGAAGACTGCACTGCTTGGTTGTTTCCTCATGGCATGTTCTAAAGGGCTGTCTGATTTAAGATGTTTCAAAAGGGTCTATTTTTGGTGACACATATTACACACTTCGCACAGTTACCTCCTACAGAAGCCGCCCACACTTGGTTCTTCATTGACCCTGTTCTAATATTGGAAAGCACCTTGGTTGTCTCTATCTCCTTTGATGTACTTTCAGCATAAATTAGAGGAGATGATGTACAGTGCGATTTTTACCTTCCCTTTATCAAATACATGTCTCCTAAGCCTGGAGCTGCAATGTGCCATTGACAAAGTATCTTCTGTGTGGTTCCTGCTTCTATGCATGTTGCACTCAGGTGTCTGTGTGTTCCTTGTGCACCAGAAAACGCAAGTAGCATGTTTTGCCATTTCTCTAGATCTTTCCACACTGGTCTTGGTGAGATACAAAGGCCTTTTTTCTAGCCCCCCTCACTTTTCTTCTCCAGTTACTGTAAGAGGCACAGCAACTTTACTAATTTATTTGAAGAAACTATTGAAGATTACATCTTCGGTGATCAAATCCCCTTAAGTAAAATATAAACCGCTAGTACTGTGAATGTAAAGCCTAAATCAATAATGGACATGAAATCATCAAGTTTAATCTCAAACACAGAGAACCCAAGTAATTACTCTTCTTGATATAAAACTAATTTTGTTTGACAATAAAATACTACTAGTCTGTGCCATAAACCAATGGAACAAATAACTTTCTTAACTCTGACAGTTGCTGTCCAAAATCATTACATCTCCTCTGCTTAGCGATCAAGCATGCCACTACAGTGCTCCTTCAGCTCAATTTTCTTCCTATAAAACACATCATATGCACCAGAACTTTGAAAGTACTTCTTTTTAGGAGAAGTATTATGGTATTTTCTTCTTATGTGCCAAAATTGCACAGGTTCTACAAGGGATAAACAAACCACACTTAAGATATTCCTTGGCATAGAGTTAGATTGTCTCTCCAGGTAAGTGTCAGTGATGAATGTGTATGAGCCCCACAAAATCCATAATTGATAGCGGTGAGCTGAGACATCTTACAAAAGTGCATTAATGTAACTTTTTCCAGAAGCTGCACGTTTGTCTCCTGTGCTGGCAAAAAAAAATGTTGAGAATTCGAAGGGCTCTGCCTAGGGGTTCACCCATAGGGGCTGCTTTGTAGGTTGGTACCTAAAATAGTGCAGCACACAGGGGACTGAAACACATGCCAATGCCCAGCCCAGCACGCCTGGGTGTCTGCAGACACATGCTAAGAGTACCTGGCCACATTCTTTTCAAGTTTCTCATAACTAGAGCACCTCATGTAATCTGGACACCAAGCCCATGAATTCCCTATGTGGTTGATAAATAATACATGACATCCAAGCTGCTTCAGCTGCCCATGCACTCCAAGGCTTGCAGTCACAGAAGACTCAGCCTTGTTGATATTTAGGGTGATAGCCAAGTGAAAACCAAGACACTATTACATTAGGAAAAAACTTTTCAGAGAAAGGGTCACTGGGCACTGGCAGAGGCTGCCCAGGGAGGGGGTTGAGTCACCTTCCCTGGAGGGGTTTAAGGGACGGGTGGACAAGGTGCTGAGAGACATGGTTTAGTGTTTGATAGGAATGGTTGGACTCGATGATCTGGTAGGTCTCTTCCAACCTGGTTATTCTGTGATTCTATTACTTCAGGAAACAATTATCTAAGTAATAACTTGTCCTTGCAGTGGCAAGAAGGCCAGCAGCAAGGGAACAAGGAGCAACTGAGTAGACACACCCAGCCAAGGCTACAGACAGTACTTCTCTACTTCTGGTGGGAGGGCACGTCATAATGTACACCCAGGAGTCTACTATGGGAAGGCAAAGTGTTTCCCAGAATAAGAGGCACAGGCAGCAATAGAAAAGTTCAGGGGATGTTATCAGTTCTGTTCCTTGAACTTCCTTTTTCAAGAGTCACTAAATCAGGTTATTACAAATTAGTATCAATTAACGAAACATCACTGAAGTGTTGCTGCATTGAGGAAGCTTTGCAAAAATACAATTCTTTTTTAAGATGCAAATATGCACCAGTGTCTCAATTATTTAAAACTGTGAGAGGAACCTAACTCCCTTTCACTGCTAGCATTTAACAACTGGGTTGTCTACATACAGCCAGATATCATATCAGGAAGAAAATTTGAAAGAAGACCTACAGGTCTTCTCTCTTGCCTCCTAGTTGCAACTGGAAGAAATGATGTGAAAATTGTCTGACAAACTCTGAAGTTTTGATAACATATTCCAAGCTTGCAACAATGTTTGAAAGCATGAAGCCACAACATGATTTTTGGAGTCAGAGTAGTGTCTAGTTTCTCTTTTTTCCCCTCCTGGAAGGTTATTTTCCACTGAGATCAGCGCTAGATAGATCCTCCAGTCTCCCAGACTTTCAAAGCTCTGAGTTTGCAAGAGCTCTGCTTACATTCAGATACCACACAAGCACAGAGGTAATTCAAGGATCTGGACTAGGCTGTGTTTTACCTGTCTGGCATACAATCTCCGTTCTTGGAAATACTCCCTCGGGGGCTATTATTGTTATCAAATCTCTTCCAGTGACTAACTCTACACAGTAATGTCTGGGCCAAGGAGTCTGACCCAAATTGGGTCTGTTCTCATACAAACCAGTGAAAGCCTGATTATCTCACTGCTGAAATTCTAGAGTGGAAGTTAGTGAACAAGGGCCAATGGCTGTTATCATCTTGTTAATGTCAAGGCTTGATTTTTTTTAACCATCCTTTCAATATTTCTGATAATTTATACCCTGTCATAGTCCTTCATAACAGTTTGGTGTCTCTGATAAGTTTTTTATATTCTATGGCTGTTTTTTTACCAGGAACTTCTTTATTTTTATGAAAAATTGTATTTGACATGGTCATGTTGTTGTGAGAGGAGGAGCAGGTTTATTTGCTGTTGTATGACCAAAAGACATATTCCAAACACGTGTTGCAATTTCATGATTATAACTTTTTGGGGTGACTGTAACAGGAATGAATGGCCCAGAAACAGAATAAGCTTTACATTCTGTGCACAAAGGACTTTTTAATTTATTTTCACTCGGGTCTTGATATTAAGGAATATTTTAAAAATGGAACAACCAATAGTCTAATCTCGTCATAAAAAAAAAGAATGTTTTTGTCTTCACACTTGCAAATGTATTCGGAGTGATAGTTTCAATGGATAATTACAAGGATCCTGAAAGATAATGAATTTAGTATTTTAAAAAACATGCCAGATTTTAAATGACAATTATGGCTTTCTCTGGTTCAAGAATCAACATGCTGTTTTTCTTCTGTTGGATAAATACTCATCAGCACCATGATGGCATTCTGGCAGTAATTATTTAAAGCTTAGTCAGAAATAGATTTCCATTATTACCTATCACAAATGATGCAGAAACCTGTCGGCACTGAGGTAAAACCTTGATTCAGCTGCCTGAAAAATCATCCTCTTTTATTTCCCCTCACCTCTCTGGGCTGCTTCTCACAAGGCTGGATCCATTTGCAGTTTGGATGGTTGGAACAATGCAGTCTTGGCACTAGCACTTCCCTGCATCCAGAAGAGCATTTGTCCTACCAGGCAGAGGTTCAACAAAGGGAATGATACGGATGGGAAGCGGGGATTGATTTTCCCATAGACTCACTGAGCCCCATACTGAACTGGAAAAATGTTTTCCAGCTTTCCAACATTCTCCTATTTTATAATGGGACAGGATCAGAGCAGATAGACATGTATATGACAGTATTTGAATACCCTGGTGATGAAAATGCTCCTGTCTGCAGTGGGAGACCTAGATTCAAGGACTGTTTCTGAACTGGAGCTCTTGACTTCTACCTGATTCTCTTGACAATCCAACTATTCTCTTCTACAGAATACAATTCTCGGCCGTGCTGTTCTCTGAGAAAACTTTCCCAACCAAATGTTAATCAAACATGGTATGTCCCTGTAAATCCCAGTGTGTTTTCAAAACAAGCTCTCGTGGGAGATCTACACGATTTCTCTGCAAGTGTAGCAGGAAGTTCCAGCTATCAGTTTTCCATGTACCAACAAGATCTTTGACTATATTTTCCCAAATTGCTATCCGCCCAGCATAAACAGTCACAGCACACTGTTACACACCATTTTATGCCATGCTCAGTCAGAAAATGTGATGCTTCTTTGGAGCTTCTAATTACTGGTGCTGATAAAAGTAATTAGTTCTAGTGGGTGGAAATTACATGCAGATCTGTAAACAAATGGTATGGTTACTCTACACAGTCTATCATTGTCAGCCAGAACTTACTCTCTTGAGTGCAGAAAAACTTAGAAGTCCTATGTTCTTAGGAATGATGTATATTTGTTCATTCTCCTGCGGAGAAGGACTTAGGGATGCTGGTTGATGGGAAGCTTGACATGAGCCAGCAACATGTGCTTGCAGCCCAGAAACCAACCATATCCTGGGCTGCATCAAAAGCAGAGTGGCCAGCAGGTTGAGGGAGGGGATTCTGCCCCTCTATTCCTCTCTTGTAAGACCTCACCTGGAGTCCCGTGTCCAGTTCTGGAATCCTCAACATAAGGAGATGGAACTGTTGGAATGGGTCCAGAGGAGGCTACAAGGATGATCCAAGTGCTGGAGCACCTTCCATATGAGGACAGGCTGAGAGAGTTGGAGTTGTTCAGCCTGGAGAAGAGAAGATTCCAAGGAGATCTTATAGCGACCTTCCAGTACCTGAAGGGGCTATAAGAAAGCTGGAGAGGGACTATTTACAAAGGCTTGGAGTGATAGTAAGAGGAGGAATGGGTGTAAAGTGTAGAGGGGTAGATTTAGACTAGACGTAAGGAAGAAATTCTTCACGATGAGAGCAGTGAGGGCCTGGCCCAGGTTGTCCATGGAAGCTGTGGCTGCCCCATCCCTGGGGTTCAAGGCCAGGTTGAATGGACCTTGGGCAGCCTGATCCGGTGGGAGGTGTCCCTGCCCATGGCAGAGGTGGAACTGGATGATCTTTGAGATCCCGTCCAACCCAAACTAGTCTATGATTCTAAACCAACTGTGATAGTGTCGAGTGAACCAAGTGAAAAAATGAAAAATAGTCCCCAGCTCCCAGGTAATGTGTCTACACCTGAAAAATCCTGCTTTGTTAAGCAAGACATTCCATTTAACATTATAATAATGATGACATTTCACTGAAAAATACTTAAAAGGAAATTTTTTAATTAGGTATCCTTTACAGATGGGAAGAAAACTTTTAAACGTAAGTATTTTTGTTAGGGTTTTGTTTTGATTTGAGTCTCAAATGGAAGTTTTCTTTTTTTCCTCCTTCACCCTAATAAAATTCCTGGTGATAAAGATATTTTGGAGAGAAATTTCTAAACCACACCACTCTTTCCATTTTGGAGTGAAAGTCAGTATGCAATTGTCTGAATTTCCTTCAGAGCCTAGATTCTGAGTTTTGGCTAATGTTAATTAGCCCTTTTAATTATTGAGCCAAATTCAAAACCTGATATAAACCTGCCACGAGCTGCCAATTGAGGTACTTCAAAAGTGGGCTTGACAGTTTCCTCACCAAATGAAAGACACTAGAAGAAAACACCACCACTTTTACATCCTAGATTTCTTTTTTTGCCATTCCAGGCAAAGCGTGTGACCCAGTGTGGTTGGAATTGGAAGTAGGTCCTGACAGAAGAGCCCTATGTGAAAGAATTGTCAGGACCTTCACTCCAGTTTTAGCCTTGGGAAAGAGGGGCTGTGCAGGTTACCACCTGTGATTAAGTGGATTCCAGCACCTGCTGAAAGCTTTGCTCAAAACAGGATAAATTTTTAATCCCTCCAAATTGCCTCTACAGCTGCAGAAGGTTTCTTTTTCTTTACTAAAATATTAATAAGGTGGGAGCAATATTCTGCAGGGAGAAAAGATATGCATTAAAATGAAATCTCCACCTCCTAGCCAGCTACTAATTTTATTGGAGTTATTCTGGATTATTCTTCATGGATAATCTTCATAATGCCTGTGTTGGCTGTTTTTCCTGGTAAGTATTCTGATTTTCCATGGTGATGACCTGCATCTTCTTGTGGTCTTTGAAAGGCCACGACAATGTAAGCAAAACATCTTGTGACCATCTTCTAATATAGATCTCAAAGTTATTGACAAGCTCTGCTCTCATCTAGGGTAAATCCAGCATGCTAATTTCAAATTTCTCCTAATGGGCAACTTTTCCTCTCTGATTTGCATTTTCTGCTAGCCTACTGTCTTTCTAGGGTCTGCATGGACAAGAAACAGGGTAATCCCAACACAACAAAGTAGTGCATCAGAAGAATTCAGCTAGTGTTTTCCAGTGTTCCAGGATAGTTTAACCTAGATCTTTATCCAAAGCAGAACCTGCAGAGATTTTTTTTTTAAATCTTCTCCTTGTAATTATTGCTTACAGTTAATAGTGTAGTAGTACCCAGAATAGAGTCGGTTGAGTGTTTTCCAACAAAATGCATTTTCAGAAAGGAAAACAATAGAAATCGCAACGTAAAATGAGAGAAATTTGGTTTTGATGAGTTTTATGAGAAGGCTGGTCATGTCTGGGGTGGAATTTCTGGTCAAAACACAGAACAAAGTACATCTGACTATCCCTTAGCTGGGGTTACAGGGACTCAAACTTAAGCAGGGACTTGAAATTTGCTGTCTCACACTTAAAGTGAATCACAAAGCTCTAAGACACCAGGGACCCTGGTGGAACTTCTGCATGTACAATATTCAACTCTATTTGGTTCCTTCTGGAACAGACTTGGAATTTCTTTGTGTGTGAAATCTCAAAAACATTCCTGGCTCAGAGGGACAACTTCTGAACCAAAACAAACCTACAAGACCCAGAAAGTGGTGGGATGTCGTAGCGGGACTGTGCTATGTGCTACTGAGACACACCAAGAAATCAGCCTCTGCCCTGATGTGTTGTTCTCCTTGTGTCATAGGTGGGGAACAGGACAGTTGACTTGGGGTCATGCACAGAATTTCACCCCTACACAAACAAATCCAGAACTCCATCACCCTGTCCAATGATTTTTGCATGTAATCATCATTCAACTTCCATCCAGCTGGCTGGCTCTCTAGCACAGTATCATATCAAATACTGCAAACAACCCTAAGGATGAAACCATTGATTTGTAATCTTTAGTTTTGTTATCTGTTACATTCTTTTTTGTAGTCGCATTTCTCCTGCTTTTACTACTTTGTCAAACAACATGGTTTTTTTCTTTAAAACAAGTTTTTTCCTCACTAATGGTGCAGCATTTTTGATTAATGGTATTTGAAAAGATCACAGATGGGTGAACAGGCTTGGAGAAACCAAAAAATGACCTCTACCAAAATGTCCAAAATGTGTGAAGCATGCCTGTCTTTCTTTTGATAATAGATAAAATGTGAGCACTCGCTTTTCCCAGTTAGAGCTTATTAGAATTCTTTTAATAAAAAACATCTGAAAAACTTTTTAGACTTTCTGAACACATGCTAAAAATTTGAAATGTCATCTTTGAATTATCAGATTATCCTAAAAACTTAACACTTCTTAACAACTTAATTTTCATTCATTTGAATGTTTTTCACATTTCCATAACATAAAATTACTTGCAATTTCAACTATATTTCCCATTTACATTTTTAGGTTCAGCCACACTTGATGTGTGTTGATGAAGCAGTCAAGAACTACAATTCTCATTTAAGAGATGTAGAGATTGATTATGCTTAGATCCATCAGAAATTATTCTTCCAGAATAAGTTTTCCAATGGAAAATTCAGTTTCAAGCAACATAATTTTTTTTTTCCGAAAATGCTGTTTTCTCACTGAAAAGCTGAACCATTAAAATACTTTAATTTTTAAATACTGCAATTATGCTCTGTGAGAACTGTAGCTCACCTGCCTTCTTCCTTTCTCCTCTATGACTGGAGCTCTCTTGGCTTACATCTCCCAAGATGCGGCACAAATGCTTGGCAGATGTGATTTGTTAGTGGCACAGTGGTCATGAGTAGAGATGCCTCATGGAATATACAGAGTGACCCTGGAACAAACATTGCAGAGAAAAACAAATTAAGATAGGATGACAATGCCTATGAGGAATGAACACTGCAAAAAAATCAAGTTATATATATACAAATAAAGTTAAAATATAAATAACATATTACATATTATTTCGACATTTCACTGAAAATTCCATACTTCCAAGATAATATGAATTCTACTTCTTGGCTGAATCCAGGAACTCAGGGGTAAATTCTGGACCAGAATTCTGCAGTGGGATTTGGGATTGCTTTGGACGTATTTCCATTGTGTGTTGATGCCTTGAATGCACAATCTGTTTCTCGCTTTCAAGCTACTGAAAACTTAGATCTGATTTTGAATACCTCACATTCTGACACTTGCTGGTCCCTCAAGGGTCAGCATGCGTAGATGACTTCTAATCCAAACATGTGCTGCTGAAATGCCTTTGAGTCATCTTGTCTACTGTTGTAGCTACCATCCTTCTAATACTCTTGCAGGGGTATGTGGAATTTTCTCTGATCCTTAGCTGCTGCCACCCACACTTATAACTAAGCAAAAGAATTTCTCTCTCTTAGCCCTACTATGTTTCCACCTCACAGCTTCTCGAATTTAAGTGGTGAGGAAATATAAAATCTGAAAATCAGAAAGTCTTGAGAGCTTTATTAATGGGTAGTTGAAAATTAGTGTACCCATGGCTAGGCCACAGATAATAAGAATTAATATTTCACTAAGTAGTAGAAAAAACTGATAGTATAACGCTAAGTCAGAGTTATAATTATTAAAAACATTCCAGTGTATGACATAATCCAATACAATTCCAAGCCTCTCTTAATACCTGTTTTAATTAATTGTGGGTATAGTGCTATAATAGCCTGAGCTAATATAAACATTGATGGGAAGCCATCTCAACAAAAACTGAATTATTTTTGGAGGGATAACTTAGTTGATTTTTGAATCAACTCCCTACACCTTCTTGCTTTACAGCTGCACACACAAGGGGAGGTAGAGGATTGCATAACCAGGGGCAGGAGGATGATATATGGCAGCCTCTGTCACTCAATTTTACCTGCTAGGTAACCAGAACTTCAAATTTACTGGCTCCCTTCCTTTCTACTTCTGGTTGCATAACTGCAGACCTTTTGAAGTAGGGCTACAATGTGAGAAGCATTTAAACTGTTACTGTTAAATTGGCCTGTCTGCTAGCAGAAGTGTCTAGGGTAGCAGGAATACTGCCAAAACATCATGATGTTGCGGCAAAACACTAACAACTTCTATCCAAGCCTTGTAAATTACTTTGCAAAGATCATTGTAGGTTTGCTAAATGCTAAACTTCTTGTTACAGCTGCGCTAGCCACTCTGTTTCAGGCAGAAAATACTAGGGCCAGCCAATCTGGAAGCTATAGGCTATCAATGAACAATACCGTCACCCTACAAAGAAGAATAATGTAGCAATAGTCTCCTATACTCAGCAGTACCTTGAGGAAACGTGGCAAGTATATGTGGAGTTGTCACGTTTTTGAAAGAAGCATCTCATTTTTCTTTAGGGAGGTAAGCATATTTATCAGCAGGCTCTGGAAATCAGCTCTGATGTTAAAGCAGTCCCCTAGGTTGGAATTAATAGGGTACAGAAGTCTCTCATTCTTCCACAACACTTGATGCTTTGGCTGCACCACGATCTGAGACCAAAGTTTTCTTTAATTTACTGTGCAGGCCAAAGGAGAACAATTTCATTCATATCTAGGTCTCTATTATAACACTGCTTCTCAACCACTTTCCTCAGCTGAGCCTGGTCCAAATGGGTCTGTAATTGGAATCAGAAAAAGGACTATTCAGCTACAGTTAGCAGAGTGTTAATTATTAAAGGCTAACGGGCCCCACAGTTATTAATATTACAGTGTGAATTTCTCTTCCTTGTTTGGGGAGGAGAGGGGACTCTGCAGAGCTGTTTAAGAACTGGCAGAGGTAGTAACATGATTTGGTTCTTTTTTCACTGTTGACACAGTCAGCAAAGTAACTGTGTCAAACAAAAACAAAAAAAAGGACAGGCTTCTCTTTTGCTAAGCTTCCTCAAACAGTTTGGTGCAGCACTTACAAGAACAAAAGCACAGTTACGTATCCCTGGAGGGAATGCAGAAATTGTGGCCTTCCTCTGGGACTTCTAGAGGTCCTTCTGTATGCTCTGATCCAAAAAACCATTTATGCACATACTTACTTTAAATGTCTCTATGGAATTTGTCTTAACCTAATTAGGTATCTTGATTTCAGCGAGATGAGATGACTGCATATGCTTAAGCATTTTTTATATGGTGTTTCAGTAGTCACGCCATACAATTCAGAGAGACACAGGCTGCTCATAATAACTTACATGGCCACTATTCACTTCCAATTAGAAAACAAGTGCATTTATGGACACCAATTCTGGATCCTCTAGCCCAAATCCCTGTCACTACTTTTATTTCCAAAGGGCTCCTGCATATATAACTCTAAATTCTCCTGCTCTGCACAGAGAAGTTGTAGCAATGCTAACTTGACATGAAGTGGGCAGAATCTGAGAAGTCTGCAATAACTGCACTGAGTTTTGCACATGGCAGCAGGAAGAATTTGGGCTTCCTCCAACAAGACTGTATGAGAAGTCACTATAAATAACTTACCCTTTCTATGTAGAGCAAAACTTCATTTTGCAGATTTGCCATAACAAACACGACAAGCCCTATATGAATAAACAGTGGCTTTTTTATTTTGGAAGAGAGGAAAAGGGAAGGTGTTCCCTCTCAAGTTCACTGAGTTCTCTTTTTCTGCGCTGCCTTTAGCTGCTCTCTAAACACCCATCACATTTCCACCACATTAACTCACAGAGACACGAGCTGTTCCTAGTCAGATCCCACCAACTGGTTGTGTTTAAAAAGCAGTAACTATCTGAGATTTCAGTCTCATGTTGGCACCATTTCCTGACCTTAGCAGCTTACAAGGACACCAAGGTAATGTTCTGCGGGGTAGCACTGTGGCAACACGCAGAACCATGAAACAGCATCTCAAAGCACCTTCTTTTGTTAAGACGACCCATTCAGAACAGATCGAAATACAGGACATCCAGACCATAAAAAAAACCCCAGACATATTATTGTCCCAAACTGAGAGTCAAAGATATTTTCCCTGGGAGAGTGTTTGAAAGGCTTTTAAAATATATATTCTTATTTTAACAAAGACAAAAAGTTTATTTTTCCACAAAGTACAACCATTATCTTTTTAGAGTTCAAGTCACTAGGCAAAACCCCTATAAAATTAAGAATTACTTTGAAATTGGATGTCAATATAAACTAATAAACTGAGTTGATAAGGGAAGCTAAATAGAAATTACAAAGTCAAACTGAGTAATTTACATTTTTCACCATTAAAAATTCATTGAGAAGCGACATGTGCCATGAAATGTTTCAATTTCGACAAAACTGCTGTTTTTAATGGAAAACTTCCATCCAAACATTCACGAAGTGTTACATGGTTGGTTTTTTTTTAAAGTTTCTTTGCAACAACAGTGCCACCCACTGGCTGTTGCCCTGCTGGCCATGCAAAGTCCTCCACACAGGAGCCTTTACAACAGTTTCTTTAGGGGGAAAAAAAAAAAGAGTTCTGGTCTTGTCCTGCAATCATCGCTGACCAAATGGCACAACTGAAGAGTTGACTCTTCTCTTCCAAAGCCTATTAAACAACAACAGTGCACGAACAAACTTGTTACAGCAGTGAGAGCAGTGCAGAGGGTGATGTCTTGCCTGTTTTCATCATCATTACTAGATCAGAGGACTGCTACCTTGTCTCCTTCTCCATAACAGAAAGCAAAAGGTAGCTGGATTGTCACATGCCAAAAATCATCAGTATATTTTATCTTCACCTCTGCTGAGCAGTTACTGCCCAAGACCATAATGAAGTCAGTGGCAGTAATTTGGAGATGCGAATTAACACAACATTAGCTTCTACCTGTTCATTTCAGGGAGTACAGACCCGAAGAACAAGAGGAAGTGATACCATTTTCATTTACAGCAGCTTGACACAAAATCTCCCTTATCCACTCCCTAGAAAAATAAGCCTCAGTGACATTAACAGCACAAATTACCAGGGAATATTTTGTAGTTGCCACATTCACTGCAATCTGTTAGCAAGAGTGTAGATGTGTTGGTGGTGAAAATGAGCAAAGCCGATGCAAGTACAGGAATTCTATAGATAAAGGGGTTTTTTTCTTGTAATTGAGGACAGATCTGAAACACTTCAAATTTTTCAGGTAAAACGATGAATATTAAAAAACATGCTCTAAAAGATAATTTGGACAAAGCTGAAACATTTCATCTTGCCTTCCTCAGATATCACAAAGCAATCTGGACAGGGAATTGATCAACCTCAGTAAACCAAAATCTTTTGAATAACAGTCAAATACATTCAAACTTGATTTACTAGGTTTTGCTTGAAGAGTTCAGCTTTCATTTCTGATTCAGGATGAGGAAGCCGTTCATGGTTTTGAATTTGTTGCATAAAAATCTGATGTTTTGCTCAGCTCCTGGCAGCATTCAGCATCATGTCAAACCCCTGGAGTTCCTCAAAGAAGCTACTAAGGCTTTAAACATGATATTAAGATACTGAAATACTGTCCAACAGCAGCAAATAAAGCGAAGCTTTTGCAAGCTCTACCAAGGACATCTATCCAAGATTTACCTGAATGAAGATATCTGAAAGAGGTGGCTATGCCAATTTTTGGAATAGCATAACAACAATGACATGGCATCAGATCAAAGGCACATCTAGCTCCATATCCTCCTCTGACCATGGTTAAGGCAAACTGCCCAGACAAAATGTGTGAGAAATACCATAAGTGATCCTACCTCTTCTAAGACCTCTGAGCTTCCTCTGGCAGTCAGTGGTTCAGTGACTACTTCAGCTGGAAATTGCAGCCAGGCCACTTTGTTTAAAAGCCACTTATACCCAGCCAACCTCTCATGAATTTGCTTGAGACAATTTATACTTTTGGCTTCTACAGCACCCTGTGGTATCAAGATCTGCAGTTTAATCACACTTTGTATAAAAAAATTAATTCATCTTATTTATTCTGAACCTGCAGTTTGACAATGTCACTGGGAACCCCTGTGCCTTGTGTTACAAAAAGCAATAAAATAATGAATAACTATTCTCTATGTGCCTTCTTCATCTCCAAGATTTTATACAACTCGCATCTACCTCACCTTTAGCTGTTAAGTTCTGCCCTGTTTAATTTCTCCCTCTCTGTAAACCAGGCTCTTCCTCTGAGCATTTTGAGGCCTTTTTGCAAATGTTCAACATTATCCATGTGCAGTCTGGTGGCAAGTACTGTCCACAGCGTTCTAGACAGGTATAGGGCCACCACAGTTTATAGGGCAGCACAATTACGTTCTCTCTTTTACTCTGATTTTTCTGTTCATTCCTACAATTCTATTTGCCTGTTTGAGGCAGCTGGCACTGAACTGTATTTGCAAAGAGTGACCTTCGGAATCACATCAACATTGTGTTTTGCCCTCTTCTCTGCGTTGTGCCAGTGGTGTTAAGCAACCATCCAGAGCCTGGATTAGGTTCAGGATGCTAAAACCTTGATTGGAAAGACGGCCATAAGCTGTGTGCTGCCTAGTGTTCTTGGGCGAACCCACTGTCACTACCACCTTAATATATTCAAGAGGCAAATAGAACTAAAAGCTATGAATAAGCAGCTGGTCATATTCAGGAACCAATTCTGCAAACATTTTTAAGCATAACATTTCCCTGACTTAGGTTTTACTAGCTTGGTTGTAAATTCTCCCAGTATCAGAAATATCATGTGCAGTCATATGGTGATGCGTTTCCTCACTAAAGCAATCATTGCATGAGGCAGAATGTAAGAATTGCCATTTTTTTAAAATGGAATCAGTGTGTTTATGCATACTTTATTTGTCCATAACTGACCAATAAGAGCATGCAGAATCTCAGGTCTGATAGTGGTTTCCCAAGCACTTTCAATAATTTATAGCCCTTCGTTACATTCTCTTGCACCTTAGTAATCTACAGGGTGGCTGCGTCTAGCACATTAAGTGCCCTCCCAGTTAAAATGTACTAGGCAAATATTGCATGCTCAGTCAGTTCACCAGATCAGATTCACCCCAGGTGCAAATCTACTGCAGAGGACAGATACTTCTAGGAAAAGGTGGCAACTTTGTTAATGTATTTATTTAATATTGTTATCTGTAGATTTCTTTGCTTCTGCTTTGCTGTTGGGGATAGCTGTTCTCCTTTTGACTAATTTACATGTTTTCCTTTTTAATAATATTTTTGTTAATTTAATGGCCAGGGACATTCACACACAAATCTAAATCAGAATTCTGAGGCAGCTATCCACAGATGTCAGGAGATTTAGAGCAACATGCAAGCTTTTGCATTTTTTTCTCATTGTGTTGTATCCTTTCTCTTCCCTTCTTTCTGCATCTGTATCAAACTGCAGACACTAATCTCCATCTTGTCTCCCTCCTATAGCTTTCTGAATGCTCTATAACCAGCAGCAGGTCTGCCTTCCACCTGCTTGTGCCAACAACTCCCTAGTCAGACCCAGAATGACTGACTCTAACTCTTCAAAGTTACAAGGGGCTGCTCAAGAGTTGCCTTCTCTTGCTTCTTCAATCATTTAACCACACGACCTTGCACAGTGGGTTAACTGGTTTGCCATCTCACTTCTATCCAAATCACAGAGCAAACTGAAAAATGACCACAGAATCAGATTTCAGAAAACACGAAGCTCCTTTGTCTGGCTCCCTTCTGTTACTACTCCCATGGAAACTCTGCCTGTGAATCCCCCAGCAATTCCACTCTTCCACTTACCTGTAAAATATAGTTTATAATTCTCATCTATTCCACTTATCAGATAAGATTGTGTGAGCTGACTCCACCACGTCCCTGTTAATACATAATTCATGATTAATAGCAGCTATCCAGGATTCAGACTTTATTATGAAAAGCACTGTAAACACTATGAGAACCAATCACCACCCTACAGAGCCAGGCAATCTAGGCCAGCAAACAGAGGGAGACAGTAGAGTCTCAAAAGGGGAAAGGATTGTTCAAGGATTTACAGCAGGTCAGCATCACAACCCTGCCTTTACTACCATAGCAGGCACTGACTGTGACTCAGGACCTGTTTTTATTTTCATGAAAAGACACTTGTGTTTTGCTACTGTTTCTGCAAGAGCAGGATCAGGCTGGAAAGAGGCAATACTGAATGTCTATATGCGAGTTAATGGGGCTACATGCTTAATAGAAAGTGTTCAGCTCTTACAAAATCAGACTGTCAATTATTGAGCTTTACTGCATGCTTCCCATTAACACAGAGGGTGGTTCTGACATCTCTGCAGAAACTTTGTGGTGTCTCTTAGGTGATGTTTTCTCAGAACACAGACATAAAAGAGAGGTGAGATTTCCTACTGCAGATTTGTTTGGTATGAAGTCTTCACATGTTGGTATTTTTTCCCCCCCGGTTAATGAGATTCCACTGTCAGGTTCAGGCAGTTCTTTAGATTCATCAGATGAAGAAAGGGGATATTTTTGCTGACAGCCTAGATTCTAGCCCATCCCTTCAAAACTGAAGGCATTAATATTAGATACAAACAGATAGCTCTAACACTCTGTCTGTAACGGGAGCCAAGTCTAATGACATCTTTAGGAGATCCGTTACTACTAGCTTCCTCTGAAGCTTTCTATGTCATCCCCTAATGTGGAGGCAAATTGCTTGGTGGCACCTCTCTTTGAGGAAGGGGCCTCTAAAGGCAACCTTTGGGACATCAGTTTAGACTTGTACTCTCCAGAAATCAGAAAAGGCAGTAGCCTTCCCATTCAGGGCAATGTTGGAAAAGCACATTCCTCTCCATAAAAATAAGTCATTCAGAAGGAGGTAGACACACAAGAATCTATTATTACCTGTAGGTAAAAGTGAATAATACTTCAGAGTTCTGGAACATCATCATCACCTGTCTGCTCCTTGGCTGGATGCATCAGCCTGTTTAGATACTAGCTCATACAAATCCTGCCTTTTCCCCTTTTTCTCCTTTCCTCACCCTAATAAATGCACAGGCTCTCATCCCTACAACTAATTCTTCTGCCCTCTTAGTAAAAAGTATCTTTGGGCACAGTGGAAGTGGTCCTTGACTACCCCAAACCAAGGCCAGGCACTGTCTGGAAAAAAAGGCTGGTTGAAGCTGGATGGTCAAGCACTAGCGTGGGAGCCTGTGCCCAATACTCATTTAATTTATTAGTGTAGATGCAGTCATGGAGTACCAGGCAAGATACTGGGAGCATGGTTCTACCTCAGTATTAATACCAGACTCAGGTAATTATCTCACTGCCTGCAGGCTGGAAAACAACACATCAGATCCTGAAATGTGTTCATCACTTAGAACTGGGGTCAGATTTTTCAAAAGAGCTCTTAATAAACTCAGGCACTAAAAATAGTGACCAGTTTCTCATAAAAGCATGACAGATGGCATTGGACAAGCCTGGCATTGAACAGTCTGCCCAGGGAGGTGGTTGAGTCACCGCCCCTGGAGGTGTTTAAGGTGAGGGTGGATGAGGTACTTAGGGGCATGATTTAGGGATTGGTGGGAATGGTTGGACTCGACGATCCAGTGGGTCTCTTCCAACCTGGTTATTCAGTGATTCTGTGATACTGAGCTCTTTTGGAAATTATTTCCAACTAGAGATCATGCAAAAACCTGCCCCAGAATCTTCAGAAAAAAACCCGCTTATCAGACTAGGCTACAGCTGTAAAAAAAAAATGTACGGAAAGCCTGGCCATTTCTTCAGGATCACATCAGGCGAGATCAAGAAGTGGATTCAGTATGTTAAGGATAGAAAGATTTTGCAAGACATAACTTATATCATTAATTTTGAATGAAACATCTCCCCAAAATAGGTGAGCCAGACAGAAAGAACCATCTGTATAAATATATAAAAGGTAGATTTACTGTAACCTTTAGGAATTCAAGAACAATTTGTCCTCACCAAGTTTAACACAATCATCTTCAGCTAGCAAAAGTTTCCAATTTTGATCTGCAAAGAATTTGTATTTAATTGGAACCACTCTTCTGCCAATTCTGTCACAAGAAGCTCAACACATTTAAGCCATTACAGAAAGAATAAATGGTGATGCTTGGGTACTGCCTTTGAATCTTGGTCCTTCAATTTGGTTTCATTTCCCTCTTTAAAATTAATGATATATTCCACATGTCTGTGGAATAATGGGGGTGGAAGTTAAGCAAAGAATATGGATGTTTCTAACTATTCACTTGCTCTAAAGATTCAAATCATCCATCTTGCCATAATTGCTATCATGGTAAACAGTTCTTCAAAAATAGTCTGTTGACTTTCTCTACTATCAGCTTGTTTGACTAGTTTTATTTCAGGTATTTGGGATGCTGAGTGTATTACAAGTACAGGACAGAGCTGCTCTGGGTCCAGAAAGAGAAGGCTGCCAGGCAAGTAGTATCAGGCCTGGGAGATTTCCTATCTATACAAAAAAAAAAGACTCCTTACTATTATACTTGTTAGAGAAAAGTTCCATCTGGCTCCAGTAAGACTACTAAAAAATATTTTTGCAAATGGAGCCTTATGTAATCATCCCATCCACTCAACTGATCCGCCACAAGACCTGTTAGTGCTTTCTCCCATCAGAGTATTACAGAATGAAACCTGCCTTAAATTTGACACTAACAACACTTGTAAAACAGTTCCTTATGGCTAAACAAGACAGGAAAACTGTCCAAAAATCATACATTCCTGAAAAATATTGAGAAAAAAGTAAACCACTATCTTGTTATGATAACGAGAAAAATTAACTCCTCTGTGACAAATTATATGCTAGTGTTCATTTTGGCACTAATCAAGGCTGTGAAAGGACATAATGTAATTACTCAAACACAATGATTAGCCAGTAATTAACATTGGCCCATCTTACACTAGAATCCTAGCTTTCTGTAATATGTTTTTATCTTTACCTACATTCACTTAGTACAAAAGCTGAGACATACACATCATAGCAAATAATTAGGGCATGGATTTCAGCTTAGTACTTTGCAATAGTGCACTACAGTCCAATAGCTGCAATAGAATTTAATGTGTAACACAAGGGCTAATTCGCTTTATCTATATGCTAATTATTAATTTGTTTCTTTACCATTTAATTAAAAAGCTAACTGCTATTTACCGCCATCTGTAGACAAACTACAATTCCCTTATTACATGACCAATGTTTATGGTCATATCTGTCAGATACCTTCCAGTTTTTCTGGAAGAGGGTTTACTTCTGCAGACAAGGAGGGGTATGCAGGACAGATTCAGATTTGGGATAATTTGCTGGAATCAGCTACAGATGCAATAGCACGGGGAAGCTTATTGTGCTAGGGCAATGTGCTGTCTCTGACACTGAAGAATCATAGAATCACAGAATCATAGAATCATCAGGTTGGAAAAGACCCATCTGATCATCGAGACCAACCATTCCTATCAATCACTAAACCATGTCCCTCAGCACCTCATCCACCCATCCCTTAAACACCTCCAGGGAAGGTGACTCAACCCCCTCCCTGGGCAGCCTCTGCCACTGCCCAATGACCCTTTCCATGAAAAATTTTTTCCTGATGTCCAGCCTGACCCTCCCCTGGTGGAGCTTGAGACCATTCCCTCTCGTCCTGTTCCTTGTCACCTGGGAGAAGAGCCCAGCACCCCCCTCTCCACAACCTCCTTTCAGGTAGCTGGAGAGAGCAATGAGGTCTCCCCTGAGCCTCCTCTTCTCCAGGCTAAACAATTCCAGCCATTCCTCATGAGGCCTGTGAAGAACTGCCATGGTCAATGGTGTTGGAAAAAATATGTGATGCTAAGAAGTGAGAAGAGGAAAGTCCCAGTTGCTTCCAAGTTTTGAATGGATACAGTACCACAGTAGAGAATCTGTCTACTTTCCCAGCAGCAATTCCTTTATCACTAAGAAAAAACCTCACATTCAAATGCAATAAATCTTCAGTTGGCACAAACTATTCTGATGCCATTAGGTCTGCAAAATGGCTTTTTTGACTTTCTCAAATTTCAAAGCCACAGGCATGCACTGTGGTCACAGAATTTGTCTTCCTGGGTATCCTTGCTGTAAAGTCTTTCCCAGGTGGGCCTTTCAGTGAGTCAAAAATATTCTGACTGTCTAAGAATAAATACCATCAGCTGGCAGTATTAAGAGTTGACATTGCAAATCCCTCAGGGGCAAGTCTTCTGCAGTATTTCTAACCTCTGATCCTTCAAAATGCAAGAAGACATGACCAAAATATGAACATTCCTCTAGTTTATCATAAATGGCTTAAAACACTTAGGCCAACATGTGAGAGCGTCAGTGCCTATTGCCAGTGGAATTAGACTCCGTGACCATACACACAGGGTCAGGCATTCACTGAAATCTCACAAATATTTTGTTTAATTGGGAGAGGATAATGTTTGAGCACGGCACTCCCCAAATCTCTCCACAAACGCAAGTGTGAAGTTTTGTGTGAGGGTGGCATATGGTAACTGAGATAATCCCACATTATTTACAAAGCTTTGCACCACAGCAGAGCTTTCCAATTGATTTTCAGAGCATTGCATAAACATTTTTGCTAAGCCAATCAAGCTCCTGACTCAAACGCTGTGTCCTTATTTGGCTGTTCTTCCCTTTTCTTCAGTATATGGGTCACAGATGCTCAACTCTTTGTGGTTCTGTTACCCATACTGTAAGCAATGAAACTTATCATAAAACCTTGGCAGATCCTATTAATACACAAGGTGACAAGAACTCGTGACCCAAGAGAAGATGTATCATTTGCTGGCAAACTCTTTAAAACAACTCATCCTCCTAATGTAGCTCCTCTCTAAGAATAGAGGAGTACTGAAAACAAGATCCGTCAGTTTTTCTTTTCCCATTTTGCTGGTGTAAGTTTGAAATCCAGAAGCATGGCTCCCAAAGCATCACTTCATTGCGGCCACCAGAATGGGTACCTCCTTGAGACAGGAAGCAAGTATCTGTAGGAGAAAACTCATGGCAGAAATGCTAATAGTGACAATAACAACCTCAGTTATTGAAGAAAACTTTTGACCTACATGCTAAAAGCCATCAAACTACATATAACTGCTCTAATATGATTGGAATTTATTTTGGGGAAGTGTTTTAATATTTCACATTAGGAGTTTCTATTCTGGTGCTGAAGAAAACATTCTCACTGTGGTAAAAAATGACACTGTTGATGAGAGCCTTTAATTTCCATTCTGTCTGTTTTGTGTTTATCTCCACATTGTTCAATCATCCCATGCTACATTTTTCTGAAGCACTTTTTTCTTGAACAATAAAAGGTCTGATAAGAGGGAGCAGAAATTAGAGTATGTTTACACTACAGCATATTGTTACCCTAGAAGAAGAAGAAGAATAAACCTCCCTTCCATAACTCTGCCATCAAGGCGCCCAAGTCATTACAGGAAAAAAATCATGCTGTCCCTATGCAGAAAGAACATAAATTGTGTTACTTCATCAAAGAATGTTGCTGGTTTTATTACTTTGCAATTATCACCAGACAATACCAAGTTGTTATTTTTTATGTACGGATGGCACAATTATTTTGGGAAATGTTTAGTGGAAAATGTACAAGAATTCAACCACTTCACTGGGACAAAAAATAATGACATTCCAGATAATTACACTGCCTCCAAACCAATTTGAGATGCTCCTGTCCAAATGATTTCCAGGATTCTACTCATTGTTGCAGAAACCCAGCCCCCTATAATGACTGGCAATTAAACAAATGCTGAACCAACAGCCTGTCCATCCTCTCTAAACACAATGAGTCCTGATCATACAGGCACTGAGGCTAAGGTTGGAGCATCGCTGAGCACCTGTGGTCTGCATTAATGTTGCACTGACTTTAACAGTGAGCTTTTATCAGAATTTGGCTCCTGCACTCCATATCTTTCAATACATGTTATTTAGTTATTAATCATCTTATATCAGTGCTCTAATCCTTCAACTTCCTACTTTTACTCTTCACTATTTCTGTGTTCTTTAACTTTCTCTAACAAAGAAAAACTGGTGTGAAAAAGACATGCATATTATAGATACACACACACCCCTGGCTGGACAAGTGCTAAATAATCCAGTAATATTGTGATCAAAAGACAACTGATTTTGGAGACAGTTTCCCTGGGTAAACTGATATACCTAAGGCGGGGCTTATGTGTATTCTGTCTGTTGCATATCAACATACACCCCCCTGTACTGGACTCTTGCTCCTCCCCAGCAAGGACCATTGAGATGCAGACTCTAATATAGAGGAAGCTCAATGGCGGCTTTATTGATTGCGCAGTTCCCTCTTATAGCCCTGTCCCGCAAGAGGCCCTGCTTCATGGGCGATCCCTATCCTCTACCGTCACATCCCATGCTCTTCCCAATCAGCGTCCCTAACTAGTTGACCTACTCCGCCCACACTGTCCCTCCAAATGCCAGGTGCTTCTGGATGTGTCTGCCAGAGAATAAAGAACTGCATTACCCAAGATTTCTTAGGCCTTTTTAAAGCCTTTGTTTATGCTTTACTGGCCACTGTCAAGAAGATCAGCCTGAAAAGCTCTCACTCTCAGATTTCAGCAGTGGGAAGTGTTCTGCACTGTTCTGCTCTCTCTGCAAGGAGGTGGTGAGAAATATATCAGCAGCTCCCAAAAAACACACTTGAAAATTATAATCTGGCTCTAATACAGCGCAGGCACAGCAACATTTCTTGTTTCAGTCCATTTAGCATGACACTGCAAGCTGTAGGAAAACAGGCCCTGGAAGTTCATTATCATCAGAATCCAGCTAAAAATATTTGGACTATATCCTGAAATAATTAGAAGAGTATGTGAATAATATGATAATTAATTGGAATAAGTTGGTGAAGGGTTTCTTTCCTGCTCACCTCTAGAAGATGAGACATGAGTCTTCTCTGAAAAAAATATCAGCAGCCTTCAAAATCTGCCAAATGATATTACGAAAAATTAAAGCTGAGTTATTCATTCAGACATTATTAAAGCAAATATTTACATCTCTCTATATGCGGGAATCACTATCTCATTCCCAACAGTGGCACTTCTCTGGTACATTGTTTTTCATCTGTCTTGATGTTGCTCATTGCTTTAAAGATGATTGGCATCTAAAATAGAGCCCAGTTAGTCTCACTAAATTTTACCCTGTCCATTCACTGCACAGCATTGTTTAATGAAATCTGGAGGCCTTTTTCAAAGATCAGGACTGATGAAGTTTTATTGGAATCTTAGCACTGCAACAGATGGTGGTGAATGCTGAACAGTGAATAGGTGAGGAGGAGAATGAGATTTTCCTTTTCCGAGGGCCACATCTTGCTTTATTCCCATGTGAGAATGCAGTCACTTGAAGAAAGAAGTGACTGCATTCCAGTACTGGCTGGAAAGACCCACCTTCTTATTATGTAAAATGTGCCATATATTGGCTTAGTGTCAAATGGTCCAGAGCCTTTCTGTAACCTCCTATACAGGCTCATAACGAAAGGAAAGGCAGAGCACCCCGAGCCAGCACTCTCCTTTCTGTTCAGTATTGGAGTGCAGGAAGCAAGCTTAAGGAGTAGTGGAGGGAGATACAATATCAGCAAAGAAAAGGAAATTGTATTTTAACAGTACAGTGCTGGCATAGGATGAATTTTTTGAAACTTTGTTGTAAGACTCAGCTATGGATTGTGGCAACAAGCACTATTACCTTCTGGAGACAGAGGCAGCAGGTAAAGCTTCTTCCTTCCTCTTCCCTCATCATGCTCTAACCAGAAATTCATAAGTATGGTTCTTGTTTTCAGGACCATGCCTATGATTTGACAGTCTGAGAGGTAACTAATGAATACTGGTGATCAGGAATTAACTCTGAAAACACAAACAGCACTTGACAAATGGGGAATTCTGCAAGTTACTTCCAAATGCGCAGAAAATCTAAACAACTAAAATGCAATGCTTGAATCCTTTATGTCAATTAGAAACCTCTGCTGTTGGTCACACGATCTTTTCCACACAGACACAGCCACCACACTTGTGAATACAAACCTTTGTCCTGTGCAGTCACTGTTAGCGCAGAATTCCTGTGGATATTCAGATAAATGGCAAATACTCAACACAAGCTTAACCACAGGAATCAAGGCAAACTACTGTCTGTTTCTTGATATAGTCATCATGATATAGTCATTCTTAAACCTGGGAAATGGGGCTGTTTATCAACAGCAATTTACTTACTAATTCTAAGAACCAAAACCTATTTGGGCTCGTGCTATTACTAAGTACTAGTTTATGCTGATTTTCTGATGTATGCTCTGAAAGCTCTCCATGGGATCAGGTGTCTACTGTGTTGGACCTGCAAAACCATTCACAGCTATCCTGAGTTGTTTGCAGTCTACACCCTCTTTCACTATGCTCACTAGAAGCAAGATTACAAGCAATATAAGAAATTATTCTGCTGAATAATTAAGATACATCCAAAGATGAATGCCCTTTCACTCTTGTGATAATGGACAGAAAAAGTCCAGTTACCCATTAGCAACACCATATGTAGTGAAAAATCCTTAGCATTTAACTTCACAGAACACTGATCTTTGTTGTCAGAAGTCAACCGTTTCCTACACTACCTGTTACCTGGCTGCTGTTCCAAATATGTTAATGAAGAAGACCAATAAGCAAGGGCAGAGCACAGCTGGGCATAGAACACATATAGCCAACATCTAGTGGATTCTCCCTCTCTGCTTAAAAATTCTGCATTGGGTACACCAGAATATTAAAAAAAACCCCACCACCAACTAAAACCTCCTAAACTGATCAAAGCAAATGAATTCTGGTGAATAATTCCTGAACTTGCAACATATTTGGGACATTTCCCCCCAACCTTAATATTCAAAATTTCAATCTGTTGGCACTGGACAACTACATTATGTGCTCCCATGATTAGATAAACTGACTGAGAGAAAAGCTCTTGGCATGAATACTCATGATGGTGAATGCAACTCTTATTCATTTAATCTACCTTTTTCTATTAAAGAGAAGAATAAATTCAGTAAGCGCTCCCATCATCACAGTCAAAGACTCAGCATAATAAGAGAAAATTAAATCTAAGGGGAAATACAGCAAAAAGCCCCTGGTTTAAAGAATCAAATAAATATTAGCCACGTTTTGCTTTGCTGTGGTTCACATTTGTAAACCATCTTTCAGTGGAGCGGGAAGGAAGCGATGATGTCTACTATCATTTGAAGTTGGGTCCAGCAGAAGCAAGGCTCTGTTTGGCTTGCACAAAGTCAAATAGCGTCCAAAACAAAGCAAGGATGGTGCAGGACTGAATCCACATTGGGACTATTCACACATGTAGCCATCGAGAGCTCGCAGGCTGGCACAGCTGAACCCTGCCAGGTACCCAGCCAAAGGCTCTTTTGGACAACTCTTTGGAGAGTGACAGCTGATGTAATCCAGTGGGGTGAGGATGATTTATACCAGCTAAAGGACCTGGCTCATCATGTTTATAATTTTTGAAAGCATTTACAAAAGCTATCAAAAGTTATGGCAGGCCTCTGAAAAGGGGCTTTGTGTTCTAAATACTCTTCCCAGAAGGAAGCAATAATAGAATAGAGACCTGTGATACATTCGCTGCTCAGTAAATATTAACAAATAAATGTATACTGTGAAGTTACACCAATTTTTTAAAAAATTTATCAGTTCACAACACAATCCATCACTTAAGGTCTAAATCCCTTGGCAAGAAATCAATGCAGCATGAGTCATGACCTTGACTACATCAACCTCCTATAAGGAGCAGAAGAAATTGTAATACTTAAATAATTCTGATGTTGTGGTGCACTCTTAAAGCTCGGTACTCTTGTACTGAATTGCATAATTAAAAGAATAGGCATCTTTTCTTTGTCTGGACTTGACTATATACAAAAGAGACCCTTGGCTACATTGCAGCCTGTGACTCTGCTCTGTTGAAACCTGTGTGCTCTGGTGAAGTGTCCCTCATGGTCAGTACAGCCACCTGACTTAGAGCACTGCTCCAGAGAGACTTAGCATGCAGGCTAAGCAATGAAGAGGGAGCAGCAACACACACAGCAGAACACACCACTCTGGCTTACCGAAAAGATCACTCAAAGCCAAGAATGTCACATTAGGAAGATAAGCGAGGTCTTGTTATCCTAGGTGTTTCAATTTAAGGGCATAAGTTTTTATACTCAGCATGCATGAGATACCATGAATTTCCATGCACTCATATCCAGTTATTGATGCATCCAAAGAAATAACTTGTTGAAATGAACTCTTAACTCATAGCTCCCCCTCACTTTTTCTGCGTTCCCAAACAGGCATGTCCTGTGCACTATATGATCCAACAGTCCTGACAGGTGCTTCCAAGAGAACAGAGAGCAGTCAGCTACCTATTCCAATGCCAGCTTGAGAGCTAGAGAGGAGGTCAGACATTTGTGCCTTTAACTTCACTGGCAGCATGAAAATACTAGCTGAACACGAAGGGTCAGTCTTGGGCGTTTTTGTTTGCTATGCTGAACTACTTGTTGCTGGGGTATTGCATTTCCTCATTCCGTGCACAGCCTTAGGTATCGACAGCTACCTCTACACATTCTGAATACTTAAGTCACCTCTTGGCTAGAGTAAATGCCAAGGAGGCCTTGCAAGGGCAGCCAAGTGCCACTATCCAGCTGGCTGAAATACTTTTATTTTAAATAAATTAACTGGCTGCCTGCCACAGAGGTAGGGGAGGGTAGCCACTTGAATGCTCTCTGCCCTCAATCTTTTTTTGTGTGTGTTCAGTTTTGGATGGCTGTTCTATGAGACTGGAGTCACTCTGGCTTGCTGACAGCTATAAAATAACACAGCTAAATGGATAGGGGTATGGATGAAGGATGCCAAGGAATTAGATTTGTATTTCAGAGGTGGAGCTTTTAGGGCCAAATTTGTAAGCTTGCAACTGCAAACGTTACTGGAAAAAGATCTTTTTCCAATAACACTGGGGGAAGGCAGGAAGACACTGCTCGAGGAAAAATTGGAGGCTGGGAACTAGACCTCTGAGGATCTGCCACTGATCAGTCTGGCAACCCTAAGCATGTTACTGGACCTCTGTCTCACACTTCTCCTCTCTCAGGTTCACACTTGCTTGACAAGTGTTACCTTTTCCAGGAAATTTTGACTTTCTCCACTAATAGAGCTGCTATTAGTGGAAAGTAACTTCAGTGGCTTTATTACAGGTTTTCTTTTTCCATCTCTGCCAATTTTTGACTACCTCTAGAATAAATTACTTGAATATTATGAAGAGCTGTTAACCGAATCCTGAACATTTGCTGCTGCTGTAATGATTGTGTATTGGTGATAAACATTCAAAGAGTATTTTATAAATTGTGACAGTAGAGGGTAATTTTCTACACTATGGCTGAGATAAAAAGCAATGATGACTATAATGCATTTCTCTAAGTAAATATAAATCATAGCAGCTGCTTTGGTGTTTGGCTCACCTGTTTCACAGTTTTAGTTTACTAACTCCAGCAGCAAAGATCTGTATTTCTCTTTGGATTATATTGGTATAGGAGGCCCCACTAGAGAGAGACTCTTCTCTCATATAAATGTCATACGCATTGTAGTGGGGGGTTGATTTCCTTGATACTTTTAAATTTCTTTATATTTAACACAAGGTTATAAACCCTGTCCTAGAATTACTCTAGATAAAAACTGGGGCATCTCCAACATTTTCTAAAAAATTATTTGTGGCTCTAAATTGAAACTCTTACTATTTGCCATTGCCAAAATGAAAAGATATGTCAGGGGAGATGTCAGGAGACATTCACTTTCATTTCTCCCCTCTTCTCATAGCAGTAGATGGATTTCTTTTTCCCTCAAAGACAGAAATTAATATCACACACACGTAATAATGGAAACTAGAACTAGGATATGAACTGGAGACATCTTGGCCTCCAAACAATAACTTCACTGGATGAACTAAATGCCTTTGACTCAGTCAATAGAACGTTTCTATCTATAGAGAATAATCACACCCTCTAGCACAAACGGTAACAGATGTAATGTTTGAGCTGGGGAAAAAGACAACGGGAAGGTAGACCCATCAAATTACATAACTTCAATATACTGGTTAGTTGTTAGATTGAAAAAAGGGGGCAAACCCTACACGATTTGAACAGAATATTTCTAAAAGTCAGGAGTCCAAAAGAAGAGGTAGGATTAGTATTTTATTATAAAGATTCTGGCATGTGCTACTCATTTCCTCCATTAGACTTCCACTCCGGTTCCCAGGGACCCAGTATTGCAACAAATGCTGCCTGAAATATTACTTCTGTAATAGACCTAAAAGCTAAATGCCAGTTGGTGATGAACTTGTTTTTTTTTTTTTTTTTCCTTAAAGCAATCTGAAGAGCTGGGGCCATATGATGTGGCACCTGGCAAGCTGCCCGTAGCTACAACTCTCTAGTGAACCAGCATGTTCCCTCCTGCAGTGAAATCAACCCCCCACTACAATGCATATGACATTTATATGAGAGAAGAGTCTCTCTCTAGTTTGGCCTCCTATACCAAGGTGATGTATCATGCCTGCTGCTGCCCTAGAGCCCAGCTCTAGCATTTCCCCTTGGAAAAAGCACGTTCTTTGTTGCCAAGGGCAGCTTTAGGGCCACATCTTCTATATTACAGCACCACCCACAGAAAGTCCATGCTTTCTGATTTTAAGGATTCTTTCTATACTTCATCTTTCTGTGGTGTAAGAGAAAGCAAGCTTTAGCAAGTCTGTGCTCTTTTTCAAGTGTTGTAAAGAGATTCCTTCCAGTGTTAACTCCTCTCAGTATTTCATGTCTTCAGATGAGTTGGCTGGAGATGAACAGACACATTTTTTCAAGAGTATCAGTAGTGTTTCCCCAATCAGTGCTAACGGCCTCAGCATTTAGGCTGAAAGTTAAATCAAAGTTACAGGGAAACATGAAAAGGAATCTGCTGAAACTGTCGGCATTGGAAAGAATTCTAGCTTCCAACTTGACTCTGACGAATAAATATTCTCAGTATCTTATTAAGTGAACAGTAAAGTCATCTAACGAGAGCTGATTGGCCAGGTAGAAATCTGTCATCTAGAATTTGTAACATACACGCATGTCAAATAATTCCAATAGGTATAGTGCAGTCCTAACTTAAAACACTAGTTTAAAATTTCTTGATGATTGGTGAAGGAGGGGTGACAAGGTCACTGCTTCTACATCCTTCATAAGATGGATTACCAAATCATAATTCATAGCTGCTTTAACACAGTAACATTTACAGGGTTGAGAATTCAGCTCATTTTCTAGACTTTAAGATCCAGATTTTTCTCTCAGTGAGGTAAAAGGGAACAATTCAAGTCAATACACTTATGTCTCACTTGTTAAGTATACGGAGAAGCTCTGTATGCTTGATGGTATACAGAAGTGATAATTAAACCATATCAACTTTAGCCTATTCAGAGGGACCTTCATTTGCTTCTCAGAGAAAAAAAAAAGCCTTTAAAAGTTTAATACAGGAGGCAACTGCACACTTCGAACATATAAAAATTCTGTGATCTGTTCCCTTCGTTGTCTTGGTTAATTCATTGAATCTCTTTCCCTCAGGTTCCTATGCACAGAACAGCCAAAATGACATTTTCTTTTCCCATGCATTTTACTTCTGCATTACCATGTAACTGCTTTAAAAGGAGCTCTCTGTGAGATTCAGAGCACTAGAGCTTCTACCTTACACAGGGGATGAGGAACATTGGGTTTTGGAAATTGTGAGAAAAGGGGAAACCACATCCCAAAGACTTCTTTGATTACTTAGATTCAAAATGGGTCAATAGTTACGATACAAGCTCAACAGAAAGACTGAACTGAAATGCATGCCCAAACGGAAGCAGTGCCATTTCAAAACAAAGTTGTTGTCTGCCAGTTGTCTAACTATGTTGCACAGCTTTCTCACAGAAGCTGACACAAGAAAGCCTTGAAGACCAAATCAATAGGTGGTTCATCTCCTGACAGCTTTTCCTCAAGGTCTTGATCAATGCTAAAGATAAAGCCAGTGCTTTAAGGGCTGGCAGAACTGTTGGTTTGGCATCAGCATTAGGTGTTTGCGTGAGTTCATTAGTGCACCACTTTCTACCAAGTAACTACAATGTCCCACACTTCCTGGGGGAGGTACAGAGCCATATTCTCTTTCTGTTATTCGAGCTTGAAAAGTTCTTAATGAAGGGTGAAGAAGAACAGTGCATGTGAGGACAGACAGAGTGTGTTAAAGTGGAAGCTCTGAGAAACAAACACATACTCTATTTATCCCATACACTGCTTCAACTATGTGCCTAACACTGTGAATAGCTTTTATTTTTTTTTAAATAAAAACACCAGCAAATCAACAGTATTAAGCTGTGAATTGCCCTAACTTCAGTTTAGGTCTCCTAATGTTGTGAAGTAACTTTTTTGTTAGGACAGCTAGAAATTAAAGACCTAGATGAAAGAAATAACTTTAAAAGTTTTCCAGGAAAACAAACTTTCCTATTCCTATGTGCTCTCATTTGCTTACACGGGATACTCTCCTGTCACAATAAAGAATAATCTCAAATTAGAGAGAATCAGTTAGCAAAAAAAAAAAAGAGCTCAGGCAATTGCTCAGACAGAAAGGTAACTACAGAATCAACATATTAAAATTAAATTAATAGCTAAAGGTTTCTATTAGGAGGTGGAGATTAGAGGAGAAAAGATGTAACAGGAATGTGAAGGCAGTAATGACCCAAGCCAGTGGTTGTGGCAGCCACAAGGGCTTTTTAAGCTGACAGAGTGACAACAACGATGGCCTGCAAAATGATAAAATAAAGCTACAAGAGGATATGATGGCAAAGACAGAGAAAGGATCTGATGTCTAAGAGGGATAAAACTTGGCAAAGAAAAGAACAGCATCGCTTTACCAAGAACAAAGTAAAGGACGCCTGCAGGCAGCGGGAGGGAGGAAAAGCCTATTAGAAAAGACAGGAGATGGAGAGTATGGGTTGAAGATGACAAGAGAATAATACCATAGGCAACAAGAGCTTGATGGAAGGAAATGATATTCCAGGGAAAGAGTAAACATCAGAGGAGAACTTGCTGGGCAGAAAATCATGAGACTATCCCTTTACAAATTTTATCTTCTAGAAGAAAGAACAGTTGCAGCTTGCAGTTTGCTAGCTAATCCAGACCCACCTCTTCAAAAAAACTTTAATTTCATCAGTGACTGTATAAAGGAAGGAATCCAGCCATTAATGAAGAAGTAGCACTTCACTAAATGGCTATAGAGGCTCTTCTAGACTACAGGACCTCCTTACCACCTTCCTCAGCCAGTTACAGTGTGGGTAGGGCTAGATTTCCCGTAGTAAGCAGCTAGCCAAGTGAAGCAAGTGTGGAAATCCAAGTAATTTCTGTGCAATATTCTTCCAAAATTTAGTTTACCAAAACAACAGGACTAGGCTTGCTTTCCATGGCACGGTCATTTCCCAGCATAAAATGAGATTACACATAAAGGTAGATTCTACACTCACACAGAAGTGAATAGACTGCAAAGAAGGATACTCAGGGTCTATGTCTTCATCTAGGGTGCCGGTGACAGTGACAGCAGCAGCACATTCCCAAACATCTCCTAGTCTTCAAGTAAATCCACACAAACATTGTGAAAGGCCTGCTGCTTTTATCCCTTCTCCTCTGAACAACTTCTCAGCTGAGATCCATTAAACAAATTCCAGGTTCCAACATATCTTCTAGTTTACTCTACTAACACAGCACAGGTAGTCACAGTGTGGTAGTTATTAACAACATGTATCAACTGAAGGAAGAGGTATCTCTCCAACAGTACAAAATTGACTTTTTATAAAAGGTGGCGCTCAAGAATATAGGCAAGTACATTTGAATCCAAATGTTTCATAAGGGACAGATAGTGCTCCTTGCTTTAAAAATCAGCTGTATGCCCCTGAATGTAAAGATATTCAGATTATCTGCTACTGTGTATGACTGCTTGCTGCTGGAAATTATTTCTCGTGTCATATAATTGACTTGTCACCGTAATAACTTTATCTGGCTATGCAAGAAATATCTCAATTGACAAAAGCCAGCTTATGGGAGTCTCATTTTTCTGCTTTTGCTGAAACAAGTGTTTCTCATCAGTGGAGTCCCATGTTTTTAACTAGAGAACACCCTGCATGTACATGCATGCATAGGTGCAAATATATGTATAGAGTGCAAAGAATTCAGGGAGGAGTGTTTAAATACAGAAAGAAGTGCTGTTAAGAACGAGGCAACAGTATGTTCATTGCAAAAGATGGAACAATAGCAATAAGGTAAAAAAATGTAGCAAAGAAGCTCCATGGTAGATAGCTGGAAGAGCTTTCAAATATTAAGGTTATTTCAGCAATGGAACAAGACGGCTGGAGAGTTTATGAGCTCTTCATCTTTTTAGAACCTTAAGAAAAAGAAAGAAAACCACTGCTCTTGATGGATACAAGGTACTTTAATCTGCCATAAGGTATGATCATAGTCTAAAATGATGCCTTGATAGCCACAAAGTTTTGAGGCTTAGAATATAGTCAAGGTAGCATTTAAACTCTTTCCATGAAAATAAATGTTAGCAGTAGTTATTTACATCTAATTTAAAAAGAGATAAGTAATAGAAAAGAGGTAAAGCAAATTTCTTTTAATTTGAATCCTGACTGAATGATTCTAAATTGATTACCCTAGGAAATACATAAAAGTTAAAACGGCACACTCAGTACGTTAAGCAGACACAGAATGTTTTTTGTTTCAATATCGAGGAAAACAAACTTTGCAAGGCTGAAACATGCCATGTCCTTTTAAGTTATTCAGATTTTGGCATGCTATTTTTTGAAATGTTTTCCCTCATCCAAATTAATGCAAGTAAATAGCAAGAGAGGAAAAATTCTATATTAGTCTAGTGAGAATGTTCATTTTTTTCCATTTAAAAATAACTTTCCAGAATGAGATGTACTCCACTTTCTGTTAAAATGCCTAGTATTCTGAAAGGTCAGGCTCAAAACAAAATGCCTCAATGTAACTGAAAAGCTTAGCTATTTTTTAATTTTTTTTTAAATCAGAATGCTGTGCAGTGGCACCAAAAATAATTATCCTTTCTTCAGATACTAAGAAAGCCTCTAGGAAAGCCGCCTTATATACAATTCTGTTTTTAGAGGGACAGAATAAAAATATTTTCCCCCAAGACTCTTCAACTTCATTTTCTGATGTTGCAGATCTATAGCTCTCCAATTTTCAGCTTTTTTTTTATTAATAAAGAAGAGAGGATCAGACCTCAATTTTTATCACATAAAACAAGCCTTACAGAATGTAATACTATTTACAGGACAGATATCAGAAACCTTCTGTTTGCATTTGTAATTATTTACTGATAACACTGCTTTCGCAAACAATATGAAGTAACCAGTGTTCATAACATAGCTCTGGGCTATTATCCCAGTGCTACATGGAATCTCCTCTGGACAAATCTTACTAATTATTGAGAAGAAGTCAGCTCATTAAAGCTTTTTATTCCTGACTTTCTAATACCTAAGGAGTGATGTCCCTCCTCTATTGATTTCATCAGGAACTGTGTTTCAACTGACCATGTTTTGACTGCAGCAGCCACCTCTGGCCATACAGCCTGGCTTGCCTCAAAATTGTGTAACTGTGAACTGCAGAAAAGCAAGGTGAAGTTCTGAAACTGTAAGTTCTAGCAACATCTTCTTCTTCAGGATGGTTCATTAGGGTCTTACTAGCTCATCAATTAAAGAGCATCCAGCTATTGAACCACGAGAACCACCAAGGCATCTTAATATCTTTATCAGGTGACCCCCACAGCATGTTATTTGTAAATGATTTTGTGATGAAAGCTGTACAGCTCCATTGATGTACCTGCAACTTTGGCCATTTATACCAATAACAAATTGAATCCCCAGTTTCTTGCACACGTTCCTTAAAATGAAGAGCTTTGTATTTTTCCAGCTTAAAATAAAAATCACTTGGTTGAATTGTAGAGGCAAGACACCCAGTTGTACACAAGGCTTTCAAACGAGTTTTGCTTGAGCAAGACATGTAAAGGCCAGCCTTGCTGCATTTCATTCACTTAGAATGCATGTTTTGATCATAATAAATAACCATGATGCCAGGATTACATCAGTTGTTGCAATTTGGACTGAGTCCACTGCTCCTTTCATGGACTGAAATGTGTGAAATTCAATTGCTCTGGTGAAGTCTTAATTTTATACCAATTTACTTACAAACATTGAAAGGAAAATAAAATCTAAAATGTGCAAAAGATTAAAGCACTCTTGTGCTAATGAGAGCCATCTGTTTATTTCTTTCCTTTCAATAGGTGGAAATGAAAGACTTCAGACACATTTTCATGTCTTGAGCCTCAGCAACAAAAAAATAAAAACACAGACTCATCATCTTCAGTCAGCAAACTCGCACTAAGAAAATAAGCTTCATTCCAGCTTCCCAACTGCTTTGGGGCTAAATTTAATTGCAACACTGATGTGAAAGTGGCTTTGCCCCACATCAGGATTCTTACCAATGTCAAGAACTTCAAACTGTAGTGCTATGTATGGTCACAAAATGGTCACTATATGTTGCTCGTATCGGCCACCCTCACTTAGAAGGCAGCCTGTATCAACAGCAACAGGGCAGCCAGCCCATCTCTAACCTTGGCAAGCAGGGGTAGTGGGTTGCTTTCCTACTGTAAGGATCTGCAAAGGGACCTGAACAGGCTGGACTGCTGGGCAGAGTCCAACAGCATGAGGTTTAACACGGACAAATGCCGAGTCCTGCACTTGAGGCACAACAACCCTAAGCAGAGGTACAGACTAGGAGAAGCCTGGCTGGAAAGCTGCCAGGAGGAGAAGGACCTGGGGGTGTTGGTTGACAACCGACTGAACATGAGCCAGCAGGGGCCCAGGTGGCCAAGAAGGCCAATGGCATCTTGGCTTGTATCAGGAACGGCGTGACCAGCAGGTCCAGGGAGGTTCTTCTCCCTCTGGACTCGGCACTGGTGAGACCGCACCTCGAGTGCTGTGTTCAGTTCTGGGCCCCTCACCACAAGAAGGATGTTGAGGCTCTGGAGTGAGTCCAGAGAAGAGCAACAAATTTGATGAAGAGGCTGGAGAACAGGCCTTATGAGGAGTGGCTGAGAGAGCTGGGGGTGTTTAGCCTGGAGAAGAGGAGGCTGAGGGGAGACCTTATTACTCTCTACAACTACCTGAAGGGAGGTTGTGGAGAGGAGGTAGCTGGTCTCTTCTCCCAAGTGACAGGGGACAGGACAAGAGGGAATGGCCTCAAGCTCCGCCATGGGAGGTTTAGGCTGGACATTAGGAAAAAAATTTTTCACAGAAAGGATCATTGGGCTCTGGCAGAGGCTGCCCAGGGAGGAGGTTGATTCACTTTCCCTGGAGGTGTTTAAGGGATGGGTGGACGAGGTGCTGAGGGACATGGTTTAGTGATTGATAGGATTGGTAGGACTGGATGATCTGGTGGGTCTCTTCCAGCCTGGTTATTCTATGATTTTAGCACCAGTATTTGGGACTTCATCATCAGTATAACACAGTATCAGAAGGTCTGCCCCAAGCAATCTGTACATAGCAATTATGTATAAGTCCCATTGCAAATGTATATAAAGCCCACAACAGAGTCCAGGGGACTATGGCCATATCAGGCCATGTTTAAATAGAACCTGAAGAATCTTATAAATATGAAGAGCAGCACTGGGAAGAAACTGCACAGCAGTGGACCACTGGAGCCCCAGCAAACCAAGAAATTAATTGGAAATTCATCACTTCAAATAAATTTTGAATGCCAGTGATATATTAGACATTTATGTGGACAGATTTATACCACTGCTTGGAATCATATCACAGTAGATACATGCTTAACATTCAGCCAAAGGTGCCTCTAATCAGACATATGCTGCAAAATGACACAAGTCTTAGTATTCAACTGATAAAGAAAAAAATTCTGATTTTTTGAGCAGGGGTTATTTTACAGTTAGATCATTCACTTCCTCCCAGTATAACTTAATGAATGGTGAAAAGCAGAGATGATGAATTAGTGACAGCCACCTGGAGAGCTGCAAAAGCAGCACCATCCATGGTTGTCACATTCTGGTCTAAAATGTAATAGTGGTCAGATATAAGATAACTAATTAAATAGCCAGCCAGCCAACATTCAGAGAAAAAAAGATGTGTCATCACATGAAGGATCTTTTCTATCTGTGCAGAATATTTTAAAGTTTCAAAACCCTAAATGAAGATTAGATGACTTTTAAGAATCTGTGTTTTGTAACAACTGCTACCTATAATCCGTTATAACTGGAGCTGCAGATTTTAGGACTATTGACAAAGTTCCCAATGTATCATAATTAGAGCAGCATCTGTGCTAAATGCCCATATGCTGTTGCTCAGGGAGAATTAGTAGAATATTTCCTGGCCTTTAAAGGCCCATTTCCTATATAAGTCCATTTGGACAGTAGCATGATACTCTCTAAGGATTGATAAAACAATGACAATTTCTACAGACTGTGTATTAATCTTGGAAGGAGAGAGGGATCCAGAATGCTTGTCACGTGTTATTCATTTGGCTTCAATGGCTTTTGCCATGTTTTGTAGCATCTACATGAGAAGAACAAATCCCTCCCAAGAGGCATGCTAGGGCACTCTGAAAGCAGACGGCTCACTTCAGTTTACACACAAATATTAATCTTTCGCAGGAGTTTACTCCTATTGAAAGCTTTGTTGGGATCTGTATAGCTGAAAAATGTTCTGGTTGTTAGGAATTAGCATTGAAATAAAGAAGACAGGAAAAAGCGTAATAAGCGGTCATCTAAGTAAACAGCCAAGCCAAGGCTGTAATCTGCTCTCCCCCAAGTGCTAACCCAACAAATCAACTATGGAACTGCTGATTATTGCCAAGACCATGAATGAAGAATCAGAATGGCTGAAGGCAGTATTTCTAAACACATATTTTGACAAGAATTAAACTGGATAGCATGTGAAATACTTGTAGTTTATTGACAAGCAGTTGAACCCATGTTTGACCAAACTAAGGTTTTACTCCACTGACACTAGAGGATATAACAAACTAATAATGATATATGGATTTGCAGTGACGACCTACTGTGCGAGGTATGATTTACATGAAAACACGCACCTGGAGCAGAAGTTAAATGAATAAAATTACTTTAAAGTATAAAGTACACAGATGATGAAAATTCCCTAAATATTTAATTTTTACAGTGGCATTCCACCTCTTATTTTTTTCTTCCTTTTATTCAACTTGGCACAAATAACTGCCTAATAAATTAACATAACCTTGATTTGTCAAGCTTTTCCCTAGCTGCAATACAATGTCAAGTACCAGGGCCACTGCCTTCACTATAGCCTTGACCATTTGTCATTTTCTTATCATTAATTACAACACTCTCAACCAAAGCTGCTACAGAAAATGATAAGACTATTATACAGCTTTCAACATCCATTGTCTATGGGATTTGCACTCTCTCCATTGTTCTCCAAGGGGGCATTGTCCAAAGTTTTGATATAAAATTAGTTTTATCATTAATAGGATTCCAAGGCCAAATTTCTTACATAACTTGGAAAATTTTTTCCTTCATATTTTGCTCATAGCTGGCATGGTAAAGAATACAACACATTCTGGCCTTAGAATATGCGATGCTTACCCAGGCTACTGACTTGAGTCAAACTCTAGAATTTTCAGCTTGCAGAAAGCACTGGCATTTCAAGCCTTGTGTCTCTTTCGAGTCAGAATACTTCTTCCCCTTAGGGTTCCCAGGTAAGGGATATCTAGGAAATAAAGGTTCTCTTGGAAATTTTGTAATCTAATATTTGCTTTTGCATTTCACTTTACAGGTTTAAGTTGACCCTATCTATGCTTTTTTTTAAAATCATCATCTCATGACATAGATGTCTAAACCATTAGACTGTACCATTATCTTGTGCTTCTTAATTATGAGACAGTTTGTTTTACAATAACACCTGCCAGCTCCAGTCAAGGCTGAAGTCATAGACACCTGAATCAACCCCTCCCCTAAAGATCTTGAGATTTACAGAAGATGGACAACAGGTAGAAAGTGAAAGAACACTACATATCACTGTGCCCTAGATGTAACTGGTTGAAACTGGTTGAACTGGTAGGATCGCTGCTCCCCAGGCGTCCTCCAGCTGTCACATCTCCCACAAGTCCTTCTCTGTTAACAAGCAGCAAATCCAAGAGGGCACCTTCCCTTGTCATCTCACTCACCAATTGTGTCAGGAAGTTGTCTTCCACACACTCCAGAAACCTCCTAAACAGTTTCCTCTCTGTTGTACTTCCAGCAGACATCTGGGAAGCTGAAGTCTCCCACAAGGACAAGGACTAGTGTTCTCTAGACTTCTCTCAGTTGCTTATAGGATAACCCATCAATCTCCTTATCCTGGCTGGGGGGTCTATAGCAGATTCCCACCACGATATCTGCCTTATTAGGTGAAACTCTGATTTTCACCCACAGACATTCAATCCTATCATCACCATCAATGAGTTTGAGGCTGTTGAAACTCTGCCCAGTCTGTCTAGTCCAGCCTGTTCAGGTCCCTTTGCAGAGCCTCTCTGCCCTCCAGCAGATCAATACTTCCACCCAGCTTAGTGTCATCTGCAAACTTGCTAAGGGTGCACTCGATGCCTTCATCCAGGTGATTGATAAAGACATTGAACAGGGCTGGACCCAGCACTGAGCCCTGGGGACACCACTTGGAACTGGCCTCCAGCTGAATTTAACACCATTTACCACCACACTCTGGGTCTGGCCAGCCAACCAATTTCACTGGGGCACAGTGACTTGTGGGAGATGTGACAGTTGGAAGACTGCCTGGGGCTGTGTGCCCAGGTGGCCAAGAAGGCCAATGGCATCTTGGTTTGGATCAGAAACAGCGTGGCCAGCAGGTCCAGGGAGGTTCTTCTCCCTCTGTACTCGGAACTGGTGAGACCGCACCTCGAATCCTGTGTTCAGTCCTGGGTCCCTCACCACAAGAAGGATGTTGAGGCTCTGGAGTGAGTCCAGAGAAGAGCAACAAATTTGATGAAGAGGCTGGAGAACAGGCCTTATGAGGAGTGGCTGAGAGAGCTGGGGGTGTTTAGCCTGGAGAAGAGGAGGCTGAGGGGAGACCTCACTGCTCTCTACAGCTACTTGAGTGGATGTTGTGGAGAGGAGGGAGCTGGTCTCTTCTCCCAAGTGACAGGGGGCAGGATGAAAGGGAATGGCCTCAAGCTCCTCCAGGGGAGGTTTAAGCTGGACATTAGGAAAAAATTTTTTGTGGAAAGGGTCATTGGGCACTGGAACAGCCTGCATAGGGAGGTGGTTGAGTCACCTTCCCTAGAGATGTTTAAGGGACAGGTGGACGATGTGCTACGGGGCATGGTTTAGTGTTTGATAGGAATGGTTGGACTGGGTGATCCGGTGGGTCTTTTCCAACCTGGTTATTCTATGGTTCTATATTGGGAATAATATACTCAGTTGGTCAGAAACAAACCTGGAGAGAGAGACCAGGTCTCTGACTTTGTTTCAGTATTCAGCCTGCTAATGCAAACCATCAGTCATGACCTCCACCAGAAGAAAACCTGCCAGCCAGCCTTCTAGCAACACAGGGTATTATCACCTTTCCTTTTCTCAAACTTCAGCATGCTTTGAATATTTTGTGCATGAACTTTTGGTGCACTACTTCAAGAACTAAGATTTCTTTTACTTTTATTACACAATTAGGTAAATTGGACAGATGTTCTACTTTATTTTCCCACTCTTTACTGCTGGCATCTATCTGTGTCATACCTCACTAGCCTGCTCCTTTCAGCTTCCAATGTTGCTCACTTGGGTTACTAATTGTTCTATTTTTGCTTCAATGGCCACAGTTATTGATTGTGCATGGTAGGAATTTTTGATCAACTTCTGCAGCAACACAACTATCAAAACTGTCAGGGAAGGTATTTCTCTCTGGATTGTGTCCTGACCTGGATGAGGCATGGTGAATGGGTTCAAGGACCACACATATTCATACCACAGCAAAACATGCCCTTGTTTCTATTTTGCAAGAGCAGAAAATACTTTCCCAACAGGGCGTGGATACATCTGCCTCATTATTAGGCACCCTGAATAAATCAAAATCTGGCTACTTCTAGTATGATATATATTTCCAGACGCATTTCTAAGACTATAAATATACATCTAGATGCTAATATGTGTATTATAAATAGCATTTTAAAGAGAACACCTTTTACACAACTCTCCCCCTTTCTGGAAAGCTTTATTCTAAGAAAAGCAAAGGGTAAACCTTGGATTGGCACTTAAGCATTAACGTCAGGGAAAATATTACTAGAATTCAACAAAACTATGAAGATCTTAGCATTTTCCACTCTCTGCCTGAATAAGTTATATTAATTATGTTTTAAGACCTCTGGTCAAGTCATATGTACCATTTTCCAAGACAGCTTGTAAATGACTTTGTTTTCTTCCATTCTTTGATGAAAACACAAACCAAAATTAAGCCAAATATTCAGCTTTCAATGAGATGACTAGCTTTTATCAAATAAATTAAGTTCTCACCTTTTCAAGGAAGAAGTTGAGATGTGCAGCCCAAGCTTCTTCTAGAGTCTCTCCATCCAGGGCTCGACTCCACACAAGTGGAATTTCCCTTTTTTCTGAAGTTTTGCCTCCATCAACTATCACGCAGGATTGCCCAAGACTGTAAAGGGAACAAGTTCTAATGCCATTGAATTCATTGGCAAAACTTTACTGGCTTCCTTTGAAAAGGGTCACCATATAACATTGCACAATTCACATGAGTCATATTTCTTCTGGGTGTCAATGCATGCTGTACCAATGGATATTTGCCTTTTCTATGAAATCCCCATTCCACTTATTTCCACTAATCTCTTTCATAAGTCTCGCTGTAAGACTTCAAGCAGCTTGCATATATTTAATAAGACCTTCCTCTCCAATTCATCTATTGTTCTGCCAATATCTTATAAACTGACTGAAAGATGAAAGTAAGAAGCGTTTATATTTTTATCTAAGACTTTCTCCTGCTACTAAATTTATGTAGGTATTGTCTGCTGTGACAAAGCATCCCTTCACTTTTAAAAGACTAAGAGTATCAAGACAGACAGACATGGTTTAGTCTGAGGCACCTGCTATCACTCAACATTTCCAAGGACAAGTCCTTTCAGTTTTAAGGAACAGTTAAATGTGACACGAAATCAGAGTTCCTAATGGTTTGTAGGAGCATTTTCACAATAAAGTGCTATTCATCAGTTGCCAGATTATTACCCATTCAACCATTGAAGTAATACAAATTTTTATCTTGAACAATGAGTGAAAATGACTTGCTAAAAAGAGCTATTCTGGAAAGGTAAGGGATCACACACACAGAGAGAAAAACATCATAGAGACAAATTGTATGGAACAGTTTTGATAACAAAAAATACATACATGATGACTTTCAGGGATTTCTCCAGTTTTGTACCTGGCTAATGGATGGCTCAATAAAGAGAAGCATCTATTGAAGTGGACTAATACCTTGGCAGAAATTTTACAAATCATAAATTATGCTTATTTGAGTCTAAGGTCAAGTCCCTGAGCCTTGGAAAGATCTCTGCAGCTCAAAAGGTCCTCTTCCCTTCACCTTTCTAAAAAGGGGCCACAAATGATTTATTTTATCTCCATCTTCAAGGTGGAGCTTTTAATGCAGGTGGTTTTTTGCATGTCCAATGCACCTCCTCTATGTCCTCCATGCTGTGATGGGATAAAAGATCAAGTAAAATTCTTCCACGTCTTTACAATCAAAAGAGCCTTCTTTGGAATTGTGGTACCGTCTCTAAAATTTAAAAAAAAAAAAAAAACTTGACGAGGTGGCAGTCACATTTTTCCAAAACAAGGCAAGGAATGACATCCAGAAAATTCAACTTGACAGAAAACAAAAGCCTGCCCAGTAGTGAAGCGTTTCCTTGGTATTGCCTCTAGTCTCATACTTTGGGTGCTTCTGAGCTCCCTAGGTGTGTCTAATATCCCAGTATTCCAGAGCTGAGGGCTCTTTTTTGATTTTCCCGAAGTGCTGCATAAAGCCTCAGCCATTACTCCTAGAAAAATCCCTTTTTAGCATTCAAAACTCCACTCTCTCTTTGGTGCTTAGATTCCTCAAACACTTGTGTGCTGTAATGTCTCTCTGTAGCCACTGCTCAGCCAAACTATATGTATTTTGCTTTCTTAATGTTTCCTTTTATGTAGGTCCCCACAGCTCACTCTTCCCTCTGAACAACCTCCAACATTCAATATCTCTTTCTGATTCCAGAGATCTGACAATATTCAAGTTGATTTCTGTTTCCTGCAGTCAGGAACATCCTGTACTGAGTTATTCTTGTGATTTAAACTATTTCTAGAACATATTTTAAAGGTTTTATCTCCTGTACATCTTTTTTTTTTGGTGCCAAACTACTGATATGTGTGAGGAGGAAGCAGTGATATGGAATTACTTAAAATAGCTAGTCTAGATGGGCTAGAGAAGCACAGAAGTCCCAGAGGGGTACAGGACTGGGTGGACAACAGAGGAGCTGGTGCAGTTCTGACTCTAAGGTTAGATCTGTACCAGTACTCCTTCAAATTACTCCATCTGCCTCAGCGTACAATACACTGAGCATTTCAGAATTGACTTTTGCAATGCAAAACCTTGTTTAGTTACTTTTTAGTTACTAATTTTTTCACAGAAAGAGTCATTGGGCACTGGAACAGGCTGCCCAGGGAGGGGGTTGATTCACCTTCCCTGGAGGAGTTTAAGGGACAGGTGGACGAGGTGTTAAGGGGCATGGGTTAGTGTTTGATAGGAATGGTTGGACTCTATGGTCCAGTGGGTCTCTTCCAGCCTGGTTATTCTATGATTCTAATTATCCAAGCCGAAATTGAAGTGGGAAGCACACATTAAAAAGAGAGAAATGGGTAGGGTAGATAGTGTAGCTAAAGTCCTGAAGTCAATGAACCAGGCATTTTGTTTGCACTATTGACAGACATTGGGTCTAGCTCTATGAGTGTTACGATTTTGGCAAGAATCTCTACCTCTTCATACTCTTCATACTTGTACATCAGCATATGTGGCCAGCCAAAATTCTTAATAACATTTTTCCAGAAAAATTAACATGCTGATTCCACATCATAAAAGTGACAAGAAATTTCAAGGCTGGCCTGTTCCTCTAAATTTAAGTTATTTCTGAAAACTCCAAAACACTTCTTCTAAAAGTCTTCTAGTGAAACTTCTACATTTTTTTTTCTTTGAAATTAATTTATTTGGCTTATTTTTTTAAAAAAATGTAATAAATCAAGAAATCAATGACAAAGTTCTCAACCAAAAATCTAAGCTAAGTTTAAATTCCCTGAATGCATCTTTAACGAGAAGTCTATACAAGTCATTTTCACCCAGAATTTTGTAGTTGCTGCAGTGCTAAACAAATGCCAGTTTTCATTCAGCTCCACTCAACACCTCTCTGGACAATGCAATAAAGATCACGTATGCCTAATCTATAATTTTTTCCCTGCACTAACATCTGCCAATTTGGTAAATTACAATAGAGCAAACAAATGTATTCATCATGGCTATAATAAGATGTATCTGTGCTAACTAGATTGTTTGATTAAAGAATGGGATGCGTACACAGCAAATCTTAACTCTGGATTAACACTACTTTCACCTGATTGAACAATCAACATTATATTTATTTCTGTTAACTCTGATTAAAAGTATAATGGAAACCATAAGAACTATTCTGCTTTATTGTCATTCTATTGACACTCCCACTAACCCATGCTGTCAATAAATTAGCTGATCACTAAACCACTTTGCCTCTGCTCATACACAATGCCAGTAATTTCAGAAGGCCTGAAAAATCAGAAATACTTAATAATAGATATAATCATAGTCAATTCTTTGTAAGGTTTCCTGAGGGACAACTTTAAGCTCAAAAAACCCAGAAAGCAAACTAAATAAACTGAAAGACAAACATTAAAAAGCAACCTTTCGGACATAAACAAGAACATAAGCATGAAAAAAAATATTTATTCTCACACACACTAGAGCAGTCTAGGATAGAATCAAATATTAGACACATGGCATGGTAATTTCTTCCTTAGAGACTGAACCTGAAATGTATTTCTTCCTTTCCAAAATTCCAGTGAGATCCAGTTTAGAAAACAAAAAATAAAAACATTTTTTTTTTGTCTGGAGAAGCCATTAGATTTTGGGAATTTTTAATCCTAGCAAACATGAGCTAGAAATGAATAAACTGATAACCAAATTTTTCAAGGGCTCAGGTTCTTCTCAAGTAACATTCCTGAGTTCCCGGTGAGATCTCCCATCTGAGTAGCCATAGAACAAATGTGGTTACATTTCACTTAAGCAGCGCCATGGGAGAGGACCCTTTCCAAAATTGTGACTTCCTTCAGTCTTTAAAGGACATGGAAAATATCTTATTTGTTTCTTTCATTTTACATCTCATTTGAAGGACAGAGAAGAGACTAAAGACAATGGTACAATCTTCAGCATAAGCCGGGTGCAGCAGAAAGAAATACTATATTTGAGAAATTACTAGGGGTGAATTGTTTGGATGCATTTTACGTGGAGCCTGTGCTGGGTAAACTTTCCAGGACAGATTCTTTGTGTTTTAAAGCTATGTTACTTTGCAATTCAGGAGAAAAAAACATTACTGAGCACAGCTTGGTCAAGCTTTACATTTCAAGACAGCCATTTCCTTGAGGATAACTAGGTTTTTTTTGTTTGTTTTTGCCTTTTTTTTTTTTTTTTTTTGAGACAAAGCTTATTCTATTAAAGAACTGCATAACATGAATGAAAGATGGGGGATTTTGTATGAAAAGGTAAACCTTAACACCACACATCAACATCTGGCATAAAGTGCCTGGCCCACAAGGGAGTTAATAGCAGTTAAGATTAACGGTCTGAATTTAACTCTTGGAAAAGACAGACAGTTGGATTTGGTTTTGATGACTTGATACTAAATGAGCTTAGTTCCTTTTCACATGCTATACAATCTTGTTTTATATTTTATTTCAGAGATACAGCCGTAACCAGTGTAGAAGTCTATATACTTGTCACAGTGCCAATTTTCTTTGATTCTAATAATGATAAGTAATTTACTGGAATAAGTTACAGTAAAGGTAGAGTTATACTTTTAAGGTCAAGCACATACAAATGGATCTTGGGAAATATTTGTGTGAGGAATGTTGGAAATGGGCGCATCATTCTGATCACCAAAAATTACCTTAGCTTTTGGCACAACATATCCAGGAACTTGGAAGACAAGTGGGACTGGACATGAAGTTAAGCCAAATAAACTCATTTTGCAGCATGAACATAATTCAAAAGACAGCAGTCTAATATATATTACTATCCATTTAATAGTAATTAGCTCTTATTTTTGTAAAAGGATACAGACTATTAAAAAAATCCAACAAATATCTATTTTAGTCATCTCAAATGCACTGTCACTGACCCAGGAAAACCAACATCAGATTTTGGGTTCTTGCAATATATGCTACCAGGTTTCTTGTTCTGAATTTATGCAGAGAAAGTGTCTGCTAAGATATTAATTAAAAAAAAAAAAAAAGCAATTGCACAGTTTCATCAAGAATAGATCTCAACATGCTCTTTTCACAACTCTCTGTAGGAAGACAGAGGAGGAAGGAAGGAAGGAAAGTAATTGCTATTTAATTATATCATAAAAACATTAGCTGACGTTGCTAGTAAATGTGCCATCCCATGTACAATTTCTTAACAGGTGCAACTTTGGAGTTTATGGAAGCCTCGACCATGGACAGAGAAAAAGGCAGGTAGTCCAGCTCAGGACACAGTCCCCATTCTCATACCATCCAGACCAACAGCCTGCATCATGTGCTTATTTACTGCCTCCCACCTCACATCCAGACTCTCTCAGTCCAAAGGCTCACCCAGGCCCTTGGGCATTAATGGGAAACCACCTGGCAAGGGAACACTCAATTCTACTCCTAATTTCTGCAGCTCTCTCAGTCCCTACACCCAGCTGGATATTGGCTTTGCCTTTGATTTTTGGCAGGTGTGACCCATAGCATTTAAGGGTTCTCCAGCTAAAAAAGATAACATATGCTAAAAGGTTTGTAGCAAACAGGCTGAGAGCTTACAAGAAGTGATGTAAAATGCTTTCTATAGAGTTAACAGCAAGGTCCAGATAACTAGCAATGAAGGTACTCATTGTATTCACAAACCTAAGCCTACAACCACAGCAAGGCTTAACCTCTTAGGGGGAAACAGGGGCCCTGGCAAATGAATGTAGTAGACACTGTCCCCAGCATTTCTTTATACTCTTCCAGTGTAGGGTTGCCTATCAACCCCCACCCGATATGCTGCATAAGACAATGAAGCCCAGAAGACCCTCAGGAGGTACCAAGACCTTTCCTGCTGCCACTGGCATTCAGACCTGTGGGGCCACAGAGACCCTACTCTGAACCCAGCCCCCCATCATCAGCCACAAACCTCACCCTTGGCTCCAAACCCTGTAGCAGGTGTGGCCCCAAGCCCATAGGAATTACAACACTGGCAGCCATGGGGCTTTAAACCACTTACCCCCTTAGTCAAAGAGCACAAGAATAAGCACACAAAGCCATCCACACTCCAGTCCTTGTGTCTGGCTGGCCAAGTCAAAATGCCCTCGAAGAGCTGTGCTTCCCGAGTCAGGCACCAAGCCCCAGCCCATCGCTGGTGCCGTGTTGTGGCCGCCCTCACCCACCTCAGCTGGGCTTGGCCACTCAGGCTCAGCCTGCAGGCTGAGCTTTTCTCTGACTGGTGCACACAAAGGTTTCACCATAGCATCTTAGAATCACCAGGTTGGGAAGGACCCACTGGATCATCGAGTCCAACCATTCCCATCAATCACTAAACCATGCCCCTCAGCACATCGTCCACCTGTCCCTTAAACACTTCCAGGAAAGGTGACACAACCCCCACCCTGGGCAGCCTCTGCCAGTGCCCAATGACCCTTTCCACAAAAATTTTTTTCCTGGTGGAGCTTGAGGCCTTTCCCTCTCATCCTGTCCCCTGTCACTTGGGAGAAGAGCCCAGCACCCTCCTCTCCACAACCTCCTTTCAGGTAGTTGTAGAGAGCAATGAGGTCTCCCCTCAGCCTTCTCTTCTTCAGGCTGAACACCCCCAGCTCTCTCAGCCGTTCCTCATCAGGCCTGTTCTCCAGCCCCTTCACCGGATTCGTTGCTCTTCTCTGGACTCGCTCCAGAGCCTCAACATCCTTCTTGTGGTGAGGGGCCAGAACTGAACACAGGATTCAAGGAGCGGTCTCACCAGTGCTGAGGGGCAGCAGCCAGCAGGGCAGGCAGGGCTGGCTGGGCTGGGACTGTGGGATCACCTCAGCTTGGGTGGGGAGCCAGTTTTCACATGATGTGTTTAGCACTATGCAGTTCTCTAAGGGAATGAAAGCAAAGGGAGCTTCCTCTTGCTTTAGCCCAAAGACTGTGAAGTTCTACAAAGTGCATAAAAGGCTTGTCTATGCTGTGCTTCCATCAGCGATCCCAGTTTTGAAGATTCTGTGTGTTTTCCTCAGACACTGAATCGGCCCAGCTGGTGCCTAGGGTGCGATACCTGGGCTCTGCTGCAGAGCTGACGAGGGGTTGTCCTGTGTGGAGGTACTTTGTGTCTGGGAAAACTGTGTGAAGGTTGCCTCGGCACAGTCAGGCTGCACTGGCTGCCAGCTGGTGGCCTCCTGTGCTACCCTGCAGTATCTCCTGCTCGGCACAGCATTCATCATATTTCATTGCATCCATTGCCTATATAATAAAAACACTTTTTTCCTTCTTTTATTTTTTTTCTACAGAGACAGAGGAGTTTTTTAGTACATCTGTGAGTGCATCTTAATATAGAAGGCGATGCACATTTTCATTCAGCCATGTCAGAATAGGTTTCCTCTAGATTTGGGGCTGTAGAATGCAGATGGAGTTTTATATGAAACTCAGCCTCTGTATCTTTGCCTCAGCAGTGCCTTATGTGATCCACTAAATAAGAGAGTAGTGAGTTTCAAACTGTGGATCTGCAGCAACAACAGTTTCTACACAGCTGGTTTACCACCACGGAACATGAAGAGCTCACTGGTATTCCACTGAGTATTCTGTCAGCTTCCCTCATTTCCAACAGTTAAACCCTATTAAAACAAATCAGAAAAGACATAAAATATTTTTCTAATGTCACTAGCCTGTGGAGCAGCTGCTTTAGCCACGATGGGGAAGGCCTTCCTTTTCTTGTGTCAGAGGAAACAATATCCATAAAAAGATAGAGAAGGTCAGGCTCTCATACATCCACCCAGGATTCCCACACACCTTGGCTTGTTCCAGCCTTTGTCTGGAGGCTGCTCTTTTTGCTCAGATTTCTTAGCTCTGCAGGCATGACAGACGGCAACTCATTCTACTCGGTTGTGGCAGATGTGCAGTTTTCTCATTCATTCACTTATCTCAGCTTGAGAGAGTTGTAAAAAAAAATGCCAATGTGTCTTACTTACTGCAGACTGCCTCCTTGCAAGACCCATCCCAGATCCTTGGATCCTTTATCCTCTTTTCTGGATGGCAGAGCTACAAGACAAACAGTTTTATAACTCATACTCTGCTGGGATGTGTAGGAACAAACAGCACTTAGAATCATAGAATAGTTTGGGTTGGAAGGGACCTTAAACATCATCCAATTCCACCCCCCCTGCCATGGGCAGGGACACCTCCCACTGGATCAGGTGCCCAAGGCCCATCCAGCCTGGCCCTGAACCCCTCCAGGGATGGGGCAGCCACAGCTTCCCTGGGCAACCTGGGCCAGGGCCTCATCACTCTCATCATGAAAAAATTCTTCCTTATATCTAGTCTAAATCTGCCCCTCTTCAGTTTATACCCAAAGCCCCTTGCCCGATCAGTACATGACATTGTGAAAAGCCCCTCCCAAGCTTTCTTGGAGTCCCCATCAAGTACTGGCAGGTCACTACATAGTCTCCTTGGATCCTTCTCTTCTCCAGGATGAGCAATTCCAATTCTCTCAGTCTGTCTGTGTATGGGAGGTGCTCCAGCCCTGACTTGTAACTGGTCCTACTGCTGAGGGAATATTGGACGAGGAAATAGGCAAATGAACAAAATAAAGGAATTGGATTTCAGCAGTTCTGAGGTTCTTCATATCTGAGGATGCATTGGATGGTTTTTGACTATAGTTTTGAGATTTGTGTCAGGACCTCTTAGAAGAAGATTTGGGTTTGGAGCTTCAGGCCAGGCAAAACCCACAAAGCGCTCTGTACATACAGGTGAGCACTCTTTTGGTCTCTGCACAGTATTTCTTCAAACAACTTCACAGCCCAGGACTGTGGTGTTGGTTTTGTTTCACATAAACACATTCAGATCAGAACGTTCCAAATCACCAGCTTTCAACTGGAGCCAAATGGAACATGCAACTTAAGAGTCTATGAAAGGTGAGGCTTTTTTTATGCTCCAACATTTACAAATGGTTTGATAAACTTCTTATGAATTTTGAACTGACACAGAAGAGTGTAGTGTGAATTCACCCATTTGTAGTTTGTTTTGGAAGTTTTGCAGAAACTCTCAATAGTGTATCATACTATCATTTCCCTTTAAAATAGCTCTCTATAATGGAAGAACTTGGATCTTCCAATAAAAAAATATGTTTATAGGCCTCTTTCTATAGCCAGACTTCATCATTTGAGAGGATATGGATGTGGGATTGAACTCCTTTTCATTTTGTATAATAGTCAATAATGGCTAATCACATATTGCATTTTTACTTGGGGGAAATGATCTCATTATATCTGTTTTTGATCCCCCATGATTCCTGAGACTCAGTAAATGGGAAGGTTTCCAAGTGAGTAACTGCATTCTTGATGAAACTGATCTCTTTTTACATAATCCCATAAAAGACATCTTTCCTCATATTAGTTGGTTAGCACTATGTAATATACAGTGTTTCATCATTAGCTAGCCTAAATGGACATTCATTGGATTTACATTATAATGTTTAAATTTCTTCTCCAAAATAATACGTTAGAGATTATTGCTGTAGTTTTGGCTCGAAGGCACTACTGCTTGTAATCAAAATCTCATTAAAAGGAATTCATATATTCTGTAGCCCAAAGGATCTCAATTTCATTCCTTCTCCTGTCCCTGTGCCTCCCATGAGTTGATTTGTATGGGTGTTTTACCTAAGGAAAAACTGTCCAATCTGGCTCTTTTATGAGCGAGTGTCAAACGTACAAACTGAATTAGACACCAAGTTGTTTACATACACTGAGAAGCTTTGGAAACATTCTACTTCTCTCTTTGCCAACTTAAGTCAAACATTTAAAGTGATGAGTATTTTTTTTCGCACACACTGCTCTGATATATGGTCAGATGAGAGAATCCTTTGACATTATAATCTACCTGATTAGAAGGAAACATAACTTTAGATAGATATCTGGCCATGTTACTAACTAACTTGTCTTCTGTTTTTGCCATTCCTCTTCTCATAAATTTATTTCAAATAACTGCTTACTTTTAAAATGATCTCAGAGATTACTGGAACTGAATCCTCTTGAAATGAGATGTGAGGACTTCTGGATTTTATATGGAGAGGCATTGGCTTGTCATTAAGCAGAAAAAATAGAGGATGCTGTGCAGTAATCACTGGTTTATTAATCCATTTTTTTAAACTTGAAAATCAAGGTTATCAGGAGAACACCTGCACTCTGTGTTTTTAAATGAAATATAGATAGCTTAATTTTCCTCCTCTCCAGGGAATCTGACATGCAGGAAACACTCATGAAACCCTTGCCTGGACAGAGCTTCTGGACTATCTGTGCTTTTTTGTTCATTTCAGATAAGGCCTTCTTCTATGATCTCTAGTGGTACAAAGATATCAAAGTACTAGGTTCTTCAGGTAAAATTCTTCCACCTTTCTCTACATCATCAGAGTGAAATAGGTCTCCCAAGACGACCCCTATTACTTGTATTTTGATAGCACTTCATGGAAGATTAAATGATGAGCCTGGGAACCACTGGGAACGTGGTTCATAGCATCCGTCTAAACAGAAGGTTGTAAAAGGTATCATTGTCTTGGTATGATCCATGGGGAGATGAAGTTTCTGTAGGTCTTCACATTGATAACGAAATCGCACATGGAGTCTGAGGGAAGACAAAACTGAAGCGCAAATACAGAACTCAAGCTGTGGGTTTGACTCTTGTTTTAACCATAACTATCCTTTTTATTCAGGATAATCTTTTAATATTTTTATCCACGTTGTTAATTCACAGCTCACCTTAGTGAAATTGTTTCTGCATCTAAGAAGTCTTGTGTTCAGAGAGCATAGCTTCCTCCAGGCAGTCACAATGTGCAGCCCAATTTGAACATAACTTAAAAAAAAAAAGAAATCCAAGTAGCTCTTTGCTTCCATTTCAAAATCTGTAAATTGTGTATTAGCATCTAAACCCAGCAGATAAAACATGCATAAGTTCCCTAGGTAATTTTACAGATTGATTGCCTCAAATACAATTTTGACAGTAGATCTATTATACTTATTTCTCGGGCTCCCCATTTTTAGTCCTCCCTGGCTTAAGAGCGGCAAAGTGGGGACGAAAGAGTTTTATAGAGCAGCATTACAAAGAGTGTGGATGGATAAGTCTTAGAATTGCTAGAGTGGCACAAAAAAATACTGACCTCAATTTTCAGTCAATTTGGAATCCTGAAATATTTTCAAGATGAATGTGATGCTCAAGTGCTGTTGGAGGATTTGAAAGGCTTTGCTGTTTTAGGTACCTTTTGGCCCCTTGGAAATCCCTTGCTATAGGCACCAATGCTGTTTGTTTCCTGAACGCGAGCTGACAATTTGCCTTATACAGTTTGTTTCCTTGGCTGAAAAAAACTTCATAGTTTTCCATCCCCATCTCTGAACTGTGAGTTTTCTCTGCACTTACTAATTCAGGGAACGTAGTTTAATGACCTTCCCAAGTGCTAGAAGTAATTCATCACTAATTGTTTTTAGAAAAAGGTTTTCCAAGGTATCAGTTTAAGCTAAGCTTGTTTAGTGATGCTCAGTCATCCATATAACTCATGTCTTGCAACTAAAATCACTTTTTCTTTGATATAATGAGATTTTAGAAAGTTGTCTACAGGTCTCCCAAATGTGGCACATTGGTATGTTTGTTAATAAACATTTTATTTACTTCACACTCAACATGAGGACTTGTAGCTTTAAGAGGATATAACACACAACTTAGGAAGAGCTGCTCAAATGCAATCTCCAGAGTACCAAATCCTAAATTTTTTTGACCTCATGTAAAATCCTTGAGATTTCATTGCCTCTCATCCAATTTAAACAAAGGTTTTTACACAATATTTTAAGGCTGTAGAAAGTTCTGCAATGAAAGATACTAGAGGTTTATCTAGTTGAAGGTGTCTAGTAGTAGATTTTCTTTTGAGCTTCATGCTCATCAGCAGTAAAGTGATAATGCTCATAGGGGATGGTCTTCTTTAAACTTAGGGAGTAATTGCTGTGCTTGTGCCTTCCAGCAATGCAATTTAAGATACCAGTGTGCACAGAACTAAAGCACATGCTAAATGTAAAGCAGATGATTAGTACCAACAATTTTAGTGAAATTACTCATGCTTAAACATAACCATCTCAGCATTAGTAAGCTCCTTAAGGATCTCTTACATATCCAGTTAAATTTTTTAAAAAGCATGTCTTTGTATAAAGACAATTATTAAGCTGTGGGTAGGTAGTAGGATGCCTTTCTTTCAGTGGCACTATCCTGAATTTTTTGTCCTAAAAAAATATTTGAGGTGAAATCTTTTCCCTCCATTCATTTGCAGATAATTGGAGATTTCCTCTGATGTTACTCTGGACAAACTTTCACATAGAGGGACTTTTCTTGTGTTTATCTATCCAGATGACACCATCACCATGATGTAAGCTTGTTGCTGCTTTTCTGTGATACTTATATCCACATACAAAGATCAAAAAGAAAACTATTTTCTGTTAAATCCACTTACCCTTCTTCTGGGAAAGAAGTAGAATGTTCTCATTATGACTTCTCTCTCTCTCTTTTTTTAATCATATATCAAATTGGCTTCATTTGATCTCGCCTACCTTCGTTCTAAAGCTATCACTTTTGTCTTCTATTTCTGAAAACCAGGGTTTGTGATTTTGTGAAAAAGAGCTAAGCCTTTTTCTTAAGTTTTCTTTTATTGCTCTGTGCTCCCCTTGGGAGACTGTAGCTTGAGGACAGAAAGTTACATTGATGTGGGAAGAGGATGAAAAAGATAAAGGAATTCACATTTTATAAGCAAATTTTAATTCTACTTCAATTTTGGTCATTTACAGAATTCACTTGCCAGATTCTATGCTCCTGACAATTATTTTGAAATTCAGAATCACTGCATGATCTCTCTCTCATCTTGTTTTTCCTTATGAGTTTCATCTGAAATTAGTGATTATTGAGCATTAGTCAAGCTGCCTTCCCCTTAAATGCCTGCAATTCAGAATTTAAATTTGCTTTCATGGACCAGATGCTATTTAAAGCTATATTTATGCTCACAACTGGAATTGTAAACCCTCCTTTAGCCTGTGGCTAAGGGACATACGTGCTTAGGCAGATGTTTCATGACTACAGAAGAAACCATCTTTTAAAGACATGACCTGCTTAGCAAATGGATCCTGTTTCCCCAAATGTCAGGACATGATACCACTGATAAGAAATCCTCCCTGAAATATCAGTCTGTTCTTTTCAGATCACAGACAGCAATCTGTTTACATGACTTATGAATGCATGCTACTTAGGCTAGAGTTTTCAGAGAAGTCTATGGCACTGGGCTTTCTTTAATCTCTTCTGAAAACAGAAGATTGTCCCTGTGCTTCTCTGTGTAGGTACTGTGCCATTCACATTCCCTCTGATAAAAATAATCCAGGCTAGCATGAGATAACCTTTGCCTGCCAAGACAGTCCTGGAATACAGCCTTACACCCAATATCACAGTCTTCCTTCAGGATACAGACTGAGTTTCTTATCCTGTGCCCTAACATTTGGGGAAGAGTGCCTCTTGCATGATCTGCCTTCAGGTGGGCTTATAGTCCATGTCCTGTTTTGTTTTTCTTATGTATGTCCCCAGTTTAAACATGAAGTATTTCTTCCTTAGTCAGAAATCACTGTTGTCATTCTAGATTTGAAGCCAGTCTTTGAGCAGATCGTATCACCCCACAGCGATCAAGGCCCTCACTAAACATAGAGACTCAAAAGATTAAGGTGCCCATTAATATTTCAGAGATGGAATGTTGAATTATCGTTCACTTCAATACCCAGTACCAGGATAGCAGATGCATCTGCTTTAAGTGATTAGACAAATGCTTTCTATTCTTAATACCAGAGGAAAAAAATTCTGATCAACTTAATGCCAATACCTAAGTAATGGCTATGACATTGTGTTGAAATATATATACCATGTTATATGATTATTTCCTCAAGGAAACCATTTATTGTTCAACTCCTTAATACTCCAGCATTAGGATCCTTCAGAATACTAGAGCTATGCAGCATTATTCCAAACATTAGAGTGAAACTATAGTGCAGATACTAATTATTTATGTTGCAAAGGGAAAAGAGATCATAGACAAGGAACAAGGTAGACAAAATGATTTGCTCTAGAAAGTTAACGACATAACAAGGTAAATGCGATTTTTTTAATTTCTCCCAGTAATTAAACCTCACTTTCTTTCATACCATGTAAAGTTTAAACCAAAACTAGTACTACAATGAGATCTCCAGGCTACAAATCCAAGATACAAGAACTACAGTGTGAAGAATCCAGTCTGCCCTCTGGGAAATTGTACTGTACTATCATCTGCTCTTCCCTTCTATATCCACTACATCACAAAAGCAAATGGATGGGACCTATCCCAGTATGTATGATAGGTCAGTTCATTTTATACATCTCACATTTGTCCTCTATTGTTTTTTTTTTCCTCCACAGCTGAGCACAGAGCCAGCAATATTATTCACTGTGAGACTTAATATATGCCAATTTATCTGCCATTTGCTGCTTGCAGCATATTGTGAATAAAAGTGTAGACTTCTTCATTTTTTTCTTACCCTTCACTTATGTCAGAAATGCCAGATTCCTGTGCTGTACAGTCAGAGAGAAAATAACTGAGAAGTCCTTTCCCAAATCAATGCTCTCTCTGCTAACATGGCAAGATGTCACAAAACTCTGAAGATGAAAAATTGCTTACTGTACATGACAGCAAATTAATAACAATACAAACACTGGAGCCAAATCCTAGTGGTGTTACTCAGGTCTAATGCTCACCAGCTCCAACAGAATTTATTCAGCTAATACCACAGTCTGCATTCTTCACATGCTACTGCCTATATCTGGATATGGATACTGCCATGCAGTATCCATAATGGAATTGTAGTACTAGAACACAGGGAAACTTGCCTATGGGCGCAGAGTTTTTGCATGCATAAACCACAAACCAGTAAAATCCAGACTGGTGCCTCAGAAGAAGGTTTTTGCGATACCATCAGTGCCGGGATTTCTAAATGTGCTTCAAGCTGGTCTAATTTTCCTCCCACTAGAGTCATTCTTATTCCATTAAAGTCACTGGTAAAATTCATTATTTTGGTTTAGCAGACTCAAGATGGAAGCAGTGCATTTCTGAAGGTGCTTGCCAAGGATAACAGCCACCACTGACATAATCATGATAAGACAGAATTTTCTTCATAGAGTCATAGCATGCTGAGGCTCTAACCAAAATCAGGGTCTCACTATCCAGGAGGAAAATTACAGACACTTGTGTTCTTACGATTTTTGTAATCTAAATATACACGGACCAGAGAAAAGGAAGTATTATTAATATCCCAGTTTTACAGATGGCAGCTGAGTGTAGCAACTTGTCTAAAGTATCCATTCCTGTACTTTAGAAAAAAAACAGGCTTTCTTTTGCAGGATCATACTCTTCAAGATATCAGAGAAGTTTGTGAACAAAGGCTGATATAGTACAAGTATCTCAAGGCATATTATTGCTTCCATTAAAACAGTAGAATGCAGTGAGGGCAAGAGTTAGGTAGAAAAAAGTAAAAACAACAGATGGTTGCAGAAAAGGGACACACAAAATCAAGTGAGCAAAGCATAGCTGCAACTGCTATGTTCATATAGCAACTTGCCAGCCATTCTTTGTATCCTTTTAGTTCTTTGGTTTGAATTCATTTTGCTTTCCCTGATATCATGAGATAAGTAAATTTGTACTTAAAAATCAGTGATGAACTAAATCACTTGTTATCTGCTTATTCAGCTAAAGAATAATAAAATACAGAAGCACAGCTGAATTCATTCAGTAGACTTTTATTTATATCAGTGAAAGAGAAAGGCTCTAAAGTTTTGCTGTATTAGAATTACCTTAGAATGGGGGAAGCACTCTTTTTGGCCTAACATATCTCTTTCCTACCTTTTCTCTACTTTTCCATTTTAGAAGTTATTAAATGGCAAAGCTCTTAACAGAAGCTTAGAGTGATTGTTGGTCAACTGTTTCTCACTGTTACAACTGGTGAAATTTTGGCAAAATCAATTGTTTGTGCTATTATAGAATCATAGAATAGTTTGGGTTGGAAGGGACCTTAAAGATCATCCAATTCCAACCCCCCTGCCATGGGCAGGGACACCTCCCACTGGATCAGGTGCCCAAGGCCCATCCAGCCTGGCCCTGAACCCCTCCAGGGATGGGGCAGCCACAGCTTCCCTGGGCAACGTGGGCCTCATCACTCTCATCATGAAAAAATTCTTCCTTATATCTAGTCTAAATCTGCCCTTCTCTAGTTTATACCCATCACCCCTCATCCTATCACTACAAGCCTTAGTGAAGAGTTTATACCCAGCTTTCTTTCAGCCCCTTCAGGTACTGGAAGGTCACTATAAGGTCCCCTTGGATCCTTCTCTTCTCCAGGCTGAACAACCCCAATTCCCTCAGTCTGTCCCTGTGTGAGAGGTGCTCCAGCCCTCGGACCAAATTTGTAGCCCTCTTCTGGACCCATTCCAACAGTTCCATCTCTTTCTTATGCTGTGAATTCCAGAACTGGACACAAAACTCCAGATGAGGTCTCAGAAAAGAGGAAAGAGAGGCAGAATCCCCTCCCTCACCCTGCTGGCCACGCTGCTTTTGATGCAGCCCGGGACACAGTTGGTTTCTGGGCTGTGAGCACATGTTGACAGCTCATACTGAGCTTCTCATCAACCAGCAACCCAAGTCCTTCTCCACAGGGCTGCTCTCAATCACACCATCCCCCATCCTCTATTGAAACCATGGATTGCCCCGACACAGGTGTAGGACTTGCATGATAAGACCTTGATGAGTTCTGCAAGAGATTTTAGAAGCTATTTGTTTTCTCCTGTTTGAAATGGATATGGAAATACCTGTCGCCAACTGTAAGTGCTCCTTTGCTCAAGGCTTTTATCTAGTGGTTAGAGAGGCTTTTAATCACTGCTAAGAATCACTCTTAAAGTGCAGGGATTTAAACCCATAATCTTATTCAGTTGCAAGCTACAAAAATGTCTCACCTTGGCCAAGAAGTCTTTGATGCTATCAGTTTCTGTTGTAGTCAAACTTCATGAAAAACATCATCTTTCTAAGCAAAAAAAAAAATATATAGAATGGGCAAAAGAGATCCCTTCTTAACATAGCAGGAAGTCAAGGATAGAGAAAGAAAGGGAAATATATCCAAAAAAGGTGCAACAGTGCTTGTTTGGAAGCCATATTTTTTCCTGTTAGAGTTGGTGACAGTGATGAATTTCATTCTCCTAGTTGTTTCCTAGGAAGCTTAGAAGTAAGCAGAGACAGGAGCCAAGGGTGAGCCTTCATTCCCTAAACACTAAGCGAATATCAGGACTGGATAAATTAGCAAAAAATTTGGCTGTGCTGTTTTGTTTAATATCCTACAAGTGAGTTAAGTTCCGCTGCCTGCCTAAGAATGAGAGTCAGGTCTATGTCCATTAATAGTTGCACTTAAGTTCCGATTTAATTGCCTGAATTTTATTTTAGGCTCTTGCTGCCCACAGGTAGCTGGCCCCTTACTGTAAGATTTCTCATGGAGAGTTTTCTATAAAGATGTTCAAGCCATTTCAGTAATTGATCTTCACAACCCTCCAAGCTAGCAGAGAGTTTTTTCAGAAACAGATTTTTCCAGTTTCCCCAGGGAGATTCAGGGAATATACTTCTCATTCCAGAGGCCTTTGAGCAGAGCTTCAAAACTGAATTGCTAAATCCTTTTCAGTTTTAGAAAAATGTTTAGTTTGGTTTCTTGGACAAAACCTTGGAGGTCTTATTTTGTATACCTGTCACGTAAGAGTCAAATTGAATGTCATACTTAAACAGGAGTTTCATGTAGATTTGAGCCTGCTGCCATTCTCCATGCAGAATTCACAATGATTTGAGAGGGAGCCCCAGTAAAAAGCCACCAGGCAGAGTCTATAGTATTATTATAATAAACTGACATAAAAGCTATTTTTGCTTTTTGGAGAAGTCAGACAAAATTCTTCAGATAAAAGGTAAAAGTTTTCTGTGGCTGCCCCATCCCTGGAGGTGTTCAAGGCCAGGCTGGATGGACCTTGGGCAGCCTGATCCAGTGGGAAGTGTCTCTGTCCATGGCAGGTGGGGTTGGAGCTAGATGAAATTTAAGGTCCCTTCCAACCCAAACCATTCTACGTTTTTATGATTCTAAGCACTCTGTGCTCTCACAGAGGACTTGGGATCTCACAGTGTCAGCTTTGACCTCAGTCACATCATTCCTCATGTATATGCTGGAAAAAAAAAGAATTTTGTGAAAAAAACTTGGAATTGACTGATGACAAGCTTGTGACGTATTTACCAGGCAGGATGTTAACCTGCAATAGCACAACATTCTTGTATAAAACATTTTAAGTAATCAAAGTTGTATATCTTCTATACATTTTCAGTTCCACAATTGAAAGACCCAATACATGTATTAATGTCACAGAACAAGGCTGATCTTGAACAAAGGATTAAAATAAGAATGCCAGTGATGTGCCAGAGATGATTAATGGGAAAGAGAAGAGAGCTATATCCAAATAGTATTAGTGTAGTTGTCAAGTGGGGGAAAACTGTGAAAAAGGCTAAAAGTGCCTAAGCCAAGATAGCAAACGACAATTCCATCCCCTCTAGAGCTACCTTCTTTTTCTTCTGCAGTTCATACATCACCTCCTCCAGAAGATCTCTACAGAGAATGTTTCCCAGGCTGTGATCTGATAAGCATGGTCAAATAGGATAGCTAGATAAGGAAAAATCATCATGCTTGCTTTTCTGGTGGAGTACATGCAGAGCAGAAAAAATAGATAATACTGCTTTTAAAACAAAAGAAACCAGAAAGAGGTGAGAAAATGCAATATGGATATCTTTATCTCTGTGCCAATAGATGTTATTGACTGCCACCTTGTAAGATGATCGAAGAAGTTACAAACCCCTTAATAATCAAAGGCTTTTTCCATGCTTGGGGCAAAGAGAAATGAAGTCATAGGAGGGCTGGTTCAAAACTACCTTTGTTGATTGTGAATGGCGAGCAGAACAAGCTAGAAGAAGGAATGCCGATCGTTCTCATTTTATTCCCAACCTGATCCATGAGAAAATTACTGCAAAATGGAACAATGCAGCAACATCCAGCAGGGCGGTTATAGTTTTCTGTTTTGTTCTTTTGCATCTCCTGTGTTTCTGCTCTTCCTTGCTCTCTAATTGTTGCTTTATTTCAATTTTGAACTTAAAATTTTGAACAACAGCGGTTTGATTGTGAGGTCTGCCATTGAGCAACATCTCCATCATGCTCTTTTACTCGTGGAGGGACTTGACTTACTTCCCAGATTCTGCTCTGTTTTATAGGTGCTTGGATGTGGTAATTACATTTCTCTGAAGTTACTGAATATTCTTGATTAGCAAAGAACCCAGCCTTTGCTCAAGTTGTGCAATAAGCCTAGAAGTGGACATTTAGATTTGTATTGACTGTTGGGACCCTTCACTATGACAAACAGTTTATTTATGTAAGATTGATGCTTGCCCCCTTTATCTAATCTTCCCTGACACAGTGGAAATGTTATGTAGTGAATTTCTATAGACTGTATTCTTCTGCACCTAGCACAATTAGAAGAATTTATCAGAAAGACTGCTTCAGAATTCTATGCACCAGCTATGCTTGTGCAGATTGCAGGTTGTCGTCTTGGTGTATAGTTACGAATGAACCAACAGAGACTGAATTCTTGCATTTCAGAATGAAACTAAGTGAGTCTTGAATTCAATAGTGCAGCTTTCATGATTGGCACTTGTATCAGACACGGTTAATAAGCAGCATGATCCACTGTCCCATCTTTTAGACTGGGTATTGTAAATTAACAACTCCAGAAAAGAAAGCCATTCAAAAGCAAGCAGATGTTAAATCATGCTTCTGAAACTAAAATAGATCTCCATATGTTGCTTTTACATTGTTTCCTTTCCCATTCCGCAGTCCTGAACAACACATATTCGAAGAGTGTATTCAATCTCTTTACCCAACTTGATTTCCATAATGTACTCACCACCCATTTACAGTGAAGTTGGCTGTTGTTACCATTTAAACTGTAATCTTGAGAGAACCTCCACCCTCACACTGAAATTTCAAGACTGTTCCAAAAGATCACCTCTTGCAATAATCAGACTATTTTCAGGGGCCATCTGTTTTCTTGGCTTTCTTGGAAAGTGGCACCCTCAGGTCCCACACATAGACGGAATGTTTCCAGTCAGTGGTCTTATCTGCACAACAAACCTCCTCCCGCCTCAAGCTCACCTCCTTGTTAACACAGAAATGTTGCAGTTTGCTGTAAATATTGGCAAAAGCCAATATGCGAGTATGAAGAGAATTGAAGCAAATATTTTAGCCTGCATTAAGGAGCATGAATTCCCCCTGGAACCAATGACAACCACTAAACTTGTTCTTCCATGTGGATTTTGTCAGTGTGTATTTTTAATCTGGTTCTTCTTGCTGCTAGATGGATTTCAAAACACCTCGTGCAACACAGAAATGTAAACTGAAACTAGCATTATCTAAACCCACAATTAAAGTAGTATTAATATTTTTTTCTGAAAAATTTAAGGAAAAAAACTGATACTTGACAAAAGAAAAAGCTTTGTCACATTTTTAAGTCAAAGTTAATTATGAATTATGGATCATTTGCAAGAAAGCAATAGAAAAGCACCCACTGGGCCTGTAGCCAAAGTAAAAATGAATTTATGACGAAGTTGATATTGACCTATCATTTATGAAGTCTGTTAAATTCATCATAGACTGGTCTTCTAGTGGAAGATGATTTATTAAAAAAAGTAATATAAGATGTAATGAAATAGATTAAGTCTCTTTTTGAAATATTGTTATCCAATGGATCTGGTAAATTTAGGTCTTTTTAAACATGAAATACCACTTTAGTAGATGCTCTAGCTCCTGTGTAATTGTGGGGTTGCTAATGCTTTTTTTCTCCTACATGTAAAAATCTCTGTCAGGAGAATAAATGGTGGTAATGACTTTATTTATTTTGGGGCTTTAAATTAATCGTCTTTAGGACAGCTCAACAATTGCATCTCTTTTCTGCCCCCAACAAAAAATACAGATTTTGTATAATTTAGATGCAGAAGGATTTCACTCTGGTTATCAGGGCAGCTGATTTTGCAGTATGCACAAACACTATTCAGAGTGAAGCCATCTTCCAAAGAGCCTTGCACGTTTACCAGGGTTTTATCCACAATTTAGTGGAAATGGTAACTGCAGGAAAGGCGATGCTTAATTTGGCATCACGAGAAAGCAGTGGCTGCTTCCAGATCCGAGTTGATGTGTGGTTACCTCTGCTGAAAGGTTTATAGACTCCCCCATCATGTAATATATTTTCCTGAAGTAGTTCATGTCTCCAAAACATCTTCCTAAGGCTGCCAAGTATTCCAGTGTGTTTTATTTTTTGATAAATCAAGCCACAATACAATTAGTAGTCAATGTAACTTCTCTTGCCCACGTTGTGCAGACCGTGGCTCTGAATACATTCTCGAGAGAAAGGAAGCTGGAGGTAGCTCATGGTCCCACTGAGCAGATAAATATTTGTGAAAATTAGTGACATCTGTTAACCCTAAAGGAAGACAGACATTCAGCGATAGAGCCAGGTACATGTATTAGAGCCTAGGAATGAACTGAAGTATATGAGTAAACTCAGTGAAATCTAACTATCCTTCACAGCACTCGGGTAATCTAGTGCTGCTAAATATAAAGATGTTATTCACTGCTGAGTTGTAGACACAGAATTTATGGTGTGAAGTCCCATGTATTTCCTGCACTTCCTTGGCTGGATCTTTAGTTCCTAATCTGTTGCTACCAGCGCTAGAATTCATTTCTTGAAATAAATCTCTGGCATACTGGCTTGAATGGTTTATAACCTTGCTTGTTTCTGTTTTCCAACAGCATTAATTCTGTTGTAATGACTCCTGTAAAGATATAATTTGAATAGTAGTGTTTTATCAGATTTACTTTTGCCTGTTTTCCAGAATAATCCATTCTCTTATCTCACTTCTACTTTTGAACATCTCTAAGCTTTAGTGTTGTGCATAATACAAAATCTTATTGCCACAGGAAAAGCAGTTTCTCTTTTTTGGATTTTATTCATAATTAAAACTCTCATGTTAGTGACAGTTTTCAAATCTGACATGACATTTTTGTAATCTAGTTAGTATCTCCAAAGGTTTTTCTGCATTGCAGCCTGGGAATTATGCAAATTAAGTCAAGAAGAAAGAAAGAAAGCATCACCTCAGTGTTGTTTAATCATAAAGCTATGACTGAAGAATTATTATTGTTTTTATTATGGGAAAACTACATTATGTTTTTTTTGCCAAAAGCAGGTGATAGCTCAGTACATTCTGGGCTATAACAATTCTCCCTTTCCTATAGTCTGTTTTTGCAGACGAAAAGTATAATAGATTCACTGCCACTGCAAATATACCTGGCCTTAGTCCAAAGCTACCGTTGAAGTTAATAGAAAGATTCAGTAACGGGCTTGGGATCAGGCCCTTTATAAATATAATTGACTGTCTTACTTTCCTCACATTTTTTTTTCATGACACAATGTTTTACACTGCAAGAACTTATGCAAGCAGACACACACAATGTGTTCAGCCTTGGCTAGATGCTACTGTAGACTAGGTACTAAAGGGGCAGTCATTTCTCTATCACAACTAAATTTTTTATTTTGTATCTCTACAGTTAATTTATTAATTCATATTCCTATATTGGGTTTGGATTAGTGGGACTCCTTCAGTGCAAGGGTAGCTATGAAATGTGTCACAGAGATTATCCATGCATGTCATTCATTCCTTAGGGGAGATTTGCTTTGGCAGAGGCAGGCACAGGTATTGAGAATCTCCACAGAGCTCTACTTGCAATAAAAATGTGGTTTGATGGCAAAAAAGGCTGGTAACTCAAAGATCCATGCTACTCTGCCACATGACTGTATCAAGAGAGGAAGGAAGTATTGAGTTTTGGATGTAGTTTTTGATGTGGTTGAGCAGCTGAAGAGGAGAGACTGACCCATATTTGGATGTCCCAGGGCTGCCAGTGGAAAAAGGTGGGACGAAGACATATTGCAAAATATTTAGAAGAGGGGATTATGCATTCCTTATGCATTCACTACTAGAGCTTTTCTTTGAGTTAAAGTAAATAGTGATATGAGTGCCTAAGCTGAGAAGCATGCCTAGAGCTGAAATTCTGCAGCCAGATGATTTATAATATATTTATTTTTCCTGGCCGTCCAGCCAGCAGCTGCCTTTAAGCTGTCATCATTACTGTGTCATTTGAGAGTCTATAATCACTTCAATCTTTTATTCATTTTCATCCTGCTCTTTCTAATAACTGAGGACTAGGCAGAGTTCATTACACCCAGACTTAGGCTATCACAGGGTTCCTACAATTTCTACTGGTATCAGGTGTCTTTGGCCTTGTAAATGATTTCCTTGCATATGCTCAAGTGGTCCAAAATGTGTTCAGTTCTGTTACCTGGTGCCTGTATTTGCTTGGTGTCTTTGTGACATGCAGAACTGGACCATTTGTCGCACTAGGAATCTTTTGCAGACCTGTACAGAAGAGCTCCTGCCACCACAAGTCCTAGGGCAGCTGTATATACCTGGCTTATTCCTCTGGGGTGGAGTAAATGGGATGTTATTTTGAGGACTCATGTTGCCAGCTGATCAGTTATGTCTTTAGACACAGAAGTTGATCTGTGGCTCACTCTTTCCTATCATTTCCCTTCATCAGAAGTGAGTCACTGAGAGTTAAATCAGTGTAAGGGAGCAACAAAGTGCATAGTTTGCATGTACATGTGCTTCTAGCAGTAAAGGTCTGCAGTTGAGTGCTATGAATTCTAAAGAGATGGCACGCAGAAACAGAGCTGCCTTTTCAAGCCCAGCTGTGACAGAACTAAGGATGTGTCCACAGGGAATGAGTGGCAATGGGGCTCAAGCCTTTACTCTAGCTAGGAATGAATTGCCTAACTTCACTGGGTCTTATCCTGTAAAATCTACTTGCATAACTTAGGCTAGACTACCTTAAAATCAAAGGGAAGGCTGTACAAGTGATTTCTCTGCTGTAATAGGTTTTGTATTAAGGCTTCTCCAGTGAGGACAACAGTTTTCTTGAATTTAAAAGCATTTGCTTGTTGCAATATTGAACTTGTTACTGCATTGTGAGGGAAGACTGTGTGCACAGTGTACTTGGGTAATCTCTTTGTCCAAATGTACAGCATCTGAGTTATAAACCCTCCCCATTTCTTATACATTTGCAAATTTTACCAGGCTATAGAAGACCTATAACAGCTACACTAATGGCAAATTGATTTTTTTGTGTGTGCTATAGACAGTACAACATATATATGTTTATACTACTGTAAGCCGAAATAACTCTTAAATATAAAATTTTCAATGCCATACATTCACTACATACATACTAGTTTACAAGTATCTGATGGCAGAAAATCATTTACATACCAGAATAATTCTTATATAACTGAGAAATGCCTTTAGCATAATTTATGAAGGTTGTTTAGCTGATATTTACAGCAGCCGCAGTAAATCCAAGATGCGGCTTCAAACACAACTCACAGTATCTCCCTAAGATGTAACCTAATACTGTCAGGAAGATTCAGCTTTAAACAAATAACTCAACACAACAGTGTACTAAATAAAGATTATGACAATCTAATGTTGATCTTCAAACTTGAGATGTTTAGGCACAACAGAATTTGATTTTTTTTTCTTTTTTAAAAGAAAAAGGTCAGCCAGAAAAACAGTATTTCAGAGGTCAATCAATTTACAGCCCTCAAACATATTTTGCTATATCTTAAAGTTTCACTAGAGAAGGAAGATTATGACCATTTGTCTTGCCTGCCAAGATGGGAACTGGAAAGATGATGCAGTGCAGCACCTAAGTTTTAGTGAAATAAATACCAGTAATTTCACTGTTCATTGAAAATTATAACAATAAAATGCAAAGTAACACTGAGTGAGTTTAATCATAAACGATGCAGTCAATGCATTATCTTACTGCTTGTGTTCCATCCTTACAAAGGACAGAAGAGCATGTATCTCCTTTTTTTTCTGTACACTCATCTTCTGTGCTTTTTTTTTCACATGCTATCAGTGTTACAGTGATAGCCACGATCCCTAACAACCTCAATCCCTCCTCACTCCACTGCAATTTGATTCTCAATGAACAAAAGTGTTAAGGAGAAACCAGGCAGAGAAGGGAAGTGAAAAGGCCCACATCACACAGGGGCTCTGTACCAGAATCAGAAATAGAACCCAGGTCTCCTGAGTCACATGCGAGACCCTTATCTCTTAGATAACACTGTCATCAGAAATAAATACCAGTTGTAGGTTAACTGCTTGATGAGCATACACTGGTTTGCAGAAGGGACAAGTGACAGACCTAGGCTTTCTCATGTTGCCATGACTGCTCCTTGTCAAGGGGAGAGACGTGTTAAAAGAGGAGTTGTGTTGCCTTTGGAGATCCATTTTTCAGGAGGGAAAGGGATCACCTGTCCCCTGAGGAATGTGGGTTTGGAAAAGAAAGACAAAATTCCTAATAAGGGAACCTGATAAATACTGTCTCTTTGGGGTTTAGGGGAGGAAGAAAACAAACAGAATTTAATACTTTAATAAATGTAAAGTTCTAGATCTGAGTAAATACAGCATTGATTTTCAAAGGCTGAAAATTTAGGTCTCCTTCTCTCTCTCAGTTCCTTCTCTTTTTTTCTTTGCTTACCCAGTTTTGCTGCTGTAAAGAGCTGTGGAGGCTTTTTGTGATTTTAAATGCCTTAAACCCGGAAAGTTAAAATATACTTTGTAGCTTTTCACAAAGGCAATTCCAGAAGGAGTAAAAGGGAAGGCACCAGGCAGACTGCTCTTTGGACTGTAATAGTTTTAGTTTGGCAAGCCTTGGCAAACCAGTAAGTGAATACACTATAGGGAAATTTCAAGCATCAGATGATTTCACGTAACAAAGAACAACCTTAGGAACTAATAACCCTGACTTTTTTCTCTTCCTCTCCAGGCAGGATCCTATACTTAATTTAGTGTTTCAGGCTCTGCTTTACTGCTACAATTTGCACAGTCATTGCATCTCAACGGTTATTTCACTTGTCCGCATCCTTCTGACATGCAACAGGCTGTCACATCATGTTTAAAAAGATCCAGGCTGCAAGGCTTTCCCTTGCTTATCATTCAGTACGCAACCCCGTATACCCACTTCAGAGCCACAAGCCATCTGTTATCAGTTTAAAAGTATCATTTGGTTTTCTTTCCATTTTCATTCCTGCTTTTGGTTGAAATTCAAAAGAAAGTAAGATAGGAGAGGGGTGTTTGCTTGTGTAGAGGGGCTCACTAGGATTTTTTATTGGAATAACAGCTGGAGGTTTTGTTTAGAAACATCCCCAGGTGCACCCTCACTTGCTCATCTTCACTGAAAGATCTGCAACAAAGCGAACAGAGAAAATTCCTCACTAGCATTCCTGGCTTCCCAGGTACTGTGCTACCAGAGCAAGAGTCTCAGGAGCTCAGTTCTAAACTTTAATTTTGTGTGCTCTGATTGCATTATTGGAGACAAAGCCTTCACCAAGATATACACCAGGATCTCTGAGGTGAAACATATAAAACACAAGGTACGTGAGGTTTTCTCATGCAGAACAGCTCTTGTCCTCTACCTGCACCTTTAGGAACAGGGCAATTTTCTAAATAGCTTTCATTTCAATAATGAAGCAAGAGGTTTTACGAGCAAACTAATGTTTTAGCAGCTTGTATGTTTGCCTTACTATAGTTCAAAACCTCTTATCCCACAGCTTTGATCTGCCAACCTGCAATTATATCCCTATTTCTTAATTCCAAGTGAAAATTTGATTTTCAAGTGTGTCCCATTTTCACTTCGCTATCAGACTGCTTCCCTTTAGTCCCTGCTGTACTAACGTGGTGATAATGACTCGTGGTTGGCCACATCTTTATATATCACTTAAAGTGCTTGCCTCAGGAACACCGTATTTTAGAGAGGAAGAAATATAATAAACTGCTAAGTACATTGTTATGAGACATGGAACAGCCTAGGTAAATAATTAGTGTCTTACTTTAAGGCTTGACAAGGTATGAATCAGAGGTAACTTGTCATGCTACAGCAAAAAAATTATTCAAGCATAACTTTAGATGTCTGAGGGGGAGAAACAGATTACAGCCCATCCTATTGTTTATTTCTTATTCTCCTGGCTCTGCAGAAAAGAAAATATGATATTACAGCTGACTTGAATTTCTGATGGAATGCAATGGGTTGTAACCAGTTTTTCAATTGAGTTAGTATCTTCCACCACTGGAAAAAATAAAAGGCCTGCTTGTACAAAAGCTATCATTTCAGTAATCTGTGTCGTTCCATTTCTGTCTTCAGGGAGTTAGGCGTGTACACTGCATCTAGGTTCAAATGGCTATGTAATGGTTGATTGCTTTCCCCATTCCCCAGGCAAGCTGGTGTTCTGCCGACGATGTTACTAGCTAAATAATTGGGAAGAGATCTCGTGCAGAGGGTGTTAACCTAATGCTTAATGAGTTTAGTGAAATAATTAATTGTACTTATTCAGGAAACAATGGCTAGTGTAGAAGGGAAATTGCTTTCCCTTCTGAGTAGGGAGAAAGATTAACTTCACCATTGAGAAAGATTAACTTCACCATACATTGGGCAGGGATGTGAGTTTTTCCTATTGCATGTCAAGACACTTGTAGGAGAAATAAAACCAAAAGGAAAGTATGGAAAGAAGTGACCGAAGAAATCAGGAACTATCCGGAGCTTCGTTTTCCCAACACTGGCAGCAGTCATTGTACCTCTACAAGCAACACGTTGGCCGTTAACTGACTGCGTCTACGCAGCTCAGAGCAATGGGTCTGTTGGTCTGATATATCTGCAGAAGATGGTCCTGCTGGAGCAAACATCCTTTTGTAAGATGGAGCAGGAATCAACATGAAGCATAATTATTGTCTGGGGAATCATATCGGAGCTGCTCATTTCCAAAGGCATCTAACTACTAACCCCTTCGCTTGCTCTTGTGGTACCAGAATGGCTAAGAGTGCAATATTTTTATATCAGTGCTAATATTTTCAAATGACTATGCTACAATTTTTCAGAAGACTGTTATTTAAATGTAAATTCCATGACTGAAAGAAGATAAAACAGGCATTCGAGGCATATTTGGTTTGCACTGAATTAAAAAATTAAATGATCCAATCAATTGAACTATTTTTTTAGCCTGTAAAAATGCTGTAGATTTTTGTACCTGACAAGTAATACTGTTTTGTGATTAGATTATTAGTTTAATGAATAATGAAATTATCTCATTGCTTCCTTCTGATTTTACTGCATAGATTAAAAAAATAAATAAGCAGGAAAAGGTTCACACATGAATAGTCGAGTTTGAATTACAAACTTATCCAAGATACATTTTAAATGGCAACAGCAGTCACATCCCAAGAGCCAAAAAAGGTGTTTTCTATATATAAAATAAGAAAAAAAATGTTCAGGACCATAAAGGACATAGACTGTGTTGGTGTAGGGTGGAGTGAGAAACAGGGTGAAAACAAACAGTGTATGTGACAATGGAAAGTCAACAAAGAAAATATTTAGAGGTTACTGCTTAGATCCCATTCCCAAGGCTGCTCATAAAGGTCAGTTTCCTATGATTTCCTGAATAGTTCCTAAAGAAGGTGTCTTAATGAACACAAAGAAACAACTTTTCTTAGCTTTATGAATGATGCCTGCAGTGCATACACATACTTACTTGTGTAAATAAATGTGTTAATGACCCTACAAGCCATGTCTCGAGGGCTTTTAAGACGTGTTCAAAATCCAGATCACTGCGTGGCTTTTAAAATACTTTATTTGGGCTTCTAAACTGGCAGAACTCTGGTCTTGATCATGTACATGTCTGTGGCTTAATCATTATACATGACTTCCATTGTACTTCCATTGTACTTAAACTTTTACCATATAGTGTTGACACACACCTTTTAAAATCCCTGAAAATACGTCTAAAGCACTGACTTTGTCTCAGTGAGATCTATAATTATTTGTTTTTGAAATTTAACTGAAATTTTATGTTGCCTTCTTCAATAAAAGAAGAAAAAGCGAATATTACAGAGGTCTCAGTCCTCCTTAACTCCTGTGACCATTGTCAGAGACAGAAGGAAAGTACAAAACTTTTTAACTATAGTGCCCTGGAAAGAAAAAGGCTAGACTTGTAACTATTTATATTTATTTAATTGGGACTCTTCAGTTAATGCTGCACTAACACTTTGTATAATCTAATCTCTGACTATCTGTTCTATTTTAAGCTTTAAAATTTCATGTTGCAATTTTCAGGATAAAGAATTTTGATTGTAATGATAGATCAGAGACTGTTTGAGGAAAGTGACATGAGACTAATTCAAAGCTATGATTTTTCTCCCTGGCCACTGCTTACCTCTTGCACTGTGCTTCATAGAATAAGGAGCAGAGTGAACCTGCAATTAAATTAATCCTATAATTGATTCCAAAAGGTTCAATGATTAAAAACAACTGTACAGAACCAACATTTAGAAAAAGAACCGAACACTATTTATACACCAGTAGCTTTGATAAAAAAAGGAAAAAACATCCCTCAAGCCAGAGAAACAAGTCCAAGGTTTAATTTATATAAATTGCAGCCACCTGCACACTCAATTTCCAAAATAAAGCTTTTTCTGCATGCTATAAATCAGTTTCTCTAGCTAAAAGAATCTCTGGGAGTCTCACGCATTTAATCTTCCATCTGAGATTGCCAACCTTTCCCCTTAAACTGTATGTATTATTAGAAAAATTAGTGAGTACCTTCAACCAACTGAGCATTAGCTGTCTTTAGACAACCAGATACATACATACATTAAATACAACAATACATGAAAAGTATAAAGGCCGGAAATCCTTTTGTACTAACAAAATATTGATTGTTGATGTAGGGCACTGTACTACTAATGGCTGTGGAATGAAATTCTGATACATAGTCTGAGGACCAATTGGTACACTTAGACTTTTATGATATCTCATTTGGCACCAAAACATTTCCACAAGGTGGGTTTCCAATTGACTGTCACTAGTAGAAAAGCTGTCAGTGTCACTTAAGAGATATAGAAGTTAGTGGAATGAACATAGAGAACAGATTAATGTTACTAGTTTGTAAAACCACTTACACAAGGACTTACTTTGCTATACTGTATAGAAATAGACTTCTCCACTGGGAGCTAATTTTCAAAACCTAATCACAAGGGACTCGCATGATCCAAAGTGTTGCCAAAGAACAAGATGAATACTTTTATCCTCTGGTAGGTCACCTACTGCCTCAAGCAAGCAAGTTTATTTTTGGTCTTGAACTGTTTGCAGGTCACTAGAACATTTAGTTCTTAATTACTGGACCAAACGCATCCCTTGTTTAATTCCACAGATGCATAGGGAAAACCAACGGTACAGACTTTTTAAAAGTCCTTATATGTATTTAAAAAATATTTCTTCAATAATACTTTACATATGCTGTCTTGGAGGGACCACTTCAACTAGGATATATTTAGGAACTTCAGGATGCTGGGCTAGCACTGACAAATTCAAACATCTTTCTGTCACTTCCAATCTTAATTCATTGTAAGGAAAGAGCGAGGGAGGAAAAGGATTGTATTTAGGAGCCACTCTTATTTTATGTCAATTGATATTCTCCACGGCTGCTTCTCATGACTCAGATTTCTTTACTATTGAGATTCTTTATGCCTTATAAAAACTCAATAAGTGAATCGTTGCCAAGAGCTTTTACAATTTAAAACATGCTTGTGGCAGGATTGCTGGAATGAGCATGATTATTTCCCTTAGAGCTCTAATATGTGTTATTAAGTATTGGAATAGTTAAAGAAAGGATAAAGAAAAACAACATGCCCTCTGAATTTGATATAATGTGATACCATGTGTGCCTGCTACAAAGACATACCAGTACATAAACCAACTATAAAATATCTAGAAGTAACATGCAAGCACAATAATCTTTACATGCATTAAACAATAATTGTGCCCTGAATGCAAGTCACTATCAGATTCTCTCCCTGACTACAGCTCTGCCTATTGCATAATATTACAACTCACATCAGGATGAATAAGCTCTGGGACAGGATGGCTCTGGGATTTCAGACATCAAAGATATTTAGGAACTGTCAGAAATGGTTTGGATACAGCTGATCCTTCCTTGGGGTGGGGTACAGGCCTCGATGATGTCTTGAGCTCCTTTTTAGATGTATGTTCTACAATTTTCTACAATTCCATGAGACGTTGCCCCTGAGGAAAAGCCTGTCAGGCTGTCTTTACTAGATGAAGTGGGGAATAAAAATCTCGCAGCTGAGAATACCTACCTCAGTGCTGCTGTGCCAAGGACACTCCACATCATCAGCTCTAGCTGCTGCCATCAAAGCTCAAACAAGAGCCATTCAATGCCACTCCACGGCTGCCCAAGTGTGGGTCGGTAGAGGTCATCCCAGTGCTCCTTTCCAGTTTCACAGAGAGCTTGTTTACATTCCTCCTTTGCAGAGGAGGAGAAATACATGTTCTAGAAGCTATGAACAAAGAGAAAAACAATGTCATATAACCAGTACTGCTGCTGTCCTTCTTCATTCAGAAGTATCATGTAACTCATTTCTGCCCAGATGATGGCTCCAGAGTTGGTTTTCCACCTTCAGTTTACTTCAACTTCCAAACTCCCATTTTCCATAGATTCTACATTTTGAACAGAAATAAGTATACAAAGAATATTTCTGTGCAGGAAGTAAACTACTGTTAAACATCTGCGACTGAGGTCACCAATAGCTTCTTGTCTAGCCTCTCCCTTATTCTGCAAACTTGTTTCTTATAGCTGATCCACAACTTTTCTTCTGAATTTAAAAAAAAAAAAAAGAAGAAAAAGAAAAAAAAATTGAAGTCCTTTGTCACAATTCCTGGAAATGAGTCTTCCTGTAAATGGCATTTTTTTTCCTCCCTTGAAATGTTAGCTGCATAGTCACAGTAGCATGTCCCATCCACCAGTGTAGGACAGGGATGAGATGGGTTCCAGGGCGCTTTCAAAAATGCATCAATGCCATCTATTTCCTACCTGGAAGCCTCTGCAAAGCAGCAGTTGGATTTAATATTTCTAGCAGACATGCACTCAGCAAGGAAGCCAAGACCTCAGCAAGCATAAAAGCTGAACTCCTGTGATGTACAGGGATCTTTGTGCCTAAAGACAACCCCTGGAATGTGACAGCACATGCAGGAGAACCAAGTGATCAGGCCCAGTCAACATGGGTTTACAAAAGGCAGGTCTTGCCAAACCAACCTGATCACCTGCTATGACAAAGTGACTCGGCTGCTGGATGAGGAAAAGGCTGTGGATGTATCTTCCTGGACCTCAGTAAAGCCTTTGACACAGTTTCTTACAGCATTCTGCTACAGAAACTGTCACCTTTGACCTGGACAGGCGCACACCCTTCTGGGTGGAAAACTGGTTGGCTGGCCTGGCCCAGAGAGTGGTGGGAAATGATGTTAAATCCAGCTGGAGGCCAGTGACAAGTGGGGTTCCCCAGGGCTCAGTGCTGGGTCCAGCCCTGTTCAATGTCTTTATCAATGACCTGGATGAAGGCATCGAGTGCACCCTTAGCAAGTTTGTGGATGACACTAAGCTAGGTGGAAGTGTGGATCTGCTGGAGGGTCAGGAGGCTCCAAAGGGATCTGAACAGGCTGGACCACTGAGCTGAGACCAACGGGATGAGGTTTAACAAGGCCAAATGCCGGGTCCTGCACTTGGGGCACAACAACCCTGAGCAGCTACAGACTAGAAGTCTGTCTAGAAAGCTGCCTGGAGGAGAAGGATCTGGGGGTGTTGGTTGACAGCGACTGAAAATGATCCAGCAGTGGCCCAGGTGGCCAAGAAGGCCAATGGCATCTTGGCTTGGATCAGAAACGGCGTGACCAGCAGGTCCAGGGAGGTTCTTCTCCCTCTGGACTCAGCACTGGTGAGACCGCACCTCGAATCTTGTGTTCAGCTCTGGGCCCCTCTCCACAAGAAGGATGTTGAGGCTCTGGAGCGAGTCCAGAGAAGAGCAACGAAGCTGGTGAAGGGGCTGGAGAACAGGCCTTATGAGGAGCGGCTGAGAGAGCTGGGGGTGTTTATCCTGGAGAAGAGGAGGCTGAGGGGAGACCTCATTGCTCTCCCCAACTACCTGAAAGGAGATTGTGGAGAGCAGGGTGCTGGGCACTTCTTCCAAGTGACAGGGGACAGGACAAGAGGGAATGGCCTCAAGCTCCACCAGGGGAGGTTCAGGCTGGACATTAGGAAAAAAATTTTCACAGAAAGGGTCATTGGGCACTAGAACAGGCTGCCCAGGGAAGTGGTTGATTCACCTTCCCTGGAGGTGTTTAAGGGATGGGTGGACAAGGTGCTAAGGGACATGGGTTAGTGACTGATAGGAATGGTTGGACTGGATGATCTGGTGGGTCTCTTCCAACCTGGTTATTCTGTGATTCTATGATTCTGTGTTGTGCTGCCAGACCTTGTCACTGAAGTATACATGAAGGGTCTTGTTGCTATTAATAGATGCCATGCAGTTCTAATTCAGTCAGAGTTGGGACTTACTTGGGAGTTAAAATACAGAGATGTAATTGCAAGTAGAACTGAAAGCCTCGTGGGAGACTCTGAATTAAATTCTTCATACTAGTGATTAATCTTTGGAATCATATTGAAATGCGGGTGATCTAAGAAAATAGTGCTTTGAGCTTCTGGCAAGAATCAGAGCTATTGATTTTGCTGGTGTGCAGAAAATATAAAAATAACAATAGCTTAAATCAAGGGGTTTTTTTTCCTTTTTTTGCAGGAAACTTTTGCAGGTGGGGAAGTATGGGAGATGAGAGTTGCTACCTGCTATTAGGTCACGGTGAGTTGAAATTCTGCTGTTTGGTCAATGACAAGTGATCGATTCCACTTTTAAAGGTTTTTTTTGAAAAAATATTTCTTGAAGACAGTGCCTCTAAACTTCCATTTGCATTTTAATTAAACCTGATTACTAAAAATTAAAAAGCTATTTGCTAAGATTATCATAATTTTAAAAATTTAAATAAAAGATGTATCAAACCAACATCAAATTAAATACTTTTTGTCATGATTTACCAGCAACTGAATACCTGAGGTCACATTCCTCCCTGCTGCAGATGGAGTTCAGTCCTTCAGTCTGGTGTTCAGTGTTATTCTGCCCATGTATCATCCTAGGTGGTCTTATAAAACGCATTTTAGCATCTGATACATGGAATTTTGCATCCTGACTTGTATACATTTCAATATTCTCATTTATATTGCAGATCTGTTGTTTGTGGGGGATTAATTCAATTTATGAACTGATACTAATCTACCTTATTTATTTCTATAAACTCAGATTTTGTGCTGCATTTTCTGGCAGTGATTAACTATGGGAACCCTCCTGGTTCTGTCTAAGAAACAAGTAAGGGGTCTGAGTTAAGAACTTGGAGGAGTGGGTATTTCTATTGTAATCAGTGCTATGTACGCTGCAATTAGCTGTGGCCTTACTAATGGCTTGTTTAGCAGTAGGATTTATACTGATGCCTGGGTGTACTTTTGAATCAAAATAAGACTGTTAGCTTAAAGCTAAAAAGACTTTTTTTTTGAAGAAAATGATCACCATTTAGAATTATAAGCTGACACATACTTCTTAGCACTCTTCCTTCAAATGCTTTTACAACACTTTTGTGAAAATTTCTCCCTTTTTTCAGTTTTTCTCAGTGTTGTGATTAAATCTTACCAAGAATTTTACCGAGCTGTTTCTTATTTTTCAACCAGTTCTTTGAGGTATCATTCTGCCTTTATACAAAATCTTCAGTGTTTTCAGCTCACAAAAAAATAGACAAATTTTGAAGGCTATTCTGTAAATATGCAAGTCAAATTCCCTTCAGCACAAGCCTGTGTAACTTGAACACTGCAGCTCCATCCCAGTGAACATCTCATTTGCAGCCCATGCCATGACTTTAGATGATTGCTTTAAGAGCAAAATGACACATCATTGCAGGTAATGAATTGCAAATTACTGTCAAATCCATACAATAGAATGAAGAAGGAATATTAAAAACAGGGTGTTTTCCTGTTTGTGCCGGAATCTAATGCACATCAGGTACGTATGTATATTTAAAGAATAAAGATCATTTGACTCGATTACGAGATATTTGACTTTTGTCTTCAAGATGTTATGCAGAAAGATTGAAAAAGCAGCTATGGTTCCATCGGGGGCATTACCTCCTCATGTTCCATCCGTGTTCCCTCAGGGCTTTGATATTTGCCTGATGAATTGGGAGAGACTTGACCATAATCTTGTGCAAGTGTAAATAGTGGCTCAGTGCAGATGATAGTGAGAAAAAGGACAGATCGTAAAATACAGAAAACCATGATGAGACTCATACAGCTGTTCGAAAGCAAAGGGCAAATGCCAGCTAGTGCAGAAATGAATGTATTCCATTTCTCTCAAGATTTGCTTTAATTATCTTCATAATGGCTAAGCCTCCATTTGCTTCCCAGTGACTTTTGAACCTAAACCACTCAAATATTATAGTCAAAATATTTATTACTGAAAAGACTAATTCTACTGTCAGCTAGAGAAGTACTTAGTATTTTTGTCAGCCAACAGCAGGGGCTAATATCCTACATCCAAAAAAACTGTTCCGCCAAAGCGGTAGGAACTGGTTGTGAATACATCCTGACAGAGGGCTGATAAAGCACACCAAAAGTACTATGGTAGTGCAGGAAAATCACTTTCTTTCTGATACTGGAGCTCTACTCCAGAGATAGTTTTGTTACAGTGGGGAGCAGGGCTACAGCACTTCTACATCCACACGTATAATCTGTAGAGCTCAGTGATAGAATTAGGCTTAATTAAATTGTATTTGGAAATCGCAGTTTTTGTGGATGGTAGGTGTTGGAGAAAAACAAATGACTAATTTATAACTCACACTATTATGCCTTTCAGTTATAGCACATATGCTGCATAAGAACAGAGTGCAGAGAGATTACACCAACACCCAGGTGCAATAGCATATGCTAGTGAATATCTGCTTTATTCTAGTTCTTTTTTCAAATTTGTCTTGCAGCTTTAAGTCAACTTTATGAGTCTGATCTTGCTGAGAGTTTTGCAGCCAGGACTAGTCTCATAGAAGCCAGCAAAAATACACCAGCGTAAAATTAGTATTTCTTAGATCCAGCATCAGATCTGCCATTTGTTCCATTCAGGTATGAACGTTCAGAAGTGAAAAAGGCACACTGACCAGTCATAATCATATCTGAAGGTAAAGGTTTCTTTTAAAAAAAGTCAATTATAACAGTAGTATAAAATACTCTCTTTCAACTTTTATTCCACTTTGCACAGTAGGTCAAAGTGCCGAGGAGGGAAATATTCCAGTAACCTAATTCCAGGTTGTGTGTTTCTTACCGGAGGATTTTAAGACCAAAGAAAAGAACACTCTGTACTTCGACACTTCATGAGATTGTACTGGAGGCAGAGGACAGGTCTCAAAGGAGAATATTTACACCAAGAGACTGAGGTTTGTCTGTCACCATCTGTAGGAGATGCGGTTCTCCCATGCTGACATAGGCCATTAAGAAAGCAGTGGTCCTCCAATTAATTTTTATGAGAAGGAAGGTTGAGGCAGACTGACTTGAAAGACATACAACCGTGAGATGAGATGGACATGATCTTAATGCAGATTGGGGATATAAGTTTACACTTGTTTTCAGAAGCAAGAATGATTAATGGAGTACACTCATAGGAGACATGAGTGAACTTTAACAAACTCTGTAGCATGCTAGAAGATGTGATTTGTGAGCTGTATTTGCTCTGTGAGCCTTTCCCACCTATGCATCATAAATATGATCACTGGCTACAAAATGAGACAGAGAATTCTGTCTCTGATCTTCCTCCTTCTTTGTCTTGTCTGTCTGTGTGTGTCTCACCCTCGTCTTTTGATAATTTATAGGTGTATCTTCTTTATAAGCTTAGCTTGGGGATGGGGTGTAAGAACTAATCGTTGGACACAGTGAACACCAGTGAACTCTACAACCCAGCTGCCATTCCAAAGTTTCTGATTCAATCCAGGCATAATCTAGGTAGGGCAGATGGCAATTTTACCATCTACCTTGAGAAAGGAGCAGTTCATAGCTGCCTTGAGGGGCAGATCAGAGATTAAGCGACACCTCAACCTCTTGTTCCTCTGATTTTGTGTCTTTTTCTCTGTAGAGAAGCTAATTTCTCCTTCTGGATGCAGCTTCCTGAGTAGAGCGCAGCAAGGACTGAGATGCAAGGCTCTGAACCCATCCATCTTTTCTTCTTGCCTATCTGCAGAGTTTAGAAGTCTTTGTTCTCTATTTAGAAGCTGTAACCGCAGAACAAGACACCACAGAGGCAGGGAGCGTGCTTGCACTCTCCCCAAGGTCTCTAAAAAAGCCTTGGACAATAATGTTTACAACAGTATTTTGTGTTTACATGTTTGTAAATCTAGTTGCCTTCTTAAGCCCATCTTTTCATCCCCATTGGTTTTTTTGGCTGTAGGCAGTGTTTGTTGTGAAGATCAGCCCCTGGACCCTGTGGACATTTTTCATCCAGAGACAATTTTTGCAGAACAGCAGCCAGAGTGTAAAAAAAGAGTCTTAACTCCAAAGAGGCACTGAGATCCAGGTTTCTGGTAAAGATTCACCTCAAGGGAAGGTTAATTGTGCTACCAGCAACACAGAAACAATTCTGGCAGCCTGTCCCTTCTTTCTTGCCTGAACTGTGAAGTCCAGGGAAGAGCTGACAAGGGTGGAAATGTTAACAGTGCAGGCTAGCGAGAGCGGAGACTGTCACGCTATAGTGTGAGTAACCAAGGTCCCTCAGCACCTCGTATTCTAATTAAGATCAGGGAATACTACTTTTCAAATAAAGGGAATGATGTGGTTTTGTTACAATCACTGACTTGATTGCTGTTCTTGAAAATATGCTAAAATACATCCAAAAGGAGCCCAAGCCTGTTTGTTCGTTGCATCCTAAGTCAGCACAGAGCTTCATTGACATCCAGCTGCAAACATAGAGACCATAGTGATTTAAAAACCAAATCAAACAAATACTATTACTGTTTATCAGAGCTGGAGTGAAGAAATTTCTAAATGAAAAAAGGCTCTTAAGTCATCAAGTGAAAACAGAAATTATACCATGAAACCTTTTTTTTTTCCCCAGGAAGAAATAATCAGGAAAATAATACGTTCCTTCAAATATAATTGTCATTTTTAATCCTGCTAGCAAAAGTTTACAATCTATTCAGATGGAAGGCCTTTTTGTCAACAGCTTGTAAGCTATTTAAAAAAAAAAAAAAAGAAAAGAACCCTTTGATTTTAAACTGTAGATAAAAGTTAAACCCACAAAGCAGCTGAGAGGAAGCAGAACAATCAATCATTCCCCTACTTCCAAATGCAGCTAATTGCCTCCAGCACCATCTTAGCACTATGGAACAAATCAGAAATCAGAAGCTATTTAATGTCAACACATCTAAACTATCGCAATGGTTTTCACCAAACTATTAGAAGGCAATTTTCTTTAATTCAGCAATGGAACTTGTATCAAATTTCAGCCTTACCTAAGCTTTTGCAATGCACCAGCAGAATAAAAGCCAACCAGTTCCATTAAGAATACTTTTCTTCTTGGATTTCAGAGGTAGCTCTGTTTCCTGTATCCAGAGAGACCTGGTTTACCCTCAAGGACACTTGGCACCTAAAGAAAGAAATTCTATTACACTTTCTTTCCCTTTACATTATCTAAGTATTCCAGTAACAATGCATGGGCAGGCCAAATGTTTGAGTTACAGCACAATGAAGTTTTAAATCATGCTTCTGGTGTTTTCCTCCCTTCCATCCAGAGCTATTTCTACAGTTGGAACTAATGATACGGTCAGGAAATAGAAACCTGAAAGTTAGCATATCTTGTGCTACCTCCCTCGGATTAGATGTAGTAAGTGGCATTAAATGTCCTTGGCACAGTTCAGAGGTAAAATTAAAATCTACTTACATCTAGAAGCCAAAGTCACAGAACAGAATCATAGAATAACCAGGTTGGAAGAGATCACAGGATCATCGAGTCCAACCATTCCTATCAAACACTAAACCATGTCCCTCAGCACCTCGTCCACGAGTCCCTTAAACCCCTCCAGGGAAGGTGAATCAACCACCTCCCTGGGCAGCCTCTGCCACTGCCCAATGACCCTTTCTGTGAAAATTTTTTCCTAATGTCCAGCCCAAATCTCCCCTGGCGGAGCTTGAGGCCATTCCCTTTCATCTTGTCCCTTGTCAGTTGGGAGAAGAGCCCAGCTCCCTCCTCTCCACAATCTCCTTTCAGGTAGTTGTAGAGAGCAATGAGGTCTCCCCTCAGCCTCCTCTTCTCCAGGATAAACACTCCCAGCTCTCTCAGCCACTCCTCATAAGGCCTGTTCTCCAGCCCCTTCACCAGCTTTGTTGCTCTTCTCTGGACTCGCTCCAGAGCCTCAACATCCTTCTTGTGGCGAGGGGTCCAGAACTGAACACAGGACTCGAGGTGCGGTCTCACCAGTGCCAAGTCCAGAGGGAGAAGAACCTCCCTGGACCTGCTGGTCAGGCCGTTTCTGATCCAAGCCAAGATGCCATTGGCCTTTTTGGCCACCTGGGCCCCTGCTGGCTCATTTTCAGTCGCTGTCAACCACAACCCCAGATCCTTCTCCTCCAGGCAGCTTTCTAGACAGACTTCTCCTAGTCTGTACCTGCACAGGGTTGTTGTGCCCCAAGCGCAGGATAGTTCAGCCTCTGGAAAAATCCCTGCCCATTATTTGCATATAGGATGCTGCATATTATAGGTTAGCTGAGATTTTTCTCATGCAATCTTTGTCCCGACAAATTATTAGCCCAAAAACTTTTACTAAGGACGGGGTTAGGAAAGGGAGCCAAATAAAAAGAACCATGATGCATAAGGATTCATGTCTTACTTTCTACCAGGCTGGAAGTTTCCTGTTCTATTTGGTCTTAAGGCACATGAAGAAGGTTTGAAATCTTAGGAAATCTCCTCAGGTCTTCCTTATGGAAAGAGTATACATTTTTTTTTCAAAACCGCATTTTTGAATCATAGAAAATTCAGGTTTTGCCTATTTCTATGAGATTTACATTTAAGAGCTCCAAAATTTCTTCCAGTAGAGTGCTGTGAGCTGCACACAGCACTTGTTAGGCAGTTCATTTTGATGTTTTCATAACCAACTGTGACTTTCATTCCAGGGACATATATGCTATACTATGAAATGGAATGAGAATATATGTTTAGACAGGAATTTTCATTGTAGGTAATAGTTAATGGCCATTTTATTTCTCCAAATTTAGTGCTTCCAGAAGTGTACATTGTGCAGGCACCTGCAGCTGTGTTTAAAGCATTTCGGTTTCACACAGGCAGTCTTTGTTCTCAGTTTTGTTTTATCTATAGAAGTGGGCTCAGGTTCAGTAAAATATATGCAATATATCGAATGACGGCAATTACTTAAAAGCAGCTGTTTCCAAATAACATTTTTTACAGCACAGAATTAACTCCTGAGCAGTTTCTCGTATTAGATGATTTGGAGACATTGCAGTGATTGTCTTTTGAACCTTACAGAGTCCAAGGCTTAGAGTAGGACAGCCTGTGCGTGAAGCAGAGGGCAGGAGTTAAAATATGCTCTCCTGTGGTTCCCACTGTCCTGCATTCTGCTACCAGCACGGTGTTCTTCATATCTGCAGTGTACCAGAGCACACCATTTCATTAAAGGCATACCAAAGATCACCTTATGCCTTCCTTCTCTTCAAAACCCATCTAAAGCACATTAAAAGCCAGAGAAAAAGCAGAATCTCCTCCAACTGCAGTGTCAGAAAAGAAAACAGACGTTAGTTTCAAGCTTGGAATAAGTTATTAAACAACAGAGAAAAAGCAGGTCATGCCCAACAAAGTCTTATAGAATTGACTGGAATTCTTCATTATTTTAACTCCTTTGGTTGATGGAGTATGCCTCCCAATCCTTCTCTCCTACAGCACCTTAAAGGTCATTGCCGTTTCCCTTTTCCACCATCTCCACACTGACAGCCTCTCTTTGTGTCTTGCATTTGTCTGTGCTCAATGGTACCGCGCTGCGAACCCCAGCAGGTGAACTAGAGCTATTTCCCTGTGAAAAGAGTCACGGTTTAGAGAGGTATGATGCTATGTGCAGGTGAACACCTTATAGAACACCACAGTGAGCCTCTGAGGGTAAAACAAGGATAAAGCTCTGAAAGGGATAGGCAAGGAACAGCAAAAACCGTAGAAGCGATGGGCTGTAGGGCAGCCCAACTATTATTGGTTCCATCAAAATGGCCTTCCAGAAAGGCAGGATTGGGAGGAGATCCAGGGACACAGCAGAGCAACAGCACATCTCCAGAGGAGCCAGTGTCACGGCACAATCTGAGACAGGCAGCATAAACAGCTCTCTGAAAGTGGATCTTTGTCTCTTCGGGCTTTCTTTAAAGCCCCTGTGAAATGTTTAGAACAGGACCTAACATCTGGAAGGTCAAAGATGAATAAAATATATGTCATATTTTCGACAATTTTAGCCACATGAATGCTCTGGGTAATATTCCTTAAGATAATGAAGTAATTAAGATGAATAATTAATTAGGATTATTAGTTTTTCAGGACAGAGATCTTCTGCAGACTTCTCTAGAGGACAAAAAGGCAGGTTTTTTTTCATCTATTTTTTTGTATGTGTCTCTGTGCCACATTAGGTTTTGCAGAATTTGGCAGCTTGAGGAGACTAATATGATTGCAGTGATTTCTTTCAGTTTTACACTTCAAAATTCATCTTTTTCTGCTAAAAAAGTAAGTCTCTTCTGTCATTAATTTTCACACATTCTTCAAAAAATGCGATGTCTCTTTAGCACTCCTCTTTTGTTGTCATATTACAAGTCTAATTGACATCTCTGTCAGCCCTGGGGGGCACGGCCAGCACACAATGTTCTCAGTCTCAGCACGTATTTACCAATAGTGTCAGTAAGGGGTGTTCACATGGATAGAAGACCAGATATTAAAAACTGAATTTAACAGAAGAAAAACACTTAAAATTTGCTTCAGTGCCCTCTGACATCAATAAACATCTTCTGACTGGATTCAGCAGGAATCCAATGGATGCTTAGTGTCTCCAGCCTTTAAACAATATATCAACATATCAGAGAAAACTTTTTTTGTGTACAGGTTAGTCAGCTACTGTCACATCTTTTAATTTTACCACCTGCCTGGTGATTCAGTGCCTGGAAACTTCTACACCACTGCCTTTCCCTGAGTGACTTATTAATTCAATGCGAGAATCAAACAAGTAATCCTGGCTGTATTTTAGCTCTCTTCTTCCCATCACCTTATCCCATAGCATTTAAGGAAGAACTATCACTCATCCCTCCTACTAATGCAACAAATGAAAAGTGCATCTCAGAGGGAACAAACACCTTCAGCCATTTAAAATGCCATTATATTTATTTTGCAAGAAGAAGTATATTCATTTGAGATGAGGAGCTAATGTAAGACAGGTCAAATATCTTGGGCTCAGAGGAAGTGCTGTTTTTGCAGTACATTATGCTATATGTTACTGGTGAGCTCTGCAAATCCATGAAATATGAATGCGTTTGCCTTGCAAAGGATAATCAAGTAGCTCAATTAGGGTTCACTTCACCTCCAGCACCTTCATGTGTTTACCAGAATTCCTTTGACATGCATCCCAACGTATGGAGTTAAATATATTCATAAAATATTATTTATAGAAGAAAGGCAAGCTCCTATTCCGGACAAGATGCTTTTCAAAGTAGGGGCTGTTCTCTGTTAGATGTCATTTTAAATTATATAAAATTACTTTAGTTGGGTAATGATTGTAATGTTGACAGCAGACACTGATGCTGCAACAATAAGTCAAATTAGTATGGTGAAAACCTTGACACAGACAACTCTCCCACCACTTTTTAGGGTTTTACTCAAAGACTACTAAGTCAGTGGGAAAATTGTCATTGAGTTCAGTGGGCTTCTGGATCAGAGCCCTCCAGAGAGGTCATTTCTTGAAAGAAAATCTAGCAGATTTAAGCACCAGTATCCCTCTGGAACTGAACTTAATAATTATATTGAAAGGCCTGTACTTCCACTTCATCTCGGATTTATCGAGAAATTCTGTGTCGCTTCCTTTCTTCTGCAAATATTTAACCACATGCATTATTTTATTATTGCTTCTCCATCTCTCTTTTAAAAAGAAAAATCCATGTTCAAGCTAAATATCCCAAAAGGATCAAAATAGAACAGGGATAAATGATAGCTTATTAAAAGTGGAAAGGGAAATATTCTTCTGATTAATTTTTACTTCTCTATCCACCGTTACACCTTGCTTTCATTGCTATTAATAATCAATTTTATCATGAAATATAAGGCACTCCTATGACATTGCTGACCTAATTTTTGGTCAACAATACTTTGCTGCACATGAAGCTCCCAGTCTCATAAGATAACAACCTCTTTCTGTCGCTATGGGCTGCAAATATAATAGGCTGAGCATCAGACAACCTAAATGGAAAGTCTGTCAGCAGACAAAGTGTTGTACTGGAGACTGAATGGACTAGAAAGAATGGAGTGAAGTAAAGCGTAATTAAATATACAGGAGCTATTTTTGAATCTATTGAAATAGAAGACAATTGAATGGAAAAGAGCGAGGAGAGATTCAGTAATATGAGACAGACAAGAGAAGCTGTATATCAAGGGTTTGGACCCAACCATCATATGTTTGAATCTTGGAAAAAGTCAAGACCTTGCAGCCCTATAGCTTGGTTTAACCAAAGAAGAAATGGGGCTAGCAATGTTTGGACTTGATGATCCTGTGGGTCTCTTCCAACCTAGTCATTGTGTGATTCTGTGAAAGATGATGGTAGTTTCAAATGGACCACATGATCATTAGACCTTCAGAAATAAAGAAATAAATTTGAGTTCCTAGAAACAAAGAAACAAACAAATGAAAATATCACAAGATGGAGAAATCACAATATTACCTGATTTCTGCAGGTCTCTGGGGTAACTATAGTAATATTTGGGTCTTTAGTACCCTGGTAATGAGAAAGTAGCTTTGATCTCTAACACTGGGAAACACTAAGGCAGCATAATGAACCAATCTGTGGAGTTTGCTGAGAGCACCTACGGCTTCAGATGTCAGCAGCAGAGGATTAATCCAATTATGACAGAAAAAAAATGACATTACTACACACAGAAACTGGTCTGAGAATTTCATTTTGATGTGAATTTGCTGTCCTTTCCCCAGTACGCAGCTGTACCCATACCACTGCATAAATGCCCAGTTCAGTACTAGTCATCACTGAGCCGCTCTGAACAGCTTGAAACCAAACTAGCTGTGCACATTCTAGGGCTTTGCCTTCATCTTTGAGAAGATACAAGGGATTTGTAAGCAGCCTCAGTGCAGTCCAGCAGGCGGCTTCTAAGCTGTAACACATTATCCCCAAGCAACTGCAAATTAGAAAGCCTGAACTGTGCTCAGGAAGAGGAATAGTGAAGATTTTCCGTACAGTCTCACACAGTATAAACAACTGTAGAATCATCTAGTGCACTTTTCTATGGATGTGAGACTGAAGTTCCTTCTAAGGTGATTGTTCAGATTGGGATCCAGTTAAAACCAGTATTAGTCATCTCCATAGTCAGGAGGGAGAGAGGAAGGCACTTCCAAATGATAATCCCTGTGTTTTAGAAGCCTGCTGTTGGCTCTTGAAGGAAGCTGGATGATGTTCTCAGATGGTAATTTTAGCTGGCTGAAGCTTAAGGAAGTTAACGTCATTAATTTTCTGGAAATTAGGCACCAGTGCCTTTCCTTGGTTTGTGCTCCTGCTCATTCCTCAGGGAGAGCTGCAGACGACACACAATGAATGGTGAGCTATGCAAGAGCAAATTTTTTGCCAAGAACAAAGCCAGTTTATAGTGTCCAAATGAAGTCTTAAATTTTTTCCCTATGATTCAATCTTTTTATAATTTTTGAATTTAATTACTTCATTTCAATTTCCCATAGATGGTTCTATTATTACTGAAAACCTCTATGATTAGAACTTGTGAAAGCAAAGAATTATAGACAAAAGGACCTGAACTTGTTTTCTGTAACTTTCAGGTTGGAAGACTCACAGAACTAAACACAGAAATTTAGGAACATGGTAGTTAGTTAGTTATTTCTTGTTCGAAGGATCTTCATCAGTTATACATCTTATCGTTATTTGGATCAACCATGAAGTTTGTAGAGTACATTTCAGATAATAAAAAAAGATAAAGGAAGAAAAACTATAACATCATCCTTACTAGGAAGAATAAGTATAAATGTCAAGCACTTAAATTTCCTTTTTATAAACTATTTAGCAATATTTATTTAACGATTGCCCAATTCAGCTACTGTAACATTCTTTAATAACTCATAAAATATTTTTTTTATCCCAGCCATGGGATTTAATGGCATCACAGTGGGAGGAAAACCTATCTTGACATGAAGCTTCAGAAAGCAATGGGAAAAAATGAAGCCGAGGTTTTTGGAAAGGAAAAATATTCATTTTATTGAGGTAAATGATTTCTATCAGCTTCTTCATCTGTTTACTGTAGCCAGGCAGCTATTATATATGATTCGAGTCTGTCAGCTGAAAAGCATGATGCATATTAGGGTGGGTAAAAGTAGTTGTGAGCAAGTTAAATTTAGACCTTATTACCTGCATTATGTTAATGCCTCTAGGTGCTAACAGATTGAAATGTGTTGTGATAGACACCGTACATAGCAAGACAGAAGTCATTCAGGGCATGGACTGAATCAAAACAGACAAGACAGGAAAAAGGTAGGAGGTTTGGGTATGAAAGCAGAGAAAAACAAAGGAACTGGCAGAGCCAAGGGAAAAAAACAGCTTATGATTTTTGACAAAAAATATATTTAATCTATAAGTGAACATTTGTCAAAGCCATAAAACGTTGTCAAGAGCTATATTCTTCCCTGGGAGTGTGAAAGAGACGAGTTAGTGTAGACTCAGGTTCAAATCTGATCTTCAAGGACTGAAAAACTTGGTTGTTTGCTCTCTTAAGGAGTGACCAAGTTCCTTGTGCCCCAAAGTGTTTCGATGAAGAGAAAATAGTGGAGTTTTTCAAGACTTCAAAGGGTTTTGTGGCATCGGAGAAGGATTTTCAAAACCTCTCCCACTACTGATGTCAACCTGCACACCCAGAAACCACCCCAGCCCCTACCCCAGCCTGTGCTCTTCCCAGAGGAACATGCAGTCTCACGCTTTAACAGCACTGGTTTTTTTTTCTGTTATTGTTGCTATTTTGAGCTTTCCTAACCATAAGAACCACTGTTACCTTCGGAGCTTAGATTTCTATTCTTTATTAAGCAAGCAGCAGCAAGTTTGTAAGCTTTTCAGAGTACATAAACAGGATCTCTCTGTTTGCTAGGGTTATGAGCACTGATAAAATAGCTCTCTGCCAACTGCAACCTGAGTATAACGCAGTACGCCTAGTACAACATGTAGTAGAGTTTAATGCAGAACCTCAAGACAAACCAAAATTACTTATTACAATCACTGAACTCTGAAGTGGCCAGGTCATAACTTGAAGCTGTGACAAAGGAGGCAGGGAAGAGAAATAATAGTCATACACTTATTGAATAGCTAAATGCTTGCAGAGAGTGATTTCATACAGGGAGACACAAAACATGAGTGTGTGTAGATATCAGATTAGTGGGTGACAACCTCCATCTTTTTGTGGCTTTATTTCTTAGGCTGTTATGCGATTTCCATTTTAATGACCTGAAAGGTGAATATTGCATGGCGACGGATAGCAAGGAGCATTCCTAGGATTTGGAATGACTGTCATCACACAATGGTTTGAGGCTTCTCTCTAGCCATGCGTTGTAAGGATGTTAAAAATACTCCCCCCAGAATGGCCAGATTCCTCACAGCAGCAGCAAACAAAGTGCTGTCATTTTAGTGATTTTTGTTTTGAAGCTTATACAATGGCTAATGGCAAGCCTGGAGGAAGGCAAGTAGCTCTGAACTGTCTATGTTTCCCCAGAACTCCTTACATTTCAGCAGAAGAAAAATTGAATCTTATATCCCTGTCCCTTTACCAATTGCAACTGTGCTCCCTGGATACCTGCGAGTCTGTCTGATGTCACCACAGGATGAGTTGTAAAAACAGATGCATCAGAACCATTTTCCTCTGGCAAGTTCATTTTAACAGTGTCTTCAACTTTATCAAGGTTAATAATGGCAAGGGGAAAGCCGGATGAATACAACACTGGGCTGTATCTTGGGTCTATCAATGGGAATTTACTTTCTGCATTACTGGCACACAAAGATGGGTGAAAAAGTGATATGCAACATTTAAGTATTAACACTTAAGGCTTGATATTTTGCCACATTTCTCCACTCTGTCCCTCTTTGTTGAAAACTATTGATAGAAGAAACAGCTTTGCTGTATTTACAGCAAACAACTCTGCCCCTTCCTCTGTCTGGTAAAACTGCATCTTGCTTGTCATTGTCCCATTCTCCCTTCTTCTATAAAGAAAAAAAGGAAAGCTAATTCCAATCTAGTCCCAAGAGCAGAATAAAGTATGAAACTATGAATGTGTTTTGGTTTTTGCTTTTTTTTTAAAAAAAAAAAACAAAACCTTTTTTTCCTGTACCTCTCAGGAAGATGGAGGATTTTCTCGTTTTATGATGAAACAATCTGAAGTTCCAGGTAACTTCATTCAGCTATTCAACTGAGGTTTGCTTTGCATACTCTATTGTTTCAAGCCTGTAGAACCATCAATCATTATGCAGCTCTGACATTTACTCATCAAACTACCCAGCTTGTTTCTGGTCACAACCTGGATGCCTGAGGACAGCAGGGGGAGAACTGAAGACAAGATGTAATTCCAGAGCATTGCCAGTTCTGCCCAGGAAAACATTTTTCCATAATTAAATGCTGATAACAAAGTAAAAACCTTATCCTGGCCAGTAACTTTCCTTCTTTTCCAATTCACCTTCCAAACTATTTCCTTAATTTTCCTAGATATTTGAAGATCTAGTTTACCAGACTTACAGGGGCCAAATCAATGGTCAGATCAAACCCATGAATGTTGAAATCCAAACAATCCTGTCAAGAAAAACATCTGAAACTATCAGAGTTTGCAGCTGGAATTTCTGCCATTTACAAACATACATAGCCAAGGAGAGGACCAAGAACATTATTTTGTGATTTTCTATAGCAAGTTACATGGCCCTGTTCTAGCTTCAGCTGGGGTAGAGTTAATTTACTCCCTAGCAGCTGGCATAGTGCTATACTTTGGTTTGAGTATGAGAATAACATTGATAACACACTGATGGTTTCGTTTATTGCAGAGTAGAGTTTATACTAAGTCAAGGGCTTTTCAGCTCCCATGCTCTGCTTGTGGCGAGGTGCATGAGAAGCTGGGAGGAGATGCAGCCAGGGCAGCTGATCCAAGCTGGCTAGATGGTTATTCCATACCGTATAATGTCATTGTCAGTATATAAGCTGGGGAGCTGGCTGGGGGTGGTGGTGGTTGCTGCTTGGGGATGGGCTGGACACCAGTCATTGGGTGAAAATAATAATTATTATGATTGAGTAATTACCCCCCCCCCCCTTTTAGCGTCCTATTAAACTGTATTTATCTCAATCCACGAGTTTTACTTTTTTTCATTCTCCTCCACATCCCACTGGGGGAGCGAGTGGCTGCATGGTGCTCAGTTGCCTGCTGGGGTTAAATCATGACAGTCCCCTATTCATATAAAGGCCACCATTCCTTATATTTATTTATCCCCACAACAAATTACACTATGGAGAGTGAAGAAATATTTTTCCTTTCATTTTGACAGAGAGGGACTAATACTAGAACAACACAGACTATTTTTAACCACCTCCCATTGAAATAGCATTAAGAGAGAATTAGAGCAAGTAACACATTTACATAATTTATTTACCTATCTCACTATTACCAATAAAACTCAACAAACACATACTAGGGAAAACCAATATGAGTATCTTCTGCAACATTAGTCAGCAAAGATACATCAGAGCATGTACCAAATACTCTCCTTCATTTGGCACGCCTCTGACCCTTTGCATTTCTTACTGACTGATTAATATTTATGCAAGTCACCACTTCAATTAGAAACCTAGTGGGATTAATTGGATGGAAAAATACTTGCAATGCAGCAGATAAAGAAAAATAATCAAAGAGAGCTTTTCTTCCCTTGTCTACTGCCACCAAAATAACACAGGCTGTTACAGATTTAGTACAGGGATATACCCCCTAAAGTGTTCCCAAACTAATAACCTTTGAAATGGATTTGCAGCCTTGGAGAGGCAGCAGGGATACATGAGGGAATAAGATTTGATTTAAGATGAACACTGGCTCATGCACTCATTAAAGCAGCCTGATCTACAACAGAATGTCACAGGGTCACATCTAGCTTGTATATGCAGAAAAATCTGTCTTGATTATTTTACCCCCTCAACCCCATGGGCTGCATGAAGTTGCACAAAGTGAACCTGGCACCCTGATCCTGGAATATCAGATCATCAGGAGTGGGAGCAAATAGCCATGACTGCAACATTTCTAGCTACCTTGTGGTAGCAGGTAGTGTAGAAGGTATGGTACACCTTCAAATCTCAGTTTTGCATTTTTTGCCACCAGACTTCTAAAGAATATCACACCGAGATTTCAGTTAACATTTTTGTGTCTCTGAGTGTGTGTGCATGCTTGTTTGGCAGGCTGGTTCATCTTTAAAAAGAGGGAAAAAGATATATAAAAAGGAAAAAGAGAGCTTCAAGTCACTCTAAAAAATTTCATCCTAAAATCTAATCCAAATCTCCCCTCTTTCATCTTAAAGCCATTACACCACATCCCATCATTGCATCCTTGATAAAGAGTCCTTCCCAGCTTTCCTGCAGGCCCCTGTACTGGAAAACTGCTTTAAGGTGTCCCTTGGATAAGTGAATATACTGAAGTGGGATCAAACATAGAACAAACCAGGGCTTTTTATTATACAGGGTCTCATACTGTTTCTCACTAGAACTCTGTTTACTTACATCATGAATTAGTGTAGAAGCTGGCAATTTTCCCCTAATCCATTAAATAATTGCCTGCATTTTACTTGCTAGTGGGGCAGATTTTATCTCACCAGAGCAAAGACCATTGAACTTGTTTGGTCTCTCATTCTGCAAACGTCGCCCTCTTCTGAAGGAAGGAACCTGGATCTTTCATCAGTTTTCCTGCAAGCATAACTTTCTGTCCACCTGCATCTAGGTGAGAAGGGAAGCAGACCCTAATACTCTTCACTTAGGAGCTTCTCAGTCAGATTCGTAGAATGAATACATAAAAACCTGAGATTCCCTGTAAGAAATCAAGTCCCTTTCTTCCCCTCATAGGTAAAACAGTGAGACAGTTGCTTGAAAAATAAATACCACATCTCTCCTCTCTTCTTTTTTCTTGTCAGTGGATCATATTTTCCTCAAATCCTGGCTCCAAATACTACCACACTAAAACATTGCACACAGCATGAATAAATCAGACCTTCTGAACAGAAAAAGTTTAAAGTGTTAAATGCAGGACTCTGTTTCATTCTGCTGTCCTTTAAAATGGTTATTGTGGGTGATAGAAATAACTGTTTGTCAATGAAAAAAAATTTTATGGGGCAAAATGTTGCAGCCTAAATTATTCAGCTAATGGTTATTACCTCTGCAAAATGGAATAAAGAGCCATGAGATGCTGCTATGGCTGTAGTAATTTTGCTGTGGTACCTAGAGAAGCGGTGTGAAATGTCTCCCTCAAGACAGCACTCAGAACTTCAGCTTCCTTGGAGAAAGGGCCGCTGCAGAGCCACTTGCATAGTAGATTTGAAAAGCTTGATTACACTCTCGCTTATGCTGCTTTCTCACTTTTGGCAGGAAATTAGGAGCTGTCTACATGAGCTCAGAATTTTATTTGCAAGGTTCTTCTGCTGGTTTTCAACACTGGTGCTTGCAATGCTAGTTCCTTCTTACTGCTGTTTAGAGGTGTTTTCTGCTTTGATGGACAAGATGCTGGGTATGTGCTTCCTTCTAACAGCATAATTCACAGATTCCTCAGCCGCCTTGGCATATCAAGTGGGAAACGGCTTATTGTGCACTCTGTGTATGTGTGTTAATTTTGGCAACCTTCGCACTTAGCATAAGGAATGTAGGATGCCTTTGGCTATGTGCCCTCCTCAACCCCTAAAAAAAGGCACCTTGTTGGTGGTTAGCAGTGCCGTCAGAATAGGAAGTTTGCCACTCACTTTCTGTCTAAATGGCTTCAGGGTTCTTTACTTGCATCCTGCTCTGGCATGAACTGGTGCAGCTCCAAGAAGGTCAGGGGAAATCCTGTTTCTTGCACAACCCAGGGTACACAGAGGGTGGTTCTTTGCACTTCTTCTGCTCTTGCATTGCACTTTCTGCTGCTCCTTTCCTGAGCAAACCTCTGTTGTATAATACAAGGTGTGCCTCCCATGTTGTCACATAAGATTTTTCTAACTAGCTCAGGATAACAGCTTTTCCTGGGTGCCCGACTTCCTATCCCACCTACATTAATACTTTCTGCTTAAACAGCAGATGGAATAGTACTTTGCAGGGAAGGAGGGTTTTGACACAGCTTTAAATCCCACACAGACAATGTTTTCTGTTCAGGCTGCCCACTAACAGGAGATGCCTGGCACTGCCTCTGTGCTAGCACAGGCGCACCCTCCTCCTTTTGTCCTCATTAGGAGTGTGTGGGCATCGCTTTCCACCAAGCCTCCGTGTGCCCATTCTGGCAGCTCCGCATCGTTAGTGATGCCAATGGATTTGGAGCACCCTTCTGGCTGTCCCTCTGCCAACACCATGTACAGTTGAGCACAAAGAGAACAAAACAGTGATGATATGACATGTTAAAAGCTCAGATGACCCTGTAGCTCAAGTAATTACTCTCCAAAGCTCCCTCGCATACACACACACACACACACACACTCTCTCTCTCATGTATATATATGGCTTAGGTTTTAGATGGAACAGACATCTGTAGTGCTAACATGTATTTGACTACCTGATAAAGATTAGGATTTAACATCCCAAGTGTGTGTTACAGGAAGAGATCCACGGGGCAGGACTTGCTGGGAAAATCTTTATTTAAGCTCATCTAAACTCAGAAGTGAAAAATCTGCTGTTGGCAGAAGACCTCATTTCTTTTGGGAGTGCTAAGTGTTTGTCATCTGTCCATATTTCTTTATCACTAGGCATTCCTAAAAAGTTAAGCCAAAATGTATTTAATATGCTTCTGTAGACCAGGCATGAGCCATTTTCCACAGTTTCACAGCATAGCAGTCAGCTATAGATCATGCTTTCAGATCCATTAGAAGGGATTTAGCTGTTTAGCAGTTATGAACTTTGAAAAGGACAGGTATGATCAAATATATCGTGCTCTTTCAAATATCCCTGCTCAGCATTACGAAGCAAAGTGCTTAAAACTAGGAAATGTTAATATTAGGAACACATCTATCACAACCAAATCACTTTCTTTATGGATTGAGCACATACCATGACACTGTCATAACCTATTTAAAAAATTATCATACCTTTTTTATCCATTACAGAGATCAGAAAATGTAACAAAAATAATAACAGAGTGGCTGAAATCAGAAGTTACTGTTGCAGTAAGAAATGTATAGCACATTCTTCTCCTGGAACAATTTAAGAGAGCTCAGGCTGGAGTGTAAAGCTAGGCTGAAAAATGAGTCTTCGATATCTAAGGGAAGAGAAGAGAATGCTTCCTGAGCAATGTGAGCATCTGGAAATATGTTTTCATACTCAACATTTCAGCAGCACTACTGGCTGCCACTGTTATCTCTTCCTCACCTTTTCCCACCACCAGTGTGGATGGACGTTCAGCTTCCTCAGATTATGAACTGCATGACTGCGTAAAACCTTGTCAGTGAATCCCTTTTCACTTTTTTGACACTGTAATTGAAGAATTGGAGAGAGAAACCACTACAGCCTTATAGCTGATATATGAAAGAGTGGCAAAACTAATGTTACATATTTATGAGAAATTTAAAATAAGAAAAAGTCACACTCAAAGCCTGAGGTAGGCAATAAGTTCCATCAGCTGTGGTCAGATGGTCACTATGGAGATGTGCTAAGTTAAGAACTAGATTTCTCTTGTTTATTACCACCTATTTAGCTGAAGGGCTAAATAAATAAGTAAACATGAAAAAGGATGTAACCCACAAAGAACAAATCCAAATTCAAGATCAGCCATGTGCAAAGTGGAAGACACAGGCTGTTCCCTTTTCTGCAAAAAGAAAATGTGGGAGACTGTAGAGTCAAAAGCAGAACCAAAGTATCAATAAACTGTACAGAAAAAACAAAAAGCAGTTAGCTGCAAGCCGCGTGATGCATTGTGTTATTCTCTACTCACCTGTAACCACACTGAGCTTTGGAAACTACACTTAAGGAAAAAAGTTGACTCATTCCAGCAGTGGGAAAGATCAAAGTACGAGACTTACGAGGTAAGGTTGAAAGATCTGGGTCTGTGCAGTCTAGAGAAGAGACAACTAAAAGAAGGGATATTTCTTCAAAGTACAGAAAAGGCGTTTGCAAAGGAGGAAAGGAATAAGCAGTTTTTGCAGAATTAGATTAGACATGGGGAACATTCTGTAAAACTGAGGATAACTAAGCCCTGAAATAGATTGTATGGGGATACAGGGAATCTCTGTCTTTGGAGATTTTAAAGAATGTGTTAGGCAAACATCTGAGACAAATTATCTAGGTATGATTTCTCATGCCTACAGGCAGGGAGATGAACAACACAAGTATGTCAGTTATCTATGCCACAGACATTAGCGCTGAGTGAGGCTGGCCAGCCTGGACATACTGCACAGACATGCACACCACCTCAAGATCTTGCCAGGCTTGGGAGATCACTTCATCATTGGTACTGGCCTGTCCAACACCTGCAGTAACTCCAGTCTTGGGAAAGGGTGAGGTGCCAGTGACGTTAATTTTCTCTTCAGAGTTCACCATTATCACTGCAGAAGAGTGTGATGTCCAGAGCTGGGTCTGAACAAGTGTTGCACCATGCTAGAACCCAGCTTTTGGAAAGCAGTGGGAGTGAGACATCCCCACATTGGGACCACGTGGTTCCTTGCTTTGCAGTCACTCAAGAGTGCTCTGCAGCTCCCATGTCATCTGGGTCTCCCTACTGTCAGGTAGTCTCAGCATCCTGCTGATGCCTCGCTACTAGGAAGGCGACAGGCAAAACCCTCTTGACATCTGTCCAGTCTTATTTGTTTGGGGTCTATTAAGTGAAATTGTAGTGGACAAAGACCTGGTAACGAATCATTTATTGAAGGGAGGCTACAGATGTGAAAATGGGCTGAATAAGAATATGGGAGAAAGTGGCCTCTTTACTTAAGTGTGTTAATGGTCCAAGCTTCTACCAATAAAAGTCTGTTTGGTGACAGGATTTGGTATTCTTTGGGAAAGGATGTCACTGAAAGGCATCTGTAAAGAATCACTCTGAAGAAAGAGCAAGACCTGTGATGTTAATGTCTCAAAAGCCATTTCTATGTTGGTGCTTTCCTCCTCCTCCTCCATGCCCTGTTGTGAATTTGAATAAATTATACAAGTCTGCATGACAAGGGAGCATTAATGAGCCATTTACCACCTAGGAAGTGCATTAACAGGTCATGAATGTGTACCCTGCAGTGTTCTGCTGTTAGGACTCACTAGATATTTCGTATTTCTAAAAACGTTGCGATTTATTTTTAAATAACCGAAATATTTTACTTCTATTTTTTCTCCCTTCTTCTGAATAAATCTTTAGGTTCTTGGAGGATAACAGTTCAGGAAAAAAAGAATGAAAGGATAGCATAAAATAAGAACGGCAGCTTTCTATTATTCTGTGGACATAATTCTCCCAGCTGATGCACACACACACCTAGCAGGAGTAACATGCCAATTCTATGATCTCTTCTCATAGGAATAGGACACAAATTCACAGAAGCTTCAGTTGAGATGCTAATGGCCTCAATTAAGCAGACTGACCAGAAGAAAGGTGCAAATGCTTTAAGAGCTCTCTCAAGTTCTAGCTATAACATGGAGAACTGAAGATGTCCAGCACTTCATACAAGTAGGCTTTGACAGAAAAAAATTAAGGTGACACAGTAGAAGAACTTGTGCCTGGATTAGTCTGTGTATGGAGGAGAAACTGGAGGGAAACTTCTTCACTGTTCTGCTTTCAGTGAAAAAGATGCTTTTTGAATGCATGAGGCACTATTGTGTTGTTCAGTGCTGAAGTAAACAGGAAGAATCAAAAGTTGCCAAAAAGTCATTATTGCAATGTCAGAGATGACATAATTTTTCTCTTCTGCATCATCTCTTACTCTTGTCTATGCAAGCCTGGGAAAGAAAAACAGGGTTTTAATTCTGTCACAGAATTTTTTGTTCTATCAGAAATGTGCCTTTTGCCAAATGAATGCAGATGTTCATGCCAGGACAGGAGTACTTTGTAATTGGAAAACAGCTGAAAATAGAAAAAAGAAAGTGCGTGGGTTCCTACCTTGTCTTCAATTGCCTGTAATCCTTGAAACACAATCAACTGTATTCAGCTACACTGAATTCTTTCGCTTGATTACTTCTCAGCCTGACAACAGTAGCTTGGAATTTCTACAAAGGGAGCAAGTGCTTTTCTAAAGAGAATTAGTTCACTTTGGTGTGCTCTGAGATTTTTTGGAAGAGGACAGTACTTGTCTAGTTCTCATGCATTCACTGAGCCTGAGGACAAAATGCATCAAAAGGTACCAGAAACTTTTAAAATACATTCTGTGTGTTCTCCTCTAGAAAAGGGATCTAGCACTGGGATCTTAGCAAAAGACGTACACTGGGACTGGAAAATGGACAATATTATCCTCTTTGGAATTCCTTCTTTTGATCACTTGTTAGCTTTATCTCTTATAAATATGCAGGAATGTTATAAATCACAGGTAAAGACTGTGAAAGCTGAATTTTTCAGCTACTGAAAGTAACATGGACTCCGATTGCTACAGCAATATACTTGCTTGTATGAAAGAATATATCACTTGCATATATGACTGAACCCTAAGATCATAAAGAAAAGGACCAAGGACAAGAAGAGTCATGTAGCTGAAATCTTACCAAGCTTCAATTTCAACAGAGAACACAAAACTGAAACAAAGGAAAAGAATAACCAACCAACCCACAGAAAACGAGAGAAAGAAACACACAAATAGAAAAGGGCTGGCAGTTCCAGCCTTGCCTCAGTTAGAAAATAAAGAGGTAAGACAGCATCAGAGTTTTACCTTCATGTACTTCTTTCACTGGTGTCTGTGTTTAAGAGAGGGTTGGCCTGTATTTACAGATGATCATCCTCTGCTGCTTGTCTTAAAGTACAAGTATGTATAAAAGGAGTCATAAGTCAGAAGATATCATCTTCATACGTGCTTGAAGCTCTATTTTTAACGGAGCTCAAAGAAAGCAGATATGAAAAGTTTTTCATAGCAGTTTGAGACCCAGGAGGCAACTCATCGATGCCAGTACTAATGGACTGAGTGCTGATGGTAATGTGGGGGCAAAGATCAGGTTAAGTACTCATGACATATTCACACGCTACCAGGATCTATTTAAAAATAGGTCATTGTCTTGCATTCTTGGGAGTTTTTGTGGCTCTGTGTCCAGGTACTTGCATATAACAGGAGCCAGACTTGCAAATTGAACTAAGGTCTTATTAAGGTGATATCTAACCTTTACTGAATTTAATAGCCCAAATGAAACATGCTACTTCATCCGACTCCATCTGTAAGGCATTGTTATTGAGTTTGTAGTGAATAACTGTTTATTATTTTCTTCATTTTCAGTCACAGCTGAGTATATTTTAACATAGCAACCTTCCAGTGATTTGGGGCTCCAGGATATAGACTGTTTTTTAAAATAAAAAGCACTGGTAATATAGTGAAAGGAGCAGCCAGCTTGCAGCATAAAGATTTGCAAGAGGAAATGGTGATTGAACATACCATGTTAGGGATTGCTTTTAGTCTGAGCTGAAGGAAATGTTTATGGCAATAATTCTTTGTTACCTATTGAATGTTAATTTCAGAAACATTCTTTGCTGAGTGTTTGTAAGGACAAAATTTGAATTCTAATTTCCAGAGAAGGCAAAAGTATTTATAGCAATTGCCTTTGTGTAATTGCTAGAGTACAGACTGTATGTAGGGGCACAGCACAATGCTTCTCATAAGGAGTCAAAGATAAATGGCTTAATCTGAGATCTACAACTCTAATTATATACATCTCTTTATCCTAAAGGGATTTATTTTGCTATAGTTGCTTTTAGAACCATTAACAAAATGTTGCATTATATCTCTGTTAGTGTGGGGGCATGTGCAAAGACTGCATGTATGCCTAAAGCCTATTTTTATACTGAATGAGTCCTAAAATGGAATTCAAATCCAGTTTGTTTCTATTACAGTGCCGCGATCATTACAAGTTATTATTTTTTAAAAATATTGATAATCACATTTACACCTTGAAAGGGTTTGTAAGAAAGGAATAGAATTCACATTAAAAAGGTGAATTAGAAAATATTTACAAAGGAACAAGCAAAGAATAAATCTGGCTACAAATGCATTATCACCTTAGCAACACAAATCTCAGCCTAAGCTTTCTGTGTAAGCTTAAATTCTGCTGGCTAAAAACTCAATATCTCCTCTACTTCCACACTGAAACTGATACTTGAACTTTTCTATTCTGGTGGAAATAGGTGAAGATTTACCTGCAAGGATGGGAAATAATGGTTCAGCTGAGACATGCAGATCATCATCATCATCATTCCAGAAGGATCCACGTCACCAAGCAAGTTGGTGGAACAATGTGGTGTAATGAGTTATGGAAAAATATTACTGCTACTCTGAAGTCTGAGTAACGAAGAATGCTCAGAGGCATTCAGAGAACTGCCAATCTACTATGACAAGTAGGATAATAAAGTGATGTCCTCTGCTTCAGCTGACAAAGGGTCACAAAATGCTTAGAAACAGGTTCTGCATCTATAAAGGACTCCCTTTATAGGAGGAGAAGGACCTGGGAGTGTTGGTTGACAACCGACTGAACATGAGCCAGCAGTGTGCCCAGGTGGCCAAAAAGGCCAATGGCATCTTGGCTTGTATCAGGAACGGCGTGACCAGCAGGTCCAGGGAGGTTCTTCTCCCCCTGTACTCGGCACTGGTGAGACCGCAGCTCGAGTACTGTGTTCAGTTCTGGGCCTCTCACCACAAGATGAGGCTCACATGTTGAGGCTCTGGAGCGAGTCCAGAGAAGAGCAACAAAGCTGGTGAAGGGGCTGGAGAACAAATCTTACGAGGAGCGGCTGAGAGAGCTGGGGTTGTTTAGCCTGGAGAAGAGGAGGCTGAGGGGAGACCTTATTACTCTCTACAACTACCTGAGAGGAGGTTGTAGAGAGGAGGGTGCTAGCCTCTTCTCCCAAGTGACAGGGGACAGGACGAGAGGGAATGGCCTCAAGCTCCGCCAGGGGAGATTTAGGCTTGAGATTAGGAAGAAATTCTTCACAGAGAGGGTGGTTAGGGATTGGAACGGTCTGCCAAGGGAGGTGGTTGAGTCACCGTCCCTGGAGGTGTTTAAGGTTAGGGTAGATGAGGTGCTTAGGAGCATGATTTAGGGAATGGTGGGAATGGTTGGACTCGACGATCCAGTGGGTCTCTTCCAACCTGGTCATTCTGTGATTCTGTGATTATCAAAGATCCAGCAAGTTAATCCCCGTATGCAAAACTTCTTGGGGAAGCAATCGGTACCATAGGCCTGCAGGTCTGCAAACAGTATGCATGAGTTAATACCAATGCAGATAATTCCTGGGTTTGATCTCCTGTGGTTGCATCAAAGTGGAATTCCTGAATAAGTGAATCTTTTGAGGGCAAATTTTTTAAGCACTACATTAGTATAAGAGAGAGGAAACTTATCTTCCACTTGTATTCTTTCCCGCTCACTGGGTAGATATGTTTCCTATGGAAGAAAAGGGCTGTATATCTTCATAACAATAATTAAATAAACTTGGTGGAAATTTTAAATCCTTTCTAAAACAACACTTTGGCTCAGGATTCTTATATTTTCCAGGAAAGCAAGGATCGCCTGCATTGTCATTTCAACACTGCATCAAAGTCCTGAAGCATAAACTTACAGGAACTGCAGAGCTGATTGTGCAAAATGAACAGGATGTGAGTAGGAGCTGAGTTTCAAGCATTGCAACCAAACAACAACTGCATAACTTTAAAAATAACAGTCAAAATCGGCAAGTGTTTCTGTATATTAAATTAATAAAAGATGCTAATATCCTCTTTCTGTAAATGACTGAAACCAGTGGAAAATGAGAAGGGATGTACATGAATTAGCTACTATCTTTCAATTAAACACTATGTCTGTCACCCAGCACAGTGGGTATTTGCATCCCGAGAGGTTAAAGTACAACAAAACAGGATTCCCAGATACGGCTTTGACTGACTGAGTATTCACCTTACAGCCCTATTGGACATTCAGGACAGGTCTGCAGTGTGAGATAACTAGCAATTTAAGAAGCCAAAATAACAGACCATACAGATTATCTGACGAAAATCAGAGCTAATGTGACATCTCACATGTCTGCATGAGGCTGTTTGAAAATGAACTTCAATATAGAAGGTCATTTTTTCTCAGGAGGTTTCAAGAGGATGAACATGAAGGTGTCCAGATGGGATCATACATTTAATTATAGATTGATGCACCACACATTTTTACAGTTTTCCAAATTAGCTACTTAATTCTAAGGTGGCACATGACAAGTACTCTCTGCTTACAACTCCATCACTTCCTGAGCTTTGGAAGCAGCATGTTATGTTGAGGATCATACATGGACTTGGCTGATTTATGTTGTCTTTTGGAGACATCTGGATTATAGTTATTCAAAGATGAAAATGCTTTCAGAGGGCAAAGAAGAGGAAGAGCAAAAGCTTAGCAGTCTATCCTTCTCTTTTCTCCTATACTCTCCAGCTATAGCAGTACTTCTCAACATCCTTCATTATGCCACACAATCATTTTTGATTCTAACTAGATAAAAGTAAGGTGAATGAAGGTTGTTTTCCTTATTCTTTACTTCCTTCCTTGAGAGTATTTAAAATTTGGTGGGCAAAAGGTTGGTTGATTTTTTTTTTGATAATTTTTTTTACAAACTACCTCCTCAGAGGCCACGATAGCATTTCATGACCAACAGTGAACCACAGACTCAAGGCTGAGTAACACTGATCTAAAGCAAATTCGTTCAACAGCAAGAAAGTTACTCACTTTATCCTGATTATGATGAGGTAAAACAATAACCCTTTACAATTTCATCTGCTTCTGGAGCTGAATGGGCGTGCTGTGCTCCTTACCAAGGACATATTCGAAAGGTTACCATCTCGTTCTAGAAAGAAAACTCTTCTATTTCACACCTGTTGACAACTTAAAGGGCTTATACAACTTTTACAAGTCCACACAGGTTTCATTTACTATAAACTGACTTTCTTGTTTTCTTTAGAAAAATGGAGTCAGGTAATACTTGATAAAAATGCATCTATGACTCTTAACATGGAACAGCTGTTGAAAGAGGAGTGAAAGTCAAAGAAAAAAAGATGCACTTTCTCTGCATTGGAAACATGGTATTAATTGGGTTTTTGTCTGTTTTTGTCTTAGTCAACTCTTGTACAGAGTCCTACAACCATAACCTGTAGCATATGAAAAAAAACCCCCGAAGTTCTTGAGAGTGACCGTGTCTTAGTTTGAAAAAAAATCTTAGCAAAACTTTTACAAAATACTGCAGGTGATTCCTGGTGACCAACAGGCCTGAATGTTTATCTTACAGTCACTCAGTACTGCAAATACCCACAGTCATGAAATTTTAAGCACTGAATCATCTTACCCACTTTGCTATAATTGTAGTGTTGTTTGGATACACACCATTTGACTATGCACTCACCCTAGAATTTCATCTTACTTTTTAATGACAAGTTGTCTGCTGTAAAAAAGAAGAAAAAAACCTTTGAACAGAGAAGCAAAATATGCAAATTAGACCTCAAGTGGTTTACTCAATAAGTTTTCAGTATAAATTAGAGGTTCAGGGCAAATTAAAAACAAGGCTGATTCTACCAAAGATGCACTGGATACTTAGGAGATCAACGGCCCATACCACATCTTTGACTAAGAAATCCAGAAGGGACCATCTGCATGGCCGTGGCATAAACAACATTCCCCATATACAACCTCAGAGCAGGTTGTAAGCAGCAGGCCAGAAGAAAATTACTGAGAATAACAATCCACATAGTATCCTTTGTTCTCTTATGGTCTAACTTCATGTTCTCCAAGGTACTTGGCCCTTCAAAGCAGAAAAGGTAATTGAATTTCAATCATATTATAGTCTGATTCAAAATAACCCATAATGGCACTCATTTCAATATTGCACAGTGCTGATTTTTATTCTGGGTGTAATGTTTGTTCTTCACTGTAGGAATTTCCATATGCCCCTTGCCCTGAATTTCAAAGAATAAGTTTGTCTAATGGGGCTGAATATTGAGATTTCCCCCCATGACTTATGAGTGCAATTTGAAAGGGGGGGAGGGAGGGAGTAACATGTAAATGAAAAGCACATACAACACTGTGATGATAAGCAGCCCTTGCAATTTGCTTAGGTAAAACTTGTTCTTCATTCCTAGAGGCAATAGCCTCTTTTATTATGAGATGACAGCTGAGTTTTACTCTCAAGATCGTGTAGATTTTTCACCTGACTAGCTCATGATTGTGTATTTCAGGTCAGAAAGCCGCATGAGGTGGGGTCTCTTTTTCTTCTTTTAACGGCTGTTTGCCCCTGTCATTCTTTATGTTGATTCTGTTTCACAATCTCACCAATAAGTTCCATTTTCTCAATTTATTAATTTATTTTTAAAAGCATACTTTAGATTAATCTGCAAACTTTCTTTCACAGAGCATCTTGTGCATGGTCCACCCTCTATACCTTAAATACAGACCAGTTATATTTTGTCCAGGAACTGAGTTAACTGATACGTGGATTCCTTGTTGTTTCATCACCATTTCCATCTTCACATTATGAGGGTTTGGAAGCCACATTTTCTATATTACTACAAGCAGACAATTTGCTGTAGTATGAGCATTAAAGGACGTGGGAGAATATCAGTGAAATTTATTAACAACAATTTATTTAACTTAAATGACTGAGCACAGGCTGCAGTTCAGAAGTTCAATTATCAGCTCTGCTGCTGGTCTGCATGGTTAACTTGGGCTAGTTGCTGCCGTCTGGTGTTTTAGTTTTCCACACGTAAATGGGTAAATGATGCTACTCTATGAAATGCTTAGATCATAGATCTTTTTGTATGAATGACTGGGTGTCTAGATAATACTATCTACTAATTTAAATATGCTTGTAAACATCAGGCAGGGAGATATTCACTATGCCAGTTCAATAGAATGTAGAATAGCTTCCATTTCTGAGTCTCTGGCTTTAAACCAGGTTGGTAACATCATCTCTACAGGTCTGTTGAACAATTTATAATTGGTTGTTTCAGGACTGGAATGGTAGTAAGAATAAACTTGAAATTCTCTCTATCAGCTTCTATGAATGTTGACCTCCTTTTTCAGGGCTATCAAGCTAGCATTTCTCCCCTTCACTGCGTTTGCTTGATAAAATAAATACAAATTAATACACAATCCACATCTGTGTAAAAAGGTCAAGAAATCAGAAAACTTGGATAAATACCAACAAAGCCAGATGGAACATTTAGTTATCAAGGAGACTGAATTAAAAAGCTGTATTAAAACTTAAATCATATGGTGTTTTTTCAGTGTTGGTAAGATCATCCTTAAATATTGCTGCTGTATTTGGCTATGTCAATTACTGTTAAGACAGACTTTGGAAACTTCCAGGTCCCAAAAGTGAAGAGTAGACTGAATCCTCTCCAGAAATTTTGCTTCACTGATTAAAATCTCTGCAAGCTTTCCATACAGCTCATGCTCTGCTCAACAGCTCACGATATTGATAATATCTATGCCTTTGAAATCATCTTGGTCTAGTCGCTTACACTATTTAGGCCAATTTAGCAATAAAATTCAGACTTCATATTGCTGTTGCAATGACACACGTAAAACTTAAGAGCATCTCTCCATACTATGGGTTCAGGATCTAGTTAATAATGAAAAACATCCCAAATATGAACATTGTCAAGTAGATCTTTTACTTGTCAGATGAGAACATGATTTTCACATTACCCATTGATCATGAATTTATTTCTTATTCCTTGAAATCTTCCTTTGGTAACCTTACCATGTGTAAATATTATTTTATCCCTTCTTAGACTAATCTTTAGGAAACAAGAAAACAATTTCAAAAAGTAACGGAACAATTATCAATTGGGATGGGAATTGAAGGCCAAGATCCTGAGGACCATCCCATATGGTTTTGACTATGAAGGATGAGGTAAGGTGTCCTGGAGATGTAAGTTTTGATATTCTAAGCCATCTACCAGGCAAGCAGAAGCTCAGTAGATTTTCTCATAGATTCTTAATTGTGGTCATGTGATAATTTCATAGATCCTCAAGGATTTTAATGGAATGGCTTAAACTTTCCATAATTTGTCTGGTTTCCTCTACAAAGAAATGACACTCAAGCAAGAACTATTCCCAGTCAATTTCATATCAGATACTGCTGAGGGATTTGATGGTTAACAGAGTGAATTTTCACAACCTCCACAACCTTTCACAACCAGAGTGAGTTTTCTACAAACCTCCATACACTGTTAAACACACATGGAGACTGGACACTTTCTATCTGAAAAAAAAAAATCTAAGGTCTGTAGGTGGCTGGTTGTGATTAGGTTGTTAATATTTCCTCTCTCATCTTCCCTCTTTTTATACTCTTCCCTAAAATGCCAAAAATACACCCTGGGCTTCTTTAATCTGCTTGAAATGCATGTTGGCCAAGGAGCTGCATTACACTCATCTGTGGAGGCAGCTCCTCGCCCACCCTTCTGTCTGGAGAAGAGATAAATACAGAGGCTTTACAGAATTTTTCATTTTTTCAGCGTGCTTGCCTATTTAATCAAAATCTCCCACTGCTGCCAACTGTCAGCAGACTTGTGGTTTATAAATGTTGTAGTTCAACAGGCACTAATGCTATATGTTATCTTAAAATAATAATTTTCATCTTGAGCAAAATTGAGATTTTTTTTTGTGTAAGAAGGAGCATACTTGCTAATGTTCAACTTTATTTTAATTTTATTAACAGTCTGATAGCTCAAGATGGTGGTTCATATTTGTGTTTTGTGCGAAGATGCCAGAGGACAAATGTTACTCTAAGATTCAGAAAGCTTGAGCAGGGAAGAGAAGATATTCTGATTGTTTAACATTACACAACTAAACCTAAGCCTCCCTAGACTTCAAAGATTCAGAGTTCTTCAGAGACAAGTCCATGGAAGAAGATTAGCACTTTTGATTAGTCTCTGTAGGGTAGCACCTCATTAACTAGGACTACTCTACCAGATTAGGCAACAAAGAGGTTCTAGAACAGGACAGGATAAATGCCCTTTCATTCTGCTTTCAGCTCTGTCACTTCCCTGACATATAAAGGTATCCTACTTTGAGCAGAAGGTGTGGACTAAAGATCCTCAGAGGTCCCTTCTAACATGTCTTTACTTTGATGTAGAAAGTTGTCTCCTTGGGATATAAAACAAGTACTGTTAGCTTTAGGTTAGCATCTCACATTCTGGAGCTCTGCGTTTTTACTGAGGAGGAGTGGCATAAACAGCAATGTAATAGAAACTTTGAAAGGTATAAATACAGAACCCAGGGCTTGTCAGAAAGTGCATCTTTTCGAGTAAAGGACTTAGTCCAAGTCCACCCTTCCAGATTACTCAGAGTAGAAAATTGCAACATGGAAGCCACTTAAAAATATGTAGTTAATTTAAAGTATCATAAAAAGGATAAGGAAAAACAAAAGACAGAAAAAATAATCAAGGAGAAAGCTTCTGAAGAAGACAAGAAAATCCCCACCTTTCTAAAATATAACAATATTATCAGATTTATACTCGAAGTAGATCTACATTTCAATGATAAAGCCTCTTTACTGCATACTTAGTCCTGCTGGAGACCCTTGGCCTCCATGGGTCTGTGCAAACCTGACGCGTGTGGTGCCTGGTTGCATTTGCTAAAGGAAGACTTTATGCTAATAAGCAGTAGCAGAACTTTTAAATGGCCCTCAGCAGAACAAGGAGTATGCTCTCATCCACGTCGCCTACAGAAATTGGTGGTCACAGTATGTTTCTCTGATAGATTGTGTTTTCTTTCTTCCATTGGTTATTAACTATCTCCAGAACATCGTATCTCTTAACCACTGTAATTTATGGCATTCATCCTGTAGATATGAGTCAGTGTGTGTGTTACAGAGAAACACACAAAAGTTCTCGGTGTCTGGCTGAGAAAAGAAAACCAGGCTTGGCTTACTCACCAGCAACAACTCCACAGCTTTTTGCAGAGGTGTCCTGGAAGCTTGCTATGGAAACTCACTATGAAACACTTAATCTTGTTCCTTCTCAACATGCTTTCCATATCCCAGGTCATGAACTGCTGATATTTAGGAGGCTGCTAGAAACACAGCTGACATATATACAGTATAATCCACAGCAACAGCTGAAGACCGCATTGAACAACATCTAAGAACCAGAAAAAATAAGACAAGGGGGATGCTCTTGCAGTATCCCACATTTTTGTAAGTTCACAAGAAACATTATCACTAACTTCAACACTTCAAAAGAAAGATAATTAGAAGAAACCATCCAGCAATGAAAAATCATTATTAAATCTGCAGCAAGCTATCCACTAGTGTGTTTTGTTAAGGCTGGGTGGTTAAAGAGGAGCCTACAATGCTAACACAATATTGACAGCATTTGTAATGAGGAATCAACACGGTGACTACACATGAAACCTTAGTAAAAAGCTGAGAGGCTTTTTCAGGCAGAGCAAGAGCAATTGCTCTTTTCTAGCAATCCCTACTTGAACTATGAGACTTGATTATCTCCCAGGAAAACTAAACCTCAAGTCTGGCTGCAAAAAATTCAGATACTTAGACTGATTTTGCTAGTTCCTTCGAAGAGGTTTTGAAACCACTTTTAAGCTGAAATTCTGCTGACCCTTTGCAGATGGAATAATGATGCTCAGTAAACAATGGAAAAGCCAAATTCCACAATTAAGAATGCTTGCATTTCCCTGTTAGTGGTTTTAGATTTTTCTTGGTCTTGTCTTCAGTCTCGTAATTGCAATTTAACTTACCTCTGATCTTGGCAGGTTTTCTGTCATGAGAAATAGCTCTAAGTTTTCTTTTCTGACTAGCACTGACCTATGGCTGAAGACTAGTTAAAATATTGTTGAAACTCATTTTTCAACACCACTGTGAATTCCAGTCCTGCACCCAGAATCTCATTCCAAACAGGTGACTTGAGGTTTTGCAGCTTTTCTTTAATAACACAGCTAAATTGCTAATTTATTTAATGGCAGTATCACATGGACTGTCAACTCTGAGGCTGTTACAGCCTTCTACTCACAGCAGTGAGTGAAAGAAAGCCCTAAATATTTTTTTTTGGAACTCATGAGAGAAAGTGACTTGAGCTGAAGTCCACAAAAAGAATGTGAGTAAACTCTAAATCAAAGGCAGAAAGGATCCCAGTTACTGTCTCATATGCAATTTCCACAACTCAAAGAAAGGCTATTTAAATGTTTGTATTCTATTCTCCAAATAAGATTTAACACACAGCTCTTTTCTGTTGTTTCAACTTCTATGTCAGCAACGTCCTCTTGGGGTAAGGCAAAACATCAAATATGTGTCGCAGTCCAAGACATTATAACAATCTAAATATCAAATTTATGTAAGAAAGTGGCCACAGCTCTCATGAGATAGGAGGAAGCATACTAAAATATTAGAGTAGGCAGGAAAGCCTCAGCTTGTCACTTAAATAAGGGAGCTAGGAGTGTACTTTCCTGTGTTAATACCAAAGGGATATGGAAGAGTATCTTGTTTGTCCTTCTGATGAATTCTGCCATTTATGTAAATAAGAGCAGAATTCAAGAAATGTGGCATGTCTACGTGTGAGTAACAGCTGGGAAAAATTGCTCAGCAGCTGCCAATATCAATAATTCATTATTAATTGGTTCCATAACCATTTCTGAAACAGTCATGCTAAGAAACTGAGCAACAGGATGACAATGTTATAGGGAATTGTAAAAGCATGTATTTCTGTACTGCTGTCCTAAATATTTGTGTATTACCCACTTTGCTGCGGCTGTTTTACTTTGAGATACAGAAGTTATTACGAAATACAACCAACTAACCACAGCAGCAGGAGAAAGACAAGCAAATACGTGAATTTGTGTTCACCACAAGTACATGAAGACAGAAATGAAGGCGGAATACATTCTAACCATAAATCCATTTTGTGGCAATTGTACAAATAGATATGGTTTCTCATCAGAATTAAATGGGGTTTTGGAAACCTGCCTGCTTGAATTTGTGGGGACTGAATCCAATTCTGTTTCGATATTGTATGTTATCAAATAATTTGACTGGACTTCCTAGGCAAGTTATTAAGTTCCCATTCCACTTGCTCATTATCTGTAAAACAAGGTTAACAATATTAGCCCTAGCACTTCACAAAGGAGATCAAGGATTATATAGAACTACAAACAATTCACAAATCTGGGCTGCAAATTGCATACCAACAGTTTCCTCTTACTTGAAAACCTCCAACCTCCCTTTAGTGTCATTAAAAGAAAACTTACTCTAGTATATTATTTTTTAACAACAAAATAGAGAGTAAGCATTTAAGATAATTTTTTTTGCCTACAATCATAGCTTGAATGCCATCCTCCTTGTTTTCTAAAAGCAATCTAGTTTTGAAGGTGACCTGCATTACCGCAGTGTTAATAAAAATGCACTGTGTGTAATCGGTTATTATTTTATCTCTAGCATATTCAGTCGTTCAAAAAGTGTAAGCATTCTCAAGGGGAGCATCATGCCAGTAAGAGAAGATTCTTCTTCAGGAATAAAGGGGGTCAAATCTTTCCCAAAGTACTAAGTCCCTAGTGATTCCGATCTATTTAAACACTGCATAATATATTTGATATTTAGATTGTTATAATGTCTTGGAGTGTGACAAATATTTTATGTTTTGCCACAGAATAACTTATTTTCCTGTGCCTGTAGATGCAGGTGCCTTCTGAGATTCCACTGGCCATGGTTCAGGTGAAAATCTCTCTCATTAGAAAGAATTAATTAAAATAAAGCTGAGCTTCTGAAAGATAATTTAATTGTCAAGAAAATCTACCCAACCATTTGCATCCGTCTTGTTTTGCTTTCAGACATGCTCTGTTGATGTATTCCCAGAAAACCTGGGATTTGTAAAGAAAACCATCTCATTCTTTTTTTATGCTTAATCTTTGAAGTACAGCATATATACAGGATGCTAGGGTTACAATGAGGAAAACCTCCGATTTCCAGTATTTCCCGAGAGCAATTTCATGATGAAATATAAGTAGCTATAGAAACCATCTCTTTTGTTTCCTGCACAATAATCTAAATTTCTAAAAGCTTCCACTCATAGAGGGGGGACACCATTTCCTTACCATGATGCTATTGTAGTACCTTTTTCCATTAATACGCAACATAGTGAGTTAAGGAGCTCCACTCCAAACCAAGACAAAACAGTGAGTTTCTCTCTCTGGAGCAGTGGAGCAGGGCAGGGACAGAAGGTGTCTGACTAACATACAGCTTTCAGTCAGAGCACTCCAAAGGGAGCAAGGTCTATTTAGAGGAAGTACTACCTTTTGTTGTGGAAGGATATGACTTGTTCTGAAGGGGCTGGAGAACAGGCCTTATGAGGAACGGCTGAGAGAGCTGGGGGTGTTCAGCCTGGAGAGGAGGAGGCTGAGGGGAGACCTCATTGCTCTCTACAACTACCTGGAAGGAGGTTGTGGAGAGGAGGGAGCTGGGCTCTTCTCCCAAGTGACAGGGGACGGGACGAGAGGGAAAGGCCTCAAGCTCCGCCGGGGAAGATTCAGGCTTGTAGATAAGGAAAAAATTCTTCATGGAACGGGTCGTTAGGCATTGGAACAGTCTGCCCAGGGAGGTGGTTGATTCGCCTTCCCTGGAGGTGTTTAAGGTGAGGGTGGATGAGGTACTTAGGGGCATGGTTTAGAGATTGGTGGGAATGGTTGGACTCGGCGATCCAGTGGGTCTCTTCCAACCTGGTTATTCTGCGATTCTGTGATATACTCAACTTGGCTCATATTTCTATGCAGTCTAATGAAAGAAAGCTCTGTGGCTCAATAATTTCTCAATAATTATCTCTTCCTTTATAATCTACCAGGTTGGTGGCAGCATTCTGGGTCACTTTTGCCCTGTGTTGGGCTTTAGAGAAAGGTGTCACTGTCTGACAAGTTCTCCCCATGCAGCACCCTAAATGTGGCAGCTACCCACAAGATTCAAATACAGCTCCTTCAACAAAATTATTTGAGATTGTATCCTCAACTGGCATTACTTACTGGATGGCATTTAATAGATTAGCAACAAGAAAAAGTCGTCTTAGAATCATAGAATAGTTTGGGTTGAAAAGGATTTTGAAGATCATCCAGTTCCAACCTCCTTGCCAAAGGGAGGCCAGGGCCTCACCACTCTCATCATGAAGAAATTCCTCCTTATGTCTAATCTAAATCTGCCCCTCTCCAGTTTATACCCATTGCCCCTCGTCCTATCACTATGAGCCTTTGTAAACAAACTCTCCCCAGCTTTCCTGTACAACCCCTTCGTGTACTGGAAAGTCAAACTAAGGTCTCCTCAGAGCCTTCTCTTCAGTCTTTTCAGTCTTTATTCCTTGGTCAGGAGTAATTTTTAATCCTAGATATAAGTTTCGTTGCTTCTGTTCTGTGCATGATTATGTATTTAACAAGCCCCTACTGTAAATGAAAACTGCTGATTCCATAGAAAACCTCCAGCCAAGCACAATTAATAAAGTAAAAGAGAATACAAAATATTTTAGCTCAACTAGCGCATTTACCTTCAGTTTTTACCCAGAACAAACCTACAGGGGAAAACTCTCTTCAAAAAGAGGCTTAAAAAGAAATAGAAATATACATACATAGGTATGCGTTTGAAAATTTTGCTGCTCATTGTAGAGCTTCAGCCAAGGAGTGATGGATGTTTCACAGAGATGACAGCACAAAGGAAAAGTGATATTGGTTCCATGTTCACATTGTAACAGGTCTGAACTTTATAAAAATATATGAATTCAGTAAATAAAGAAGCCCTGAGTAACTACTTTATCCTGCAGCCCCCAATTAAATGCGGGAATCCCTTCTGACAGGGCAGTGACAAAGACCAACCATAGCCACACTCTTCCCAGTCAGCTACTACCTTCTGCTCTGAAGGGGGGAAAAAAGTGAACAATTCCATGCAGAGAAAGTATCACTTGTTTTCCAATGCTCAGGTGCTTTGAAGTGTCCTACCTCCATTAATTTATGGGCAAATACAGAGATTTATATTAATAAAAATATGGTCTCCATTACCTAAAGACCAGACCCACAATAGATGAAAGTCTGGTCTGGGCCTTGGGAAACCAGGTTGTCCCTTCTGCCTCTACAGTGTTTTCCAGCATGACCTTGGGAAAAATCACTCTATATCCTCCTGCCTCAGTTCCCTTTTCTACTAGAGTATGACACTGAAGTTTACTTCCTAGTAGTATTTTGAAGTCTTTTGATGGAAAGTGCAAAACACCTTTATCACTGTAGGGAAAAACAGTCCAAATACCCCCTGCAAATATTTTGAAGCATGGGGCAATAGATTTTATTTATCTGATTCGTTCCCTGCTCAGCAGATTTTATTCTTATCTAAAATTTCCTCTCGAAAATCATATTTAATTTTATAACGTGCTTGGGAATCCTTTGGAACAGTATATACTTCATAAATGCAAGATAATACCCAGTGTTTCCAGGCTTCTGCATCTAACTAACATTCATTCAAAAATGTAAACAGATTGAAAATTTTGTCATAAATGCTCCATTTCTTTCCCCAGTGTTCCATAACATTTGAATGGGGAAGGAAAAGAACCAATCTAACTACATTTGCTTATCGGTAGGTTACATAGAGCTCATTAAATCATGTGCATAAGCTGGATGCCAAACACTTATGCTTAATGCAAAATTAATTCAGAAATTAATACCCTTATGCATTTAGGGTTTTAGGCACCAGGGTATTTGGCTGGGATATATGAATGGTGCCCAGTCTAGAACAGAGTCAATAACAGAAAGTCAATATTCTCAAGTAATATTTGAAATCTCAGGAGAGCCAGAAAGTCTTCTAGCACTTTCTTCATTTAAGTCACTTGAGGACAGCTTCGTATCTAGCACATTCAGATGTCACACAAAGTATGATTTAACTTTAAGTTAGGATCGTTCAAGGGTAGGGTCAGTTTTTCTCATTTCTTTGGTGTATTAACATTTATTGAATGAATTTCTCTCCTTTCCTCTGTGGATGCACACTACATAAGATTACCAGATGAAAAAAGACTGCTTCAAACTGAACCCAATGACACTTTCAAAGACCCCTCAGTCATTCTAATTCTTCAAGCCCTTGGAGAGGAACTCTGGTTTCTCGTGAAGGCTCCAATGTATGTACAGGCCTGGAGTGTGCTCGACATCAGTATTTACAAATGCAAAAATTGCAAAATCATTTAAATTCACAACTGCAGGAATGGAAGACACCCTGCCCTCACCCAGTTCAGTAAGCTAGCATTCAAAGACTTTTGAGAAAGTAATGTTCTGACATATCCATTGAACCAAAACTAGAATCCAACTCTGTAAAACACTATTTAGGGGGAAGGTGTATATTAGGGCTCCAGGACAGTTTAAGAAATTAGAGTAAAAATCACCCTTCTAACAATACCCCTGTGGCATAACTTTTAGAATTATACCTTCTAAGGATCTTTGACAAGTGCTTACTGATCAGAAGCCCCAGATTTTTCTTGCAGTACTGTCTGTTTCCATTTTACTAACCATTATTGTTTAAGACAATTTTTACTGGAATAGGTTGAATGGTTAGTAACCAATTCTGTAGCTCAGTTACTAATTGTCTTAATGCTGGTGCATGTTTAAAGCTACTTTTTGTCCTTAATTGGCTTTTCCATCATACAGCCCTCACAAGGGCTAGAATAGAAGCAACTTCTAGACCTACTTTCAGATATTCAATCTTGAGGTAGCAGTGTCTTAGGGTATGACCCAGACCTTTTGCAATCACTTAGCTTGCTGCTGTACCCTGTACCGTTCAAGCTATTATCCAAACTCTACTTGTGCCACATGTTATGGTTTTAAAACCACATGCAGTCTGGATTTTCATTTCAGTCCTGGTCTGATGTCCATCCCCAGACAAGATAGGTAATCAAACATGCAGTGCCTGTTTCACCATCATGATCATCAAATTTGAACCTTAAATGGTAAAAACAAAGTCAGAGAATGGAGTGCATGGAAAACGATTTCCCTGCTTGGAAAAAAAGTTATAGAGCACTGTTATTGGGGGCCTCATAGTTTCTGTGAGTCACTTCACATTAAGACAGGACTGTTTTCCCTGATTCAGGGAATATGAGGCTACTTGAAAATATGTCCAAATCTTGAATACTACCAGCAGACCTGCATTCCCAGAAGCAGCTCAGCAATCTAGTCATCATGCAAACATATGGTTTCAAATTGCCTACTAGAAATTCCAAGTTCAATTATTCTAATTTGTTAAAAAAGAACGAGAAAAAAATACTGTATGACTATCCTTTGTCTTTTCTTTTTCTTCCCTATATGCAGGCAATGTCTTATATAAGGCAATGTTTACTGCTGCTTTTGAAGGGGTGCTTTGAATAAAAGTATGATTCTTTGCAAGCCTCTAAAATCCTCCTGCAGAAAAACAATCAGGAATGTCAGGCAATACTTTCAGCTGGTTTAAGATCCTGTTGCTGAAAAAAAATATAACAACACACAACTACTTATAAAACTCCAAACCGATAAAGAATCAAGAAGGTAATGAAACAGCCCAAATGTTGAATTCTCCAGCCTAATTTTCTTATTTTGAATTTTCAGCCTCACTGGATCACATTGTTCTCCTGGCTATGTTCCCTAGAAGAATATCAGAGTCAAGAACCTTGCCTCAGAATTTTTACCAATTTATCTCTGTTTCAGGACACTTACTTACAAGAAAGGTTATTGGTTTATCACTAGTGACCAAGTCTCTCAGGAAATATGCAGAAGGGCATATCTCATCTGAATTCTACTCCAGTGCTTCTTTTCAAATCTCTGGCACAAATTTTTGTATCCCTGGAAATCGTTCAGCCACATTTCAAGAGCATTTTTCAAATTGTCTCTTCCTCATAGTTTTACCTATAAGCTGACTTTGACCATTACCATTTCCTTTCAAGATGTCTTTTCATCACTGTCTTCACTGCAGTCTGACAGCTATTTTGCTTCAGTGCCCTGAAGAATCTTACCCCGTACTGACCGCTGTGCTTAAATTCAGTTCCTGCTTCTACTTACACTCATGAATATTTAACTGCTGCAGTTTACACCTGCTGGATCTCATTTTCTGTCATTAAGATCATTCAAGTTTACTGTGGGGGAAAGAAAATAAAGTGCTTTGTGATGTCAAATAGTTCTCTGAAATGATTCTCCTCACAGATCTAGTCCCATCATGTTCCTTTTAACCTGTTTCCACCATCGGGTCTCTCTCGGATGATTGCTTTAGTCAGTTGTCACCTTTTCCCATAACACAGGTTTTGGATAAACCTTTTCTGAGGATTCCTATCCAACATAAAATAACGAGAAAAATCCCTTAAAGCCACCTTTATTGTTTGCATAGGGGTTAAATTCAGAAATGATTCCATGAACTTGATTCAGAATTTATAATCATTTCATTCCTTTAGAGGGACAAGCAACACTTTTCAGTATCCACATAGGATATAGAAATAACTTCAGGGGCTAAAGAACAATTTCTTCCCTTCGAAAGCTTTTCCAGACTGCAGTCCAGTTAGTTGTTCTATACATTGACATGGTTCAATAGGACCTTGTAGTTGGGGAAAACGGAAATAAATATTTTTAAGGCTGAATCAGGAAAAACACTGGTGTCATAAGGCCTGCTTTGGCACCAGACAGGGAAATTAAAGGAGGTTACCTGCTCCACCTCTGCTGAAAGTAGGGAGAATGACACTAGGGAAGGAAGGAAGGAAGGAAGGAAGGAAGGAAGGAAGGAAGGAAGGAAGGAAGGAAGGAAGGAAGGAAGGAAGGAAGGAAGGAAGGAAGGAAGGAAGGAAGGAAGGAAGGAAGGAAGGAAGGAAGGAAGGAAGGAAGGAAGGAAGGAAGGAAGGAAGGAAGGAAAAAACCCAAACCCCCTAACCCATACAGATGGTAAAGAATCCAAGAAGTAAAGGATCTGAGTCATCATGCTCTAGTGGTTTTAGGCCTTGACTGAAAAAGCTGACAGCTGCATTGGTGTTATTAATTTCTCTGTGCTTTCCAATATAACCTCCTCAAGTAGTCACAATTCTGGACAATTACTCAGTTAACAAATTAAATTATTCTACAATTACATTCCATATTTCAGGATCCTGTTCTCCCTTGCGAGATATTTACATCAAAAAATATTTTTCACCTTGCTGTTCAAATACTTCTAGTCCAATTTGCAACACATTATTGTAAGGACTCACTGGCAATGTCTCTCCATTATGAAAATGACATTTATCCTTTGTTTCCTACTTCTTAAAGCACCTAGTCTACTGAAAAAGCTCATGACAGCTCACTTACTTTCAAAAGTTTTGATGACGAATCTTATTTGAAAGTATTTTGGAAATCCATCCAATGCAACACAAACTAGATCACCCTTCTCCTCATATTTATTGATTCCATCAAAGAATTCTAATGGATTTGTGAAATATGACTTCCTTCTACAAAAACAATGTTGTCTCTTCTCCAGTATATTTATCTAGGTTTCTATCAATTCCATTTGTTACCATTTTCCACAATTTTGTCCTGGACAAACGTTGGACTTGTTGATCTGTAGCATCTCAAGTTTCCCCCAGGCCCTCATTAAGAGAAAAAAAAACATTGTTGTGGCTTTCTATTTTGTACCTTCCATTCTTTACAGTCACTTCAGTTCTCTGGAAACTCTTAGTCCAGAATTATGGTTGCTGTGATGCTTCACTTCTTTGATAAAAGAAAAGAAATAACAGAGTAATTCATGCTTTATTGCAACAGTTTATGACAAGTCTGGCACTAACAAAATTATTTTTCTCATGTTGCTAATAAGGCAGCTGGAATTTTGCCTTAAAACTCATTCTTTCTCCCACAGTATTGCAGAAGAGGTTAGGTTCTTACTGGCTAATGCAAGCCAATAATGCCAGCAAAGGAAAGACAACTTGCCAATGTTTTGTCACTTGCAGAGGAAATAAAAAATAGAGAAAGTTTGATCTTTCACTAATGATTAAACAGGGGATCTTGTACCTGAACTCGGACCTTAATGAGATTAACAATATTTACCTAGTAAAATTGTGCCAATTTTGCACTGAAAAGTAGAAGTGCTGAGAAAATAGGACTGTGAAAGTTTCGTAACTATTATAGTAGTAAAACACATCACTAGTTATAACTCTGTATAGATCCTTTCTCTTGGAAGGTTTTTCCAGTTTTTAATAAGTAGAGACTTATTCTGTTATTTGCTGATACTTATATACAGGAATAAAGCAACCGAGCTGTAAAACTGCATCTTCCATATTATGACTTCTGCAGATTAAGAATGCTCTTCATTCCAAAACTAAATTACTGTCTATTGATAAAAAAAGAGAATGTTTAAAACTACTTATTTTTTTAAAAAAAATACATAAAATGTTTGAAATTAACACTTTCTTTCCATAAAACATATCTTATTAACTGAACTACTTTTAGACTCAAGGATAAAACCAGATTATACAGGTTCTAAATAATGCATGTTGCTGTTGAGTCCAGATTCTTATTTGCTTGTTTATGACTGAACCAGGAGAATCACTATACATTATTGTTTGCAGAATATATTTCACTAAACCAAACCATAATATATATTTTGATTGTACATTTTATTAAGCGAACAAACTTGAGGCAAAACTCATTATCTGCTGATGGCTTTAATATCCTTTTCTGGTAAAGGGACAAAGCGTTCATTTATAAATGGTAGAAAACCCAAATAGTGTGTTGGAGTATTGAAATACATACAGGATTATGCATACAGTGTTTTAATCTAAAAAAGAATCATATTTCAAGGTGGATTACACAGGCTGTAGTATTAAATATTAACAGAGAAAAAAGAGGTCTTGGTAAAATAGGGAAATATTTCCAGATTAAATTTACGAGATGCAGTGTGATTTCACAACAGAAACATTAGATAGAAACATTAGGGTTACCTTAACAGACCATATGGTCACCATCTAATGTCTCCATAAACCTTAGTATACAAAACTGACCTATAAAATGCAAAGGCGTGAAATAATGCCCACTACCTTCCTGTTCTTATAAGAATTTAGTCTAATTGACTACGTCTTACTTCTATGACTATACTGCTGCCTGCAGTGGAATTACTTGCATCAATAACTAGAAAAGTATCAAAACCTTAAGAAGTAGTGTTCATTTTTCAGTCTGCCTCCTACACGTTATGTTGCCCAACCAAATAATTCTGAATTGCACAACAATTCCTAATATATATCAAGGTCAAAGCGAATATTGAGAGGAAAGACGGGTTTTTAACTTCACTCTTCACATTACTGCATGTAAAGGATAGGTACCAATGGAATTGGTTACAATCACCAAATATTGATTGATAGTAAAATAATTGCTATGAAATATGTAGGGGAAAATGGAGGCAATTCTCCTAGTCCTAGTTCTACCTTCAATTTTTCCGTTATGGTAAAGCAAGAATTCCTAAATTCCAGCACTGTGTTGAGACCTGCTGACTAATACCTTTTTTATAAAATAAGAGTTTATGTTGTTTTTTACAGCATTTTGCACCACAGAGCTTATTTAAAAACAGAGTTCTTTTAAAATATTATGGAAAGAAAGAGAAGTTATTGTATTAGCCCTTAGATGTTAATCAAAACTACAGCCCTGCTCTGCCCTTACCATCAGCGAAAATTCTGGTCAGAAATTTGTGCCTTTCTTTACTTGTGTACTATACTCAAATTATCACCTGAAGGTCACAGAGGATGTCATCAGCAAGGAACGGAGCTGGATAAAATAATTTATACTAAAAAAAAAAAAGAAAAAGGAACAGTCGTGACTTCTTGTCTGTTTGAGACATCGAGAACCAATGAATGCCGTTGTATATTTTAGGACACAGTGAAGAAGTGCAAGCCAAGCCATATGAGCTCTGCTATGCTGCAAAGTGTTTGAGTGCTTTAAAATATTTTCATACTCCAGAGGCTGGAATAGGCTGTGAATTTATGTTTTTTGTTGCTATGGTAATTTGTATTGTCAGAGTTTTAATAACCTCATCAAAAACATGCATTCAAGAGCAATGTGGCACCTCTACATAATTTAACACCAAGCCATTCATGGCTTGTGGTACCATTTGAAACACTGCACAAGGAAATTAAAAACAAATAGAAATAAATCACCACAATACTGAAACTAATAAATATTTAGGCTGAAAAGGTGAGCAGCCAATGGAAAGATAAAAATATTTCCAGGGAAGTGATGGAAGCCTCTATCACAATTTTTCTCCTACCAACAGCAACACCAAGGTTAGACAACATCGGCAGTAATTAGACCAAAACTATGGTTTTATCATTTTGTTTGTTTATGTATGTGCATGTGAAAAGTGATTTTAACCACCGGTTTTTCAAAAATCAGATTTGCTGGCTTTGAAATATGAAGTATATGTGTTGCTAACATTAAGTTAAGGCAGGTTAAAAATACAGGCTATAACCTACAGGGACATCACAACTATTACATGTAAGAAATACATTTTGAGTTCAACTTCATTAATGTCATTGGCATTTCATCAGGGTGTAATTTGTTCCTATATCTAAATTTCCTCAGTGTCTTAATATGCTGTCAAATGACCAGAACCATTTATTTGGAAGTTTTACATGCTGCTTGTGCATCATTTGCAGGAAGAGATAATTATGTTTCGGCTCTTTGGTTTATTTTCTGCTTGAACTTCATTGCTTTTAAATAGTTTTTCTAACTCTAGTGCCTGAATTCTTATTGCTCTCTATAACTACCTGAAAGGAGGTTGTAGAGAGGAGGGAGCTGGGCTCTTCTCCCAAGTGACAGGGGACAGGACGAGAGGGAATGGCCTCAAGCTCTGCGAGGGGAGATTTAAGCTGGACACCAGGAAAAAATTTTCACAGAAAAGGTCATTGGGCACTGGAACAGGCTGCCCAGGGAGGTGGTTGATTCACCTTCCCTGGAGGTGCTTAAGGCACGGGTGGACGAGGTGCTAAGGGGCATGGTTTAGTGCTTGATAGGAATGGTTGGACTCGATGATCCTGTGGGTCTCTTCCAACCTGTTTTTTCTATGGTTATTCTATGGTTAAATAAGGAAGGGAAGAGGTACTTTAATAAATAACTATTTTTTCAGTTTCTGTTATGGTATGATACATTAGAGTGGCAACAAGTTTTACTAAGAGAGTTCAAATTACACAGGGCCAAATACTCTGTATTAACATAATACTGTGCATTAAATATTCGAATACTGTGTATTAACTTAACTGAAGGGTGAACTTGAATCCATTCCAATGATTGACAGATGCACAAGGTGTTACTACATGTAGTTCCCCTCTGAATGTTTAGTTTTCCTCTGGACTGATTCTTTGCTTCTCATCCCAACATGTATTCTAGCCTTTCTTCAGCCACAATCACATAATAGCTGCTATTTTAGTATGTAAACATGGTTTTAATTTTACTGAAAACAAGACAACACACATTTTTTTTATTGCCCTAGCTCTTACTTGCAGCTAGTATATATAAAACTGCTACCAGTCCTTCTGGCTTTATTTTGCTACTGAATAAGAAGGAACAACAACTTAGAAAGCAAGTGCTTCAAGCCACAAATACATGTTGGCATTTTCATGGAAGGGACAACACAAGCAGTAGATTTGCAGAAAACCTTGTAACAGAGTGCTCCAGAGAGACTGTTGAAAAATTCCACAGGGATTCAAATTTCATTTTAACACTGTGATGTCAGGGTTGGTGGAAAGGCCAAGCATAGAAATTATGGCATAGGTAAAATCTCCTGCACCACCAGAAGTGCCTTTTAACAAAACCATCTTCCTCCCTGCTGCTAGAGTTGCTCTGATGACCAAACTGTTCCTTTCTCGGGCAAAGGAAGAGTTCACAACCTCAAATACCTCAGAAAGGAACTTCTTGATTTTGCATCTGTCTCATGGCTCTAGACACACCATCCTCCTAACCCAAGCCTTTGCCATGGCACTAGAGAACATGCATTTACTGCTTTCCAGTCCTCAAGGAGCTGATATTCTCCCTCAGTGCAAGGGGCTAGAAAGAGGCATATTCGCTATGCATATCTTAATAGTCTTGAATACTCTGAACAGTAATCAGAGGTTCCCCAGGTGCACAATTCTAAATGAATCTCATACTGAGCTTTTATTTTTAGAGAAATATAATGATCAAAATTCAGAATAGCACGGTTATGACTGTCACTCCATTTCAAGGGACTTAAAAATAACTAGAGTTAAAACATTTAAGGTTAATTAAGGAAAACAAAAAGATTTATATTACACAGAGTAACCTTGCCTATGAGTTGTGAATTGCCACAGGATAACAACTGAATTAATTTCTTCCGTGGCTTTATGATGTGAGTCAGGGTGGGAAGGTAGAAAAATACAGACTAAATAAGACAGAAGAAAAGGTTTATGTGATGTGGAGTTTGTCAAGAAAGTTCTATTTATATAAAAGGTGTCATTGCTTATGGATGAGTAAGTAGGATTTGAATATTATGGGAGGATGCAAAAAGAATTACAGGTCATTCCATCAGCTCTTCTATACTGGCATAGCAGCACTTCTTGAACATTGCTCCATCAGTTCTTGAACACCATGAACTGTTGAGATATACTCAATATTGTAAGTCACAAACTATTCTTTTCCAGCCGTATGCTCAAGTCTACAAGTGTTAATAAAAGGACTTTTGTTGCAGCCACGAAATTACCTTTCAGCATTTTTCATTTTCATATATTTATCATCACTAGATCGTCTATATTGAGTACTATTAAAATATACAAATTATTTTGCTTTGCTCTCTTTTCAGCTGTTGTAGCCACCAGCAGAAACAAAGGCTCTCTCTGCACCTCTCTAAAACAGAAAATATCTTCCTGTTAGCAGGGAGTGCAGTTGCTTAGGAGACTGTCAGGCCCTGTAAGAATTTTAGTAGCTGTAATATGAGATGTTATTGTATCAAAGCAAGTTTTAGCATCAATAGAATAATCACAACTCAACTCCTCTTTAAAACACTGGGTTGTTTCTTTGTTCCATCTCATAATTAGAATGTGTGTCAGAGCTTAAGCAAGAAGGCTTTTCAGATACCTGTTTAGAAATAATGAGGACTTGACTCTGCGCAAGCTGTTTAAGAAAGCAGACACCTGCCTACTTAAGTACCCAGCCTGGGACTAGGCTGCATCTTCTCAGATTCAGTGAGCTACAAAAGCATATGAAAGAGGAAGCCGGTCAGAAAACTCTTGTGTCTTCCTCAAAATCACTTTCAACAAAAGCTTTTCTTTCTTTTCTTGAAGAAATGTTGTCTACCTACAAAGAAAAGCTCTGTATTTTTATAGCCTGCATCTCAGATAGCCAGTGACTGAACGGGTCAATATAATATTTATCCAAACATTCACAGTCCATGATATTGCCATAGAGTGTGTTCCTGTCATCTCCAGCCTTTTTTAGTCCTTGTCATAAAGGTTCTGGGCAGAAAACCACCAATCCAACAAAATACTCATCAAGGAAACGTTTGATCAAATTATTTTCATAGTCCCTTTATTTTCACTGTCGTTCAAGATTCAGATAAGAGACTTCATGGCCATCTCTGCTTGCTCTTGAGCACAGCTAAACAACATTTCTCCAAATATTAGCGATTCAGCCACTTTTTAGGTCTTAGCATGTGTTTCACAAATATTTTATGAGCAAATTATATGATAACCACTCCATAATACAAACTTGAAAAGAGCCACTGCTTGGTTTGCAGAAGCACAGCTGCCAGATTGTATTCGTAAGAAGACTTTTTTCCTTTGAAAGAAAACATTTTCATGTTTCAGTCTGGAAAGGAACAAAGCCCTAAACAGAGTATTTTACAGTCCTTTGTCTACAATTATCAGATACGTCCCTCTTCTTCTGATGTTGTTACTTATGAGGCTGAGCCACTGATGTTGTGTTTGAAAAGAGGGGCTGGGAAGTGATGGGATAATAATAACTGGTGTCCCGTTACCATCCATTTCTCATGCTAATGACCTACCTGTTCCAGGAGGTACGGGAGGATCAATGAGCTGTGTCAGACTGGTACAGACAGGGAAGGCAGTGATGGCAGAAGTAAAAGTGGGAAAAGAGGACTCCGATTTATGATTGTGTCCTGGGCGTGGTCCCTGTATGATTTGAGAAAAGTGCTGCCCTTCACCATGGCAAACTGAAAAACGTTACCTAGCCCACAGTTTTCTCACAGTAAGTGAGGCAAGACATGCCTGTAATCCAGAGATTTTGTTGTTCATTTTTACAAGCCATATTCCAGTCAGAAACAAAGCCAGAGTTTTCTGAAGAAAATGAAATCCTATGAATAGCTCTGCCCAGTCATTAAAGAAAAATCTTTGAAAATTTTGCTTACAGACATGAAAGGGAAATTTGACTTTCAGAACATCACATTTAGGGGGAACAATGAATTTCTTTTTCAAAGTGAAATGTCACCAAAGTTTTCAACAGAGGCTATCACAGCAAACAGAGCAATTTATTCAACATTCTAGAAACTGCCAAGGCAGAATTGATAATAACATGACCAAGTTTGCAATTCAATTTATTTCTGTTCTTTTCCTATTTAATTAATTCTTGATAGTTGTAAGACAAGACTACTTTTCTGTATCACAAGTGAACAAACTAAATTCAGATGCTTCTTTATCCCTTTTTTTTCCCCCCGATTGCTCACAGGACTTATTACAGAAGAACCACATGTGCTGCATTTGATGAGAAAAGGAAATATCTCATACAAAGTGTCTCCTGTGAAATGGTGGGAACCCTTTATCATCTGACATCTAGCCAATTAGCAGCAAAAGATTGCAGGAGCTGATCAATTATGCCCCATAACCTGGTTAAATTTAAAGGAATTTTTAAAAAAAATGCAAAGGGGAGTGCTGATTTTCTCTGCAGCAATGAAATAATTATGCCATTGGCTATAGCAACTGAAGAACATTTTCTCTAAAGCTGGTAAAAATAAGTTGATGCAGTTTTGGCAGAAAAAAATCCCTAGCTTTCTGCAGAAATTCATATTTGAAAACTTTCCATTTAAAATGCTAAACTTTCTGTAAGTTAATTTGAAAACAGAATATTTCAACAAGCAACAAAAACTTACCAACACCTTTATTTTTTGAGTATGTGAAAATTGCCTGCTACAAATTTATAACTTTGTCCATTGAAATACTTATAAAAAAAATCAAGAAGGCTGTTGAAAAGCATCATAGGCTCATTAAATCACTTTTGCAAAAGTAAGTCATATAAGCATAGTAATTTGCTCACTGAAGACTTTTAATACACATTCTACATTGTGTTGCATCAAAGTTCATCTTGGCATTGACATCTGACTTGCTGCAATATCTGTGGAACCAAAATGATAAAAGAATGAACACAATAATGTGCTCCTAATTGTTGTGCTAAGCCTTAATACAAGGTAGGGTCAGAAAGACAAGGAGCTTAATTGATTTTATTCTGGAAACAAAGACAGCATGCAAAAAATCTGCTGCTATTATATCAGTGGGAACAGTCATTAAAAGCTTATTAGTGGGAGAGGTCCAGGCAATAAGACGCAAACACAGAACATTAAAGGAAATAAAGTTTGCCCAACAAGGATAGTGCGGTTTTATTTCCCTCACTGAAGTTTCTTCTGTACTATAATATGATTAAGATAGTTACCACTCTGTAAATCTGAAACTTAAGAGCGTATTCAGCAGGCAAAGGTACGAGATAATGACTGCAATGAAGCAGCAACATCTACGCCTACGACAGGCCTGGGACACAGCTGAACTCTGGGAAAGTTTGGTTCTGTAGTTTGTACAACGAATGCGAGCTGTACAACTCTTCCTTAAATCTCCGTGCCGATAGGCATGCTCGTCCTTTCGATAACTGCATCAGAAACCCATTAAGAGATCAGACCGCGCCTACTACCCCCTGACTATGGAGGAATGATGATGTTCCTCTCCTCACAGCAGAGTAAGTTGCAGTTCAAGGCTGCAGAGGAACAGGGAACGTGGAGGTAGCAGCAGCTCTACAGCTTTCTGATACTCCTTCATGCAGAGAAAGCTATTGGATGTTTAATAGTGTATTTATCAACACATCAAAGGAAGGAAATAATTCACCTTCTGCCTAACAGGCAAAATAAAGACACAAATGTATCACAGATAGGATTGTAATCTAGTCATGTGGCTCCAGTAGCACAGTTCTAGGAATTTTTCTAGTTAATACTGTTGAATCCTCAGGAGAGGGCCCTGTCTTCCCAAAATCCAGGGCAACTAAAACTGCCCTGAAATACATTAGGTTTTCTTGAGACCCATTCATCATGTTGGAAGTATTTTTGTGATTTTTATTTTAACAATAATGAGCATGTTACATCCTAAATAATATCAGCACTATGATCCAGAAGACCTTTTCAAACAGCTGTTTAGCAGGGTCACATTCGGGAAAAAGCATCAAAAAATTACACTCAGATAAAACAGATGCAGATGAGCCTTCCCTCCTAAGTCACATGCAGGGGGTAACTCAATGAAATTCAGCTTTGCTTAGCTATTTATGGAAGGGATTATTAACATTGATTATAAACTCCACTGCTCAAATGTTGCAACTATAGGGTTATTTCAATTTATACAGCTGTATTATGACATAATTAATGCTTAATTGCAAGTCCTCCCACCCCTGCTCTCCTCACCATGAAAAAAATACCACAAGTCTTGAGCTTATTTTTAATCTAGAAGTGTTACAAAATATACCAGAAGGGAAAAAAACATCTTGTGGCCTTTTCTATGGGAGCACTTGCCATTCTCTTCTCCTCACTCAAACTACCAAGCACAGTAGTTAAAAAAGAAGGGTTTCAACTCCAGTTGTGTGGGTTTAAAAGAGTATATCATGCCTTACTACTCCCGGAGTCGTTGCCTGAGTTTCTCCTCAAATTGCTGTGCAGTTTGGTCTTAGAAGGCAATTTGCAAGCAGTTCTTCTCCCCTAGGTTCTGAAAAGAAAGAGCTGCTGAGCAATTTCTGCCTTTCAGATAGAAAAATATAAAGCCAGCCACCACCCACAGCCATGAAAAACACCTTTAAATGAGGCTTAGTCTGTTAGTATCTTTTACTTCTCAGTCTATGACTGGTGGGACCCTGCAGCAGCCTGGGACCTCCAGACCTTCATCCGCCAGCTCAGCCAGCCCAGACTTGGTTATAACACGGCTGTGATCTCCCCCACCACTCAGCCAAAGCTTCCCTGCCCAGAAAATGCACGGGGCCACATAACCTTGGGAAGAGAACCGTGAGTCCAGACCTGCTCCTGATGATGATAATGAGAAGAGGTCTTGACTCCCGAATGTAGGAGCTTTGAGTATTCAAATTACACACACACGCACACATACCCCATGTATTGTGGAAGCATGGTTCAGACAAAACCTAATGTTTTTAAAATATCGCCTTATAATTATATCCATCATCTTACAAGTGCTAATCAGAAACATTTCTCCTATTTAAATGCATGGCCAAATCCCTTGAAGACAAATGATGAATGTTTACTGCCTTTGGACAATAAAAATAAGAGTCTGAGGAAAGTTGAAGATAAATTAGCTTATCTGCATGTTTAGTGTGAAAAGGGAAATATATTTATTATTTACCAGCAGTGTGACTTGTCATATTCAACAATATTTTAATTTTGTATAGTATTTATTCTCATGATTTTTCTGTGGGCTTGAATGAGAATGTTTCTTTCCTGTGCTGAATTATTGGGCCACCGTCACCTAGAGAAACTCAAGTTTATACTCTTTAAACAGTCAGACAAAAAAAAGCAAGGCAGCATCTGTGAACGAGGCAACAGCTTTCCGATGACCAAGCGTTAAGAGCAGACAAGTGGTATTTCAGTCGGATAATTTGAAGGTAGTGCCTAAAATTAATAATATATCAGCAGAGTCAGTGCCTGTGGTGAGGTTACTAGAGGTCTTTGTTTAAAAAACGTTTATTGTTTAATATATCCTTCAGGGTAAAGCGATGTGCTAGGAATTCATAAGCCATATTGCTGCTGTTCTCTCTTTTCAAGTGGCCTCCTTTCAAGACTGGCTGTGGCACCAGAGGCAGAGGGGGAAGAATAATAGATTTCAGATTCCCTGCGGAATATGGGTTTCAGAGAACAAGCAGATGAGACGGGGCTTGCATGCTCCCAGCTCTGGGAGGCCTGATATCAAGAGAATAGAGCTTTTTCATTAAAATAAAAAAGCAGTGAATTATTAGGACCCCAGCAGACAGCGAAGTTATTCACTGAAGGAAGACTAGACAGCAGAATAAAAACATTGACTGAATGACTGGTAGAGTGGAAGGGAAAGCACAAAAGAGCAAGAAAAGCCAAAATATGAACAAAGTAACTGTCCTGTGTCTGCACTGCCGTGTCTTGCCAGCTCCTGCCCTCGTTGAGCTCTTAAGGGGTAAGGAAATGATGGATTACGGAAGATCACAGCATGAAGATGTACTGAAGTAAACAACTCAATGAAAATCAAATACATTGCAGAGCACAACTGCAAAAATAAACAGAAGTTGAGAAGGGAGAAGCTTTGGTCTGGTTAATGCACTAGGATTCAGGACACTGGGGTGCAGTTCTGTGGTTTGCTGTGGATTTTTCCTGTGGTAATAAGAAACCAAATGTCCTTGAGATGCAGTAAGAGGAGAGACTTCCCTTATTTCTGGTGGCAGTAAGGAATAAACCTCTACTCTTCTGGAAGGGTTTCAGTCTTTCTAAAACTTGTGATGGGCTCTATATGGGCACTTCTGAAAGCAGTTCACCACATGTAAAAGAATGACAATAAAGAACATTGTTCTTGAAAAGTAAACTGAGGCACAACTGTTAAGAAACTTATCTAAAGTCATTAACAGACCCAAAAATACAAATCCAATACTCCTGAGTAAAATATAACTGTTAAAAATAGAGTTTTTTTAAAAAATGAGAAGCATATAAATTAATTCTTCTATACCAGAGGCCTGCATTGTCCAGTCAAAACCCTTCTCATTCCAGACTTAGAGTACTTAGATTGAAGAGGCAACTTTGAGGAGAATAGATGGAAGAATGGGTTTCCAGAAAAGCAGGATGGCGTAACTCTCTCTATAGAAATTACATCTCATCTTGCAATAGTCTTGTAAATAAGACCCATCTCTTGTGTGTGTGTCTGCCTTTGTGAGCCTGTCATTCACCCACCTCTTGATATATGCGTTCAAAAAGCTTGTACTCCCCACACATTTCCTTTCCAAGAGTAAGAAAGCACCTTGGTTTTGGCCAGCTATAATTTTCTCCTCAAAATACACCTTTATAATGTCTAGTGAGAGATGGTGCTGCATCAGCTCAACAATATTGCCAACTTAAAACTTCAGCACCTGAGTGAACAGTGAGAGGCAGAGTTTGCCCGAGCAAAACAAAGACACTCTTTGATGTTTCTTAGACAATGATAGTGTGTGAAATTTTTGCATCAGTTGACATTTGTAGAGGAGCTTAAATCTGAAGCGTGTGAGAAAAAAATATTTGATTTCCTCTTTTAGTGCAGGACTGAAGGACAGATTAATGGGTGGGGTAGAGAAGCTCAGTTGCTTGAGATCCAAGAACATAAGGTTTTTATTGTTTGCTACACAACAATGACAATGTGGATAGGAAAATGGGGGAAAAAAAAAAAAAGAAAAGAGAGGCCAAAGAAAAAATCTAGCAGAGCAGCACTCAAAGAGAAAACTCAGAGAGGAGCAGGAATTCAACTAGAAGACTCAGTTGGGAGAGAAAACCAGTGTCCAGACACAGATCACATTGGTATTCATAGTGTGTTATATCTGCTTATTTGGCAAATCATCAGTTTAATTTCTGATCCCAACAAATCACCAAAGTGATCATTGTCCCACTAATCTTAAGTGGGAAGAAAGAATTATGCGCATGACAGGAAACAGATGTCTGCACTGGCTGTGCTGAGTCACATCAGATACTTCAGGGACTGCAATGAAGAATTAAATCCATGTGTAACATGCTGAACTGACTAAAATCAGAAGAAAATCTTGAATATCTTTTGTGAATTCATGTCTTAGTTCTTTTGCTCCCTATCCCACACCTTAACATATTTTCCTACCTAGATTATTTTATCTGTTCCATACAGTGATCTGGCAATATTTTAACTCTTCTATTTCCAGTCTGAGCTTAAATCTGGTATGGGACTGATATCTGCCTGATATAAAATAGAAATAGGAAAGGCAAATGTTCCCCGTTTTGAGTTATGATTTGAGCAGATCTTGTTCAACTGCTGTTGCTGTTGTTAAGTGAAGGAGACCAAATGATGATACTTTTGCTCCTATGCAAATTACTTTGTTCCAAGTGCAGCTCCATAGAGATTATAAACAGCTGTTTGTGGACTGATGTGCTGTTTGAAAGAAGTGAAAGGATCACAGTCCAGAGCACTGTAAGTAGAGAGGGATAATAATGTTCTCATCTAGAATAAAATAAGACAGCATTTTATCACAATGAGGTCTGCTTTAGGGTAGTAAAGTCTTCACACATTTCAGTTTATTATGGAGCCAGAAAAAGCCGTAAAGACTCAATGTCTTATTCCACATATGTAAAGACTCATATGATCAGATACTTTTGCAGATATGAAGGTAACCAGCTGACAGATATGACTATGGCATTTGTGCCTGAGATGCCAATGTCTCCAGCTCTGTGAATAGCAGGGCTTTTTTTCTTCTTCAAAAAACTCACAGCCAAACAGAACTGTACTTTCAAGAACTAGTCTTGAAGAAAAATTGGCCCATTCTTTATGCCAACTGTGAGATCTGATTCTCCTCACTCATTAAAGAAACGTACTGTTGAAAAATTTATGTATGTTGTTTACTTCCAAAGCTTCCAAAATATTTCACCACCAAAATGATGCCACACTTTTGAAATATGGTTGCCTTGAAAACAAAAGCTAACAGCAGAAACAGAAGAAAAACTATGAAACTGTGATCAAATGAAAAAGGTGAATTGTTTCAAAAGTGTTCCTCATAGTCCACATAACCCTTTCCATACAAAATATTGACAGTGTGTCAAAAATCTTTTACCAGTAAAAGCAAGTGTCTACTGATAAGAACACAACAAAACCCATACTTAAAATTAGAAATTGCGATAAAGTGAAGTACATCTGAATGAAGAGAATGTGGGACGTGAAGTAAGAAACTCCTAACTGTCATCCTGGTGTCTATACAGAGTCTTTACATGGCTCATCACCAGACCTAGTAGTGTGTGCACCCCCTCACACTCCCTCCTGGGGACTAGATGTCTGTTTAGAAACATTCTGATGTATTTACTGAGTAGAAGTAAGAATTTACTCAACTAATTTTATTGACTCGAGAAACAAAACGAATAATCTGCTAGCAGCAGTATCAGGATCTGACTCAGAACTATTCTGATCCAAAAATTATGGTGGGAAGACTCACACTGATTTCAAGATACTATGTATTGAGCTTTATGTTGAACTAAGTTTTTGAAGATATAAAGCTCTATATTAATTCTAAATAGGGTTATTACTTAGTGTGTTTTCATTTTAAGAAGTACCCTACTAACCGAAAAATTTAGGGACAAATAGCTACAGCTCCAAACAAATGAAAACCAGATGTAGACCACAGTGCTGAAGTACAAAGAGGGTCAGCTGACATATAGAACTTGCAGATAGCTGGATGCATAAATTAAGCCGGAAAGTTAATTGAACAGGTAAGCTACCTTCTATGGGAAACAGATTAAGCAATAAATTCAAGCATCATCAATCTAAAATTGTGCACTTAAAATTGCTTCTTCTGTTGATTCTGCATTTCAGTGCATTGGACCATTAGTTTTTATTAAAATATAACAATGCTGTTGAGTATGCCATTAACTAGCTTTTACCAGAGAAAGAAATAGAGACAAAAGACCATAAACTTATCCTGATGAATGTGATTTGGCCATAAATACAATTATATGTCCTGATGGACTGACTTGACTTCATGTGCTATACATCTGGAGAAGAAGGAGCAAATATCACATACAAGCAATCTCAGAAAAATTTAAAACAACTATCAGTTTGCAGCAAGAAAGCAACTGAAAAGGCAAATGTAGGAAGTCTCCTGATTTGGGAGAGATGAGGGGTGAACAACAGGACATTTTTGATACTGCATTGCATTTTTTTTTATCATAAGGATAGGTTCAATTTTAATTAGAAAACCTGATTCAGAAAAATGCTTATGCCATCAACAAATAGCTCTTTTATTTTGCCAGCACTCAGAACTTTAACAGGTGGTTAACTAACTCATTATTTCATGTGGGCTTTTTACCTACTTTTGTTTCTGAAGGCAGAAAAAAATTCTTTATTGTTACATGTTTTTTGGTAATACAGCAGCTGCTGTTTATGCTAATTCTTGCTTACTTGCAAATAGACCTGTGTTTATTTTGTGCCACGCCAGCTGTCAACAAAGACATTTGAAGAATAATTTCCATACTCAAAAGAAAGGCTCTGCTCGCTCTTCCTACTGCTCATTTTTTCCACATTTCAGACCCAACGTGTGTTGAACTGGAAAAGTGTCTAATGGTAACATAAAGGATGAACAGGACCTGAAATGCCTCATGATCCCATGAGGATCCATCAATTACCCTGGATACATGTGTGGGCCACTCTGAACACCCACTCTCCTTGTTGTTACACCGAGCTTGTTCTCTGAAACACGGTGCTCTCCAAAATGCTGCTAAGGACACTGTGACAGTCATATGGGAATGTCCAACTGTGGCAAGGTAGCCAGCTTGCAAGCTTTGGTGCCTACCTGTATCTGAGATGAGTCACTCTACACAGTCTTATAAAAACAGGGCAAGGGCAGCCTCATTACATAGAACATGTCATTGTGTTCAGGTGCAACTCAGATAACTGCAGACTTGAGACCTAGCTCTTATTTTATCCCCAACAAACTGCTCCTATAAACAACCTCTTTTATCAATCATCTATACATCTATACTATACTTTTATATATCATCTATATCATATATACATCTATACATCTATACTTACTTAACAAATTCATCTTGGTAGGACTGAAAGACCTCTTCTATCTGAGATCTTTCACCACTCAATTTTCCCCAGGCCAATGCCACAGCACTGTTTTCCCCAAGCATCTGGAATCGCTTGTATTTTCTTCTGAGATTTGAAGTTGATAGTACTTTATTCCTTAAGACAATATATTATTACCTATTAGCATTTAGTACGTTTAGTATTAACATCAGCAGAATCCCTGAGGACAAAACACTTTAAAAATCAATCATTCAGGGACACTTAGTCGTGATCAACAGAGCTCCTTTATCCCCTGTAGAGTTTTTTCTCAACAGAAGCTATTTACTTCTCCTGAAGAAACATATGCACATGAAATGACTATTGAGTAAAATGAAGAAGTATCGATTTATTGTTCATGCCTCACCAGCAGAGTCATCAAAAGCAGCTACGATCACCAGCTCCTCCTCAATGTACAACAGCACTGGGTTCCTGCACCTGGGCGCTGGCTCTGGGGCTGCAGGATCCTCTGCGAGGAGAGGACAACTCCGGTTCCAGAGGCCCCTCAGCAAGGCTGGTGCAGCCTTCCTGAAAGCAAATGTAAGAAAGGGTAAAATGCTGCACAGAGTGAGGGAAAAGTGTGATAAACAGCCCTGGGAGCACCCAGGTCAGAGTGGGGGGGAGATGCTGGGGGTGCCAGGGCAGAGTCTTCTGCAGTTGTGAGGGAGAGACCTGGGGGAGCCAAGAAGGGTTTGAGAAGGAGGGAGCGCCAGAGGGGAGCTGTCATGGATCGACCACAACCCCTGTTCCCTTTGATTTTTGAGGGATTTCCCTGTCTTTGTGATTTTTCATCTTTCTCCCCTGTCCTGTTGAGAAGTGGGAGCAAGAGAGAGGCTGGATGGGCATTGGTGGCCGGCCAAGCTCAAACTGCCACAACACCCAAAATGCAGGTGCAGGTTCTGATTGGTATGAACTTGCAGTCATGTATAAGAATTGTTTCCTCAATTTTCTATGACTTTCTAAGCACACCTTTCAATATCTTTCACCTTTAAGTAGCAGTTCCTCCCAAGGTGTAGGTAAATATGTTCTCCTCTGAGCGAGAGATTCCACTTAAAGGAGTTTATGCCAGTTCCAAGTTGTAACTATTGTGCTATTTTATGCACCATCCAATATCTGTGGACCTCCTACGGGCTTAACAGTGCATCCTCAAAACACCTCTGTCTGGCACAGTGAACAATTTATCCAAGGTCAGACTGGAAGTCTGTGGCAAACCAGGAACTCAGCTGAGAGCATTTAAGTCTGAGTTGCTTACTATAATCACCAAAACATTCTAAAATGTTTTATTAGGTGCCACAGCAGGCCAGAAAACTTCAGGGGATAACAGCTATTTTATTATTTTGGAATACATTCATAGCAACTATTTGTAGCCGAATGACATGAGAGAGTGTTGTCACCACCACATCTCATTCAGAAATAGCTGCCTGAAATCAGCTTTCACTTATTGCCATGTCTTTGCTGGCTATGGATTCTTACATTTATAAATCTAAGCAGAAGAACATGCCAGTATAAGTTGGTGATTTCTTCTTCTTCTACTACAATTACTTCCCTGCCAGCAGACATGAAGAGCATCACTGCATCTATTCTGACTTAGTGCACCCCATATGTCCCCAAGGACTCAGTCTATGATGGTGCCAACAGAAATTCAGAGTTTCACTGCTCTGATATATTTTATTCTATGTTGACTGCCAAAAGTCAGTTATCTAGGTTCTGTTAGAAGAAATGTTCCCCTAAAAGGCAAGTAACCCAGGTACAAGTAGCTAATTAACAACAGGGAGTTTGATTCATCCTTCACTTTTCTCTGTATTCAGAGTGGTAATTCTGGATTTGTGTGTTCCATTTTAGGAGTAAGAATAGGTTTATAGTAACATTTTACACGTAAATATGGACCTCTCTTTGGGAAAGTGCTATGTAAATGTTGCATAACATTGCTGCAGAAATCAAAAGCATAATATTTGTGTATATACAGTGTTAACCAGTTGAAACAACTGATTGCAACTAGTTCTCTTAAAAGCTGCTAATAGCTAAAACATTTACATGAGGTTTGTTCTACTCAGTGAAACAGTGTTTGCTAAAAGGGAAAGGTTTTATGCCCATTCCATGTGTCTCCACTGCACCCAGGAGTGTGTTGGGCAAAATGAGAGGGACGTATCTTTATAATCATGGCTTTTTATGTTTGTTGCCTCTTGAACTGCTTAAGCAGAATGGAAACAGGAGAAAACAGACATAACAAAGGGATGTGCCACAGTAGAAATAACCCTGGCACATGGAAATCTGTCTTCCATAATTCAGTCAATCATAGGTTATTTCCAAAGCTGTGCAGGTACATCAGTACCAAGTGAAATACCAGAGTGGGAGTAAGGTACAAGATATGGTCCCGGCTGGAAATTCTTATGTCAAATACCCATTTCAGAGCTCTTGAGTGCCTTGAACTCAATGGCTTTCACTAGGTAGGACAGTCCACAGGTTGGTGCTTCTTCAGAAACTGGAGCTATGAGCCAGTCTTGCTGCTTCCAGGCCAGCAGTTGGCAGATACTATTTGAAGCCACCAGAAGTATGTCAAGAATTACAAGCTACCAGCACATACATATCCAGGCTTCAGATCTGAACTCTGTTTCTGGGGAAATGTTCTGAATTTCCATGCAGTAAGTAAGATAGAGAAAAGTGGGTGGAGGAGAGAGAGGGAGGGCAGCAGAGAAGCTCTGGAAAAATTGCCTCACTCTGTCTCCGAGAGTGGCTGATACGGTGTCAAAGGGTAAATGGGAATACCAGCTTTCCATCTAAATGTCTTCAAGCGTTTTTTTTTAATAACTTGTCATTTCTTGGTGAAAAGAGCTCCCATAGCAATGATTTGTGGGAGTAATTGTAACAGTAAAAAACACTTGGAATTATGAAAAATAAAATCCTGCTGTGCTTCTGGGTCACAGTATCTGTGTCAACTTAGAGAAAAAGCTTAGCAGAGCCAGGCAAGAAACAGCTTCTCTCTGTCTGTGAGGCTGTTTGCTATGAAGCAGCTCTCTCAAATGAGGAGTAACTGGGTTCCAAAGTGAGATCTAATGAGCAATGTGCAAAGGCTGGTTTATGTACAACCTCTGGACAGTGACGTTACTGCGCACTCTCATCACCTGGTGTCGGGTAGCAGTATTCTAACCATATATACTGTGAGCAGGGCCCATATAAGTTCCCTTTACTATGATCCAGTCAGCACTAGGAAAGCTAAATACGTATCTTTAATCTTTCCAAGTGTAAGTGCATAACATCTTAACTTGCAATTAAAGCTGACAAAGCTGCCACTGAAATCTGAGTTTGTGGTGTTCAGCTCTCACTGTTGAGCCTTTACGGATCTGCAGCTGAAGGAGTCTAAAATTTTGCTTGTATTTATCTAAATGAGTGTATGTGTGTACTTGCTATATGTGGCCACATGTACAACTACAGTGGTGGGGTGGGCAAATTACGTCTGTGTTGCTTGCATATTTCTACATGTCCTTTTGATAAAAATGAGGGCATTATGGTTGATGAATTTTCAACATTTTGTTGTAAATAAGTAAATGTTTTCTCAGAAAATGCATTAGTTTTTGGCCATCTCTCTTTCTCTGAAAAAGTCTGCAAACTAATTCTGCTAGAATGAAGTCTCTGGTTTAGAAAAAGGGGATGATGCAGTTTGGAAGCGCGCTTTCATTTGGCAGGTTTAAATTGTGGGGAAGAGTTCCCATATGCCATTAACAACATGCACTATCTGTAAATGAAGCAATGAATAAATTATCACAAATAAACACAAACACCCAAAGACAGCCATGGCAATAAAGTAATAATAATGAAACTATGAAAGAAACGTTATCTTTTTCTAAGAGGTGTTCCTAACATGCTAGTTGGCAAGATGGAAATCAGTGCATTAGCACAGAAATGGCAAGATATTTGTTAAAAGCACCTATTTGATAAATGGTAAGTAAGTTTCAAATTCCTCAGCATAAGTTATTTACATACATTCTGCATACAACAAATCTATACAGACTGACACACTATTGGCAGGCATAAAGAATTATGGAATCAGAGAATCACCAGATCAGAAAAGATGTCTGATATCATTGAGTCCAACTATCCCTATCTGCCAATGAACCATATCCTTCAGTAACTCGTCTACCCATCTTTTAAACACCTCCAGGGATGGTGGCTCCATCACCTCCCCAGGCAGCCTCTGCCAGTGCCTGATGACCTTTTCTGTGGAAATTTGTTTCCTAATGTCCAATCTGAACCTCCCTTGGTGGAGCTTGAGGCCATTCCCTCTTGTCCTGTCCCCTGTCACTTGGGAGAAGAGACCAACACCCACCTCTCTGCAACCTCCTTTCAGGTAGTTGTAAAAAGCAATGAGGTCTCCCCTCAGCCTCCTCTTCTCCAGGCTAAACAACCACAGCTCCCTCAATGGCTCCACATAAGACTTGTTCTCCAGCTCCCTCACCAGCTTCGTTGCTCTTCTCTGGACTCGCTGCAGAGCCTCAACATCCTTCTTGTGGTGAGGGGCCCAGAACTGAACACAGAATTCAAGGTGTGGCCCCACCAGTGCTGAGTACAGGGGCAGAATAACCTCCCTGGACCTGCTGGCCAGGCTGATTCTGATACAGGCACACTGCTGGCTCGTGTTCAGTCGCCTGTCAATCAACACCCCCAGGTCCTTCTCCGGGCAGGTTTTAACTTTGGAGGCATTCACACAGATCCTGTAGCCTGCAAAAAAATCTTAATGGAGCTCACAGATAGCAATCAACAGTACTGGAGGCCAAGCTGTACAATCCTGAATCATACAACTAGTATTTCTTTCACCTACAGTCATCAAACTCAATTAAATTTTAAAAACCTATAAATCCTCCTGTAAGTCATCTAGTCATTGTTTTTGGCCACAAATTGGAAAAATACAATCCTTGTATCTCATAGTGATCTGACTGCATTCTTCTGAAGAATGCAAATTTAGCCATTTCTGAACAGAGAGTGTTGGTCTGACACAGGGTTCTCTGTCTCACCAGGCCATCCGTTAAGGATTTAAAACCAACAAAGTGGTAAAACAAAGGAAAAACAATTAAGCCAGTAGAGATTTTAATTTTAGAATGCGTCACATCAAAGCACAGGATCTGATAAGAAACTGGCATACAAATACAGATATTTAGAGCATTTAACCTCTGTTTGAAATTAGCAGAGGAGTCATCTGAGCCAGATTTAGGTACCTAAATGCTCTAGTATACCAGGATCCTATCCTCTCCTTCCAGCAAACAGCTTGCCTTGCAATACATTTTGATTCTGCTGCTGGCTGACACACTGGCTGGCTGTCCAATGTGCCAAGTGATGCATGCATGTACCTGAAGACAGGATTAAGTCCTGAGAATCTGCATGTTGCTTCAAATGAAGGGTTATACAGTAGAGCAAGAAGGAGAAAACACTTTGGAGCTGTGAACTTCTTTTTGTTGCTGTTGTCTAGAGATGGGATCAGAAAAGAAGCTTCAGGCAGAACATCTGTAATACAGACAGACAGACGTCTGCAGTTGCAGCTCCTTGCTTTATCTTTTTCAGAAATTAACATATATTCATGGAGTTTCTTTCCCCCTCATGACAAAAAAACAGGCAATCCTCCCTTAAAGCAGTTCAATCTTCTGCTTTACTGGAAATGGGGCGGTGGGTGAGATTTATTTGTTAAACATTGCCATAAATATTTAGCAGAGCAGGACTTGGTTGAGAAGAGGACATCTAAACAGATTGCTCGTGAGCTAACCCTTGGAGATTTTCCAGATTTCTCTCTTTCTCTCAATTTTTTTTTTCCCTTACAGAGAAGCTAAATAAACATTTGAAGAGAAGTGTACATGACTGGAACAAAAAAATCCATAAATATTTCACAAGAAAATTAATAAGATTCAAGATACCACTTTCTGATTATCAGTGTGGCTGCTACTTTTTTTTTTTTTTTTTTACAGTGGCAACCAGTGCATAATGCTAATCACTTAGTGTCTTTCAAGTTTTTGAAACTCCTTGGAAACACATCCCCATCAAAATGCTTTGAAGTTCAATTTTAATTTAGATGCAAACTATCCCAAAAGTACTGATAGTCTAAAAAGCGCCTCTGGCAGTCAGTAATTATAATGCAATATAGCTGTCAGATTTGATTAGGATGTTGTTTCAGTCACTCAGTCCATGCTGTACCATTTAGCCTCACATGATCATTTAAACATTCCTTCCCAGGGCTCAATAGTTACCCAGCACTTGGGTATCTAATAGATGTGCCTTTATTTACTTGTTGGTTTTCAATCATCCAGATCCTCCAGACCATTGGAATGATAAAGTTGTGCAGAAAAGCACCCTACAATCTCCTCATTGTACAGATATTTCTTTTGCAGCTTTTCATCTGCAAGAGATTCACAGCATAAGTCTTAAAACAATCTGCCAGTATTATGGCTTAATAAAAGAGCAATATTGTATCACAATGCAGGAGTTTGAAGAATATCGCTATAGCTGAAAGACCCATTCCTATTCAAATAAATAACATTTCGAGGATAAGAATAACTCTTTTGGGAAGAATTCCTGTGCTTCTGAATCCATCATGCATCCACTATGCAAGTGCAGTGCATTCAGGTGACTTTAGAGGGGCTACCCTAGCCAGGTATCTGCGATAGGCTACTTTGTTTAATTTAATTCAATTTACATTTCTTGCTGCTTTCAATACATGCCGTGAACAGTAATAACAGAGGATGTGAATTCCAGAAAACACAGGCAGCTTAAAGAGCCAATCTGACTTCAGATACTCAAAATAAAGCTGAAAGAACTTCTTTTTGGCCCAAAGCCCTAAGCCAACACTCTTACACTCCACCTCTAGGAAGGGCACTGGGGAGATGCACTGTCAAGTTTCAGAGTGGTATTAGGAGTATATGAGAAAAAAATTCTCCTATAAGCAGAAAGGCAACATCAAATACAAGGGATACTAATATCTGTCTGTCTGTGAGATTTCCTCTGTGAACTTCTCCGTGCCATTCCTCTGGTTAAGGCCCAGAGCCAGCACGCTGCCTCCACACTCTCCTTGTGTATTCATTCTGTTCCCCCCTTCTTGGAATCCTCTATCTGAAACAGACACTGCATGTAATGTCTGAAAAGAAGGAGGCTTTTAATTGCTTGGGACATGCATTTTGTTCAGCTCCATTGTTTCAATTATTTAAAGAGGTGAAGAGAATCTGGCTAGGCTTGGGATTTGGCAATGTTGGCTAATGTCACCCTTCTTAATTCTGCCTCTTCTAGATGCTTTTCAGCAGTCAAGACAGAGAAAAATCACAGTTCTGAGAGCTCTTGCTTCAGACAGCCCAAGTGCTGTGAATCCCACAGACCAGCTAAGTTCTTCCTACACAAGCTTTTCCTCCTGCCCACCCATAAAATAAGATCTCATTATAATCCAAAGCTCTTAGTCCAAGATAGATTTGAAGGTCACAGTAGCAGCCCCATTGATTCTAGTGCCCAGAAAAAAATTAGTTTTCCATTTCTTTTACTGTGTGCCTTAAACACACCAATAGTCTGTTCAGGGTCATGCTGAAAAATAAGCCTATTAATACAGCAGGGTTCCAAAATATTTGAAGAGCTAATTCAGCAGAGTTTATCTCTCTTGTGTAGACTTCACTGGAGCCAGCATTCTTTGCTCTGCATTCAGCCACTCTGAATATCAGTTAGGGCATTTTACTCAGCCACAAAAGAACTGCAAGCAGAGATGAATCTCATCCTTTCTTCTTTCGGACAGCTAGGAAGCCACCAGCCTCCCATTTTAAAGCTAACTACTGAAGACAGCTTAATGAGGCTCAGGGAAGATCACCTTGAATGTTAGCCAACAGCCCATTGTCACAAGAAAAGTTTCTTATGTCAAAAACTGTATTGCCCTTGAATAAACCAATTTGATTCTGCTTAGATTAGGCCCATGCTCGTTCTTGCTCCTTCAGCTGTCACAGTGGGAAGCACGAATGTGTGTGGGATGCTTATAGTGAGAAAGACCAGGGTATCATATTAGAATCTTGGTTGTAATCATTAGGTTGGGAAAAGCTACAGTGAATAGTGAAGAATGAAGGGTTTAGAGACAGACTCTTCCATTCATTTGCAAGTCAGGAAGAGAGACAGACAACACTGAACAAAAAGTCCTGCCTATGTGCATGCACGCTCAGCTCAGTTTGTGAAACTTTCCCATGTTTCCCTGTGGGCATTGCATGCATGCATAACTATGCATCTTTTCATGGTACCTCCAGTTTGAGAAAACCTATTAGAAGAAGAGCAAATAAAAATCACGTAAGTGCAAGAAAGCGTATTTTCACACAACCAGGGAATGTATTAACATTTCTCTTCCTACAATAACAGAAGAATATATGGGAACCTGAATACTTGAAGAAATATGGTTAATGCTGACCTTAAAATAGCCCAGAAGTATTTTCAAAGGTTTCAGTAAGATTGCTTAAATATACCTTCAGCATTTTATGCCTGCTGTTAATCAGATATTTATTACAAATAACTTATTTCTGATTTCTTATTTCTTATTGCAAATTATTATTATTTCTTATTCTTATTTCTGATTTCTTATTACAAATAAGTTATTTCTGAGACATTCACCTATAAACCAAACATTATAATTAGACAATGAGGGTGCTTTGACCACAGTTCCATATGTGAAACGTAGAAGTCTCATCTCCACTTTGAAGCCTCTCATCTGGTTCTTGCAGTTGTCTTCCATCCTTTCATGTGTGTAAGACATTTCAGGCACCTGCCACACTGGGATTCAAGTGTAATCAGAATAAACTTTCTGGTCTTGTTATGAAAATCATGGCATCTGATCTTGTTATGAAAATCATGGCATCCAAGGAACATGCAACTTGACAAGTAGTCTGCATCAGAAAAGATGGGCTGCTTCTTAACAAATCATGCAAGTTTTGTCATTTCTCTCATGGATTAAGAATGTACTTAGTCAAGAGAATGCATCTGTCCAAGTGGGGAGGAAGGAGAGAAAGCCATATGCCTGAATGAACTGCTGCTTAGGAACAACTAAAGAAAATCTAGAGGGTTGGCTTGAGATTTAGTTCTCTGGAGGGGAAGACCAGGAAAAAATTACTGCAATCTGTTCATGTACAAGAGAGGTACAGAGGAAAAGACAGGAGGGCATAGCGATAGGAACATCTGCAGAAGTAATCCTTCTGAATAACAAGCAGCATACACTGGTTTGGAAGAAACATCCATGCGATAAGCAATAGAAACCTCCACACTGGTGTAAGGAGCTCCCCTTTCCCCAGAACTGGCATAGGAAAGTGGTGGGAAGGGCACATGACAGCCTGAAAACAGATGAGGGATAGATAGTTCATTAAGTGGCACAACATCCCTTTCCTGCTATGCACTCAGTCTAAAGGTGGTGTTAATAGAAGAAGCTTTAGGCAGGCAAATTACCTGTCAGATGCTAGAGGCTCCTAATGAAGAAAGATTCAAAAAGCATGGGGAAAATGCAGCCAATAAAACATCTCCAAATGTAAAATAAATTAGAATGCTTGGCAGAGGTGCATAGCTCTTCTTTTAGTGTGGAAACAGAAGGCTTGGAAGAGCAGATGGAATATATATACTCCTGGTTTGGTAAATACCCCCACATAATTTAGTTACTCTGCTTCTGGAGTTACAGAATATGAGATTCTCAGAGGAGTAGTGACTGAAATTACTTGCTATAGGTGTATGCTGGAAGGTATGGAGAATGATGTGAGAATTATAGCTTTATCACCAGACCACAGTTGCGGAAACCTTGTTTTAATTGTGTAGATCACCTCGATTCCTGCAACACTCTGAAAGCTGGGTGTTTGTGCGAGTTGTCTAAGCTCCTTCCACAAGATGAATGATACCTCCTAAGATAAGCAGGATAAATCATCCCTAGAAGTCTCCTTCTCTCCACTGAATATAGAGGGACCCTAGCTTATTTAGACCAGAAATCTATTTTTCATATGTCTAATGCTATATGAAATAAGCCTCACCATTTTTCTACCTTTTTTTTTTCTGAATATCTGTCAGCAAACTGGGAATAACATTTCCAGTCACACTGTTGCACTACGAAGACATCATCCATTACTGTTTCAGAGGCAGTCACATGCAATTGTACTAACAACAGCTCTGTAAGAATATAAACAGATTGAAAAAAGGCAGAGCTCTTCTTTTATTTATCCTTTTATTTGTGGTCTGGGTTTCAACACTAGTTTTATTTTTTCCTATCTAAGAGAAATTAAAGGTTCAGTGTGAACTGCAGTTCTAAAGGGAGTTCTATAGAATACCAAAGGCAATGCTACAAAGGAACTTTTTTATTTGAATGTTTTTGACAAAACAAAGCAAGAGAGGACTTTGGTCTACATCCTAATAGTCTCAGTTCTCTGAAGTTTCACAGGAGTGGTGCTGAAACTCTCTTATCAGTCATAGTCCATTTCTATATTGGGCAGATGAAAAAGCCAGCAGCTTCACAGGTGCTGCACATCGGAGTGGACTGCACTTCTAAATAGAAGAGTTTTATGTTTGAAAACATAGATTTGACAAAATTGAACTGCGTTACAAACAAATATCAAACTCTTGAAAACTGTAGATAAAAATTAGCTGAAAAAGGTTGAAACATTAATCCTGAATTATGAAATAAAAGTTTTCAGTAGCTCTGACTTTTAGATTATATAGTGAAAAATATCCGTCAAAAAGACACAATAGAAGTATGTCAGAAAGGCCAAAATTAAGTATTTCAGCAAAGTTAATTATAAGAAAAGAGACTTCAAAGAAATTTTGGCACATTTTTAAATTTTAGAAGATATAACAGTAGTAGATAACATTTCCTTAAGGGGCTCAAACCCCACTTCAGACCCAGCACCATTCAGGGTATCAATATGACCACATACCCTGCTGTTTCTTTTAGTTGTACAAGGGTCATGTCTTGAGGAGATGTTGGAGTGAAGACATTGCACACTTCAGGGGAACATTTCCCCTGTTCTTCAGGTAATGATGTTCCATTGCACTGTGAGTATGAGCAAGAAACAGCATAAGAAATCCATTTAAAGATGGTGATGATGTGAAGGCATCTAAGCTCTTGAGGTCCTCAGATCTCTAGGGAATTATTTGTTATTTCACTACTGCAAATTATTATAGCATTACGCAAGCAATTCTTAATGCTACTTTTCCACATTAAATCCGCCACTTCTCAGGAGGTCTTCTCAGGTGCTATTTTGATTTAAAATGTACACTGGTGAGATTGAAATGAGTAGAGTATATTATCTCTACATGCATTTGTCACTGACAAAATCTATTAATTGCACATGGAAATCAATGCAAAGCAGAGTAGCTTTCAACCAAGTTACAGAATTAAATACAGGGCCTATCAAATCTTATATCCCCTTACTGAATCGAACATATTGCCACAGTCAACAAAAATAAGCAGTCTGTGAAATACATCAGAGAACAGTAAATCACATACATAACTGTGTTGCTGGATGCATACATTGTACTATGTGTATACACACATTTTAGAGCACTTACAAATAAGTGTATCTGCAACTACCATATTGTTATAAATAAGAGATATTTCCTATTAGAAATTGCTAAGTTTGAAGAAGAAGGGATGCTCCTATGGATTCCAGGAAATAAAGCTCAGTTCTTTGCTTAGTGTCAGAATTTGTGCAGCTTACCTCATTTTTTCTCTGTTTCGACTCCATAATTGGAACTAATGCTGGATGAAGTTATTCACCTCCCCCATGAAGCTATTCCATTTGGAGAGTTCTTTGCATAGCGTTTCAGGAACTGAATGACATATGTCACCCAGAAGGGCTCTTTTGGTAATGCAACTGTCACCAGAGAATGCCAATGATTAACACTGAGTAAAGATTTTGAACATAAAACTTCGGATGGTAAGCAATTGCCCATTACAGAAAATATCAGGTTGCTCAAACTGAGCATCACTCATACATTTCAATGCAGTGCACTGCGGTTTAGACAAGCACTGAAGGACACTGATGGTGTCATGGGGCTGCTCCCTACACCAGTTTTGACTTAATATTGTCTCCTCTCTGCTGTTCCGCTATTTACTGCAACTTCCTTCCTCTTCTCTTATTTCTTCAGGTAGCTCTCACCTTCCTAACTTGAACCCACTGACAAGACTGAAATTACACTGCTACACAGATCAGAGAGCGAAAAGGATATTTGCAAACATCGTATTGCGTGCTCATCAGTACCTGCTGTTCCTTTTCCTCACCCTCTATTCATCCTGTCCCTTTGGATTTGTAAGGTCTTCGGGTCTGGGATTGATTTCTCTTCTCTGTCTAACAGAAGCAGGGCCAGGGGGAAATGACCTGCTGTTTGCTAGTCCTTAGTCGTTTCCACAGTAATGCGATATTAGGACTCATAGGTAGCTGATTATCAAGTTCACAGCATACTAAAAACACACGCACAAATTTATTATTTTTAAAACAATGCGCAGCTATTCTTTCCTAGCTGTTGCGTTCTCAAGAGATCCTTTGATTTATTAGCCCAATGTGTTATTAAAATAATGAATTATGTGTTGGTACATTGCATTTAATACAGCATACACAGGGGCAAGTACATCTGCTAGCTATTAATCAAATATTCACTAACAAAGTTTGATTAACAGCATTTTACATATTTACAGCAAGAATGAAAAGCATAATAGAGCTCCACTGAAGCTAAATGATAATAAATTATTAAAATGCATTTATCTGTGCACTGGTTAGTGTGTGGGATAGACAGAACTGCAGGTGCGGTTTTGTTCATCACACAATAACATTTACTAATTAAAACAGATAAGAAATACTCAGCACTGGTGAGACCGCACTTTGAATACTGTGTTCAAGTTTTGGGCCCATCACTGTAAGAAAGACATTGAGGTCCTGGAGCGAGTCCAGAGAAGAGCAACAAAGCTGGTGAAGGGGCTGGAGAACAAGTCTTATAAGGAGCGGTTGAGAGAGCTGGGGGTGTTTAACTTGGAGAAGAGGAGGCTGAGGGGAGACCTCATTGCTCTCTCCACCTACCTGAAAGGAGGTTGTGGAGAGGAGGGAGCTGGGCTCTTCTCCCAAGTGACAGGGGACAGGACGAGAGGGAATGGCCTCAAGCTCCGCCAGGGGAGGTTTAGATTGGACATTAGGAAAAATTTCTTCACAGAAAGGGTTCTCAAGAACTGGCAGAGGAATCCCAGGGAGGTGGTGGAATCCCCAGCCCTGGAGGTGTTTTAAGTTGGGTAGATGAGGTGCCTGGGGACGTGATTTAGTAGCAGACAGGTATGGTTGGAATTGACGATCCTAGAGGTCTTTTCCAACCTAATGATTCTATGATTCTATGATTTATTTAATACATTTTTTCAGAGGGATGGAGAGCTCTCAAAACTTATGTTAAGCTGTGCATATTTTGAGTCAAACTTAAAGCAAGTTTCCTCAAGTGTAATTTTCATGTTCATCAGTTTGGCTTAAGCTTTCAAATCACCTGTGCTGGTGATGTGTAGTGTAGAGCTTGACATTTGCACATCCCAGTGACAAAGTTTGTTGGGACTCTGGGAAACTGCGTTAAAGCTGCCCTGTCCTCAGTAGGTGCTAGAAGTGGAGGTTTGTCAAGTAGGCACCACAAAACCTGAGGCCTTTTAAATGGACATTTAAGAACTTCTGTTAGGAGCCGGAATTTCAAAACCATATTCTTGTATTTCATATCTTGAGAGAAGGCTAGGAGCATTTTCTTTTTACTAAAGTTGAACTTATTTGCACAGAGCCAAGTGTAATTTTCTTACTTAGGCTCAGTTCCCAGCTATGGCAACGCATTAATAGTCTGGATTTTACGTACCCCGCTAAATCCTACTGAAGCCAGTAAGAAATCTGAGGGCTTCCAGGCAGCAGGACTGGCCTCTCTTGTTAATTATTGGCAGTTTCTTTAACTAGGCTTCAGAGAAAATCACATTTTTTCCTAAATTGCCTTTTTATTGATTTTCAACACAACACTATCACAGAAAGCAAACATGGACTACGAACGAGAGCTTAGACATGCAGTGCACATACTGTTGAATAGGAGAGAAAACTATAGTATGTTAATAAACTCAGGTAAAAGAATACAAACCAGAAAGTAAATAAACAGATGCAGGTATAACAAGAGTTTAGAATTTGAGTTCAGGGAGAAGAAATTAGGATTTGCATTACGGAAAGTTACAGTACAAGGAAAAATATTACAGGAAAAATATTTGCAACTGGTATAAATCAATATTGACTCTGCTAATTTACTCCAGATGAAAATTTGGTCCATACTTATTAATGTTAGCGTTTAGAAAAAACACCCATTAGTTCTCTGTGGAAAATAATTCCATAAGCAAAAATCTTTTTCCTGATCACTTATCTAAGATCTTGTTTGTAAAGCGTTCTACAGAGAGTAAATCACTTATCAATCTTTTCCACATAACAAAGGCAGAGATAGAGTCTCAGGTTTAATCTACTGTGAGTGGCACCATGTGGCCAAGAAAGCAATTTATAAATAAGAGCGCAATTAAAATGACCTTCAAGGTTTTGCAATATAGTCTAAGGAAACACGAACCTGAGAAATTAAAACGAAGAACAGCATATAAAATATAAGCTGCATGTCTTTTACAGATATTTCTCTTTCAGAGTCTTAACTTACTTTCAGGGACACAAATGGGTAGAAGGCATTTATGCGCTTGACAAGTAGTTACACTGTGTTTGTCCTGGTGGTTAAATCTTCTTTCTCTGTATTAACCTGAGAGTGCTGTGATGAGTTGGATGTGGAACAAAAGTCCATACAAAACCTCACTTCATTAGCCTGACTACTCACAGAACAACTTGGTTAACTGCTGGGATGACAGATCTGGGTATGATGTTGGTACGAGATTGGGGCCGGCACAGACTGGGGCACGTGCACCACTTCACTGGAGATCAGAATTCAAAATGATCTGGATAGCTAGAGAAATAGACCAAGGTCAATAGGATGAAAGTAATAGCAATTGCAGGGTACTACATTTAGTACGGAGAAACCAAATGAACAAATGCAAAATAGGGACTTACTGGCTAGGCAAAAATACTGCAGAAGAGGAGCTGTTTTATCAAACTGTATATGAATCAACAACACGTTGCCAAAAAAAAAAAAGGCAAATATCATTCTAGGCTATATTAAACGGAGTTTTATGCAAAATGCAAGAAGAAGTTTTTAAAACAGGTGAAAGGAGCATCTTTTGGAAAAGCAGAGGATACATTCAATCCTGTCTCAGCACAGGCAGACAGACAGCAGATCTCATGAGGCACTTTACACAGCCTTAATTGCTATGATTTAGTGCTCTCAGATAAAACTTAGAAGTATGGAGCCAGACAAAAGCAAACATATCAATGACATGTTGACTTTAATTCCTGTTTGCATAGATGGGCACTTGCCCTGCTGTCTAGCTAATAATTTCACCCAGACTGTGATGCAGGAGTCAAGTGAAAACTGCATTTTATACCATGTCCTGAACTCCCCAAGTTCACAAACCTTTCAAGAGAATCTAAATTAATGCAAAATGCTATAAGCTATTTGTAAGTTTTTTCAGTTTTGATGAGTAGTAGGTTTTTCTGAGTTGTTTGGGTGTATCTGAAGGTAGATTATAGGAGATAAAATTCTATAGAAAAATTAATTTTGCAAGCAAAACCACTGTATATTGTGTAATAATTTTGAGAGGCAAAAATTGTAAGACCTCTCCTTTCTCCCTGCCCTCAACAAACTTAGAAAACATTAGAAATCTGTCAAATGTCCAAGCAGAAGAGATGCTGTAATCTGACTGGGGGATATTAATTGCAGCACCTGACTGAGATCTGTAGCTGCAATCAAACCAATGCCAACTCCACCAAGAGTCAAAAGTGAGAAGCCATGCTTACCTCAGCAAGCAGGAGGTTGCAAATATACAATAATTGGAAGAAAAGGTTAATTGACTTACATTTCTCATTAGCAATTATATTTCTCTTTTCTGCTTCAAATTTCTACAAAGTTGGCCAAAATAGAGAAAATTGGTTTTGATAACAACACATTTTTAAAGTTGCTTAATTTTTTAACCTTAAAAAGAAAACACCTTCCATAGGTTTCACTTGCATCAGACACAATGTATTAATCTGACCAAGTGTCATTATAAAGTGAAAGAAAAATCATAGAGTGCACTATCGATAAACCAATATCAGAAGAAAGTTTAACAAGTAAGTCTCAGAGCTCCCTGCCTTCTTTTCTTAATAGCAATCAGAAAAGTGGAGCAATAGGATCACACGGAGCAGATCTGGCTCAGTTACAGCCACAATCCAATGGAGACATCGCTCTTTCTCTGGTGCTTTTGTAAAAGGGCTGAAAGGATATGAAGGAACTCTAACTCAGGTGAGGGATGCTTTTCCCTGTCACAGCAACTGAAAAAAACTGTGGGTTTCCAGGTATGTGGATGTGGCAGGAGCAGGAGGAATGTGATGGAACACAGCAATACAAAATCTGCAGGCTGCACTGTCACTGTCTGAGGTGACCATTGGTGGTGGCATGGGGAGCCCTGGACCCCTTCATTTTGACAGTTCCTCCCAGCCAAGCCATTCCAGCCTGGCATGGAACACTCTGCTGGACTAACACCAGGGCTTCTGCGCAGTGAACTGGATTAGGAACAGCAGCAGCTGACAAAAAGCTTGCCAGAAGAAACGGAGATTTGCTGCAGTGTGTTTTGAAATGAGCCGCAGGGATCAGCAATTATGGAAATCGGTGCTGCCGCTGAAAAAAAACCACCTCCAACTATGGCCTCTGCAAACCTGAGTGAACTGAGGATCTCAGGACAGGTGCTGAGCACCATCTCAAAATGCATCTCTCTATCACCTGTATAGCCTGCTGAGCCTTTACAAAGTGCACCCCAAAGTTAAGAAGCGCTCTGTCTCAGTGGCTAGACATGATCAGAGGAATCAGTTCTTCCTACCATACATTATGCTCTGTCATCTATGTACTCATTTTTCCTACACCTGAAACAGTGTCAGAAGTATACGGTGCAGTAAAGATACTGAAATCCTCTAATGCTAGTGAGCAGAACTCCTGCTAGCAGCAACATTAATTAAGATATTAATTCTAGAAATCTTGACATCAAATGCAAAAGGTCTGGCTCAAAACCCCAAATTTCTCAAAGCCTAGTGGAATCCAGCAATATGCTGGTGATCTGGTTAGTCTGAAACAGCAACAGAAATCACAAACAGTTCCCTAACTGCCACCTCTGTGCCCTCTCAGGAACTGCGGCATTCAGGTGTCTCCAGGAGAGAGAGATCCTCCTCTACGCCCTCCTCTTCCTCTCTCTCAATGCCAGGCTAAGGCCAGGGACTCCGTCAGTGTGAGAGCCCAGTCTCCCTGCTGCCATGAAAACTGTAGTTTCTTCTTGAAACAGTGGCTCTCACTCTGGAAGGATCATTAATTAGATGAGAAAAGGGTACAAGAAGTGGCACAACTATACATAGGATTAATGTTTTGGTGTGACTGCTGTATGATGGCCTTTAGCTGCAGCTCCGTGCGTTTGAAGACTGTAGAATATTCACTCAAGCCAAAACTAGAGCAAGCAGAGCAAATAATTTATGCAGCATATCTATCCTCTGTTTCTGAAGAGATAAGAATGATTATTAAATGTCATTTACTTAGAACATCTTCTACTTGCAGTCTTTCTTGATTTAATTTAATATCCCCTGGTTATGAGTTATCCAATCTCTCCATGCTTCCAAACATACTTCTTGTTTTTTAAACAGTATATTTAATCTAAGCAAATATCCATATTCAGAGTCTATCGACTGGTGCTCATTACAAGCTATCACTGAAGATGTATGAGTTTAGATGGTACACTAAGCACATATGTATTATTCTAGAATATATTTTCTGGTTATTTTGTTATCAAAAATAAGCACTGTCCTGTGTGGAAGATGACAGATTATATTTTAAATTTTAACTAAAATTGGATTACAATATCTGGTAGAAGGCTTTTTTGTAACGTACATTGCATTTTTTCTGTACTCTTAACATAGAATTCTCTTTGTCAACTTTATCTTCAACATACAGAAAAATAAGAGCAAATCTGCATTCTGGAAATACACAGCTGTCAATGGCTGAGAGAACATACTTGATCAAACACCTGCTACCTAAGCTGAAGAGCACATACTTGCTCTAAAATATTTTCTCTAAGTTGGACATACTAATATTCCACCATGCGACACGTCATATGCTGGGATGGCTAGAAGAATACAGGAGACAACCACTAACCATTAGATTAATGATGTGAACAGCCGTTTTGCTGGTTACAAGTCCTACTCTGCTACTCATTGGTGTACAGTCATACTTGAGAATTCAAGCTTTTCAAACCATGTTTCAAGCTTTTATTGACTGACATCTTCTTTGTGGCTGAGAATTAGTCAAAAATCACATGTTATCATGTCTAAAAGCTGTCAGTGCGGCAGTGTGCTTTATGCATGACTGGGCTGGAGAACACTGGGAAGGAAATGCCAAACAATGTGTACTAGGATGTGTTTTCATCTGTAATGAATGTGTATCTGCTTTGTGCACTAATAGTCCAGTCTGTTTGAACTATGTCATGAGTTTCTGAGCTCTTACAACTCTACTGCCTTGAAGTTACTGATATAATAGTAGCTACGGGACTATGCCCATTAGTTGCATAAGCTGCATGTTTAATAGTAAACATTGATGATGCGAAACACAAGTTGCATTCTTGGTTCTAAATGGTTCCAAGTTCAAATTTTATAAACAGTCTACTGAAAAGAGCTTCAGTTAAGAAGAGATTTCTGTGACAAAGGGACTATTTTATCATTTAAAAATCTCCTCTCCTCTCCTCTCCTCTCCTCTCCTCTCCTCTCCTCTCCTCTCCTCTCCTCTCCTCTCCTCTCCTCTCCTCTCCTCTCCTCTCCTCTCCTCTCCTCTCCTCTCCTCTCCTCTCCTCTCCTCTCCTCTCCTCTCCTCTCCTCTCCTCTCCTCTCCTCTCCTCTCCTCTCCTCTCCTCTCCTCTCCTCTCCTCTCCTCTCCTCTCCTCTCCTCTCCTCTCCTCTCCTCTCCTCTCCTCTCCTCTCCTCTCCTCTCCTCTCCTCTCCTCTCCTCCCCCACGTGCAGAATCATGAAAAACTTGCCCAAGCCAACACAGAGAACTCATTACTGGTGCACCTCACAGGCTTTCATCAACTCTTCTTTACAACATCCCTATCTGATAAGGATGTCATAGTCTCATTTGACAGATGCAGAACTGATGTGCAACCAAAAGGACAGAAGTGTACTAACTGCAGCTCAAAGCTGAGTCTCAGGTAGGGAGCCTAAACACTCCTTAAGGTTAGCAGCGCAGAACAGGCTCTTCTTTGGAATGGCTGGTAGTCCTGTAGCCAAGATCCTGGCTTGCAGTTGAATGTCCTTTCCTTTTGCTACTTACCAAGGTACTTGCACTCCAGGCATCTTAGCTACATGAGATGAATTTAGGCCTTTGCAACTTGCCCAAGGCCATACAGGAAAGCTGTAAAGAAGACATTAACCCAAGCTGCTGAAACACAAGACTAGTGCCTACTGAAGTTCAACCACTCTGCAGCTCCCCTGTGGAGTCTACAGCAAGAGGGAACCAAGGGAAGTTATTTGCACTGCTCACTGGTGCCCTGGTTTTAGAAACTCGACGTGTTTTGCTGCTTATTTTTGAGCACCATCTAACGGTACGCAAACTACCTACCCTCCTGTGTACGGAACAGCTGTTTCTGAGTATCTCATGACATATTCTAGTGCCACAACGGGAAATGAGTACTCCTTACACCCTGTCTTGAGGCTTAATAAAACCACCCATCCTCCTTGTCAAACAGGATTTACCTTTACATTTTGTCGTGTCTTGCAATAATGTTGTTTTAACATATTCAGTTCAACTGAGTGACTGCAGCACAGCAAATATGATGCAGTGACTGTCAAGCTCATAAAGTTACTGCCTGTGATTTGCATGTGGAATTACATTACATCATCCCTTCAAACCATAAACACAAGTAACTCAGACTTGTCAAGAACTGTGCATCCTTAGTGTTACTCAGTGAGAATCCAATGAAGTTTGGACTAGAGCTGGATTTGGTCCACTGTCTCTTAATTCATGATACATTGGGATCAAAGCCTTGCCAAGGGTCCCACTATGTATGAAATGGTTGCATTTATAAGCGCTTAGGCTTCTGCTGAAATATTCCCCAGTGTTCCCTCCATTCCAGAAAGAAATAAAACTTATTCAATAATAAAAGCCTAAACCAAATTAAAGTAACTGCAAATATAGAATATGTAACTTGATCATCACCAGAAATTAATCAAAACCTGACACACCATTTATGAATGGATTACTTTGCTGATAACAGTTTTCTATTAAATTTTCCTATTTGCATGTAGCTAGACTGGGATGCTCCAAAACCATGTCATGATAGTTTTTAGCTTTCTAAGTGAGATATAGAAATGCTTAGTATCATTTCCAATGGGATCCTAATCATGCAGGAAATAGCGTGTGATGCTGGGTTGACAGTAATTAATTTTCCAAGATCAAGTTACACCTCCTGTGAATTACACTGCAGCCATCACTGTTCTGGTTTAGAATTCCACGGTATTCATGAATCGCTCTGGTTTAGAATTCCATGGTATTCATGAATCGCCTGAACATCTGCCACCACCCAAGACTTTTGTGGTCAAATGTAAATCACAACACCCACCCTGATTTTCAATTACAGTAAGGCCTTTAACTTTGTTTAACATTGGCAGGGTGGTTCTGTTTCTGTAACAGACTTCTCAAAGCTAGCAAAACCCCCCAAACACAACAGCCAACAAACCACAGAAGGTCAAGAGAACACAGTTCTGTTTCGTTACTACATCAACAAAACCTTATAATGAACCTATACCGACATCTATCCTCCTACTGCAATGCACTGTTAACATTCAAAGCTATTCATAAACTATTACAATAATAACAGTGGCATGTGGCTATCCAGAAGATATATAGGTGAAGATATTACCTGTGAACTGTTCTTTGGCTTTGGCTTTTTGTTGTATTTGAAGAAAATTAAGTTTAACACATCTAGTACAGGGTGTCTTTCAGCCTTACTAACAACATACATACGAGAAGACATATAGTAAAAATATTTCTCTTTTTTTTTAAAAAAGAGTTCTATTTTTTGATTTCTTAGAAGAAAAATAATTTTTTTAACCATATGTCTCTTCTATGTATACATTAGTGTTTAAACAGCGTGGTAGCTCAGACAAGAAAGGGACATATGTTAAAAGCTGTTCTCTTTTCCCTGTTCAAGAAAACAAAACAAAATACATAGCAGTTGCTCAAACAGACACTAAAGTTAAAGTAATACCTCACATTGACTACAGTAGTAATCAAGTCAAAGCCATTCTGTGCCTCAGTGTGATTATTTGCTTCCTTGTCTGAAATTAAGCAGAGAGGTTGACAGGGTACTGTGTTCCACTGTCGCACAAGCCATAGTAAAGAAAGCATCAGTTTGCAAGTTAAAGGGATTCAGCAGAAGCGAAGTGTGACGAATTAGGAAAAACAATCAATGTAGACATCATTATAAAAGTCACATCAATGATCTAAGTGACTTAAAAACACTGATAAAAATCCATAGTGCTGTGAATTAAACAAAAATTACAGATTTAAAAAAAAAATCACATTAAATGTTGTTTTGAGTGAACCTGTCATTCTTGGTGACATGACTATAATTTCTCATACACTCAACATTTGCTCTTTTCTTCTACAGTACATACAATGTAGCTCAGTACCATGTGAAGTGAGACCGCTCCTCGAATCCTGTGTTCAGTTCTGGGCCCCTCACCACAAGAAGGATTTGAGGCTCTGGAGCGAGTCCAGAGAAGAGCAACGAAGCCGGTGAAGGGGCTGGAGAACAGGCCTTATGAGGAGCGGCTGAGAGAGCTGGGGTTGTTTAGCCTGGAGAAGAGGAGGCTGAGGGGAGACCTCATTGCTCTCTACAACTACCTGAAAGGAGGTTGTGGAGAGGAGGGAGCTGGGCTCTTCTCCCAAGTGACAGGGGACAGGACGAGAGGGAATGGCCTCAAGCTCCACCAGGGGAGGTTTAGGCTGAACATTAGGAAAAAAATTTTCACAGAAAAGGTCATTGGGCATGGGAACAGGCTACCCAGGAAGGTGGTTGAGTCACCTTCCCTGGAGGTTTAAGGGACAGGTGGACAAGGTGCTAAGGGGCATGGTTTAGTGTTTGATAGGAATGGTTGGACTTGATGATCTGGTGGGTCTCTTCCAAACTGGTGATTCTATGATTCTATGAAGTATAGTTGCAACAATAGCTATTTGCCTGAATTAATAATTGAATGATTATTTACAGAACCACACCTAATGTGGAGGTCTCCCTAATTAAAAAAACATTGAAAACATAAGCAATGCTTAAGTACTTATAATTTCTTGTCATAAAGTTTGTTCGCAATGAAGGACAGATCTGTGTCATCATAGAATCATACAATAGTTTGGTTTGGAAGAGACCTTAAAGATCATCCAGTTCCAACCCCCCCTGCCATGGGCAGGGACACCTCCCACTGGATCAGGCTGCCTAAAGCCCATCCAACCTGGCCTTGAACACCTCCAGGATCAACCTGGGCCAGGGCCTCACCACACTCAAGGTGAAGAAATTCCTCCTTATGTCTAGTCTAAAGGAGGAATGCTCAGCTGGGAAGTCCTGGGGGTCATTTTATGAAATATTTAGGCTGCTGAAATATTTCATTTCAGGTATGGTCTTTCCATTAATGGAATCAAAGGATTTTGGTGGAAATATTCTGCAGGCTTTTTACCATTAGCCAGTTTAAGGAAAGCAGTGAAAAGAAAATCAAAACCATGTAATGTCTGGAGGGGAAAAGCAAGTGAGGAATAATTCAGGAGAAAAATGAAAAAAGGGAAGGGAAAATAAAGAAATAAAGAACGTTATATAAATACTATTCTGGTTTGTTTTCACAGCTTCAAAGTAATTTCTCCCACTTGTAATCCAAATTATAATGCCTGTGCCCTTAAAAAGCAAATTGCCATTTACAGACTTCTTTTATCTGCCTGTAATAATTTTTAGCCCTTTCATATCTGGCTCCATCAGTTAAACAACGGGCGCACACTCTCCTGGGTGAAAAACTGATTGAATGACCGGGCCCAGAGGGTGGTGGTAAACGGAGTTAAATCCAGCTGGAGGCCAGTGACAAGTGGGGTTCCCCAGGGCTCAGTCCTGGGTCCAGTCCTGTTTAATGTCTTTATCAACGACCTGGATGAAGGCATCGAGTCCTCCCTTAGCAAGTTTGCAGATGACACCAAGCTGTGTGGAAGTGTCGATCTGCTGGAGGGTCGAGAGGCTCCAAAGGGATCTGAACAGGCTGGACTGCTGGGCTGAGACCAACGGCATGAGGTTTAACAAGGCCAAATGCTGAGTCCTGCACTTGGGGCACAACAACCCTGAGCAGAGGTACAAACTAGGAGAAGCCTGGCTGGAAAGCTGCCAGGAGGAGAAGGACCTGGGAGTGTTGGTTGACAACTGACTGAACATGAGCCAGCAGTGGCCCAGGTGGCCAAGAAGGCCAATGGCATCTTGGCTTGGATCAGAAATGGCGTGACCAGCAGGTCCAGGGAGGTTCTTCTCCCCCTCTACTCGGCACTGGTGAGACCGCACCTCGAGTCCTGTGTTCAGTTCTGGGCCCCTCACCACAAGAAAGATGTTGAGGCTCTGGAGCGAGTCCAGAGAAGAGCAACAAAGCTGGTGAAGGGGCTGCAGAACAGGCCTGATGAGGAGCAACTGGGAGAGCTGAGGGTGTTTAGCCTGGAGAAGAGGAGGCTGAGGGGAGACCTTATTACAAGTACCTGAAGGGAGGTTGTGGAGAGGAGGGTGCTGGCCTCTTCTCCCAAGTGACAGGGGACAGGACGAGAGGGAATGGCCTCAAGCTCCGCCAGGGGAGATTTAGGCTTGAGATTAGGAAGAAGTTCTTCACGGAGAGGGTGGTTAGGCATTGGAACGGTCTGCCAAGGGAGGTGGTTGAGTCACCATCCCTGGAGGTGTTTAAGGTTAGGGTAGATGAGGTGCTTAGGAGCATGATTTGGGGATTGGTGGGAATGGTTGGACTCGACAATCCAGTGGGTCTCTTCCAACCTGGTTATTCTGTGATTTATTCTGTGAAAATAATAATGAACTGTATCATCTATTTCTTCCGCTGTCATTTTCCAATGCCCATTCTCAGTCTCAATCATCCATGTTGAAAAGAAGTTTCTGGCACTAGATTCTATCAAAACAACTTCAAATGTTTGTGAAATATGAAGGCAGAATGATGGGGGTTTTCCTAGCATTTTTTATGAAAAAAAAAATTAATATGAACCCCCTGGAGAGTTCCTGGCAGCTGGCTGATGGCTCTGCAGACCTGCCACCTGGGGAAGGGGCGAAAGAGAATGTCATGCTCCCACAAGAAGTGGGAGAGACAAAGAACTCCAAGAACCCAGCTAGGGCTGAATAAAACCTTTCTGTGTTGCATAATGAATGCAGCATGATAAGGGTCTAATGCCTTACAAATAACAATGAATGAGAGCATGACAGTTAACTTCAGGTTTTCATTTGGGTCCTAAGTTGCTTTTGCTGTTGTTTTGCAGAATCATAATAAACAGATACATCTTTCCCCAGCCTGTGCTGCTCAAAAATGTCTAGCAAATCCTGCAAAGCTGGAGGAAACTGTCTACCAGAAAAAGAACTGCAGCAGCAAGAAAAGAGAGGATGTAGAGGAATGATTCAGTTGAAGATTTTATTAATTAATAAGGTGGTTGCTACCTTACTATGAGGTGACTTCATTTACTTTGACTTGTCAGAAGTGTATTTTAATACACCAGTTGGGTTTCTAATGATGCTCTGATTCACCGTGTATATTAAAGCCTGTAACAAAGAGTGCTGCCTTGTCCTAATATAGGCTTAATAAACCTTATTTACTCAAAATGGGCACTGAAAGACTCAGTTTCTGTCAGTATAAGGTTTCAACAGCATCCAGCAAAATACAGTAGAGAATGTTATAATCAAAGAAATTATTATATGCTACCATTCCAGCAAAGGTTGCAATAAGAAATACACAAAAGAGTCTTCATAAAGGCTAATTTTAGGTACAGAAAGCTGGTCTCTGTAAGCACTTTTTGTAATCAATATAAAGAGACAGGCACCTTCAGAGGGCAATTCAGAGCAGGAGCTAATTTAAGTGCTCTGAATTGCACTCTTGAAATCCCCATCTCTCAGTGTTTTATATATTGGAGTCTAGGGATATATACCTCAAATACTGACACAGAAAGAGCGAAAGAGAAGTAAATCTTCTGTGTTTTGTAGAAGAGTCATGACACTTGTAAACTGAGGGCACGTCAACACGGCAAAATAAGATAAAGTACAGGGAGGCCCAATTTAGCCCTGACTCAGACTGGTGAGTCCATAAAGTGCAGTAACAAGCAGGTGTGCAGGCAAAAGAGCACTGCTGGAAAGGTTTCTCACCTTCCATCCGGCACAGGACAAACCAGCTCTGCGGTTTCAGGACCTGCTGCCCAGCCCCGCAGCAGCCCAGCCCCGGGCACCCAGCCTTTCCTGCCCCCGGCTCCTCAGCAACCTTGACCTGCTTGACTTTTGCCTCCATCTAAAAGAACAGTGTTCCCGTGGCTTCACCAGAAACAGAGAGAAGCCTGAAAGAAAGAGGAGCAATGGAGTTGGTGAAGGGGCTGGAGAACAAGTCCTATGAGGATCGATTGAAGGAGCTGGGGTTGTTTAGCCTGGAGAAGAAGAGGCTGAGGGGAGACCTTATTGCTCTCTCCGACTAACTGAAAGGAGGTGATAGAGAGATGAGTGTTGGTCTCTTCTCCCAAGTGACAGGGGACAGGACAAGAGGGAAAGGCCTCAAACTGCAACAAGGCAGGTTCAGACTGGACGTCAGGAAAAACTTTTCACAGAAAGGGTCACTGGGCACTGGAACAGGCTGCTCAGGGAGGTGGTTTAGTCACCATCCCTGAAGGTATTTAAAGGATGGGTGGATGAGGTGCTGAGGGACATGGTTTAGTGATTGATAGGAATGGTTGGACTCAATGATCCTGGAGGTCTTTTCCAACCTAGTGATTCTGTAAATTCTATGACTCTGTGAAACAGAAGCACTGGGCATCCTCCCAGCATGAAACAAAGCTGATTTTGGAACATATAAACAGTGAAAGTAGGACACATCAGATGCATGCATTACGTGAGATGATACCTATTTATGTTTACTTTAAAACAAAAGACTTACTGACAACTTTGAATGAACTTTTTTTTTTGTTGTAGATGCACAAAACAGAATAAATACATATTCAAAACCAATAATGAAGTTACGTGCAAACTCTATTCTTCGTTAAGAGACAACTATCATTTTTGAGTTGTGACAGTAATAGGGCTCTTGCATCTTGTCTGCTAGGGTTGTATGCTCTGAAACTCATTTTTGCAGAAACATCGCAGTGTATGAGTCAGCAGGTCAAATTCATCCACCATGTAAATCAGTTGGAATAACACAATTTCCAGCTTTGAACCCAGAGAAAGCTGTCTTACAGCCTGCCCTTTTGAGCCAGCCTCTTTCATTTATTCATGTTTTTTACTTGTGAGTGAAGGGCAGCAAATACCAGCACTGTCTCCGAAGATCCCTGGGGAAGGGGATGGGACTCAGAGAGCTGCCTTCTTCCTGGACTCATGCTTCCCTCTATGGGAAGCAAGTTATTTCAAAGCCTGTGTCAGAGGAACTGAGGGGAAAGGAAAGGAACAGAGGCATTTCCCTGTCTTTTGCCATTGCCTGTCTCAGGCTTGCAACAAAGGGAGCACACAAGGAGCTGTTCATACCTGACACACAACGGCTACTTGAACTTTCTTCTTGCTCCTGGGGGTGTTTACTCTTTACCTCATGCTAAAAGTAGCAGCAGGAAAGAGAAACTGAAGGTGAGTTACTTATAGCACTCTCAGAAAAAAAAAAAACAAACCACAAACAGAGAGGAAGGAAAGGAAATCAATATGTGTGATTGCTCTTCTCCATCCACTATAAACATGTTGGTGAGGGACATGATTCATCTCTGCTGGTGAAAATTGGATTATAAGTGTTGTTGAAGCAGAAAGGGAATATTGAAAGGAAAATATGTTCCTGCATTCATGGCTGAGCATTCTGCAGAGAGATTTTTAATTGGACATATGACAAATCCTGTATTAGAAGAGCAGTCCTGACTAGAACCCTGAGGAGCAGAAGTCAACACTTATCCTAAATCCCTGGTGTTATACCCTGGACCTCCTTTAGAGATGACTTCACAGTCCTCAGGCTTTCTGTAACTCCCCCCAAGGAGTCCTTTGGTGGGAAAGGCACACAGTGCAGAGTACATGCTACACTCTGACACAGTAGTGCTCCTCCTAAAGGTCCCTTCAGGAAGACAGGAGGTATGCATTAATATAAATGTTTCTCTTTTACCTTACTTGTTCCATTCGACAATGCTGAACAGCTTTGGAAATACTTTGAAAGAAAGACTTACAGCATGCCTGAGAGGTAAGACAAAATAGCAAGGACTCAGAGGAGAGTTCCTTAATTGACCACAATGATTTTAGCTTTCAATGATTTTAGATTTTCTTCTCAGGGACACCTAAAGGTAAATGAACCCACACTCTACAGAAGGATAGAATTGACAGTTTTGGTTACATTGTTCGACCTGTATTCTTCTTAGTTAACGGTGAGAACAGGCAAGCCAGGTTTTATTTAGATAATTAAGCCCAAGTAGAGGAAAGAAATGACAGAAAATCTATTTCTTGTCACATTTAGAGACAACAACAACTCGTTAGACAATTAAGCAACCTTAAGCAACCTCATAACATGCAACATGAGTATTTCACTGTGTTTGGTTTGTCATCTCTGCCACTGACTTGCTGTATGATCTTGAGTAACTACTAGTCCAGTTTGCCTTTCCCTATTACTGAGTCAAACATAATTCACCTACAGAATTTAAAAGAAACTGCACTGATGGCAGTTACTCTTCCAAGAGTCACAAAGGAGACCTTAAAAACCACCCCAAGTGACTTTTCTTCCAGACTGCTAAAGAACTGCAGGTTTTGCAATCCAGTGCAAACCAAGCAAAACTTGAAACTATTAAAAATTAGTGTTTCAGCTTATTCACCTCAGGCACTTAAGAGGTAGCAGTTTTAATTCGCCTAGGCTCCAGAGGGCAAAGAGGAGCCCTGGGACACCAGGACTGCAAGGAAAATAAGCCAGGTTGATTTTCAAAGGAGAAAGCAGCAGCAGCCACTGCTGTCATGGGAAGTTTTTCCCATTCTGAACAAGTCTAGACAAAAATAAATTTTCAGCAACTCCGCATAGTTGTAATAATCAATATTTAAAGGGTTGTGGAACATTATAACAAAGGGGTTTGATTTTAGTCCCTGACAACTGGAGAAGTAACCTGATTTAATAAGGGAATGCAGCAGCAACCACGCTTCTGAGCCATTGGGCTAATTCTAAAGACCCCACAGTGATTAAAGAACAATAATGACTGAGGACTAATAAAAACAAAATCAGTGAGGGTTTAATCATCAGCAGAAGGACATGAATTGAGTGTTAGAAAACATCTTCTGTTTAGAGAGTTAAGCTATTATGCACACTGAAGCATAATTTACTGTCACTGTTTTATTGTCATGCACTATATATTGTAGAGTAATCATTTTAATCTGCATGCAGATTATTAATTAGTGAAACGATAATTTAGCCCAGAATGAAAGCATGAGCAGGATGAGGAAGCAGCTGGCTATTTCTCTGACCTTTTCCATTTCAAAAGCTATTCCATAATGACCCAGCTACTGTTCAGGGACAGATGATACAATTTTTATGTTAATTTTGTTGTAAAAAATCTGTGTTATGTGTAAGGCTGCATTAAGAGTATGTACTTACAAAGATATATTATTTGTGCCAGGCAAAAAAACTATACTTCACTCTTTATTTTAGTGGGCAACTACTGCTGAAAAGTGGCTTTCCCTTACAAAACTCCCTTGCAAGTTAATCTACAATGCAAGTGGGCATGTCAGAGCCTGCCGAAGCAGTAATGGACAAATGCAACAGCAGGTTTCATGTGTCCTTGGGATCTCTCTCATATTTCACTGGTAGAGACACTTGCTGACTCTTCTTTGCTCTTTCCTGGACCAAACTCTGAAGTGGCCCATAGCTATGTCCTCCTAAATACACACACACTTACACACGAATAATGTAACCAAAAGGAGAAAAGCTTAGTTATCTTGCATGCATCCTTGGGTATCTAGATAATTCCACTTTTTCTGCCTCCATGGTGATTGCTTGCATTACTGTAGTTATCTCAGTCATTTCTTGAGGTAAAATTCAGGACTGACATATTCAGACCATACCAGAGGGGATGAAAGGGTGAGTGCCTCAGCCACCAGTGAAAAACTGGACATTGTAATTGCTAATTCTGGCCATTAAAACCTGATGGGACTACCCAACTTTCTGAGGGCTGAAACCTGCAGAGTGGCATTGTTTATGAAAGCCAAATTGCTGTTAAACTTAATTAAATCTCAATCTTTAAATAGCTTGCACTAAATGACAAAACTTTTATTTACTTAAATAGGAAAATATATTTAGGAGATCCTTTGCCTGTGGACTCTGGGAACTCTCATTTGGGGCTCTCTGCTCTGTATAATAGCAAAGCTGATTCTTCCCCTTTCCTTTCCCACTCAGTATAAAGGAAATGTTTAAGAATTCCTCTCCCAAGAAAGATGTGCTAGTTCACAAAATTGATAACGAAATATTAATGAAATATAACACATCTCCTTCTACTTTAGTTCCACTCTAAACCACAGTGCCCCAAAACTAAAACCATGACGAACTCGTGGCTTCTCTTTCTCTGGTTTTCACTAGGGAAGCTGTGGTGTGATATGTCATGGTGGCATTTGGAAGACAGCAAGAAAATTCCATTTAATGCAGAATCCCAAATGCAACCGGCTAAGAACAAGACAATTTTTCTGGAAATTCCTTTCACAAAGGAGCTTGCAATTAAAGACAGCATGCACATTAGCTACTCTTAAAACTTTCTTTTTCAACCACATCTAAGTGAAGTTAGACGTTAACTTCAAAGGTGACACTACACAGGCAAACCTGTACTTTGCTGCTCCATCACCATTCTTGCATTTCCCCCCCTTGTAGCAAACCTGCAGCCTTATTCGAATCAAGACAGACAGTTGTGGACAGTTATAAGCAGCAAGGTAATTAAAGCATTTGCTGAGTTTAGTGAAAGCAAAGTGAAATGAAAACTGAATATGAATGTATGAGGAAGAATCAATGTAAGATATGCAATGGGGTATAAAAAGGCTTAAAGAAAGGATTTCCAAAGCTTGTGGTGTCTTAGAGAGCTTTCATTTTCACCTGATTCAATACTATTACTTATTTTGATAAGGAGAAAAAAGTGATCCTGGAGATCATTGCTGTGTTTTGATTTGAGATTTCTGAGGAATGTCTTTTGACTCCCAAGAAGCCACTCTGTTCCATCTCTGACAATCATGCTTGGCTGGTACTTAGTAATACGAATTATTTTAATCTGAATATTCCAAAAGAGACAAGATTTGTAGAAGGTTTAGGTGAAAAAATACCCAGTTTCTTAAGACCTTCTATATTGTACATTTTGTGAATACGCCTGCCATCAAAAGCTTTTTTCCTTCATCCAAGTAGGCTGAGATTATGAGGGCTCTAGACATCTTTGAAAACTGCAGAGCACACCTACGCTCAGCCAGCACTTTTCTAATTATAGCAGCATGTCTTTGAATTATTGCTGGTTAAACTCTATATAAACACCTCTGAATAGAGGTGATCAGGGATTGTGCTCCACCTTCATTAGACAACCTGCACAAAGCAGCCAATTTTTGACAATCTAAAAATAGAAGTATTACTTCCCTTGGTAAGAGAGGCTTTATTAACAGACTACAGAGCTTTCCTGCTTCAAGGCAGTACAGAGTGATTGACGGGGAAAAGACTGGAAGTTGTTAATATCAGAAGTTTGTTTTTAACCTATATGAAATAATAAGATGGTCTCAACACCACTGCCTGGAGTGTAAGGGCCCAGGAAAATGAGATATCTTGGAAGTTGCTCTCCTTCTTCTTAGTAAAGGAATGATTTTCGTAATCAAGTCCCCAAACTCTTATTTGCAGGACCGTTACTAATTCAAAGTAGAGTATTTTTTTACATTCAAGGATATAATCGAAAAACAAAAGTAAAACTATAACAGAGCATGTCTTATTCTTTTCAGCTTTCTTTAATTCACTGAAGTTTAACGGGCCTTTGGCTTTTCACATACCCATATGCAGGTGAGAATCAACCCTACATTGTCAGAGAAAATGTCAACTTGTCTTTGAACACAATTATCAGAGCAGCTCACTTTTTGAAGAAAGCATAGGTGGGCTCTCGAAGCATATATTACACAACTGAGTTCTCCCCAGAAAATACTCCAGCATAACATCAGAAAACTGTGACTCAGTGTGCTTAGCTATATTTCTGTGCAGACTGTCAGTGGATACAGATCACATAAAGTGCATGCTCATTCTGATCCAATCCAGTCATGACTGTCTTTCTGCCAGTCTTTTGCTTGCTTTCCTCTAACATACAAATGCATTCATCATTTGGATTTATGCCTTTTCAGCTGCTGTCATGTCTTTTGAGTTCAGTGATACTCCCCCTTTTATGGTTCGTTTCACTCATAGGTGTTACTGTTGGAGCCTGGATTGCCTGCCTCCAGTGGGCCCCCAGCACAGTAATTTTTGTTACACACTGCCCAACACACCCACTAATTGCACTGGGTTTTGAAAGCACCGACTGAAATGCGTCATCGTTGCCGCAGAACGTCCTTTTCTTCCCTGCAGGGTTGCACGCCCAAGACTGACCTCTGCAAGAGGACCTGTTAGGTCCCTGCCCTCCCTGCTTGTTTCCCATCAAAAAAATAATGCAGAGATGGCCATAACTGAGAGTGTATTGATCAGGGATGGCATTTATACACGTCAAAACCGTACGCAAGATACTGAATCTTGTGCTGTGACACAAGCACTATGAAACCGCTAGATACATGCTCTTTAAAAGACTATAAGTCACTCTAAACCCACATATTTGAAATTTATAGACAAAACAGTTCATGTAACTATCATACTTAAAAATTAGCAAAACTCCATTAATGTTCCCCTAACTTATCGGGGAAGTAGATGGAATATTTGAACACATCTGAAAATCTGACAGCTAAGTGCTATAGATCATGAATGCACCTTTCTAAGCCATACATAAATTCTCCCAGTGTTTCAAACAAGAAGATAAATAAGCTATACCATCAGAATTTTTTTGGCAATTCTCCTTGCTTAGGATGATATGTAGACAAAGCTTTTTCTTCTACAGAATGTTAAGAAGGGTTTCAAAGAAAGGACCTCATCAGCCAAACACTCTTTATGCAGAGTTTCTAGTGGCTTCTTTCTGAGTTTGAGTACATCGATGCTGCTGCATTGTGATATTTAAATACAATTTGGGGAGCATCAGGGATGAGCGGTTTTAATGAGCTTAGGATTTAGTTTTTCTGGATAGGTATACAAGGAACAGAAATGTCATTCAGTGCTGAAATGTATCCACGCACAAAAAGAAACACCAAAACATTCCTACAATTTAGGTCAAATAAGACCATACTTTCTGAAAACATGATTGGATCCATGTATGTCTTTACATCCAGGGCATGGGTATAGTGTTTCGCTATCTACTATGAAGCAGCATGTGCAAATGGAAGTAGTGCTGGTGCAAGGCATCTGGATAAATGTACATCGGGCTTTGAATCCTGCAACACGGGGTACTTGAAATCTACCCTCTGAAACATGCTGTAGTTTGCATTCACTAAGTACAGAAAATGCCTACAGAAAGAAGATGAACAATTTGAAGAGACTATATCCTGAAAGATGAATATTAACTGTGCTAAAAACATGATTAAAAGAAAAATAAAAAAATACAATGTTCTCATTGACACAGGAAAGGATGTTGGTGCAGTGGCTGAACCAGTTTAAGTAGAGCAGTCTGTATAGCAGTCTCCCATTTAGATATATATACTCATACACCCAAATCTACAGAAAATCCTCTAAGCTAAGTTTGCAATGTACATTCATGTGCCCATTAGAGTCAAATTCTGTATTTCTTTATATTCCTGTAAAACAAAGAAAACCACCTAGTTCTGTTTCTGTCCAAGAACTGGATTAATCTAGGACACAGGCAGCTGAAATGGATTCAGAGAAAAAAAAACAAACAATCAGCCAGGTAAAGTTTCTGCCTGGTTTTACATTTTCAGACCACATCCCACTCCCCTGCTGGCCCCTGTTTGCTGCACTGCAGTGGCTGAGTGGCTGACAAAGCCTATTTCAGTGGTGCAAACTGGCCCCACACATTGCAAAGTATCATCCTCCCAGAACAGCAAGGGCTGGAAACATCCTGAAATGAGACAAGTTGCTATTTTACCACTTCTTATGCTTTCAGCAAATCGTTTTTAATCTCCTCATTTCACAAATTAGCACATACAAGAAAGAGCCCATTGGCACAGATGCCCTCCCAGGCAACTCTATTGTTGGAAATCACTATATTTTCCTCAAAATAGCTACATGGACAGCTGTTCTGGAAGCTGTAGGAAAAGAATTCTACTTGGGAAGCTGAAAAGGTTTAAACTACTAAGAAAATGAGGAACCAAGCTGATATAGAGATCTAGGGACTATTGTTTTAATGTCTCACTCTGTCTCCAGTGAATGCTTCTTCCTGCACTGAGTTGCCATAGTTTCAGGTTTCTGTGGTTCCCTGGCTGCTGGTTACTAGGACATTTTTATATGCCCTGATGATTTTATGATGTATACATTGTCTGAATTTGTTTTCACACTGTATATGGCATCACACCTTACATACTAAAACAGCTGTAATTATTCCTTACTCTTTAAATAATCCCTTTTGAGTGTTCTTTTCCAACTTGAAATCTAAAAAAAGGATTTCAAAATCCTTTTTGTTCAGTTCAGCATTTAGCATTCAAAAGTCTCTTTGAAAACTATGGCTTAAAGAAAGAAGTAATTAAACTATTATCATCAGAGTGTTCTCCAGTGCTGCATACTAGAGGGAGCTAGCAGTTAACGCTAAGCAGAGACAGTCCTGTGCTGTCAGTGGGGAAAAAAGCTACTAGGAATTCTGGAGTAAAACTTCTTTTCCTGTTATTGATCCACATGATGTGCACAGATGCTCAATCATTGTAGTCTTAAAATTTTTTTCTTCTTCTCACAGGTATCCTATGTGTTAAAAGAATGAAACAAATGACAGATATTTATGGTTTATATGAGTTTTAGCAATTCATTTCCAATCTTGAAGGTGTTCAACACCTGTTTTAAAACAGAGGTTTTGAAAACTCTAGCCTTCTTTTCAGCATCTTTCACATTTGGATTGATAGGCTAAACCGGGTTCTGTTATGATACATTTGTTTCTCTCTCTTCTATCCCCAGATCTACATGTCTCCACAATAATCTTGCCCCTTCATTGTATCCCAAACAAATTATCCTTTCCAAGTCTCTTTTTCCAGTCTGCAAGTCCTCCTTTCTTTCTGCCTGGTCTTGGCAAGATCTCTTTGTACTTCTTTCCCAACAAACCCAGGATTTAGCTTTATCTCTGCCTCATTTGTTTTGCAGCTGCTTTGTTCTCATGCCCAAGCTATTTAGCAACATGTCCTGTGGAAATGTAAAAAATTCCCCCCAACAACCAAACATCTAGTCCCCATGATGTATTTGAATCAAATGCCAACGTTGCTGCTTGAATCAGATTTCCAGGCATTTTCACTAATTTATTCTGTCCCTTATGAAAAACCCAAATTGAACCAAAACAGAAGACAGTTTTTAAACGTTTGGACTGGAAGAATTTGGCTTCAGAGAGCTAAACATCATTACTGATACTCAAGAATAGTGCTGCAAGCAGCAACTCGTTCATCTGGCATCTGGATGTGTTCCACTGAAAATCTTTTCTTTCCCTGCTTGATGTTTTCTTAACATTATCCACCAGTCACCCTTTCTAGATGCAGAACTGCACTGTAGCTTGATGAAAGATTTCAAGGCACCATTCTGGCAAAGGCAGTCCTTACAGATTGTGTCTCTGTGCATCAGTCCACAATTCTTCGTACCATAATCTCAAGCAGCACAGCTAAGAGATAGGGAATTATATCATATTAGATGGCAAGAAAATGTTCCCTTGCTGCTTGTGATTGCAGGGTGGGAGTGGAATACTCAAACATCCAGAGGTACATTTAAATCTCCAGGATAGAAGCCTTTCTGCTTGACTGATCAAGGAAAAGCAAACAGTTGTTCAATTACATCAATACTGGTTTTATTTATCTATAATTTTCCGGATTTGTGTTTATTTTTTAAACTGGCTGCCTACAGCAACTGTCGATGCCTTCCCGTGATATTACAGTCAGTAGCTGCTGTTCTCTTTGGAAAGAGATAACTGGTTGGCCATTACTGTATGCACAATTTCATCTTTTTATACACAGGGTTTGTCACTAATAGAAAGTTCTTAAGAGTCACTAACCGGTTGAATGAAGATAAATTACCTCTGCTTAGCATCAATGTGAATGCCGCCCTTTCTGCAGCCCGATGTCATGAGCTTACCCCTGAATTGTGTAATTGAGATCTGCAGAGTGATGGATACTGCAGGATGGCAAAGGAAGGCATTGTATGTTTATAAAGACTGATTTTACTCCAGAGATAAATCTGCAGTGCATCACTGCCTTATTGTATCCTTTCCTTACAAATGGAAATTATTGAATTCCTTTTGCCTCAATTAATTCTTTTTAATTCCTTTTCCTTTTTATTTTTTTGCCTTCTGGTGATTGCATTTGCTTACTAATTGTCCAAAGCTGACACCCAGTGTGTAGCATCACACTGTAAGACTGTAATACTCACAAAGCTATATCCACTTCCAGACAACTGTTATTGAAGGAAATCTCAGTTATGGAAAACTGTTTTCTCCTCCTGTGATGCTGACAGGCCTAGAGCATTAGCAAGGCTTACTTTATGGGAAGCGATAAGTGCTTGCTTTGAACGATTTCACAGAATTTCGAAACAGGTAGGTATGTATCGTGATTACACACAAAGGAACTTATAACTGTCATGTACTTGGACTTGGCACAAATCTGGAGTTCTCTGATCTGATCCCACATGGAATACTCTTCCTGTGAAGTTGTGTTCACCCAGCTACGAGCAGCTCCGTATAAGACTACCTGTATGAAGAGAGTAATTTCTGGGAGTATTTTCGCCACTGTCCCAAGGTTATTCTGACAGAGAATCGTAGAATCATAGGATTGTTTGGGTTGGAAGAGACCTTAAAGATTATCCAGTTCCACTCCCATTGCCATGGGCAGGGACACCTCCCACTGGATCAAGCCCCATAAAACTTGGCTTTGAACACCTCCAGGGATGGGGCAGCCACAGCTTCCCTGGGCAGGTTCTCACCACCCTCATGGTGAAGAAATTCCTCTTTCTGTTTAATCTAAATGTACCCCTCTCCAGTTTATACCCATTGCCCCTCATCCTATCAATTCAAGCCTTTGTAAACAGTCTCTCCCCAGCTTTCTTGTAGCCCCTTCAGGTACTGGTATCTGGTACGCCAGCTCAGGATTTTGTCCACCATGTGTTAACCTGATATGTAAGAAGCACAAGGCACGGCCAGAGAGAATGCATTTCTTCTGTACTACAATTTGCTTCAGCCCATCAAATCAACACATTTAGATGAATCATACTGAGTACTCAGTTTGATTGTGAATTCGATCATGAACTGCAAAACCTAAATGAGCATTATAAACACAAGTAAACTAGAAAAGACCACTTAAAAATACATGAATTATTATCATCTTAAAACCCCAGCAGTGCTAGATGCAGCAGACTCCAAGGCAAAGCCTGAGTGTGAGACAAAGTACAGAAACAAAAAAAATGTTATTGATACAATTAATTAGGTTTTGTTTCTTTGTGCAGCATTTAAAAAAAAGCAGATATTACTTTAATATAAAAGAGATCCTTTAGGAGACAAATTAATCACCATTATGATACACCAAGCAATTAAGATAAAACACAGGGAGGCAAAATGACAGCATTAATGAAGTCAAAATTTCTTACCTCAACACAAAATGTTATTACAGATGCTAAAATACAAACTGTATTTTATTTCAAGGACTTATAGTCCAGCTTTAAATGTTTTAAAAATATTTGCTTTTCTTCTCCCACTTGTGTTGTTTATATCCAAAACTTTTCCTGTGTTCAGAAATAAAGAGTTTCCTCCTGACAAGCAGCCTGACAAATGAAGGTCTGATGCATCTCCCACTGAAGTCAAGAGGCAGCTTATCTCTGACTTCTGTGAGCTGCTTTATCAGATGTTTAAAACTGAATCCTGAAAAGCCATGGTGTTCTACAAAACCCCAAAGAGATTGAAATACATCTCCACTTCATTGAGTATAAAGTGTGCTAGGGCAGGGACCAAAACTATAGGGAGCTAAAATCTTAGCCAAATTTACTCTAAACCTGAAAACTGGGGTATCACATCCTTTCACTGTGGTGAAGTCTTCTAAAAACCAATAGAGGCTTCCTTCAGCATGGCTTGCCCAAGCTGTGAAAGGACTTGTTGCTAAAGAACGTGAGAAGCAGTTACATGTGTTGCTAATTTATTTATTTCTTTTTAACCATAGTATAGCAACAGAATATAACTCCTGAGAACTCCAAGTCCTAAAGTCAACAGACTCAGACCCTCAAAAACACTTGCTGCAAAAAGTGGTCAATAAAGTCACTGAGAGTTTCTCTGGATAACAGCCCTGGAAAACACAGAAAACCCAAGTATATTTCCCATCTATAGAATCACCAGGCTGGAAAAGAAACCTGAGATCATCAAGTCCAACCATCCCTATCTGCCACTAAACCATATTCTTAAGTACCTCATCCACTGGTCTTTTAAACACCTCGTGGTGATTACTCAACCCCCTCCCTGGGCAGCCTCTGCCAGTGTCCAATGACCTTTTCCGTGAAAAATTTTTTCCTGATGTCCAGTCTGACCCTGCCCTGGGGCAGCTTGAGGCCATTCCCTCTTGTCCTGTCACTGATCACTTGGGAGAAGAGCCCAGCTCCCTCCTCTCTATCACCTCCTTTCAGGCAGTTGTAGCCAGTGATGAGATCTCCCCTCAGCCTCCTCTTCTCCAGACTAAACAACCCCAGCTCTCTCAGCTTCTCCTCGGAGGACCTGTATGAATCACACAGCACAATTCAAATCATCAAAACCTTTATCGTCTCAGCCAGCAATTCCTAGATCAAGGGGTAGAGGTGGGCATGTGAAGGGGTCTCAAAATCTCAGTCCTTTCAGAACTGTAACTGCAGTCATGGTTTAGTTTCCCTGGGTTGGTTGTGCATTGTGCAAAAACACTGAGGGACAGAGAGAAATGGCTGTAGAATGTTGTTCTTGGTATCTTTCATTAAGCAAGTAGAGCCATAGGGGCAGATATAATCCTATCTAGGCACCTAAAGCAAACACTACACTCAGATATCTTTCTTCATTACAGGAAAGTACACACATAGTAACTTTTCGGAACCCTAGAGAAAAAGTTAAACATAGTAATAGATAAGTATCTAAGCAGATATATTATTTTAATGGAGAGACAGAGAGGGAGTAAAAAAGAAAAGCTAATGTCTATGCTTAAGCTGCGCCTTGCAGGTGTTGATTTTCATTAAACCACTTTGATGTTATTGATGTTCTCTCCCAAACAATACTGAACATTTGGCTTCTGCATAAACGGCAGAGACTGCAGTAGATTAAGCATCAGGCTACTGCCTGCCTTTGGAATATTGCCATGTAATAGCAGAGCAAAGTGCTCTGAAACAGCAACCTTCTTTAAGAGTCTGATAGCAGAGGAGGACTTCTCATAAAACACCTTTTTAACCTGAACACCCAGGTGGCAGAACTGCCATGTGATACCATTCTGACCTTTACTGACAAATATGAATGATCTCCCCGGAGGACTAATCTGTTCACAATAGACAGCACTTTTTAACACATCACTGTGTGTGGGTTTTTTGTTTGTTTTTTTGTTGTTTTTTTTTAATTTACTAGTGCTTTATTCCTTCATCTGTTGCCTTTGAAAGTTTGCTTTGTTTTTGTTATTCAGAGGTTTCCCTCTGAAATGGCAAAGGAAAGATGATTCAAGTGTATTAATAGAGGTGTTAGACAAACTCAAAAAGATGTGAGACTATCTCGTACCCTGTGTGAATCAATTTCTTTTTGGATATGGTTGGAATTATGTTGATTTATGCTTAGAGAGGATTTTGCCCTACAAATAAATAAAAGCTACTCAAAACTTCGCTGCCATCCACTCTGAACCACTGTTTGAAGGTCAAAATGGTTCTCACATCTTTGGCTTAATGAAGCTGCTGAATCAAGAGGCAGAGTAGAAGGGGTGGCTGTGCTTTCAGTGCACCTTAGTGATGCTAGCAAGCTCATCTGAATGTGATCTGCATCGTGGGGTTTGGGTGTGGGTCTTTGGGTGCAGGGATCTGTGTCATTTCTCTGTTGTTCAGCACTTCCAGATTTCTATGGGCTTAACAACTGGACAAATTTAGCCAAGTCACACAATGAGTAAAGAGGAGAGACTATAATCAACCTTCTCCTTCCACTATGGCAAGTAAAATTATATATTTGGGAAAAAAAACAAAAAAAACAAAACCAAGCTTTCTCTTTTTTATATTTCAATACCTCCCCATGCAATAAGAAAAAGCACTGGAGACACTGTCACTAAGGTACCTCCTGTGCTAGCTCTTTCCTGGTATTAATTTCTTAGGTTTTGATTAAGCTAACTCAATTTCTCTGTCTTCACCAGCTAGCACTCTTTCTGCCACAGTGGACTGCAAAAAAATCACTTGCCAGCACGAGGGCAGTAGCTCTCTTGACTCTCCTGTGTAGAACCCCATGCGCAACCCCAACAGGGAGTCCAACAACTGAGAACAGACCTGGGGATGGAAGATAAAAGGTGTGACAAAGAGAGGCAGCAAGGATTTGTTGGCTGAGGAGACAGAGATGGAGGTGAAAAGGCTGAGAGAAGGAGAAAGGACTGGTTGTCATCTTGTGAGTATTTTCAAGCTTTCCCATGTCTGATATGCCAGCATGAACATTCTTGTGGTGGAGTTTTATTTGCATGTTATGGACAGGTAATATCAAGAAGAAATTCTGTAACCCCAGTATAGCTTATCTGCATGTAGTATATTGTAACTCTACCTACCAATTAGTTCGAGTGTGCTGCAATTACTAATGCCTTTTGTCAATGCTTCTTTGTTATTTTGTCAAGCACAAGATTTATATATAGGACCAAATTTTCCTTTGACTTACACAAGTTTAAAATGAAAAGAAAATTCAAGCAGCAGCATGGTACCAAGGAACAGACTGGAAAAATAATTTTTTAAAACAATCCTAAGTAAAGCTGATGGATCCACTGCAGGAAGACTGTGCTATTTTGTCAAGTACTGAGATAAAATCATATAGTCCAAAATTGCTGGATGTCATGCAGGTGTGGTTGGTTTCAAGGCTCATGTTTGACCAGCCAGGCCAGTTAAACCCTCTCACTCATGCACCGCCTTAATCCCAGCTACCTTGGGAGGGTCACACCACGACAACTGCATCTAGGAGGTAAAATACAGCACTTAATAATCTGCCAGGTATTATCCGCTTTTGCATGCAGAGCAAAATCCTCTGTGTTGTTTGCCTTCCAACCAGCCAGCTAACACTTCTAGAGGCCAAGAAAAACTGCCTTACAAGCTGAATCCACCCTTCTGGCCATTATTTGGACATCCTTGACTAAAGCCATGACCTTGCAATACTCCTTGCTTACCTTCCAGCTCTGACTAGACTCACTCATTTCAGCAGGATTATTTCCATGCTTAAACAAGCATATATGTATGTGCAGAGTCGGTGACTAAGACTCTATGCTGATGTGCATGTTAAAACTAAAAACATGAAATTTCTTCATGAACTCTAACAAGAACAAAGTGATAACTGAGCTAAACAGGAATTGTGAGCTATAGTGATGGTCTTACATGTCTCTCACCCCTCAGCACTGACAAACAACAACAGACAGAATTAAAATATTGGGCTAAATTAAGCTATTTCTCTCTTCTAGGTGAATTATATTTACTACTAAATGTATTATATGTATATTGATCCTACTTATAAAGGAATCCATACATAGACAATTGCACTGTTTCAAATCTTCTCTAGAAAGACAGCATATCTCAAACAAACAAATCCAACCAAAATGTAATAGGAGTTTTTTGCCCTCTTGGTGGCTGTGGCTGTATTCCCATGGGCAGGACTCATTTACCTCCTATGCAGATCAACATTTAGGAGCAACCTTCAAGGTCAGGGCTAAGGAAATAAGACAAATAGCAAATGAGAATGGTACTGACAACAATTGATATGGCGAGTTTTGCAGGTGCCGAATAGCTCATCAATCACATTTTGAGGCAACGGCATGGAAGATCTGTCCCAACTACTAGAATTCATAAATTATATAAAAAACAGGAATAAAATGAACCTGAACATAAAAGAATTTGCCATTCCTTATTGAGAACAAGCAGACTGAGAGTATGTGTGAAATAGTGAAAGATAATCTAACTTAACAAACAGTATTTAGGAATAAGGATTTGATAAATGAGGGTTACCACTTTGAAGAGAACTCTCACCTAGGCAGACAGACGTGAATGGGCACTGAACAAACAAAGTAGTAGTTTTTGCACCCCAAAAGGACACATAGATCATCATTTATTGGAACATCTCCATTAAAAAACCCCATATGTATAAGATGCAGAAGCACTAAATAAGCATCATAGATGGTATTTCAAAGGTTTAGAGCTAAGCTGAACCTTGTATTGAACATTGCCAGCTTGCCTGATTATTCAATTACCTGCTATGTTTATTGTTTGCAGCAAAATTATATTAATATAGAAATGGAAACAGCAAGAACAAGACTGCAAAAATGCCTGGCTACAAGAATAGAAAAAAATAACTCAAGCACTTGTGATCACCAATTATTACATTTTCAGTGCTGCTGAAGAGAATTATTTTAAAGTATGTTTACAACCATCTCTAACTTCTATAAATATTGCTTTTTATTGACTTTGTGCCATGAATCCAGTGATGATGAAACTACTTACCTTCCCCGCTACCAATGGCAAACCAACGCTCTTCTTTACTTGGCTGTTATGCAATTTTAGTATTTGTAAGACTGAGAGTTCAATAGCTTAAAAATAATGGAAAGAGTATGAAGAAAACAACTTATGCCAGAAAGAAACAAAGAATAGCACAAGTTTTGAGGGCTAAGTACTGTTTACATGAAAGCACAGTAAAAATGCAGCCAGCAGTACTACAGCTGTTTGAAAGGTGTCACTTGTAAGGAGAAATTCTTGTTAAATATGACCATGCAGGGGGAAAAAAAAGCAAAGATCTTTGCCTATTGACTAGGTTCATTCAAAAATATGGCAATTAAAATTAACTGAAATGCTCAATTGATACTCCTTTTAAAGAAACAAAGATGGAAAGTCTAAAAGAAAATGGTTTTATAAACAGAGAGCAGGAATTCATTTGTCATATCTGCGCTTCCCTCAAACAATAGAATGTCATGAAACCTGCTTGGAGAGGAACTAATAATGTCTCAAATAGCTCCAGAGTTGAACACTGTTGGCAAGGCTGAACTCCTGCATTACAGGAGCACAGGGATATAGTACTCTCACTGGCTGACCCAGAGATCCCTTTACAGGATGTTCTGATTGCAATTTTAATTACCTCCCACTGCCTTAAATTCTGATCTCTGACAGATCAGCATTACATTCCGATACTGTTACAGATCAGATAAACTGAAGATGCTACAACTTAGAGAAGCCATGAATGGACAAAGACTTTGAAACCATTTAACTCTGTTCAGTTCTGGATAGAGTTGTATAGAGACAAAATTATTGAAAAGTTCAAATTCCTTCTCCAGTTTTGTAAGCTGATCTGAAAAGCAAACATTTCTTCTGCAACTACAAGACTTGACTGTCAAAGCGAAGAACAAATATTTTGAATTACTGAGCTCTGAAGACAAAAAAATGATGTAACTATTGCTTATAGGTGGTTCACCAGACTTAGCGGCACACAGGCAGTGTAGTTCGGGAATTCTCTCTTTCTGTAATAGCCAGAAATGCTTCTCCAAAACAGATTAGGCTAGCGATTGTGTCCAAGGTGATGGGAAGGTAGGGCATGATGCCAATGGGCTATTATCCCGTCTTATGGAAGCTCATGTAGAAGATGTACTGGCTGGAATAAGAACCATAATTTGGGGAGAAATGTTCTGTTGTATTCTTGTTCCTTACTTCATTAACAGAATCAAGTCCAGCAAAGAACCCTTTTATAATGGAATGCTGCATGTGAACTTCATGAGTTACCCAAGAAATTTATTACCACCACTGTAAGTTTCATTTTATTGAATAGTGTCTGAAGGCCGCATTTCCCTTGTCATAGTGATTGTGCTATTATGACAGAGCCCTACCCCTGAGAATTTTCAGTCTCAGTATAGATAAAGATAACAAACAGGAGAGGGGAGGCACAAGAAAGGAAGTTACTGTGATATTCCTACCTTCAATCCAGGTTACTGTAGTTCTACAGAGATGCCAAAGGGGGCAAGTAGGATCTAAAGCAGAAAAAGTGTGAAGTGATTTACGGTTCCTGTGTCTTCCTCCCTTCCATACCCTGGATTTCAAGCATGCATTCAGTCTCACATGCTAGTTAGTTATTAGAAAGAAATGCTTCCAACTAGTTTAGTGTCAACAAAAGGCACACAAGGATAAATGCAAAGCCCAAAATCATGGCTTGTAGATTATTTAGTGCATGAGGCTGAGACTCAGCAGAGCTTGGAACAAAGAGGAGAGGCAGTTCAAGGACACAAAGTCTGTGCGCAATGGCCTGTGTCCACAGTTAAATCTTCCTCTTTGGAAGGAATTCTGGCCATTGACTCTATCACAGTAGAACTGCAGTGGACAGCAGGTTTCTCACCCCTGCCTTAATGCAAACATGACAGGTTATATTTGGGGACTTTCTGGTAAGAAGGCTTTTTATTTTTTTAAAGATATTCTTTTACTCTCAGGAAGATTTATGGAAGTCACTCTGAATTTCCCATTTCTTCCTGAGCATCAGATATGAGCAGAGCAGTGTTTTAGAACTGAGAACCTCTGACCTCTGGGGAACTTGAGCCAACTCTTTAATTGCAACACAGCCACAGTAAGAAGATAAATTTCATAGAAGAACAGAAGAAAAATGTCATTGTATAAGAAGAGAAAAATACCAGTCTGAGATTGGATTGAGTGACTAAGAGAAACAAAGAGAAGTTGCAGACAGATTAGACTGGTATTTCCAAAATCCACATAGTTTGCTAGCAGATGGGAAAGCTGAAAGTTAATGACAGACAAGATAGATGTAGCTCTTGGTTGGTTAGCTGTTGTTTACATCATGTGAGAGACTGAAGTTCACAGCCTAGGATAGACAGGAAAGAATAGTTGAGAAGGACAAAAAGAAAAAAAAATACTTGATAAGAGAAATTTACTTTAATAGATTTACATGATGGCTCTGCTCAAAGAGGATAATCTGAGTTTTTCCCTGGAAGAGCATTTTGCCAGAGGTCTAACACAACTCCCCATTCCACTCCCTATAAAATGTTTCTCCCGGTGATCATTATAATCTACTAAGCAACAGGAAAATGAATGGCATAAGCCTTTTAAGGAGTCCGGGATGGGCAATTGCTGACTGATATAAACCCATCGTATGTTCCCAAGAGTCCCACTGAAGAACATGCAAAGTATGCATGATGTTAAGAATTAAAACTGACTTCCTTTTTTCCCGTTTTTTTAAAAATATTGTTGGATTCCATTGATTTCAAACAGATTTGCAATTTTGTAGCATTTCTTCAAACTTACTTTATGAAATGATCCAATTGGGGAACATTTACTGTGCATCATGCCTACAGTAACAGGATTGCATGGCATGTGTAGACTTGACTGTGTCAAGTTCTCTGGAACAGTAGTAGTAACATTATACATAACATATTTCTGAGTTGTTTTTATAAGATATTTTGGTCACTGCATGGTAAGACTATCTCTTTAGACAAAGTGCAACATTACAGCTCACAGCAAGCCCTTTGGGGGATTTTGTTAGAGAAAAAAGTTTAACTGGCTGTGGTCTAAAATAGCTCAGAGACAAGTGGAAAGGGAAAGGCATCACAGTAAGCTGTAGCATTGCTCTAGGGCATAAAGAAGATGAGTAGCCTTGAATATCACAATGACACTTCTGAATGTGTCTTCATAAGATCTCATTGCTGAGCTTTGGAGAGGAACAAAGCAGGTCAGGGTCTGGAGTAGGTTTCTGGTACTCCATAGTTCAGAAATGAGTTCAAATGTCAATGTTAATTAGAAAATATTGGTCTAGAAAATATTAAGAAAAAATTGTTAAGTGTAACATACCATGGAAGGGTTTTATGGAAAGAAGTGGCCTGAGAAAAGAATTTAGGAGAGCATGTTTTGTTTTGCTTCTTTCCATGATCCTCCAAACCAGTATGTGGCTGTGCTCTTAGATAAGGTTTAGCTACTGTACAAAATAAGAAATAAATCTGTCCTGAACATACTTTTCCAAATGTTCTTACTTGTATACGATTTTTAATTTCTGAACTCTTCAAATAAAAAGTGGTTTGTAGAGAGACTGTTTATTGTCCCTTGTGTTCCTACAGCCATTCAACGCCTTGAAATTGGAAGCCTGCAGAGCAGTATTTTCATGTATTATAAATACAAAATTCTCTAACGCAGTCTGTCTACACAGTGCTGACAGAACATGAATGTGAAATAACACTCAAGAGATCACTCAGAAATCGATAAACTCAATCAGCTAGGATCTTAACTCTGTCTACAACAATAATAAAGGAAAAGAGATGAACACTGCAAGGTTACGTGGTGATTTTGAACTGAAAAGAGAAAAGATCCCCAAAACGTTTCCTGGGGAGTGTGGGGGAAGGTGAAAAATAAAACAAAACCCTACAACAACCCAATCCCAAAGTATGGGCCTTTGGGAAGTACAGAAAGACAAGGTGTGGGACTTGTCAGAACAGACTGGCTTAAGTGGTTTCTCACTGTGATCTGGTAGCAGCCAATGCCTCGTGGGTCAGGGAAAGACAAACTGCTACAGGAAGATTTTTCTCTAACTCAAACAATTTATAACCTTCTAAGTAAGGATGGAGCAATGAAAACGAGACTCAGATTTGCCAGCTTCAGTCACGGATGTGCCTTGCACAAAACCCAAGAATCGACTCAGAAATTTTGCCCAAGATACCAATGTTTGAGAAAACAGAGGTGAAAGGTGCAGGTTGATGGTACACGTTAATTCAAGCAGACTACAATGACGCAAAATTTAGAATAGGATTTGTTAATAAAAACACTGAGCTTCCTTTGAAGCGCTAATCACCACCACTATACCAATTTCTATAGGAGCAGCATCTGATCAAAATTACAAGAAAATCCTTCAGACTATTCCTCTGCCAAATTTTCAGAAGGACTGCACCATAATCCAAGGGAAGGTTTGGGGCCTTTGAACTCAAAAAGTAATAACAGAAGTGAAACTGGGCAGGCAGTAATGGTTGAGATGAATCAATAACACTTTGGGTGCTCAAATAATAGTGTTAGAAACAGTGGAACAAGGGAGGGGATGAGGCAGCTGCTTTGGGGTGGGAGGGGGAGTCACAAGTAGGAGGCAAATATGTCCCCCTGGACCTTTGGGAACACTAGGTACGCCAGCTTGTAGCTGAGGGATTTGAGGACTGTCACAAAGCAGATCTTCATGCCACATGCATTGGCCCAGCTGTCTATGTGCTACTTCATTCAGTACTTTCAAATACATTTTTACATCAGCCTCAGGTCCTCCATCAGGATATTATCCAAGCACCACATGACATCTATCAGCGTTCTCTCTTCATGTTACACAAAACCAAACTGTAGCATAGGAATAAGGAGTTTGCCAGCACAGAAAGCTTATGAAAGAACTGGAACATAGCCTCCCCGGTCTCCCAGTGACATTGTCCACCCTCTCACTCCTTATTCTTTTCCCCATGCATCATCACACACTGCTATACATGATATGTCCCCAATGCTGATTTCTTAAAGACAGTCCTATCATTTACCAAATGAATAATTTTTTGTGGAATAAGTCATAAGAAGCTTGCTAAACTGGTAAAGTTACCAAATGGCTCAGTTTCAATTCCGTATGTTCCTAATAAATGAATCTCCACACCACCTGGTATTTGGTTGCTGCAATTCATTTGCAAACACGATTAAAAATTCAGTCAAGATTAATCTTTATTTTTCACTCAGCTACCTTCAAACAAAATCACCTACAGCAATGTGTATGGTAATGAACTCAAGCGAAATAGCTTAGAAGTGGAAAAAAACACAGGAGTAAAAGGTAAGGTTATTAAAATTGGAATTATTTCTTTCCTACAAAGTTTTGAAATAGTGCTCTTCAACTTTGGCTAGGGCAATTCCTCTACATCTGCTCTACCTGACACGAATAAAGAATTGCCAGTCATTTGACAGCCCTTTAGAAACAGCACGTGAAATATATAAATAAAATGTTACAGGGTAATAGCAAGACTCTATACAGTAGTCATGAAAGAGAATTTTCTTGCAATCTGTATTGTAGGCACTTGACTGCATTCAAAATTACTTCAGAAAAATACTGGCACAGCCCAGTTAGACACAGGGGCACAAATACTTGGAGAGGCAGCAAGAAGAGCCACAAGGCACAGACAGCTCACGCAGCACTGGTGTCCCCTCCTCCAGAATGCCCCTGGAACCACAGCAAAGTCTCAGAGGTATGCACTGAGTCAGGAACACAACCAGTGCTTAGTAACATCTGAAAGTGCTCAGATGGGTATAAAAGCTTGTGGCTTGTGTTATAAGCCAGTTTTGAACTGTTAGTTGCTTTTGCATAGCAAAGTGACTCAATATCCCCCTCACTGATTGCAAAGGGCTTCTTGGGGGCAAATCACAGCCTGAAAGAAAACACTGGGGAGCATGGATGTTGTCCCTTGCTCCCTACAGATGGCTGGTAAAAAACATCAGGAGCGCTGCTGTTGTATTTGTTTACTATGAATTAGGCATGCAAATAATATACCATGCAAATAATGCATGATATAGTTATATCATAACATATTCTGGAGATACATCTGCTAAACACAGCACTTGCCTATCCTAAAAACTCATGAAACAGGCACAGAAACTGCGCCATGGTGCTTGCTGCTGGGTGGTGGCTCTGGCCTAAGAACTGCTTTGAGAACCACATATGAAATAAAGTCATTTGGAAGGATACTTACTATTCTGATAATAATATTTCTTTTTTTAACATGACATACTCAGATATATAGAAAAGGCAAAGGTGAAGATGCAGGGTTTCCTTCCCTCCAGTCTGGGAGCTCCTCTGAATGCAGGGAGGTTTATTTACTTGATTCTTAAGGACAGTCCTAGTACTGACCGAGATTCTAGTTACTTCCAATCAGTTCCAATTACATCACCTGTCTTGAACCTGTAATAAGATGGGGAAAGAAACCAATCTAAAACTATGTTTGCAAGTGTGGGAAAGACAGGGAACCAAACCTTTCTGGAACTTTTCTCTTTTGCTTCAAGGGGAGTGCAGGCTGGATGAAGAGATAAGTTACCTACATAAAATAACAACAAAAATTAGGAGGCATAAGCACATTCACTGTGGGCAGAGTTATAGGTGCCCTTTTTAATCAGAATAATAAAATCAAGGGGTATGCCCAGTATATATATAGAGCTGCAGAACTAAACTTTTTTTCTTAAAGCTGTCTGAAGATGATCAGGCCTCGAACTTAAGCATGAGAGAGTGAAAAGTGTCTACAAATTCTCGGTGGAGTAGGGTAAAATGCGGTGATGGAAAACGTGCTCTTCAGAGCCTGCAACCCTTTCTGTTACCTCGGCAGAAGATCACAGCTCTATCTTTTCTTTAGTGCAGCACAGTTTGCACATAATTTGCTTGGCAGAGTAGATGGGAAACCCATGTAGGAGGAATGCTGTGATGCTGGGGACTCACTACCCGTGCAGTGACTTCACAAGGCCATTCCCAGTTGTCTGGAATTCTTATCATATGACAAACCAAAACACACACACATACATTTTGTTCCACTCTGAACTGGCTGCCAGGTGAGATCTCCTGGCCAGGTCCCCTCGCAGCTGCTCTGCTGTATGAAAATGATTTTTTTTCCTTTTAATTGTTCGGATTTATAATGAATTTGGATTAGACAATTCTGTACTTTCCTTCCTATCCTCTAACAGCAAACTAAAATAATGATGAACATTGAATGTGCAGGGAACTAATACGTAAAGTGACAGCTATTTTAGTAATGTCTCCAACCCATTAACATGTGGAGATGGCACAACAAGATGACTTTGGCTTAGAAGGTGGACTAGGAAAATAAGTTATTGTTCTTTAGGATATGAACTGAGCATAACGTTATTTCAGAAGTGATAAAGATCAGACAGCTGTAGCATAAGGAAGATGAAATCTGACTCACTGACTTATTCAGGCTGGAATATCCTATTGATTCTCTCTTTCATCACAGACAGCCCATCTGTGTTCAACTGAGTTTGGGTCAAAGGATCCACAAGTATTTCATTATTGAGACAATTTAACCTACTTAAACAAAGGCATTATCAGCTATCACAGGGTGATTTGAAGTGACATAAATCCTCTGGACACTGGATAAACAAAAAGCAGACACCAACAGCAATAAGCGTGCAGCACTGAAGAATTTCAACAGCAACCACCATTTACTTACAAATTAGTTGTTTCAGCATCTACTAATGTGTGTAGGAACATATGATTAGAAATTATTGCCTTGGGAAGTTGAAAACTACCGTGTTTTGAATTTATGAACCTCAATTTTCCAGCTGAGGAACAGGCACTGGTGTAATGAACTTCAGTCTGCCGATAACGGCCCCATTTTTATCAGCTGTCTCACACAGACCCTTCAGAAGTAATCTACGCACCCCACTGTGACATGCAGAGCAAAGGTTAATAGCTACTAGTGTACTGAGTTTGACTTAGTCTGAGAAGGAAAAGGAATTTTCATTTCCAGGGAAAATTTTAATTTGCAAATTTGTTCTGCTGCTTTGTTCCAAAGAGAAATATAAAAATAATTCTGAATTTTTTTGAGAGAGAAATTCCTAAAAAAATCATAGAACCAGAGAATCACTAGGTTGGATCACTCTTAGATCATTGAGTTTCAAGTTAAATCCAAACATTTTGGTGTTCTGTGGTTTGTTGGGGAATTTTTTTTAATATAGAATACTTTTCCAGGTGGCAGGTCATTGCAAAACAAAAGCTCACAATGCTGTGATATATTCCAGTATATCTAAACCACTCCTTTTGATCTGGTCGACACATTTGAGTAATCACAACAAAATAAAATAAAATTCTGGAAAAAGGCATAGTCTGACAGGCACAGTCTGATGCTAGAAAAGCATCTTTCAGAAGCTCCATCTCTGATCTACTGGGTAACGAGAGCCAGCTAAGCCTGAACTGTAGAGAGGATGAATTTGTTGAAATACAAAGTTTACAGAAAAGAACTGAAGCAGAAAACCTAGACAACTTACATAAGGCCTACTTAAGAAAACCATTGTGGAATCACAGAGCAAATATGCGTGGGTAAGATACTGAGATTTGGAGTTTTGTGAAGAAATGGGTATTCAAATTGAAACCAGTTAAGGTTTAGCAGCGTAGAGATAAAAGTTTTGTCATTATTGAACTTTGGATATAAAAGTGTAGAAAGTGATAATGGCTTACTTTTATATAATAAAGAGCATAGGTTTCCCACTAATTGAGTAAGAAGAGCAATTAACCTTGTAGTGCATCAATACATCAGGTTTGAAATATTTGTAAATTAGGCAACTAGGATGCTTTAGGTTTAATACACTCATCAAGTAAGCCTGGGTTCCCCAGAATTGTTGCAAAGTCAATCTCATCTATAAATATTTTTTAAGTTCAATGGTACTATCATACGAATTATGTATTGTATTAGCCAGCAAAATAATGTATGTAACAGATTAGTCCAGTTTACACACGCACATGGATGTTTTAAAGACAAAACCTATTTGAGTGTTTTGTTCGGTTAGAGTAAAAAATAAACTGACATGTGCCTTTTGTGCCCACAAGGTTACAGAGGCAGATAATGGTCTAGATTTACAGAGATTTTCTTGTTAAAGGTCTGTATTACTTATTGAGGGGTTTTTTTTCAGTATACAGTATTTCCTATAATAAAAGTACCACCAATAGAAGAAAAATCTGACTATGGAGCAGATATTTAAACAAGCCCGATTCTAGCTTTATCCTCTTCTACCAGGGGAAAAATAAGACAAGAACAAAAGTAATCAAACCTCTCTCAGTAAGAGACCATTCTCCTGCAAGCCATCTCTGGTCGAGAAGCCTACAGCTACACTGATACCCTCTCTGCTGTGCCGTATTTGTCCTCTGCATGGTAAATAGGCAGGAGCACTGGGAAAAATTTACACTGATATTTCCTAGTAGTATAAGAGGACATTGCACAAGTTATGTGGCTCAGAATAGCTCAGTGGATGCAAGAAAATGATTTGAAGGCCATAGATTTAAAGGCCACAGGGGAACAGTTTTGTCTTAATACCAGTCTTGATATTTCATGTAAGTATAATCACTTAGTGCTTGGCTCTGATAGCTAAGGTGACTTTTTTTCTCCCTTATTCAACTCAATGAAAGGGTCCCTCGGGTATTTTTATATTCCCAGGTGCCTTCCTTAATTGTGTAGTTCATGTGCTATTGTTTCTGTAGTATCATTGCTGCTATTTATGGTTATGCCAAAGTGTTCAAACATTGCTTTGAGGAACTAGTTCCACAAGCTGCTATGAAGAACATATGCAAACCTATTGGAAGGAGTAACACTGACCACACAGGATTTCATGGAGATTAATGATAGAAAAGGATGAGCAGGGCCTAAGAGAATTCTTTTAAACTTGTGCAAAATAATTTTCAGTGCCCGTCCAGCTCTCTGCCTCATGACTTTGTGTTGTCCAAGTTAATGTGTCTTTGGAAAAATCTCATGAAAATTAATAACCCAGCATATTGTTCAGGCTGTGAGCGCTGCTCGATATATGTCCCTTTCTGTGATATATGTGGATTGTGGTACCTGATTGATTCTTGCTTATCATCATTGATTGGAAAACAGTCCTTCTGCTTCATAGCATATTCTCCTTGAGGTTTAACACACATGAATCATCCCAACAGAGTTACCTTTGGACATCGGAGCTGTTGGAATGGGCCCAGAGGAGGGGGTACAAAGATGATCAGAGGGCTGCAGCACCTCCCATATGAGGACAGGCTGAGAGAGTTGGGGTTGTTCAGCGTGGAGAAGAGAAGGATCCGAGGACACCTATAGACTCTAGTCACTATGGACTTTCTAGTACCTGAAGGGGCTACAAGAAAGCTGAGGAGGGACTGTTTGCAAAGGCTTATGGTGATAGGATGAGGGGTAATGGCTATAAACTGGAGAGGGGCAGATTTAGACTAGATGTGAGGAGGAATTTCTTCACTGTGAGGGTGGGGAGGCCCTGGCCCAAGTTGCCCAGAGAAGCTGTGGCTGACTCATCCCTGGAGGGGTTCAAGGCCAGGTTTTATGGGCCTCGAGCAGCCTGATCCAGTGGGAGGTGTCCCTGCCCATCACAGGGTGTGGAACTGGATGATCTTTAAGGTCCCTTCCAACCCAAACTGTTCTACATTTCTATGATTCTATGATCAATGTAAAGGATGAAAGAGCTGATAGGTATGAGGACCTAGGAAAGAGAGAACAGGAGGGCCAGTGAGGGCAGGGATTTAAACTAGAAATATTGACTGCAGTGGACTTCTTCAAACGCTAACAGGGGTATTATGGCATTCTGTAGCAAACAACTCTGTCTCATGCTTTGTTATATAAATATGAATCAGCAAGCGCTCCAGATTTGCTACCAACTGGCAGTCACTCTTGCCTGCTGTTTTGCTCAGTCTGCTCTGCCTAGTGGAATACAAACGTTTTTCTAATGTTTCAAAAATCTGAATTTTCTCAGCAGGTTTCAGAAACTCTGGTTAATTCAAACAACCCATTTGTAAATATTTCAACTCCTCCAGTCGAGAACAGGAAATAAAGTAATTTCTCCTCATACCTTTCAACTACTTAAGTTTGCTCAGCCTCTTAGTTTTGTGCTAGATGAGTATAACTTTGTTTCTTCCCTCCCTTTTTCTTTCCTTCTCATTATTTAAAGTCGACTTCAATAGAATCTGATCCCCAGACGCTAAGGGAAAGGCCAGGCAAACAGTATGTGTGTCCTTAATACACAAATCTCCGTGGCAGCTCGGGCCAAGAATTCAGCCATAGATGCATCCATTTAGGAAACAGAAATTCACAGGTATCTTTTGAAGTTTCCATCTCTGATCTCAGTCCCAATCAAGTATTTTAACTATGTGGGGTGTTTGTGGCTCCTCTTTCTTTCTAGTAATCTGCCCATCCTCATTTGCCTGCTTAGAAGTCCATCTGACAAGCATCCTACCTGCTATGCCTCCTTACCCAAATCCAAATATTCACTTGACTGAGGAGACTCAGCAGCTCTGCTTCCTGCAGCAAAGCCACACAGTTACTCTTTCCACCCCACACAATAAACACAAGCCCAGCTGAGTTTTTGGCTTCCACCACGCCAGAACGAAGGGGAATCCACATGCAGCCACCATGTCTGCACCTGCTCCGAGCACCTGGTGCTGCAGTAATTTTTTTCGGCACAGGCACGCTGCTAAATGGAGTGTCTGGCCCTGCACCTACCTTTGTGTCTCAGCGCTGGGGACCCTGGGGAAGACACCTCAAGGAGACAGCTGAAGTCAGGCTGAGCTAGGAAGCTAATGCTGAGGGGGAACCAACCAACCCTGCTGGGCTGGAGCTGCCTCCCTGCAGAACCTGGGCAACATTCCTGCTGCCATTCTCAGCAGCACATCCTTCATCTTCTCACTGTCCAGATTTTCTTCAGCAGCCCACAGAAGGCAGAGCTGAATGTAAGAAACTATCAGATCTTTGCTTTTCCTGACAAATTTCTAAACATAGAAGAGTCATTAGTGTAGTACAGACCGATGTGTTACGCGTGCCCTTAAAGAAATTTCTGTGGTGCGGAGATAACGTGTGGGAAAAATAATGACCAGCCTTGTGCTTGTCATTGTGCTTGTTCATAAATGAACTTGTTTGTTCACTTATGTCTGCATAACTAAAGGAAGGAACAAACCCAGAATTTTATCTCCCTGTTTCCCCACCACCCAGCAGATCTTTTGCCCTTTAAATCCCAGAACCTTCCATGAGTTGAGGCAACTATTTTTCCTGCTTTGAGCTGCCAGAGCTCTGAGAGTAGGGAGAGAGAAGAGAAAAATCAATCCTAAAGAACTAGGTTTATTTCAAAGAGGTTTCTTAGAAGGAATGGACACAAAAAAAAAGGAAATGTCACTTCCATGGGCTGGCAGAGTACATTTAACATAGCATCTAGTACCAAGGGTCAGACAACTGTGCTGTTCCACCAGAAAACCTATTAGCAGCCTGCAGAAAGGAGACATCCTCTCAATCTCTTCGCAGAGAGGGTTAATGAGATTCCTTAATTAGATACAATGGAGAAGGGAATTTGGAGATTTATATTTTAGCTCTGCAGTCAAACAAGACCTTAATACCCTCAGGGCATTGTCTTTAACACGAAACAGTAATGCAAATAAATCTACAACCACAGAATCTAAAAGTGAGAAACCAGATCCAGTCAGCTAGGAAACCACCACCACAAAGAAACTATTCACAATACGCAGCCGGAGTTTCGCCAGACTTAATCTTCTTCATGTCACTGTGTATTTTACTTATTGGGCTACATATGCCCCAGTCTGGCATTGGCTCCACATCCAAATGCCAGCAGAAAACTGCTGGATGCAGAAAACCTTCTAGCAGAGGAAATTTGATGGCTCAGAGACAGATGTTATCCCACCCTCCCTGGCCAGAGGACCTACGCTGCAGCTGAAGCAAAGAAAGGTGTGCATGCTTAGATCCTTATTTGAATCAAAGCAAAGCGCTCTCATAGCATGGGATCTGCAACCTTCTGCAGGACAAAAGGTACAACAGCTCACTTTTGTAATCTCCTGTTTAATCTTTCAGTGTTTCACCTCATTAGGAACAAGAAAAGTTTTATTCACATATTTAATAACGTTGGTTTGAAAGAGCATTTTCAGTAGTTTAGAGTACATGCTCTGCTGTCCTAGAATTGCTGGAGTTTCTAATCGTCTTTGACCTAGATCCTGCATTGATGCCTTACAATGGCCTTTCAAAAGAAATGAGATCTGAGAGTGGTCAGCACTTCTAAAAATTAGGGTGAATTCTTAACTCTTGTTGCCTTCACCAGGTCTCAGGTTCCATCCTGCTTCTAAGGGAGGTAGATGGAGACTCTCTCTTTCATACTATGAAGGAAAAATGACTTTCTTTTGATAAAACTATGCAGTTAACAAAAAAAGGAAGGGCACAGGGTGGTGCAGAAGGAACCTGTGGGTTTGTAATAGCTTTTGGAAGCTGGTTCAAAGACTATTCTTCAGAAGAGGCTAAAGGCCCCTAAGTAAGAAAATGTTGCTATGAGCTGTTGAGGAACCAGGTCTTAATCCTTCTCTATTCTTACTCGTGTAGGTCAGGAAGAATCTCAAATGTGGTAAACCCTGAAGAACTAAAACCAGCTGGCTACCACAAATTTCCTCACAAAGCCTGTTGCTACTTGAAACATAATTATCACTCCACTGAATGAGGCTATAGCTGCAGTGACTCTAAAGAACAAATTCTATTTTTCTCTCACATTCCTTAGGCAGATGGACAGCTAACTGAAGCAAGTACTCCTAGGTAATTCCCAGCAAAGGACTTCCTTGCTGGATTATGAAGATGCCTATTCAGCTGAGAGGTGCATAATTGCTTAACTTTTTTTCAACAATAGCTGGTAAGTCTGTACATCTCAGTGTCTGTGAAAGCAGAAGGAACATCTGCTTTTCCTCAAGAATGGACGTGTAGGTTACAGTAATAAGTTGTCAGTAGAGGGGCTTGATTTAGTAACACAAAAAGAAGGCCGTGCAATGCTTACATCAGGTTTATGCTGAAGTCTGATGCTGTTAGAAGATATATACTAACTCCAGAGAGTAGGACATGAACACTTTCAAATATCAAGGGAAGTTGTTTCCTGCAGTCTGGTGTCCAACACTCTTATGCAGTTAGAGGATAACCCATGACCTAATGGATAGTCATTATTCAGCTCACAGAGAAAAAGATTAGTTCCAGAGGGATCTCCAGAACACAGAAAGTAAGGTTTCAGACCCCATAAAATTCTGATGCAGACTGAAATCCATATACTGCCCAGATCCGTTGCGACTTCACTACCACCAGTTTAGAAACATTCTGTCACGTGAATGGTCATATCACTCTTCCAAATAATTCTCATGCAGCCATAATGCATCTTTGCCTTCCATTCCTCTCATAAGGATTTTTTCTTTTTTGGGGGTGTGGGGAGAACAGAACTTTCCCACTGGCTGAATCTAAGCATTCATGTAGATAAAAGAGGTTTGCTGCAACTTCTGCGTCAGTCAGCTTGGTCTCTTGGCTAGAGAGTCCTATGCTTGAGCTCTTATGCTGCAGCAGTAATCTTAAGGAGGAAAAAAGGGGTTAAAATAACTAATACCTATCTTCTCTGTTAGTATAATGATGTACATTAAAGAGTACGTTGTTCTGCATGCTAATCCCTTAAAAGTACTTTCTTGAAAAAGTAACTAATGAAAAGAATCTTAACATTTTTACTTAGCTCACACAACAAAATGAATGAAAAGGGCAAACTAAATGAAGCTTTTATATCCTTTGACATCAATGCAACAGGAGTAATACTGAAAAGGCTAATGGATTTCCAAGGTGTATGGAGATGAAGAAATCAGAATTTTAAAGAAGCTTAATAGCAGGACTGTAATGAAGGAGGTGGCCTGGGAAATCACACAGAGATGTTCACCTCCTCCAGATTTTTTTCTGAAGGTTGGTACCAAGATAGGAAGATAACGTATAGGGTAATGTTTGGTTCTGAGTGGGTGAGTACACCAGAAAGTCATACACAGCAGCAACTTCTTTGTATTGATCATCCCGGTAACATATTCCAATGCAGTCTACCAACAATTTTAAAATTAATTGTGGATCTATGAAACACAGATTTCCAGTGTCCTGCATTTACTGCAAACAAAATAAAATCTTAGGTAGCCTGTGGGGTCTTTCATTAGACAATTTAAACCCTATAGAAGAGATTGCGTAATCTGCTTTGACTGGAATTTGAATTTGCTTCTGCCTCATTTTGCATTATCTACTGAACAAAAAATTGAAAGCTTTATACTAATGGCATGTTAACAACCAAGTATTAGTCCTGGCATTAAATGCTTTTTCTTTCTCCTTATTGGATTAATGGAACAAAACCCCAAACAATCCACAGTTTGACAAAAAATAGGACAGCTAGTAATTCTGAACAAATATGTTCTGCAATTAAAGTCGGAAAATAAAAACTACAACTTACAATAAATCTCTATTATACCTTTTATAAAAAGGAAAAGGCATAAATCACCACTAGCTTCCACTGGTTAAAATAAGAAGAATTATTGAACAGTTTTCACTTTGTTTTAAATGTATGATGACAACATACCCATTATTTCTCTAATTGAACTCTAGTATAACTTTTAGAATATAGAGAGGACAGCAGGCCTGAGCATTTAATATTAGACATCCTCCTGTTTCAAACTGAGGTTCAAATTTTTTTTTTTTATTTATTTCAGAAGAATGCCACATCCCACATGTGCTTTCAATTGTGTCAAATTTTACAACATTATGGAGTTGTATTCTGGATAAGAATAAAAAATATTAACAACAATATCGCATCCCCAGTCTATCACCTGGCTCAAGAAGTTATTGTCATTGTATTTCCAGGAGTCTCCTGGATTACCTACGCCTCTCAGCACCACTTTTCCAGCAGATATTGGGGCGATTGAATTCATCCAGCAGGTTGAGACCCTGAAAACGTAATGCCTCATGCAGTCAAGTAAGAAATCTTTGTTAATAGGTTCCCCTTGATTGGGTGGCCTGCATTAGACACCAAATGCAAGGTTTTCTTGGCTGCCTTGGTCTTTACTTCTTACACAAAAGCTTTCAGCCTGCTCACGGCTATTCTTCAGGGGCATCTCTTTGCACTGTATCCATTTCTTGATGTAGAGGGAAACACCTCCACCTGTGCTGTTTTATACAGCCACAGAAGCATACACCAGCAATGCTCGTTTTAATAAATCAGATTGGACTTAGCATAAGAAAAAAATGACTACCACATCCTACTGGAAGGTGAAGTACACAGAGAAGTCTTAAATACAGAAGAACAGGGATAAAAAAAAAAAAAAGGCTTTGTACTAACTCATGTCCTGTTACTGTCAGGAGCATCCTTGTAAAAAGAAGAGGTACACAACATAAATTTGATTTGTAAACAAAACCCATATCAACAGAAGCCTACTTATTCTTTGCTGCTCTTTGGGTTAAAACTTAACTTCTGCTTGAACTTTACATTTCTTCCCACCAATGAACAGACTAGGGAATGCAAAGTCAGCCTGACCACCAAACTACCAGCATGAAAATAAAGATAAGTTTGAGTTCTTTAGCACGTTGCAGCACTTAAATGATGATAAATGTTACGCTAGAATACGGAGTCTAGTTGAATGTAATTGCTTTGACTAAGTCTTAAAAGAAACTCATTTACTCCAAATCAAATTATTCTGAGGACTTTGGGGTAGATTTTTTACCCGTTGTTGAATTCAGATGCTTAAATAACTGTAGTGCCTCTATTAGTCTAGTGTGAGAGTATACTAATATTTAGCATACTGAATGATTCAGTTCTGCAACTGCTTTATTAATAGCTCTCACCAAGGCAGCACGAATTAGCAAGCATCTCAAACATAAAGTGTTTTTAAAAGAAACTGCTATAGTTATATGCATAGAAAAAAGTTTCTGCACAACCTGTTCTAGCATTTTTCCGGGATATGTGATTTTTAGTAACAGTTAAGTATGTTCCATGACCTAGTCATATATGGAGAATAACTTTTCTGGTTGAATGCAGATTCAGAGAATTTTATAGCTACATTTTCTACTAGTTAAAGCCACCTGCTCAAGGTATCTGCTTCAGATTCACAACCTTGTGGCAGTACTTTATTCCACCAGCGTATGGGACCAGTGTTCAGTGGCAGTCAGGTTTTTGCATACATGATGGTGCCACCTTGCAAAAGCACCTTCCTTTTGTGGAAACATGTTACTGCCTGACCAGCTGGTACATTTAGATTCGTGATAATGCAAGAGGCTCTCAGTAACAAGCTTTAAGCCTTAAGTGGCTTGTTCTGCTGATCTTGCCAGGAAGTTAAAGGCTTTAATCTCTTCTATCTTTATTTATTACATCTTTGTATGTATTGCTTGGGTGGACAACTATTAAACTTAAGATATTTACCTTGATCAACAACCGGATTCTGGATATTCTGAATCAGAAATTGTGAAAATATATTCCAAAGCCTTCATGAATAGTAAGGAAAAAACAAACAAACCCTCAAAATCTACACCAGGACCACTTTCTTGAGAACAAGGCATGTAAAAAACTAAATGAAAGTTGGTAACTTATGTGGGAAATCTAATCACATGTATGCCTCCTTTTTCTATACGTCATACATATGCATGCGCACACACATTGTATATCTAGATTAGTCCTCTATTAGGAACAGTACCAGATTTGTAGAAATGAGTCTCCAAAGGACAGTGACAAAAATAAATTCTTCATTGTTTTCAAAGATGATGTGATCTAATGAGAAAAAAAACCCAAATCAACTTTGAAATGAGATGGCATACACAAAGCTGTCTCCAAAACATCATTTTTGTGATAAAATGCAACTAGAGTGTGGACAATGATTCCCTCTGCTACTGAAAATGAATATCTGATAGCCTTGAGGGGTTTTCCAGTACAGTTCATCAATTCTTATCATATTTAATTCAGATACTCTCAAGAGAACTGCAGGGAAAACTGGTGATAGCTCAGCAGATAATTCTGTGCAGTAAGAAACCAAGACCTCTTTCTCCCTAATCACACAGTGTATCAGAGCTTGATGTTTTAAAGAGAATATCCTGAGCTTTTAGCAAAGCTGTCATTCAGTTGAATAAATATAAGAGGGCTGAAGAGCTCAGGGCACCTTCTGATTTTGGGACAGAAAGGATCTTACTGACATGGTGTAACCATTTGGTTATTTCTAATCCTCTTCTACCAGAAACCTGCAACTAGCTGGCATCCCCACAATATATGGTGGGCCTCTCTGAGATCATTTTAGACTGCTTCCTAGAAGATAGGTGGGGACACAGATACTTCCAGAAGAATGCCAGCTTGGTAGAGACATGTCCACAGGACATGTAATGTTGCTGTAATGATTCCCAGATAACTGCCTGCTGTTACATTTACTTGCCAGTGAAAGATTTATAATATTTTATAGACTTTAATAATATAGTTTATTATAAATTAGAGCAGAAGGATCTAATTCTGGTCTTTATAGCAGGATACATGCCCCGATGCAAGATGTATGAAGATCAGAAAGAATAAAAAATACTGAGTCTTCAGGGGTTTTTGTAAACCAGATTAACCTGAGCTTTTCTTCAGTTCTGACCAGCTCAGTTTAACTTTGCATTTGCTTCACCTTTAAGGATCCAGACTGCTTTCTCATCATCTTGCAGGATGTCATGGTGGGCTCTGCACCGGCACCAAGTGCAAGCGAATTCTGACACTGAGCTGTACTGAATGAACAGGTCCTCACAGTGACAGCTGAGCAGAGAAGCTGCCAGACCTTACACTGAAATCAAGAGGATCATGAAGTGAAATGAATTCTAGCAAGGTCAAAAAGCATTAACAAACTTCAGAGGAGCTTCTCTTCTTCCAGCTCTTAGTGTCCATTCCTTCACCCCTAGTCCCTGACGTGCCCATCATCCATGGACAGGGAGCTCCTAGCTCTGAGCCTTTTTGAAGTTCGCTTTTCACAAATACTAACGTGGCAAAGGTGAATAACAGAGTTGTTGTATTGGCTGTTTCACTGTACAAATGGGCTTTGAAAAACATTTATAGCTACTCTCTAGCCCCTAGCACCTCCTCCTTCTTCAATAACTCTCTGAAATGTAACTCTGCTTTAATTAAGGTCTTAGCCTCTGCTTCTTTCTTTCATCATGTCTCAGTCTGTTACTTAAAACTAAATCCTGTTCCTGTCCTACAAAGACTCATAGGCCCTCAAGGAAAGTATGTAATGATGAACGAAAAGTACTTAATACTGTATTTCCAATTAGATTAAAACTCAGGAAAACTTTACAAAAGCCTCAGTTAACAGTCTGTTACTGGAAATTAATCTTTTACACAGACGTGAGCAAAAAGCATGGCTGTTCCCTGAACTGAAAGATTCCTTACAATCGTTACTTACAGGGTCAAGCACTGTAATTCAAGGTACATAAATATTTAGATGATTGGAAGAACCTTAAGGTAGCCTCAACTCTCATGTTCTTTTGTGATGATACAATTTCTTTCCCAAGGGAATCCATCTCCAGCTAAGACATGCTGTTCTAGTCCAAGGAGGTGTTTACAGGCTGGAATACAATCTTTGCAGACACTTGGGCAACACTCATAAAACCTGCTTTGTAAGCACAACAAACACATGCAACACCATAACAGACATTGTGGTTTGGTCCCTGTGGGAGGTTGCTGCAGCTTGCCATAAACAAAAACTTCTGGAACACTCTACCTCTGATCTGCAACAACTTCGTCAAACCTGAAATGTTTCAAAGCGAGCATCTGCCACAACTGAGGATTTTGCTGACAAATCTGTTTCCTCAGAAAGTTTCATCACTAAGTATGTTAAAATCCCAAATTTCATCAGCTTCCTATCTGAGCACTTACAAACATCCACATTACTGTTTCAAAGAGCTATCCCTTAATTGATGAGAGTTTCAAATTGAAGGTAAAAAAGGCACACTGCCACAACGCTGTCTGAGCATTTTAGCAGTTGCTTCTTGCCTGCTTACGAAGTAATTGGTATAATGAGCATGAGCTGGTATTGTATTTTGCAGCCCACATCAAGGACAGTACATTGTATGGGTTTTTTTAACTTAGGATCTGCTGATCTGCTGACTGACAGCCAAAAGAAGCATATTAAGTCTGTTTAAAATTGTGTAGCAAACTGGAGATTTCAGAAAGGTAACAACTTTTTTACCTACTAGTTTTTATTGCAGACTAACGTATTTCCAGTACCCTTTGTTCTCTTGATAAGTTGCCACCTTACCAAAAAATCATGGAGAAAAAATGATGCACAATTTCTGAAAATAACAGAACAAGGTTATAAGAGATTGAAAGGGTATCCTTGAGTATACAAGTTTCTAGTATTGATATCTATTTCTCTTTGATGCTGTAAGCTTACAAGTGGGCAGGAACAGGACTTGGTTCCATACCTGAACACTGCAAAACAGCTGCACGCCAGTGAGAACTTGATTAAAATCTAGAGCTTTGGAATGCCCTTCACCTGCATGGTAAAGTAGATCAGAAACCAGCACAGACTGATATAAGGATTGAGGAAAATATAAAATAATAACCAGGTTGATGAGGCGGTTAAACAACTGTGAGCGCAGCTCTGGGAAAGAAGAGGGGAAAGAAAACTGTGACCTTGTAAAATGGGTGAGTTTCAAAGCAACACCAACTGTCTAAAGAGTTCTCTTTGTTGAAATATTAGCTTCAGGCTAGATTAGGATATAATTGAGATTCATGTAGCAAGAGGGGAGGGCTCAATTCTGCTGAAGGGATTTGATTTTCAGGGAGAGAATAATATGAGTGAATTGCTCACTTAGGCAGGTGTAACCAACCTGCTATATGCAAGAAGGCAAGTTAGGACTGTGGATTAATTGGGTTCATTAAACTTCATCTCTGAAACCAGACTATTCAAACCTCAAAAAGCTCTTATTAATTCCTGAATTTTCCTAATGGTAAACAGCGATCTTGTAGTAAAAACTTTCAGTTGATGTTGACTTAGCTTTGAGCATTACAAAGGTAGCACAGGACCAAACAGAAAACACTGCATATCATTTCTCCCCTGATGCCGAGGGCTCAGGTTGTAAAGCAACAATTTTAAGCCTGCTGTAGCTAGGACTATAGTGAAAATGAGCAGGTAACTAAACATTATTCTTTTCCCTCTCCTGATCTTCATTTAAATCTTAGCAGACAGGGACCAAATTCATTCTCACTTTACTCAAAAAAAAGAGAAGGAAACTTTGCAGCTGGGCATGATGGCAAACTGGTTTGTGTCACTCTGTAAGCATCACTTCTGTCAAAAAGAGAGAAAAGTACATGAAGTTAATGGATGAATGAACTCCATAATCATGATGATTCATTTTCTTTGATACCTGGGTAAATGACCCAGTCCTGGCTCTATTTTAATTTTTAATGTGCTAGCTATATTAAAATCCTAAATAGACTCCTGTAAATCTATTTAGAAGCATAATGAAACAAAATTCATCTTTGAATACAGAATGTATTGATTTTCTATGTCAGAAATGAAGAAATTTAGTATTTCTTTTACTCAAGGTGCTACTGTTCTGTGCCAGTACTAATTAAATTCTAATGTGTTCTGAGCACAGAAATTATGTTGTCTCATAGTAAAGTAACTATATCAAATTGAGGGGTAGAAACATTAATGGCTTGATCAGTTGAATTAACATAAACCTGCAGTCCTTGTCATCATACAAGTACATTTTTCATTAGAATTGACTTTTCATAATTTAAAACCAAAAATAGGATACTAAAGGGAGGCATATGAGGAGGAGGCATTAAGCACTTTGCTCCCTTAGGTTGTAGAATTGGGGTTTGCAGAAAAGGAACTGAAAATTTTGTTGAGGTATAAAAGTCAGTTCATAAAGACTAAGTGACCCTCACAGACCCTTCCCAAATTTTCATTTGCATGGTTTTTCTATGCAATTATTCACCGGGCTACCTATCCCACAACGTGATTTCATACAAAATTCAGAAAACGTACATGCAAATATCATTTCCATCTCCTTCCCACTGGCTGAGCCAGCTTCATCCCTGCTGTAATATATGTCCTGTGGCTATAACTTCTGCTAAGAGCTTAAACTGCCCTACCAAGGAGCCTATGCAATGGTGAGGCAGTCAAGAACCCAGATACTCTGTTCTCTGTCAGAGGAGCAGCACAAGGAGGGCAGACATAAGCTAGGTGATATATGTTCTGATGCTTCAAAATCTTTCCAAAGCAGTTTTTCAGCACTTGCTTTCAGTGGGAAAGGGAGGTTAGTTAATGGACTTGGACCAGCATTCCTTACTTCAAAGGCCAAGTCTGCTTCAAAAATTTACATTGGACAACTTGAGTTTGTGCATCAGTTTACTTACATGGAAAACGTGAGGAATATGTAACTCTCAGGGCTCTGCCAACTATTAAAATTAATTTACTGCTTTAACATGTTCCTTGACCAAAATTGGCTCTAGAAGTGCATGTGGCAACAGCTTATTTGGAAATCTGGTTGAGATTTCTGTTAACAGTAAAGCCCAACGCTTTGGTCTGGTGTGCAAATGAACACTCGCATCAGATAACAGAGACTAATAGACAGATGGGCTCCATCACCAGCAATGTGTCTTAGCTGTCAAATATCCTGAACTTTCCAGCCACCTACACAACACACAGCCACACATGTGAGCACCCAGAGAAATTAATATGGATATTAGCCTTCATCATTCATTATCTTGTCATCATTTTAAAGCCCAATTTTGAGGTGAGAGGACACATTGCAGCTTTCTAATTACCACTTGCCCCAGATACTGCAATCACAGACCCATAAAGGAATCCTAGCATAAATTGTTTTTTGGTAATAAATATCAGTCAGGGATAAATAATGGACCAGAGCACTTTCACATTTTTATTAATCTATGATATTTGCTGTAAAAGTCCTGATGAAGGGAACTCTGCCTTTGCAAGCAATGGAGTGCAAGGGAAAGCAGCAAGTTCTTTGAATCTGCTGGGATTAAAACTTCCAGTAATGACCAATGGGATATCACAGCTATGTAAGTGGAGAAATAGAAGATACAGAACACGCCTCACTGCCAGTGTGTGCAGTATTCCTAAACATTTGTTTTAATGTATTTATTTACATTTTTGCAAGGTTGTTGTCTGAAGGAGAAGAGCATGATTAGAGTGCTCAGTGAGGGTGGTGAGGCACTAGCCCAGGTTGCCCAGGGAAGCTGTGGCTGTGCCATCCCTGGAGGGGTTCAAGGCCAGGTTGGATGGGCCTTGGGCATCTGATCTAGTGGGAGGTGTCCTTGCCCATGGCTGGGAGATTGGAACTGGGTGATCTTTAAGGTCCCTTCCAACCCTAACTATTCAAGAATCTATGATTATAACTTCCTCTCTATGGTACTGGAGTTTAAGAGCAGAGTGAATTTTGCGCTGGCACATATATGTGTGTGACAGATTAAACTGTAACCATGGGATATTAAGAACACTTTACTAGAACTATGAGTTAAACACCCAAGCTGGTGTCAGTCTGAGGAAATACATAGTTTAACTCCAACAGCCACCCTGTGAGCAGTGGTATTTGTGGGAACAGAAGACAGATCATAGCTCAGAGTTCTGCAGCAAAAGCCTTCATGGTCATCTGTGAGGCAAGAAAGAATGAGCTCTTTTCTTAGAACAGGGAACTTCCAGGTTTTGGATCGTGCCCAATTTAACATCTTAATCTTGATGTTGAAAGTCCTTACATGCTCTTCATCATGCCTCTTTTTTTTTTTTTTTTTTTTTTTTTGTAGACCACAGCCTTGTCCAACTGCCTTGCTGAAGTGACAAGTTTGAGATCAAGGTTGTTAAGGAGGCATCGCATAAAAGATGGAGCTTGAGGTGTAGAGACAGGGCATTCCAGGACATTCACATCTGCAAAGGTCCCAGTTCTGCCAAAGTGTTTCTCTTCTGTGTTTAGAACAACACTGCAATCCTCTCAACCAAAGGGACCTGAGAGCAGCCACAGAAGGCTACAGTACATGTGGAACGACATCGCTGAGTTAGTAATGACTGTTCTTTGGCAAAAGGACAGGACAGGATAGAGCCCGAGCTATGAATTAGGGCTAAAAGGCTTATGAGTGTGCTTGTCAGAACAGCAAAAAGAATTGAAGCATGAAATAGTAATCAATACCTGTTTTTATACAGGGATTCCACGAAATAACTGATTTATAGAAATGGTTCTTATTGTCCTTTAACCCTTAAAACCTTCAACAGATGTTATATTCCCACTGCTCATATATCATTATGACCCTTATATTTCACTCTCAGCTGACAAAACATGCAAGCTTTACTTCTTCCTTTTTAACACTCTTTAACATTCTACATTTCATCAACACTTATCAAATTAAACTTCATAAAGTATATCTTCCTAAGCTGCAAAAGTAACTGACAGTTAAACTTTTCATAATCCTTCTCCTTTTCCTTTCTGCTTTTCTTCACTTCTTAAAGAAATCCTTGAATGTTCTCTATCTTGATGGGTATATAATTATGGTCTTGGTCTAGAGGTAGTAACAGCTCGTGGCATTTTCTGACTTGCACTAGAGGACTCTGGTCCTCCAAGCAGGAAGTTCTCATAGAAACAACCTTGAATTTTTTTAACTCCAGAATTAGAATTCCGAACTAGCTCCAGAGTGTCTTGAAAAAGCTGGATGTGAAATGGCTGTTTCCTGTCAAGCTCTTAAAATCCCTAGCAGTTAAACATAATTTTTTAAAGGCATTATTTGCTATCAGGCACCTGAATCCTGTATATTTTACAAGCTAACGAGCTAGTTTTTGAGGAGAAAATGTAGCTGTTAGGAATATTAAGTGAAGTTATGCTTACTGCAGGAGTGTGTGTAGGGGGTGTGTGTAAAAATTCTGCTTTAATGTCTAATCTTGGAGTAAGTCCCAGAAGAGACTGATTCAATTTCCATTCATTATAAGAGCAAAACGTAAAATTACTCTGATGTATAGACACTTGCTATTCCCAGCATCTTTCAGGCAGCAGAGATTAGTGATGTGTGGCAGGTCCTATGATGACTGGTAATAAAGAGCCTTGAAATTATGGTGCAGTGTATATTAATGGAAAAGCTTAAGGGTTGGTTTTGCGTTACAATACAGGCTCTATAATTGACAGCTTTCATTAACAGGTCTCCAAACCACAAATCAGAACTCTACAACTGCTCATCCCTTTCATATGGAAGGGTACTTAGAAAAATCTCTAAATTATCATTCCTGGTTTGCGTTGCCTTGGGAACTAAAGCACAAGTTTTGAATAAAATCATATTAAAATATACTTTCAATACAGTACTTAAGGGAAATTAGAACATTTACACATCATCTGGTTTCATACTTGCCTTAAAGGTCCTCCTCTATCCCTGACCTACGTTTTGTATAAAATAATCTTGTTGAGGCAAGTTCTGTGAACCTACGATGACAGCGAAATTAGCTAATCTTTGTGTTATACACTCTGGGACTGTTTCTGGTCTTCAGCTACAAAGAAACAAAAACCAAGACTCTTGAAAATGTTTTATGAAACTCATCTTGCTCTGTTGTGAGATTAAGATTGTATGTGGAAGAAAACCACTATGCATTAATATCTGTAACCAATCACAGAGATATATAGAATCATAGAACAGTTTGGGTTGAAAGGGACCTTAAAGGCCATCCAGTTCCACCCCCCCTGCCATGGGCAGGGACACCTCCCACTGGATCAGGTGCCCAAGGCCCATCCAGCCTGGCCCTGAACCCCTCCAGGGATGGGGCAGCCACAGCTTCCCTGGGCAACCTGGGCCAGTGTTTCACTGTTCTCATGGTGAAGAAATTCCTCCTTCTGTCTAGTCTAAATGTGCCCCTGTTCAGTTTATAGCCATTGCCCCTCATTCTATTACTCCAAGCCTTTGTAAACAGTCCCTCTCAAGCTTTCTTGTAGCCCCTTCAGGTACGGGAAGGTTGCTATAAAGACTCCTCGGAACCTTCTCTTCTCCAGGCTTTGGAAATACCTGTCCTCCTTGAACATCAGGTTCACTAAACCGAATACTTGCCATAGGAAGATGTGAGACCAGAAAACAGAAGAATACCAGAAATACCTAGCAAATTAATGACAATCTAGAACAAATCCCAGCCTGAGCAGTGCTCAACCAGTGGACTGTACATCAAAAAATGAGTTAGCACTATAACTGAAAATATGCTTTCAGCTGTATTCATGCATCAGATTATCAGCAGTTTAGCTTATTTGTGAAAGGACTCAAGTCATGAGTTCACTAAATATGTGCATGCATGTGTATTTTTAGAAGTTTACCAGTGTTGACATTTCATGAAGGATATGTATGCCTCAATCAAATTCACTTTTCAATCTAATGTTGCAGTTTGCCTGTTTCACAGATACATCTGAAGCACAGTCTTGATGAGTCTTTTGCTCAAGGTTCTGAATTTCTAACAATTATTACTGCAGTTGTTGTGGATGAGGGCTGGAACAGATCTTGCACTGTTGAAAAGAACTTTGGAAGCTCAGCTAATTCCCTTCCTTTGACTCTATCCTGTCAAAATGCAATGTATTTTAAGGGGTAAATCACAGGAGGGAACATCGTTGTGGTTTTGTGTAATTTATAAGAAAGTCAGGATACATTACAGGCAGTATTTACTTCCATGCTAATTTAATTCGAATGATAAAATACTTGTCCTGTCTGTTAGTGCCACACAGAATAAATTGTCAGTATAACTTGACTAGAGGAAAATAAAGACTTTGCAGAAAAGCAGAAGGCAATTGCACTGCAGGAACCTAGCGGGGTTTTCAAAAGACACTGAAGTTGCGCTGAACTACAACACACTTTCAGTTCAGCTGCCATTTATTAAGAGTTTTTGAATGATTGATGTATTATCATTGAGGTTAATAAAAAGTTTCCAGAGACAGCAAGAACTAGGTTTCGTGAGAAGGTCTCTTGAGCTACTGCATTCCAAGTTATACTGATATTACAAGCATTAACTAGGATTCATTCACAGATAGTCACAAGCACATCAGTGACACATAACCTACAGTTTTAATCAGTGGTTAAGTTTTAAAGTCCTATTACAACCCATTAGTTTTCCTTTCATAACTTGAAATTTAAATATAAGTGTGGTAAAAACCTTACGCTTTTCTGGCTTTGGTTATTCATAGTACCTATGAGTCTCTCAATTCAACAACCCTTAAATGTTTATAAAATTCTTAGGACTTCTTTGAAATTACAAAGAATGTACCTTTTCTGACTAACATCTTTTTGAGGAAATACACCTGTTTACTTGAAACTCAGTAAAGCATAAACTGAAAAAAAGAAACACGTTTAATGAAAACTCCACATTTCATCTGATACTTAAAGATTTGTTTCATCCAACAAGTAATCCACTAAGCTGTGTAAGTAACCAACATGATTAAAACCGCTCAGATTACCGGAATCTTATTTTACTCTTATATAAAAAAGTATTTGGCATAGAACACAGACATTTCACACACAATATTTCCCAGATGACATAGGTGCATACATTGGGATGCAATGCCCCAAAATAGACTGTAGTTGTCCTTAAGCCCATGACATACGCATTGCCTTGAACTCCTCCAGCGTGTGGCACCTGTGTTCATCCCCTGTTCCTAACTATTCCGAAACCATTGCAAAGGAAACACCTGCTGAAAAACCTTTATACTAATTCAGGACTGACTCTCTAACAGAATGCACAGGCTGCACTGTGCAAAGCCCTCTCCTTCTATAGGAAGTTCAAATAAGAAACTTCCTCTGTCTCACTAAATCAGGAAATAAAATGTGAATATTTAACTCTGAAAGGTTTATTGCTCTAAACTCTATTGATTAATAGTAAAACACTGCATTTCTTAATCTACAAGCAAGTAATTTGGTTCTTAATGTATTATACAAGACTACAAGAGCTGAACAGATGTTGTAATAAGTCTCTGGGACGTCTGCAGAAGGAGAAGGGCTGGCCACTGCCATTTAAGTTTTCCTGTGGGTATTTTTCCCAACTACCACAACCTCTCCAACAGAAATCCCTGGTTAAAATGACGGTGTTCCTACCTCAGAAGCTGTTCTCGCCGCACAGATTCAGTAGTTTTTAAACCCATTTCTCTATTTAGGTGGGGTTTTTTTTTCAGATTCCAGGCCATCTCCTCCCCCCGCAGCTTCAACTAGTCTAAGCAGGAAAGGGAGATATTCGCACTCCTCTGTACATCTGCTTTACCACTCACATCTTGAGAACATCTAGGGCCAGTTCTTTAACAAATGTATCCCCTCTTTTGAATTGTCCACTCAAACTACATGTCAAAAGTCTAAAAAATTTTGGTGGGTGGGGTAAAAAAACTTGTTTTTTCTTTACAGTTCTATCAATATCTTGGCAATGTCACGTAAAGTTAGATTTTTAGGGTTAATTTGTCACAGTTCTTTTCCTCAAGTGGAAATGTCATCAATCATAATCATAGAATCATAGAATCACCAGGTTGGAAGAGACCCACAGGATCACGGAGTCCAACCATTCCCATCAATCACTAAACCATGTCCCTCAGCACCTTGTCCACCCATCCCTTAAACCCCTCCAGGGAAGGTGACTCAATCACTTCCCTGGGCAGCCTCTGCCAGTGCCCAATGACCCTTTCCATGAAAAATTTTTTCTTAATGTCCAGCCTAAACCTCATCCAACTATTAACAAGAAGATTGCTAAACAAGACTAGAGGCATGATATCCAGTCAAGTCAATGAGACAGAATCTCTTAATTTCAACAGTCTTTGGGTCCAATACCAAGCAAAGATTAAGGATTGAGTATTTAATCCTATGAGGTCATTTTAGCTGTATCTTATTTACTTTCCTCAGCCCTGGAGACAGCAATTTGTGTCAGAATGGTATTGTACATCTACAGATACCATCTGAGAAAGTGATTTTAAACAGAACTGTCTGACAAACCTATTACTAAAAAAAACAGTATGGAAGTCGGAGTCCAACCACTGCTTACAGATTTACTAACACTGCTATACAAAATAAAGAAGTATTGCCTGTTAAGCAAGGCTAAGTAAACAGTATCAGTATGGCAAAGGACAACTGAATTTAAACTGTTCACCTTTTCATAATGACATGCATTGTTTGTAAGGAGATTCTAAAACAACTGCTCCACCTAATCATTGTATCAATTTGCCTACAGTATAAAACCTTAATGCTATGAACTAAAAATCGTCATCTTGCATAAGAACCTGCAGCGGGACTGAATAAGCTTCACATGAAGATGTATTTTTTCCAGCTTTCATGGATTTTCAAGCACCTGGAAATCCATATTTTTAAAATCCAATTTAACATTAAATCTCAAGGAGTTAAGTCTTGCAGAGACACTGACTTTTGTTGTGCATGATGTAACGGCATTACTTTAGCAAGATTTGATGGGCTTCTTCCATTTGTGTTGAAAAGATGTGGGTGTTAATGTCCATAAGTCTGTCACATCTTTTGCAGGCCAGAGACTTTGAGTTGGAGTTTAGCCTAAATTAGTGTCATCAACTTCTCAAACCACTCTATTAATATATTACTTTAAAAATACACCTAGAAATAATCCTTAATTAAACTTTTATGATGCCTTATCAAGCATTCAGACTAGGAAATTTCTAACCTTGATTTTCTTCAGTTGTATTAGCTCAGCTACAACCAACATCGTATTTATTGATGTCCTAAATGCTTAGCATTAGGCAGCTCGAATGTCTTTCTCAATATAGAAATTACAGAAGATGAATTGCTTTATTATCTAATCATACTACCTAAACTCTGAGGACCTCCTTCTTAAGGTCTCTATACCACATGCAATTCATTTACTACACTCACTTCATGGATGCATCTCCTTTGCCATGGACTGGGGCAGCAGGGATGTTATAAAATATAATGTATCAGCCTGTTTAACACAGGAAGCATTTGTTAAAGAAAACAAACACAACCACAAACACAAGCTGACAGGCTTCCCACACAGCTTGAGCTACAGATTTGTCTTTTTTTTTTTTAATCTAGAATTTCTGGAGAGCCCACAGAGACATCTTGTGCCTGGATAATATATAGCAAGTCATCGGTACAAATGAGAGGCCATGGTTCTTCCTCTTTGCTCCAATCCACTTGAGACACCAGAAGCAGAAAGCTGCCACTTACCAGCATTGTAGCTTGTGAGTGTAAAGTCGTTATCTCCTTTGTCTTTAGATGGATTGAGAGAAGGTTGTGGTGGAAGTTCCCGCTATTGTGCTCCCAGACCAACCATAGGAGCATCCAGCCTTTTTTTCATCTGATATTTCACTGATATTTTTGAGTCATCATGTCTCATTCAATAAAATGCTGTATCTACTACCTACTGGTAGGCATTGATTCTTGAATCAAACATCACTCTGTTACATGCTGGTAACTGCATTGCAGGAAGGAAATCTTTGGGTGATATTACTGAGCCTTGAAATCAAACACTCAGATTCTCATCCAAATGTTCTTTTTTTTTTTTCAGCACGAATTCTTGAGTTTTGTTACAAAATAGGAGTTAAACAGTATTTAAGACAGAGTTTAAATATTTTGGGTAGTGACAGTGAGATGATGTACAAGTATTGTGAGCTGACTGGAACACCCAGAGAGTGATTTAGCTGTAGGCAGCAAGAGGCGTTGTAGGCTACCTCAGAGAAGTCAGAGCCAAACTGAGATTCTTTCCCTTTAAACTAATTCCTCAGAGCACCAGAAAAAAAATCCCACTTCCTCTTGTTAAATGGCTGTCTTCCACTCAAAACTAGATTCTATTCTATGAGACTTATATTGAGTCAATTTATGCTGTCGCTTATTTTTCAACAAAACTTTTTGACAATGCCCTGAGCCCACCTGAATAACTCAAACATTTGCTATTACTCTAAGATACTCAACATTGCTGTAGTGTTGGTATAACTGCCTTTGTCCAAGGACATAAAGAAAGCAAGGTCTGTAGGGAGTGGCACTCCAAGACTGCTCCACGCCCAAGGGCACTGTGTCTGGAATACTGCAGAAAGCAATTTGGGGCAATTAGCCCCAGTGATAAAACAGCTGCCTCTGACCTTCCCTGGCTGTGGGAGCACTCTCAGAGCGGTACAACAGCAGATGGTTTCTCAGACGTGTAATTGTACATCCAAGTGTACTGGTTCTTAGAGGATATTGTGAAGTATACCTGCCCTTGGGGCAGGCACCCTGTGCAGCCTTTGCTCCATTTGCCTTAGGATTTTTAATGTCGGGTAGAAAAAAAATATAAAGAGACTTAAAAAAAATAAAAAGAGACTTTAAAAAAAAAAAAAAGGAAAATAAAAGAAAAAGGACAAAACATCACCAAGTACAGCTTAAACACAACTGCCTGGACATGCTGAACTCTGGTTTAGTTCAGGCTCTCCAGGAGAACTAGAACGCGAGGCTTCTGGCTGCCCTGCTGCCAAGGGCTATCTGGAGTGGTTTCTACTGGTACAGTGGACTGAACAGCTATTATGACATACAGACTTGTGCCAAGTGCAGTTTTCTCCCTGGGTCATCATTTATCTATATTAGCAGAAGATTATCGTACTCCCTCCCTGCCTATATTTTATTCAACCATTAGCCAATGAAACTAAGCTACCTTCACTGCTACTTTAGTTCCTGGCTACCTGTTTTGAGGAAGCAAAATGGTTTGCATGATATTTTGGGTCCTGCAGGTCTGCAGTTAAAGTCTAGAGAACCCCTGCAAGATTTATTTTCCTCATGTTACCACTGGATCATACTGTACCCCAAAGCCCTCCCCTGACTGGATACTCCTCATAAGATCCAATGGAGATGTACAGGAAGATTTCTTGTGCTCATATAGCATAGTTCACAAATACTCACTCCCCAAGAGAACTCCCCTGATGCCATTTATAAAGGTGATCATTAAAGTTTTGCTATCATTTGCTTAACCGTTATCTGTGAAACCAAACTGGCCAGTAGAGAAGTGGCTTACAGTGTGCATCATTAACTCAGTACAACAGCTGCCATCACATAACATCCCTTATTTCATGCCAATATTGTGCCAAGCCTTAGAAAAGCTATTTTTGTGCTCAGTGTTACTGCTACACAGGATAATAATTAAGAGAAGCATGCACTGGGCTGGAAGGAAATGTGTAATAAGCTCTGGAAAAGTGGCCCTGAAGCTATACTAGCAATGAAAATGAATTTCTGTTACTCAGAGCCAAAAATGTAAGATCACAAAAGGTGAATCTGGCACAGGATTTACTTATCCTCATTTTCATCACAGGAGGACCCTTAAGTTTGTCACTAGCTCAAAGGTACCTTAATCGTTCAGAGATGAGAGGAATGAGAGAAACTGAATTTTAAAGGTAGACACATGAAGTAATTTTAAGTTCATCTGAACAAGAAAGTGCCACATGTGCTCTCCCTCTCTCTTCTGGAAAGAAAACTACAATACTAGCCTCTTGACTGAATGTGGCACATGACAAGTTCAGAATGGCTCTTGACATGTCTGATAGAAAGTAGATGACTTACCAGAGAAAAAAAGTAGGAGAGATGCTAGATAACAGACAACGTATGAGAATTAGAACCTGAGCACTTGTGACAGTGCAGCCAGCGTTTGGGAGAATAATAAAGGGAAAATGCATCCATCGTTGGCTTTTGGACACTCGTGGAAGACAACAAGTTTAATTCCCATCTGTGTAACAACTTCTTTGTAAACTCTTGGACAAATTAATTAATTTTTTGCACTTTAGTCCCAAACCTCTGGAATAGGCACAGTGATATTTACCTTTCTGTGCTCTAACTAACAGCTTTTTACAAAGGGAATTGTCTCCCACTAATTGTCAGCAGAGCAGATAAAAATCTCTACCAATTTGTTTAGCTTATGACTTGATTTCAGAGTGCCACATGTTGAGGTGTTACAGTCTTTGCTAGAAAGCAGGAGTCAGCTTTGCACCTTAAATAACAGCTGAAAAGTTGATTTAACCAGCTCTCGGAAGATTCCCCTGGTATCCTTTCCCTCCCACAGAAGGAGTAGTATGGACCTAGCCGAGGAGATTCACAGCTGAGACACTTCCATGTCCCAATTGGCTGCTACAGTAGCCAAGCATCATTTAAGTAGAGCAACTATTAAAAGTTCCAGGTGGTATACAATGGACTGGAGGACACCATGGTCCTGCTCTTCGGAACTGCATCAAGCACACCTTAAGAAAAAATACCAAAACCGGAACAAACCACAAAATCACCACAGAGACCATAAATAAATAAATAATCACAAAGCACAAGAAAACCCAAGAAAACCCCCACTAAGCCAAACAAAACCAAGCCACAACAAAAAACCCCAACCAACCAATTCTTAGATATGAATAGTATTTCTCAACGAGTTCCTCTTCTTTTGGTTGAAGAAGACCAATAGAAGTTGAGTGCACTGAAGATATTGAGAGTCTGTCTAATACCAGTTATTTCTGTTGCAGTAAGAAGACAGTTACTGTTTTCATCCAGACTGTCCCTTCAATGCTGTTCTGATGGTGATACAGAAGGGAGGTCTGATTCTAAGGTGTTTTATAGTGTTCATTTACTGTATATGCAGCCTATCTCTGCCACCCCATCCTCTCACACTAGTGCAACAAATAGGTGCAAGGATGTAGTATGTTGCCACTGCGTTCCAGTGACATTGAATGATTTGCAAGGTAAACTGAAAATACCCATCTCCTGCTGGTTCCTTTGATGAAAAAGGACCCGACTGAGACTATGAGCTTGGTTCAGTCCCTCTACAGAGTTAAAGGCTGCATTTGCTACAGGGAGAAGATGGAGAGTGGATGGGAGGTGGGTAAACAGGGAATGTAGAGGACAACAAAATTGGACAGTTTGCCTCTGCAGTCTATTTTATTCTTGTCTTAGGAGCACCATAAATCATGCCTTGGCCACAATACTTAAACTTCTGAGCCAGCCCCAAGTATTCTCCTTTCAACACTTCATATTAATCAAGTATTCTGGCTTTAAGAATTAACACACCCAGTCAATGATATTCCTGAACAGAGCACATAAGGTCAATGCACATCTGCCATTGTGGTTGGCTTATAAACCTTGAGGTGGTGGGAAGCAGACAAGCTCCAGCCATAGCTGCAGAAGTTGAAAGAAGCCCCATCCACTGAGTACTTCTGTACCGTAAGTAGATTCTTTTTGCCTTAGAAAATACAGTGTTTAACTTCTTTCTGGGAAACAGTTCCCACAGCATTTCCTGCAAGTGGGGCAGCCTTGAAATATCTCAGAAGCTGCATCCAGGCGAGCTACAGAAGCTACAACAGACAACGTGGAAAGTTTCTGACATGATGAGAAGCTGCTTTGAAACAAGGTACATGAACATTTTAGGTGAGTACTAGAGGTAGAGCTAAGTTAAGAACCTAACAGCCAACTGTTGTCAAGAGCAACCCCACTTCCCCCACATGCAAACATGCCCTCAGTTGCTCTCATCCCTCATGTATATGTACAATACTTGCTGATTTTTTGTATATTAGAGCTTATAGGATGTGCTGGCATGAGTAAAACAATTTTTTTTCCAACAATAAAATTCCAATGTTTGCAAATCCAAGACACATAAATCCAAGGACAGAATGAAAGAGATGGAAACCAAGTCCTCATTAGAGATCATGCCTCTCTTTTTAAATGTCAAATTGAGGACTTTTCCTCTATTCAAGTTCCAGTCCTCTGCACTTCCACTGGCAGTAGCTCTCATGTCTCCGTGCTGTCTTTAGCAAAGGATTTGTATTCACCGAGATCTTGTATGGCACTGCAAGAGATTAAAGTTGATCAAAACAGCATTTGGGTCAATTGACAATTTATGCTGGCATGAGAAGATTAAAAACAGTTCCCAGCTCTTTTGTCTTCTTTCATATATTCATCTGTTTTGTAGCTCCCATGCTATACAGTTTCCACTTTGAGTAGAGATCTGGCAACACCATATGTTTTGTCTCATCTTTCACTAGAAAAACTTACTGCACGGACAGAATTAGACAGCTGGGTAAATACAGATTCCTCAGCAGCCTTCCACGGTCCTTGCTCCAGGTGCAGGATTTCTAAAATTCCATGATGTTGGAAGTAATTGAAAGGCAAAGCAGACCTATCTGATGAAACATACCTTCCTTAGAACAAATAACTCTACCCACTTACACCGAAGCTGTTGGTTGGCAAGAGCTGCTCTTTATCAACATCATACATAATTATGGTTGCAATGTTTTTCAATGAATGCTTCCTATTGAGTACCATTGTTCCTTAATTTCAATCCAGACTTTCACATCACAAAACATACGCCACGTGGCTTTGCTATTGGCACTTGTGCACAGCTCTACCTACCTCAGTTCCTCACCCACATTAATTCCTAATGGGTCGTTCTCCCTCCCACCTTAAATCACCTCTCCCAGCATCTTATTTCAGCTTCAGCAGCAAACTCCCAGCACGCAGGCTGGAACAAGAGAAGTGAGATAGTGTGGCGAGATAGAGCTGAACTGACTCTAATTCAAATGAATAACACAGCTTGTTTGGCATGGTAAAAGCCTTGCTTTTATTCCCTTTTTTTAACAGCTAAGTACTCCCTTATACCAAGTTCAATAATGATAAGAGATCTTAACTGTAGACATTATATCATCCATAAGAAACTATCCCACAGAATTCAGGAAAATTGTCAGATATTAGATTAGCTGACATTCTTGTTTATTCTGTGAACTAGATGGCGAAAGCCATAGCTAACTGTAATATTCTCCTGGTCGATGCTTACTTTCCATCTATTACAGATTGAACAAAAGGCTAGAAAGTGCATACATCAAGGGGAAAAATTCTAGTTCCACTACACTAGCTAAAGCTGTTTGCTATTGAAAACAATGATAGGTAATCTATAAAATAATTTCAACAAACCCACGATAAAAGAATCCTAGTATCAGTACAACCCAACAGCACCAGCAGCTGGAAGAGAATTTATTTAACAGTGAAGTTAACCTGTAAGAAAAAAGATAGATATTTTTAAAATGTAAAACACATTTATGAGGTATAGACCAATGCCTTCAGAAATCCCTATGTAGCAATTCAAGGAGTTTCAATCAAGATCAAAGTTTGGGTTACATCAAAAGGTTAGCCATGAAGAAAAAAAAGCTGTCTACCAACAAAGAAGCAATACTTAAACCACATTTAATCACAGTTTGACAGTCTGAACAAGAAGCCAAACTTACTTAACTCACTGCATTTAGGATAAAATACATTTTCAAGTCACCCTCCAGAGTAAGATTTTTCATTTTGTCTTATCAAGCACAACTAGAAATTCAGAACTCAATTCTTTGTCCCTGGTAACTGCGGTAGCAGCAAACTTTCAACATCTTTTCCCTTTTCCATGTTTGATGATCAAACTCAATGGTAGTTAGGAACAAGTCCCTGAGGTTGTTTTGGCAGCCAGCAGAGGCAGCACAGATGTGCACCTTCAGCATTCCCCTTATGCTTTCAAATTATAGTATAGCAAACGTTAGCTCTGTGCTGCCAAGTTTTCCTTATGGTAGCATATTCCTAAGTTATAGGAGCCACACAGATCATTTATGATGCAGAACCGGTATAGAAAGGATTGCACAGAACATCAGAACCTGCCTCTTATTTATGCTATTTGGGAAAATGGGATTTCTTCTGAATGCTGACACAAAGTTAAAGGACCTACAATAGCCTTTATTGTAAAACTTGCAACTAATCCTTATGACGAAGCCTACTGTTAGAGATTTTGCAATGAATTAAGGCCTTGGCAGTGTTCAGCCCATGGTTGGACTTAATGATCTTAAGGGTCTTTTCCAACCTATATGACTGAAAGGTTCCCCATATACTTTCCTGGTAAGTATGACCATATATAGTAGTAATTAGTTATCTTAAATGGTAGGAAATCACAGCAAAGGGAAACAAGATGAAGAGTTAGAAAGTGTTCTTTATGTATTTTGGAGAACTTGCTTATTGGTCTAACGCAGTGTTACCCCATATCATTAACACAAATGTGACTATGAGAACCATTACTGCAGCTGCCAAAAACCGGCTGCATCATTCCTGAGAAAGTGGAGTTAGATTCAGTCTTGGAAAATTAATTAAAGAGCAGTTCTGACATAGTTGTATGTTCTAGGAGACCCATGAGAGTGGAAGAGTGGAAGATGTGTTTGCTACACAAGTGATGGCAGCTGATAACCAGAAGCTGAACCATTCTCAAGAGACAGCAAAAAGAGAGACAAAAAGTGTGTAAGCAAGGCATGCAGACACTGGAGCTCCATCCTCTAGCGTACAATAGTCTGGGTTGGAAGGGACCTTAAAGATCATCCAGTTTCAATCCCCTTTGAACACGATGAATTGTTCCGCAGCTCTTTTCACCACAAGACTCTGAATGAAGAGAGATTCAGAGGCTAATGGGCTGGAGTTTTCTTCTGACATCTTCAGAACCACGCATGCAAGCTACCTATGTATTTGCTATGCACCCAGGTTGGCAGCTGGCACCGTAATTGCCTGTAGGTACTTGGCCATGAGTTTGCATGTCTGAACAGCGCAAGCAGTACCGCATGGGGAAACCCAGGACTATCTCTGAATGAGCCGTGCAGCATCTACACAGCGCGCGACGGTGCCACATGGATGCGCTTGCCTGAGCTGCAGAACCTGCAGAGCAAGAAGCTCATTCTGAGCTAATCTGACACGGCTGATGGATATAGAGTAACTGCTTTCGGCTTTGGCAGCTCTACAGAGGGCTGCAGCGCACTGCTCTGAAATACCCTGACACAGAATTAGAGACCCCTGAGAAAAAGAATCACAAAGATTACAACAAGTTATTCATTTTAGCTTTGCTTATTTTAGGGAGGGCTTTTTTCTACCTGTAAAGAACATTTGTCTACTGCTCTAAATTGGGAACTAATGTTAAGTGGAAGGAGTGAAGTGAGAAAGATTCGTGTCAGATATTTTAGTTATGCTTTCCTGGAAAGCCAGAAGCACTCTGCTGTGCTTTAGTGCTGTTAATTAAATAGTTATACTCCAAGACAAACGAGGCAGCCTTGTTAATCTGGACTGCTATGAAATTGTCCTTTAAATAGTATTAGAATTCCTTTAAATAATTTTTCTTATTCACAACTGTATTTCTATTCTTTTGTTAAACCTGCTGGGAAAGTATTAAAATAAAAGGTACTTTTTTCCCAGTAATTATAATGATGTCTTTTTATATTCTGAGTCAAGATAGTTTCTGCAGGGTTTTATAAATTATTTTTTTCCAATTCCAAATAAATGCCCAGATTTTGATATTACAATGGAGTGACTCATCATGTTAAGCGAAAACCACTTTTCACTTCTCTGACCCAGGATAAAGAAGAGACCTACAAGGGTAAGAGAGGATTGAATGCAAAAAGGGACAAATTTTCACAGCATGAAATGTTTTAGCCAGTGCCAGAGCCCATGTAATAAATCACAGAGGCAAAGGCAGTAATGGCACAAAACTTTCCATGAACTTTGCTTTATTATTTTGACTGCCACACATTTGTATATTAGACATTGGTACTATCAGCTTACACCCCACAGCTAAGGGCAGCTCTAGCAGTTCCGCAGCCATCAGCAGCTCCAAGCTGCAATACCCGCTTTGTGCCCAGTAGAGTGTATTTGACCGACATATCCAGCTTGTCTAAGACAGCAGCCAAAGAGTTTGACTCTGTTCTCTACTACACAAGACTAAACAACAGGTAAAGCACAAGTTTCAAAGCTGAAGAAGGCTGTTCCCACCTCATTTCTGGTTCTCATGGCTGGCACCAACACTCTGGGCAGACAGATTCAAACATCACCACCAGGTACCAGCTGATAAGCAGGTGTGGTTGAGCCTCCCATTCTGAACCCTTTCCATGGTCTCCCCTCTCCCATCTGCTTCCATCCCCATCCTTCCTGCTCAGCTCCAGACAGCCCAGATTGGTGCGATGTGAGAGATGCGGAGTTAAAGAAAAGCATTGACAAGAACCACAACTAACAGAAACGTGAAGCTTACAAAGACATTTCTGGCCAAATACTTTCCATTTACAGCGAAACAGCCAATTCAACAGCCAGTTCAATTTAGGAGACAGAGGAATCCAGCCCTTTGATTCCTCATCCAAATCTCTGCAAAGTCAAACATTAAAAATTATTCAAGGCACAGATAACGCAGTTTCAGTATTGGCAAAATCTCTTTAGCTGCTCATCATTCAGATATATTTTTGAATTCCTCAGCAGTGCAGGAAGCAGCAGTAAAGCTTGTAGTTTTTCCCTGGCCCAGTTACAAATGGAGGCAAGATATTACTTTCTCTTTCCAAGAATTCATTCAATTGAATCGAATTTTGAAAGCTTTGGAGAATAATTTGAAATATAAGGAATTTCACTTTCTTTCTGAGCTTTTACGGTGCCTTGACACTAGCATTTTTCATCCACATCTTGCCAGTAGCTTGGAGGCTATAAATTCAAGCAGAACTAATAGCAAAACAGCTTCTTTGATTACATTGTGAAGGTGTAGCTTGTGTAAGCAAATATCTGGCAAACATTCTCACTTCTGCGAAGCCCTTACGGATACACTCACTTCAAGTGGAAGTATTTTTAGTATAATTGCCATTAAATGAATTATAGGAATCCAATATTATTATATAACTGGTGAAAAATATTGCTACTTTACATCATTAGAATGATTTTTAGAACTGCTGCAATTACATTTTGCCTATATATTGTCTGTCAATATATCAGAGATTCATAAAATAGGTCAGTTTCACCAAACACTTGAAATACAGTTTATGTGCAGCCAGAGACATTTTATACTCTGCAATATGTGCTTTTCATTCTACAGCATGTGCTCATTGTACCGTATACAACACATTTTTGGAATACAGAGCTTTTCCCTCTGCATTTACTCCAGTGTCATTCGCCAATGACACTGTGTCAGGTATTCAGTCCTTTATGCATTTCTTTCAGCCCAGACACGGTGCATCCGTGGAGCTACAGCAAAGCTTTTGGAAGATCAGCACCAAGTTATAAGGAGAGATGTCATCTCCACCAACCATTTATCTGGCACAAATAATTTTCCCTGTCATAGCCATGGATTCATGTTTTCAGGGCAGGCAGAGCAGAAACTCCATACGCAGCCTGTCCTTGCCTTCCCACTCGCCACCTGCTTGCTTGATAGGGGACACAGCAGCCACGAGAAACTCGCTGTCTCTGGTGAGCTGTCCCTTGTAACGAAGCTAATCAGGACAGGGATGCTGGAGAGACTTTTCTCCCTTACTTCCCTGCAGAAGTATCAAACGCAAGTTAACCTCGCACCCAATATGATTAATTTGCAAACCAGTGAGTCTGAAAATCTATACACGATGACAGATGGTGGGGCTTTCATAAGCAGGCGAATAGGACTTTGCTTCCTGTTTATTTAATACTGGAAACAACATTACCAGCCTAATGCTCACACATTCACAGACTTTTTTTCTGCAGCTAGAAAGGACTGTCCATAGCTGCTGCGATGGGTCCTCTTAGGGGCCGGCACATGGGTGTTGATGAGGGTCTGTGTGGCAGATCACTCGTCTCACCTGCACAGGTGTTAGCTTTTACAAATCTCAGCTCAGTACTATGTGGGGAGAGCAGTGGAAGGCAGCCTGGGAGGAGAAACAGCCTAGGCAAAAGCAAACTCCTTCTGAATAACCAGGTAGCAGTCAAAAAAATCCATATTCTAATGCCTACTGCTCTCTGTCATCCAAGATGACCCATAAGTCTGTTTATAAACAATGTAGAACTTATTTTCTTGGTCATGAACTGTTGCTTCAATAATTTGACAGTTTAATACACAGGAGAAAAGGGAGGGTGAAAAGTCATCACTGTATACTGGGAGACACAAGATTTTGATGAGTTGCCCATTGTTGGTCTTGCCATGCTGGTAAAGGACAATCTCAAGAGACGAGCATAAACTGATTTACAGCACTTAACACAGCAGGAGAAAGAAATCTGACAGTGTTATTTTGTAGGAGAAATGCTTAAAACAATGAACTTTAATACCTACACTCAGAAGCTATGGCTGAGTTTGCATTTGTACTCTCTTTCAGCGGGGAGCAGTTTGACTCCCTTGAGCAGTCAACGGAAGAGAAATGATTAGTTCAGTCATTGCTTATGTAAATGGCTAGTAAAGACTATAAAGACGTAAACATGAGGATATCAGCAGGCAAAGGAAGGTCCAAGCCATGTCCAAAGAATGAACACCCAAAAAACCCCCAAATATCCAAAAGAAATATCCAACAAAACACACAAAAACCAAGCCTCTGTAAAGAAAAACACTGCATGTGCTTAAATTAAAGAACAATCTTTTCTGTGTTGCTGATTCGCTCTTTACCTCTGCACTCATTCTGTTATCAAGCTTCCCTAATGACGAAGAAAAAAAAAATCTTGTTTGCCATACTTTTCATTCAGATAATCAGCTCTAATTGAGTTTTTCACTGAGCAATTGATTGTACTTCACTCACTTTCCTGAATTTGAATTACAGAATTAGGAGTGAAAAAAAAAGTCAGCTAGACAACCCAGGGTTGTTTTCATAATAATGCTCTGAAGTTCATCCTGGACAAAGGATCCCTTTGCAGCATTTAAGTCACATTCTGAGCAGTTAGAAACAAGGTCTTGTGAGCAGGATTGGAGCCATCTATTCCTGACAAGAAATTCTGAGAAGTTTTGGTGGAGTCAGCATGATCATCCATAGAGTTGACATCTTACATAGGCAATAAGGACTGTCTCATTTTAACCTGGATGTGGTTCTTCCCATCCAGTAGATGGTGGACGAGCTGCTTAGTGTAGCCATTGCAAAATAAACTATTGTAAAAAATGTTAGGAAGCTTGGCGAAAACAAGAAGAGCAAAGAAATAGGTGTAATAGTGCATTGCTGTAATTTATATAAAATATGTATCCTACAAAAGATGTCATATTTATGATTTAATAGAGTTAACTGTTTTAAAAGTTGAATTAGCTTCCAACTGATCCTGTTAGTGAAGCTGCAATGCATTAAGTTGACATGTAAAGGAATTTTTAATATTAGATCTAGCTACATTTCCAATGAAATTGAAAGGAGAGGGGAAAAAAGGGGGCTGTAGTATATGCCAGCACGATGGATGGTTACAATGCTTTTTATGGTTCTGTTGTAATGGAAATTTGAAGTCTGTGGGTAAGCACTGTAATTGTGAGTAAAAGGCAGGAATGTATTGTATTGTATTATATTATGTAGAGAACCAGAATAAGTTTCTTGGTCTCAGATACTTCCCAGTTCTTTATGGGATGACTTAGGCATTTATGGAACGTGTAATATAATCTGATAAGCGATATTTGTCTCTCATTGCTGCTGGCAGACATCCAAGTGTTGCAAATGCCAATTTAAACATTTGCCTGAAAAGTATACGTAAAGCACAATATTTGGTTATGTTTGCAACTATTAAACCAAGCAGCCCTCACTGTGACTGGATGATCAGAAGCAAGTCTAAAAGAAGCCAAAAATCTCACAGCAGTCACAGAGCTGGTAAAACACTGGTGGCCAAATCTTCAACTCTTGCAAATTTGTATTCCTAGGGTGGAAAACTCAAAGGGTACACAACTACCATTATAGAGCTGACCCTAAGTGTCTACCTTTTGTGACACTTGGTAAAACAAGGATTTGGTTCCTTCACATCAAAGTAGCATTCTCAAGAACACCTCTAAATTTTATTTTCAAGGGTAATTTAGGGACTTGGTTTCTAAGAACTACCATGGCATTTTAAAATGGATGATATTTTAAAAACTTTGTATTTTAAAATAAACAAAGTTAATTATCAGACCCATATCACATCTCAAAAGACAATAATGTAGACTAAAGCTGAACTAGCATTTTACTATTACTGTGCACCTCAAGTGAGGAAATACCTCACAGTTCAATTTGCACACAAAAAAAATCCTTTTTGATATTAAAAAAGCTAACCCTAACTCTGCATCAGAAGAATCAGAATAAGAAATTTCCCCTTCAGCTTGTTGTTAAAACACTTATACTAAATTTCTAGGTACCTGTTACACTCTTCAGAAGATTCAGGGAAGCATTTGAGACTGCTCCACACAGTCAGTGTAATATTCTGTTTATCATTAGTGGCTGAATTGGCTTGAAAGGCTAAGTTAAATGTATATTCATGTAATAAGGACACTTTTTATTTCTCTTGGTTACAGTAAAAATTACTAAGACATGCAGCAAGGTAAATACTTTATAAAATTTACTAGCACAAGGTTGAACTTGGTATGCCTATCATTATGATAAAGCTATTAATTCATCTCCACCTTAAAGATACACTGTATTATCTGTTATTTCACTGCTAGCTCTAGAATACACTGGAACACAAAAATCTTTGCGGTTAGAAGCAGGCTTAGAAACTGCTGCTTTTCATTGTGTATTTTCCATTATAGGGAAAGGATGTTTAATTTCTTTCATTTAGTCCATTTGCTTCAGGATCTTTACAAGTACAAGCGAATGTGAAAGTCCCAAGAAGGAAAATATTTGCTTTCAAAGCAGCATGTTTGTATAGTTAAATGGTATGGAAATAATTTACAGCACAATTTTTCTTCTTTATACCTGTGCCTCCTGCCTGTTGTTAGAAGATTTTTTAAGACACGGACATTCTTATCGTGGTGTCTACTGCACAACACCAGAGGTAGAAAAGGCATGGCATGTGCTATAGCAGGCTCTCCAACAGATTCTTCACTTATCTTGTTTTTCAGGTCTCCAAGGCAGTCAGCTCAATGTCTCTGATAAACAGTAATTAAAGATCGGGGTAAGGAGGAACAGAAGCCGGAGACATTCTGCTCAAGAGAAAGAAAAGGACAATAGCATCATTTTTAAAGCAGGGATATTGAAATGATACCTGCTCTGGCTTTGCACCAAGCTGCTACCACACTTTTTAAAGGGAACTAGGCATTTTAATTAGCTCTCCCTGGACTCATGAACATGTGGGTCTCAGGTGGCGGGGGGAACATAGAGAAATAAATACATATAAACTTAAATGAAGAGCAGGCTGGCCTTTTTACAAGCTACCTCAGCTCTGCCAGCAATCACTTCCAACAAGTCCACAGTGACCTCTGTTGTTCCTTCCATATTGGAGATTAAAAGATGAAGCACTCTTACTGTGGCTGGTGAACATGCTGCGAGCTGGGAAATCAATGACTCTTTCAGACAGGTCTCTCTGCAAAAAGGGTTATCAGACATGAAATAATTAATTTTAATTCTACTATTTAAAAATAGGTGCAACACAAAGAAAAATGGTCTTTCCTGTTAGAAATAAGGCAAACAGGTATTTTTAAAGCTAGCATTTCCTTCATAATATCAGATTCCTCTCATTTTAGAGTAGAACTTGAATAATAATTTTTTTTTCTGTTTCTTCTCTGTTTATGTACTTCTTTAATGCACTAAATCTACTTCTGGCAGGAGAATTTCAAGTAGTCCCCTACCTACTCTGATGTTTTACAGTTTCCTGAGGGTAACTATCTCAATCACTGTATCACATAAAGCCTTTGAGCAGTGGGTCTTCAGAGACAAGAATCTATCCAGAAAGGCAGCTCCAAGGGGTGGTAAAGGATTAGAACAGAACTCTTCCCTGGGTTAATTCTGGTGTGTGAAGCAGCTACATATTTCATCAGTACCTGTGGTTTCTCCTGTTATTTCACCTGAAGACTGTCAGGAAAACATGCAACATTTTCCTGTACTACAGATACAGACCATTCTCTCTCTGCAATGACGCTGTAAAGTTGCTATAATGCTCAAGTGTCCTACTCCTCTAGACAGAAATATATCAGCAAGGAAGTTGAAATCTGTCTTGTTTGCACATCAGGCTTGTTCGTCATACTATGACTAGAGCACGCAGGACTGGAACTCATCTCCACAGATGTGAGATTAGTCTCAGTTATGCTCAACCTTCCTCACTATTTGGGCTGGAGAAATGTTTTTCTCCCTAGCCTAACACATTCCGTGTCACCGTGGTTTAAAAGTCCATATCATCTGAACCTGGAATTGAACCAGCACCATTTAGAAGCTCCAGCCCTGATCTCTGGAAGAGGCACCTCTGAAGGCTTGTTTGCCTTCTGTGCTATACCAAGCTGCTAAGGAGTGATAAGCAATTCAGCATGAAAAGAAGCTCAAGACAGCATTAATTTTTCCTTCATGTGTAACAATAACAAACTGTATATTGATTCCTTTTTGGGGAAAATAGCCTCCATTTGTGATTTAGGAACAGCAGCCAGGTTAATTGCACGGTGCAATTTGTTGTCTGACCTTCTGCTTTTATCTTTCTCGGCCATTTCTACAGTTCCTCCAGAGGGCACAAGATGTTTGAGTAGATGACACACCATAGAACTGGAGAGAGAAGAACAAATAGCAGTGGACTTCTGTAAACACTGTCAAGGACTGAATAATGTAAGAATTTACCAGCAGTCCTCAGGCTGGGTCTCATGTACCCCACCTGGATAAAGCACACTATCTAGTCATTTAGACACAGAAGTATTTACAAAGACCACCAACTAAGAAAAATGCCATAAATAAGCCGTTATAAAAATGCAAGTCATGTCAAACATAACCAGACATCCAGTGACTGGGCTTCCAGGTATTCATTTCAATAGTGAAAAAGCTGCCCTTCTCTTTCATAACACAAGGCCAGAAAAGCTACCAGGATGGCTGTTCTAAAGCATCACAGGAGAAGGCATCAACTGATTTAGAGATGTGTTAAAAATGCCTTAAGGTACCTCAATATTGAAGCTTAGGACTTCAACATCAATGTATTTATTAGTGTAATTCTTCCCATTTGGAAATTATCCAGAGGTTTTTGTTTTCTTATGTACATGGTTACTTTTCAGGTATATTCAACCCACTGCTTTTTTCTTGCAGTGTTTGCAGTTCTGGATGTGACGCTTGCTGCCTAACCTCCTCTCTGAGGCACAAACTGTTCTGTGAATATAAGAAGTCAGCTGATGGAGCTCTGTAACTGAGTATGTGAGATTGTCTGGCATAAACTACTGCTCAAATCCAGTTATAGAAGACTCCGAAGTATTTAGAATATCTAAAACTAACCCCTCCTCCAGCTGGTTCCTCTCTGGACCATTATCATCTGGTATAAGAAGAACAACAGCAGGGCAGAGGCTGTTCACATACAGCCTGGGTGGAGGGGGAAGAGGAGGGCTGGAGAAACCAATCCAATTAGCATTACTGCACCATGCAGTGAATAGAACAACTTAGAAAATATTTCTGTACTAGGGTTCATAGGTTGATTGGTAGAATAGGACATTTCAACAAACTTTATCTGCGTGCATGGCCGTGTCTTCAACTTCTCCTTCTATGAGATACAACTCTCAAAATTACCACCTGCATGCCAATGTTGCAACACCTTTAGTAATTCACGTTGCTATGTACAGGGCTTAAAGGACTCGCAATCAAGAGAGCACAATCTCCAAGACAGTTAAAGTAACTAAGAATCCAGGCAAGGTATGATTGTTTAGCATTTTTCACCAATATTGCTGCCACATTCTTGACCTGCTTGAGTCCTATTCTACTTTCATAGAGGTTAGAACAAAGACTTTTCCTCTCATAGGTGTACATGTTCTGGTTTAACACCCAGACAGGTTCTGGTAACAGGGCTATCAATGATTAATGCAACTGCAGACAGATAGTTTCATCTATCCCTTTCCATGCTTTAACCTGTAAGACCACAATCTACTTAGAAAACAGCTTTTTGTTTACTCTGCACTTTCACAGTACCAAATACAATTGGACAATCAAATTCAAGCAAAACTTCTAGGAGAGACCATCACACAAGTGGAAACGGTGGCAGATGGCTAATACTATTGATTTTACAGCAAATGAGAAATTACATAGCATCCCAAGCCAATTCATCAGTAATTCAATGTAGGGGAGTCTGCCTTAGTTCCCATAAAAGCTCTACAACATAACTACACTTCTAACCCACCAGGAGCAATATTTGCCTGAATATTATCCAGAATATACATCTGGGGCTAAAGTTGCAGCTGTAACATGAACAATTTAAATATTCACCCTCATGCAGAGATCCAGGACAAAGCTTTATGCACCATACATCTCCTCCTGTTTTGAATATCTGAGCTGCGATCAGGTCTATTCCACCACAATGAATTGCACCCTTGGTAATCTTTGGGAAGCAAGAAACTGCTTGATTACTTTAATGATGGGAACTGAACAGGTATACTCAAAGTTAGGAAAAAGGGAAATGTTTGTTCCTTTTGAAAATAATTTTATTTATTAATGAAACTCATCATGATGGAATATCACCTAAATTAACCTCAATTAAGTTTTGATTTAATCAGGTGTGTTCCTGGTTTTGTTTTTTTTCTCATATTACACTTTTCAAGAATCTTCAAATGATAAAAGGCATTTTAGAGGTTTCTTTTTAATAGACATTCAGTGTAGGAATAGAACAGATACTGAATTTGTGAGGGTGAATCTCATCAAACTGCTTTGAAACCATATATTAGAAGTCAATTACTATATCAAAGTCACTACAACTCATCAATATCCTCATTAGCCACCATTTTAGTTTTGTGTTTAATTTTCAAAAGTGATAAAGGCTAATGAAATTGCAAGGATTTCACTCAAACTCCAAACCAACTCCAGCAGAAAATTAGACTATCTGGACACTGAAAGGGAGATGTGACTAGGGAAATCTCTTTCAAAATACTACGTGTGCACCTTGGCCTCAATTATACAAGATGACTTTGAAGACAAATTAAGTACTTTCTAACTCCTGTTAGAGCTTTATCTGTACCTGCAGAAGTTTACAGCCATAGAGATCAAGTGTTTTGTGTTGGCATCTTGCATCAGGATAGATTTCAGCCACCAATTTCACTTCCGTCAAAACAGAAGCAAAACTAATTGCATTGTGGAACTTCAAGAAGCTGCCCACAAGAGGAGTGGTGATTGCTCAGGAGTATTCAAGGCTGTATTTTGTATGGGAAGTGCTGCCATGCCCCAGACATCAGGACATCATGAATCCCTGACCTTACTGTTCTCCATCGCTTTTTAGCAGCACTGAGGAATCCAACCGCACTTCCCACACTTCCCTCTTCCCTTCAATAGCACTTGTGTAGGAACCTGCTTCACACAAGAACTGTTGCGTTATTGTCAGGGTACCATCCAGGGTAGGAATGGAGCAAGACTTGGTGCAGTCCATAACCATATTGTGTTTGGAGCAGACCTTCTAAATGAAGGAATCCAGAGAACTTCCCTGAAAGGTCATAGCACTGAGCAAAAAGGAGCAAAATAACAGAATCACAGAATCACAGAATAACCAGGTTGGAAGAGACCCACTGGATTGTCGAGTCCAACCATTCCCCAATCCCTAAATCATGCTCCTAAACACCTCGCCTACCCTAACCTTAAACACCTCCAGAGACGGTGACTCAACCACCTCCCTTGGCAGACCATTGCAATGCCTAACCACCCTCTCCGTGAAGAACTTTTTCCTAATCTCAAGCCTAATCGAACCCCGGTCTCCCGCATGACAGGCGGGGATACTCACCACTATACAAACGAGGAGTAACCAAAACTGCCAGCATAGCTCCTCGAGATACAACACTTCTCAAGACCACACCCTAAGCCTACGGTATGGCTCTCGGTGACCCCAGGATAGGATAGGTGACACTTCTGCCCAGAATGGCTTTTGGGGTGTGGTGGCAGGATTCATAAAAAATTGCTGCATTTATTTAATCACAATAAGAAACACAAGCCATCTGTAGGTTTTCTAGGTGGGGTAAGGAAGGGGAAGAAAAAAAGAAAAAAAGACAGAAATGGAAAGAATAAAATTGTATTTCTCTTTCCACCTTGTGAGAATTGCCAGAGGGAGTCCTTGGGTGTGCAACTTTTGCATATGTAGACACTGTTTTATTGAAATCGACTTCCTACACTATATTACACATTCTTTACCATTACTATGATGCTTCTAAAAAACTATAGCTTTTTTCCACAGAAAAAGAAAAGAGACTGATGCCACTGACATGTTTGAAAACACATGATCTGTGTTGATAGCACATTGTATTCACAAAGCCTGTCCCCAGGCGGCCTGTGCTAAAATGAATTTGGAATCAAAAGGCATGTGGTCAGGTTAACTGGGAATAATTCTAGTACCTTTCTTTCTAGCAGTACAGAAATGACGCACAATATAGAGGATCCAAAGCATGCACCCAAATATATATCCTCAGTATTTAATTAGAGAGAATTACTTTTGTCCACCTAGGATAATTGCAACATTACAATTTGATTGCTGTTAGCATCACATATGCTTACAGATTAATAGTGTTTCTTCCATGTCTGCTTTTGACTTAATCAGGCCATCACTCATTACCATCATGCATGGCTGGCTCTACAAGATGAGAATGCATAAAAACCAACTTGCCTTTTAACAAGCAAACCTTGAGCTTCATGCCTCTGGCATGCTGCTCGACAGTCCTTTGATTTCAAACGTGAATTCATTGATGCTGATGCCAAAATCCATGCCTAATCTGGCAACACGGAGAGCGAGGCTCTGGTCAGGCATCCTGACACCAGTGGTAATTTCTGGCGTTAAGTTCATTGAATCTCAGAATTTCTTGATACATCTATTACTTCAGGACTGTGGTCCTACTGAAGGCAATGCATGTCTCACTCATGCAAAGTTCTTTGGAACACAGCTCCTGAAAAAGTCATTAATCATAGAACAGTTTGGGTTGGAAGGGACCTTAAGGATCATCCAGTTCCACCCCCTGCCATGGGCAGGGACACCTCCCACTGGATCAGGGGCTCCAAGGCCCATCCAATCTGGCCCTGAGCACCTCCAGGGATGAGGCAGCCACTGCTTCCCTGGGCAACCTGGGCCAGGGCCTCACGACCCCCACGGTGAAGAAATTCTTTCTTTTGTCTAGTCTATATCAGTATATACCCATTGCCCCAAGTCTTATCCCTACAACCTCTGTAAACAGTCCCTCCCCAGCTTCTTCAGGTAGCCCCTTCAGGTACTAGAAGGTTGCTCTAAAATCTCACAGAATCACAGAATCACAGAATCACCAGGTTGGAAGAGACCCACCGGATCATCGAGTCCAACCATTCCCACCAATCCCTAAACCATGCCCCTAAGTACCTCATCCACCCTCACCTCGGAATACTCGGAGTCTTCTCTTCTCCAGGCTGAACAACCCCAAGTCTCTCAGCCTGTCTTTGTATGGGAGGTGCTCCAGCCCTCAGATCATCTTTATAGCCTCCTCCAGACCCATTCCAACAGTTCCATAGTCTTCTTATGTTGAGGATTCCAGAGCTGGACAAAATACTCCAGATGAGGTCTCACACTTACATTAATGTCTCATAAATATCCACTTGGAGAGCCTGGGAATGATATCACAAATGTCTTAAGATTTGTCAACACACAGCCAAATCATAGTGATGGACATGTTGTTGTAGTCAGCCCTTCTCAAGACCTGGGCAGCTGAAAGTTCTGACATCTGATTATTTCTGCACTCTTGCAGCAGCATCAAAAATCACCTGGAAAGACTAGTAGATTTTTGTGATCCTTATAAAAAAACAATTCATAAGCATGTGGCTGCCTTTAAGTATATGAATGGTCACAGTGTTTATACATAAAATCAGACATAGTTTTAGCTACCATGCCAAAACAGAGACAGATTCTATGTTTGATATTAACACCAAAATCCTGATCACAATGGAGCAATTCATAATGGTATTTTTAACACCAGTAACAACACAAAAATTCCCAAATAATTCTCCAAACTCTATTATATCATCAATGAATTGACTGAATAATCCATCCCAACTTAGAACAAGCAACCAGATACCTATCTAGCAGATCACCATAAACCCCATCAAAACTCCAGGCGACTACAGAGTGACGAACTTATTTACCCACATTTCATACAACAGACATGACAGCAGCAATTTTCATGCATTTCTATATAAGTAAAAAAGTGGTTTTAGGGGTAGTAGGTTGGTTTAATGGATGATGGCTGCTCAAACTTGTCTTAGGCTCCACATTCTGTGGTCTCTGGGGCTGGTCTCTAACTGCAGAACTTTTTTCTCCCTCTTCCCTTCTTTTCTCCCTCCTTCCAACATTCTACAGGAACGCAATCCATCTGAAATTAAGCATCAGTGCCCAAGACACACATTTTTTAATAAGATCCAGAAGCTATGATCGTACTCTTAGAAATAAGCAATCTGTAAAGCAAAATACACTCAGTGCCTGAATGCTAATGCAGCAATTAATCATTTTGATATCTTTGCTCTCTCCTCTGCTCATTTTCACTTGATTTTTTGATGTCAAAACCAACTCAGTATAACACCATACTTTTAAAAAATCATCTTTCAAGCAGCAACGTTAAACACTTCACAGCAGAAAGCAAATAAATCAATACATATTATAGCATTCATAGTACAAGGAACACTATAGTTACGGTTGTAGACATGTACGTGGTGAGATCTTTTTTCACTCCCTCCAAAAGAAACAAAACCAACCTGAAACACAACAGCTTTCTTCAGAAAACAAGCTGCTCAGCCGAGCTGCCATGGGAAAATGCTGTTACTTATTCCCGACATGCGGAACAGCCCCCATTGTAACTTTGCAATTATACACAGAAATTCGAAGGAAAACTGGCCCTATGCAGTCCTCCAAAAGCACCACATGGTCACAAAGCAGCATGCCAGAGGGAGCTCAGAGAGGCAGGGCTCTCCCATTACCCCAGGAGAGCACATTTTTGTACCACTGAGGTGGCCAAAACTGACTAGAAAACAAGAAGGGAACAAGAATCATTTCCATCAGCAATACTGGTTTTGAAGGGTTTGAGCAAGTTTTTGTTGTTTAAACCTTGCCTTCCCTCTGGAGACTCAGCAGGAACCCAGCACAGTGCGAGCTGGGCAGGAGCCCTCCAGCTGCAGGTGGGGACGGAATGTTCTAGCATGTTCCAGCATCCTTCCCCAGTGCATGTGGGGCCTCTCATTAGCTCCATATAGGCAAGGCTATGCTGCCTGTGACGCTCTGGAGCTGCGTCTGCTCTGCATTGGTGCACTGCTCATACATAGGGCTTGCTTAGGTGAGGGGTGTATTGCTAAAATGTGGGGCGCGCTTGCACACGGGCTGTGCTCATGTGGTGTGTGCATCATAGAATCATAGAATCACCAGGTTGGAAGAGACCCAACAGATCATCGAGTCCAACCATTCCCATCAGTCACTAAACCCTGTCCCTCAGCATCTCGTCCACCCATCCCTTAAACACCTCCAGGGAAGGAGACTCAACCACCTCCCTGGGCAGCCATGAGGTGTGCCTCTTGTGTGGGCTGGGCTGGCACTCTGGGCACCCCACTGGCAGATGTGGCACCCCAGGACATGGTAACACTGCTCAAAATTGCTAAGCTACCATCTCCTGCCCTTGGGGTAAGTTCAGCCAGTGGAGCTGAAAAAGTCCCACCTGACTTAAAATGCTTGGCATGTAGATATGCACATGGCAATTAACATTCATTTATAAGAACAATGAAATGATTAATCAGCTGGGATTGCAAATGACATACTGACACTTGAGGTTAATTTTGTTTTGCACTGTGCGTGGTATTTAGCCAAACCTGTGATTAAAGGCCAAGTTCTAAGGTGCTGAAGAATAAACTTCAGCTTTGATGTTGCTGATAAAGCCAAGACTTTTCACAAAATTAGATTTTGGGAGGGCTAGTAAAAATATATTAGGTGTTTTGCTTTTTTTTCCACCAATTGTAAAATCCAGAAGCATTTTAAATTCAATGAAGATTGAAGATTCTCTTCCATCAGAGCGCTGCATACTGGGCACAGTATTTTATTAGTAGAGGAGGGAAAAGGGAGAACATAGGGCAAGATTAAAGCTGAAATACAGAAATAGAAGAGAGAAGAAAACAGAGTGCTTTGCTATTTCATGTTTAAGAAGATTATGCAATGCAGCATAGAGCCCAGTGTATCCAGAGAATACTATGCATATTTAGGTACTATACAGAAGCAATGAATAAAAATCATCTCACTTTACTCAGTACTCTCTTGTAATGACATTTATCACTTTTTTATTACCATGGCTCACTGATTTTTGAACAAACCATTTATATTGATTTATGGACAAGAAATAGGCCAGAAATAGAAAGAGTTCAGTAGACCTTGCTGGGCTTTGGAAGTTGCCCATCTGCAGTAGGTGTGCATACTCATAATCAATCACATTCTATAATTTTTTTCCCTAGTGCTTCTCCCCATACAATTTCCTGCCTCACCTCTTTGAGCAAGCTTGATGCTTTCTGTTATGCTTTTGATTATTTCCCCATCTTACTGCTGAGTCATTCTGTTATCCTTTGCCAGACCCTTGCACCTAAAGTCCAATACAACCAAACACCAATGTGTTACTATTTGTGTGATTTACGCTCCGGAGTACAGCAGTTACAGAGAATCATTGGTATTCAAGTCAAAACTTGGATCCTTAATATATTGACTGCAAAAAAGGGCAGTACTGCTTTTGAATTACTAAGGGTAAATAAATAAGGTAATTAATTCCCTAACTGAAGAGCTATTATGGTACAGCATTAGAGCAGAAGGACCAAGGTTCCCGTCAAGGTTTCCTTCCATTACCTCAGGTCTATCATGTTTGTTACTTTGAATCTTTTACTTAGACCTAGGGAATGAGTATTAGTAACTGACACTATGAACTAGAATGAAATTCCCTTCCAGCGCAGAGGACAGAACCAGATTTGTGATCACTGCTACCCCTCCTTTCATGCACCGTTTGGCACCACCTCACTGCACAGAGACAGTATCATACCATGTTTTCCTTGCAGTCAAGTGAAGCTACTTCCACAGGAGTTTTCATTCTGTCAGAGTATATCAAATTGGCAACATTTATTCTCAAAAATATTTTAAATAGAAAAATTATAAAGTTCACAACAGATATTATTTGCATGAGAACACAGAACCAACCTGCACGACATTTTCTCTGTCAGCCATCAGTTTGTAGAGCGGCATCTAACAGCCAAGGACTTCATACTTCATTCTGAGCTTTGCTAAGAGTAGTTCTCCTGATAATTAAACACTAATGTTCTTTCATGAGTACATTTTAATGAAATAAATTGCTTCAAGGGAACAATAAACTAGAGGCAGCATCTGAAGCATTTTAACAGCACAGAGTATTTGGCTGCTGCAAGATTCACCCAAAGAAGAGAAAGGTAATAACATCTCAGAAACAATTTAGAAAACAATCTTCTGCACTTTTGGTGTTTCCAATAACAAACTGGGACACTTGAACGTGTGATTTTACTCATTCTCAATCACTCAGTGCCACCCGGAATGGAATCACATATACAATACGACTGTGTGAACCACTGCAATGCTCCTCCAGCCGCAAAACTTCTTCCCTGCATGGAAACACTTGATTCTTTGGCCCTTACAAGACTGAACTTAATTCATGTGTTGCTTGCTGCTTTGAACTATAAGGAGTTGTTCACAATACTCAAGATATTTTTACATGACTGCTGTTTGCAGATTCGGAGGCCTGAGCTGACTCCGAAGAAGCAGCTCTTGAGGATCCCAGGCTGTGGAGCCCGGGAGGTTCTGTACAATTGTGGAGCACTTTACACTATCTCTTATGACAAAACACACATAAAATTCAATAGAAATGCCATACAAAATCCGAGTTTTATGTCTTCTAAAGCAGAATAAGCGAAATTATTATAGTAGCTTCCTTGTACTTAAAGCGTGCTATAGAAATGTTTATAAAGGATTGAGAAAGTGTATTGCAGGTAAGTTTCCAATGGAATGAAATTGTGTATGTACGCATCTAATTTAAGATATTATCACTCCATTTTAAAACACATTAGATGCAAACAGTGAGCAGAGCAGTTAAGAAAAAATTAATGGTCTATTCTCCTGCTGCAGGGCAGCACTGAGGGATTTGCCTTTCTATGTCAGCTACTTTAACATTTGAACACTATTGGAAAATACATATTTCTGTCATGCTGCTTTTCTAGAGTAACTGGGTAGAGCTTTCTCTGCTTGAAAATTTTTAGCTGCTGCAAAGAGTTGATACTATGCATGTATTTTAAAGACTAAAACATAATCATTTTTAGAGTGCAATTTCCAAGCAGTGAGAAACAGACTTGCTGAGATATGGTATAGTGATGTGGATGTAAGCTGTTCATGTTACAGACTGTCTGGCTTCTTATTCAGAAAAGCTATTGTGACTGTTGCTAGGAATGTAGAAGTATACAGAGATCATGTTGAGTCATGTGGAACAAGAAAAAGAAATCTTTCTTCTATTGCTCTTTGAAAGTGGCACAATAGCTTGTACGTTGGCCTTTATCCAAGACAGATGGATTATCACTAGAACAAATTTCAGTAAGCTTTCCTTGCATTTACATAATGTAAGTTTCTAACATTTAACCAATTAAATGAATAGCTGTTTGTAGGTTTAAAGAACTTGTAAGTTAATTACGACTCTCTGTGGATATGACGGAAGTGATAAAATAAAAGCACTTTGGTAGTTAAGTAACCTGCTCTAGTTTACACTACATGGAGCAGATTACTTTATAAAAGGGGGGAGTTTGCTTGAGGAAGAATTATATGGATTGAAGTTCAATCTTTTTTAAATACAGCAATCCTCTTCCATAATCACAGGATCATCGAATAGTTGGTGTTGGAAGGGACCTTAAAGATCATCCTGTTCCACCCCCTGCCATAGGCAGGGACATCTCCCACTGGATTAGGGTCTCCAAGGCCCATCCAACCTGGCCTTGAACCCCTCCAGGGATGGGGCAGCCACAGCTTCTCTGGGCAACCTGGGCCCTGGAACCATAAGGTTCCCCCTTACGTTTAGTCTAAATATTAAGATATCTTCTGCCAGTGGAGGTCTTGCATAATGAGATGATTTTTTTTTTAAGTTATGAAGATACTATTTGGTTTTAGATTTAGAAGCTAAATACAGTATTTCTCAGCTGAATCCTTTATTTGAACTCTTGCATGTCCTTACAGTTCAGATATACACAAGTCCTCAAAACCTTTCAGAGTGGAAATTCTGATTTAAAAAGTACCAAACAAAATGACATATTCTATGAATCCTCAGATAAACACGTATTGTTTCTAGAAAGGTAATGCCCTATGGAAATGGCAGAAAGCACTATTTAACACGCTTTCTGAAAATGATGGGTTGCACTATGCAAGAAAGGACAGCATTTCCTGAAATTGCAGGTATGGTAGGAGACAGCACCACTGAATGTAATGGTCAAGCAATATACACAAATATAGCACCCAGTCTCATATGCCAGCAAGAACAATAGCAAAGCTGTGTTTTGGTTGAAGTATTGTAAATTGATATGGAATAAGCTGAGAAAGTATTAAATTTTTTATCTTAGTTTCCTTTCTCGTTGTGACTCATTTCATTTTAAAGATGCTTCTTCTTTCTAGGGTAGGAAAATAGATATTAAAATGGTGTTTGGGAAAGAAGTCAGTTCTGGCACAGAGTGTTCATATATAATGAAAAAATACAGCAGGCAAGTAAACTGTAAACACAGAATATTTGGTGGATTCTCCTATATGCACTAAACAAGGGTTATGCCAAATGTTTGCAAAATTTAACAAATAGCTTTTATTACTATAGCAGGGCACAGAGGCTCCAATTGTCATTCACCAAAATTTAAAGTAACTCGTGCTGTGACAGGTGCTGCACAAAGATCAAGTAGTCAATACTATTAAATGCAACTGAACATGAAATTCACATCAGAAAATTCAAAAGAAGAAAAAAGAGGTTTTATGATTTATCAGCTAATTTATCCAAGGTTATTCAGGAAGTCTTCAGCTGGAACAAGCATTTACATTCAGAGCTCTGTAGTCCTATCATCTCAGTCCTTATACAACTTCATGTCTCAAAATACAAACAAATTTCACCTCTCTGTTACTTATTCCATTCTGCTCAACTTTGTTACTTTAAACTACAAGAATTTTTACAATCACAGAAGTATTCAAAAAAAATTTAGAGAATATTTAACTTTCTTTTGTGAAAACTAATTATTAACAAACATTAAAGCTTCATCTTTTAATTTCTCTACATAAGATCAAATTAAAGTCTGCTTATTAGTCAAAATAAATAAAACTAATCCTTTTTCAATGAAATCTAACTCTGTGTTTACTTTATTATTTTATCCTCCTTTTATTTACCCTTTTGTTCTGCTGTATAAAAATAGGTTTCCTGGTAAGTACTATCAGTTACTAGTAATTACTTGAAGTATAGTTTGATTAGTACAGAAACAAAAACCAATCAGTTACTAGTAATTACTTGAAGTATAGTTTGATTAGTACAGAAACAAAAACCATCCGCAGTATCCTGACACATTCTGCAATGCACATCACATAGGTGGCTCTATAACTCTTTCTAATACCTAATAAAATATGCTACTGAATAGCATACTCATTGTATATTAAATTGAGAATTCTGTTGCACAAGCACTGGTGTGTGATTTGAAAACAATGAAACCAGCATGGAGTTATGAGTTATAATAGGGTTTCTGCATTTCTGATTCATAAAAATAAATTTTCATGCTTTCTCCTTAACCAGCATTTGAACTTTTCATCTAGCTTGTGCGAAATGAAAATGAAATCAAAACATCTTGTCTTTATTTAGTGGTATATATGAAGAAGTCTCATTGTTTCTAAATGTGTGTGTGTTCAGAAGGCTGGGTTACCTTCTTATTGTTCCTTGTTTTGTTTTTCTGTCTGGCTCAGAGCTCACAAAATCTGAATATTGTCCTCTAAATGCCTTTGAATTATCTACTACTTACTTGTGTGCTAAATAAATACATTTGGATTTACTACATGTTTGCATTTTGCCTGGTATTCTGGTTCCTCTCTTTCTAGTTCCTTAGAAGACAGGTTTGCATATGGAACAGCCTATTTAAAAATAAAATCCAGCAACCATGCACTTTAACATCTTCATTCTTTCCCATGATTTCAAAATCCCTTATATCTCTAGTACCACAGACTACCTATATACATGTGATTTTCTTACTGCCTTAAAGAATGTAACTTCTGAAAGGACTGGAACAAGCATTATATTGTAATGGTAGAAGGCACTTAAACAACTGACATCATCTACCGGGACAGGCTGAGGGATTTGGGGCTGTTCAGCCTGGAAAAGACATGGCTCTGAGGGGATCTTATAGTGACCTTGCAGTACCTGAATGGGCTGTTTTCCAAGGCTTGTTGTCATAGGACTGGGGGCAATGGCTACAAACCAGAGAGGGGCAGATTCAGGCTAGACGCAAGGAGGAATTCCTTCACTGTGAGGGTGGTGAGACCCTGACATAGCTCGCCCAGGGAAGCTGTGGCTGCCCCACCCCTGGAAAGTGTTCAAGGCAAGTGGACAGGGGCACACTCTCCAGGGTAGAAAACTGGTTGCCTGACCAGGCCCAGAGAGTGGTGGGAAATGGCGTTAACTCCAGCTGGAGGCCAGTTCCAAGTGGTGTCCCCAAGGCTCAGTCCTGCGTCCAGCCCTGTTCAATGTCTTTATCAATCACCTGGATGAAGGCATCGAGTGCTCCCTTAGCAAGTTTGCGGATGACACTAAGCTGGGAGGAAGTGTGGATCTGATGGAGGGTCGGGAGGCTCCAAAGGGATCTGAACAGGCTGGACTGCTGGGCTGAGACCAATGGCAGGAGGTTTAACAAGGCCAAATGCCGGGTCCTGCACTTGGGGCACAACAACCCTGAGCAGCTACAGACTAGGAGAAGCCTGGCTGGAAAGCTGCCTGGAGGAGAAGGACCTGCGGGTGTTGGTTGAACCTGAGCCAGCAATGTGCCCAGGTGGCCAAGAAGGCCAGTGGATTCTTGACTTGAATCAGAAAGAGCGTGACCAGCAGGTCCAGGGAGGTTCTTCTCCCTCTGTACTCTGCAATGGTGAGACCGCACCTCGAATCCTGTGTTCAGTTCTGGGCCCCTCACCACAAGAAGAATGTTGAGGCTCTGGAGTGAGTCCAGAGCAACGAAGCTGGTGAGGGGGCTGGAGAACAGGCCTGATGAGGAGCGGCTGAGAGAGCTGGGGGTGTTTAGTCTGGAGAAGAGGAGGCTGAGGGGAGACCTCATTGTTCTGTACAACTACCTGAAGGGAGGTTGTGGAGAGGAGGGAGCTGGGCTCTTCTCCCAAGTGACAGGGGACAGGACAAGAGGGAATGGCCTCAAGCTCTGCCAGGGGAAGTTCAGGCTTGACATCAGGAAAAGTTTTTTCACAGAAAGGGTCATCAGGCCCTGGCAGAGGCTGCCCAGGGAGGTAGCGGATTCACTATCCCTGGAGGTGTTTAAAAGATGGGCAGACGAGGTACTTAAGGATATATTTCAGTGGCAGATAGGAATGGTTGGACTCAATGATCCAAGAGGTCTTTTCCAACCTGCTGATTATATGATTTTATGATTCTAAAACCAGGGTGAGGCCCTGTGCAGCCTGATCCAATGGGAGGTGTCCCTGCCCATCACAGGGGGTTTGGAACTAGATGACCTTTAAGGTACCTTCCAATCCAAACTATTCTATGATTCTATGCTTGTATGATCTAGGTACTAAAAAGTCTTAAAAAGCAAAATTTTTAGCATTTAACTGCTCGGCATTGTTAATCCAGATTAACAGTCAATAGGCTCAACACATGGAAAAAGGATAATAAAGAGAGTTTCTGCTGAATGGCTTGTGATATGAAAAGGAATTAGCTCACAATGTCGTTATCACCACTGCAGCTATTTACTGGGCTTGGCAATTACAGTAGAGATTGATAGTACTTGGTAGCGAACCGATTGCTTTATTGGCACGTGTCTGATAAATACACACTAATCCATTAAACCAATGTCACAATTGATTCTTAGGTAGAATGTGGAAGAAAATCCAGGTACTAATCACCGCCAACTATCACAAAGAAAACACAATGGCTTATTAATGAATCCCATTATGATGGGATAAATTTAGCTAATGCCATCAAATTTATTCTACACAGGATACTACTCCTGCATATCATAGTACTGGAAGGAAACAATTCAGTAAAATGTGAAAAAGTCTCTGCTGATTTCTCTGTGCTTTATTTCTATAGAACCGAAGATCAGCAGCTATTCTCAGTTAGAATGACGTTGACAGGAGCAACAAGAGGAAAAAAGATAGAACAAAAATGAGATTTTTCTGAAAACATTGCCTGCAGGTGAGTGTCTCTGTCTCAGTCTGCACTGAAGTGAAACACCCATGCAGTGTCCTTCATAGTTTAAAGGTGTATTACCCAAAAAATAAAGGAAAACATCTATAAAAATAAGTACAGAATAGTTTGACTGAGTAAAGCACTCTAGTACGATAGGTTAATGTTCTCCAAGGAAGTTTAAAAGAGCCAAACTTTATGAATTATCTTTGCAAAACAAGAAATCACAGATTTCTCATTAAAAAAACTTGCCTGATGGCCTCTGCTCATCCATAGGTACAAGTGAATACCATATTTTTGGGTTTACCCTCTATGTTGATTGATATAGGAATGATTTTTTTTTTACTTTGCAGCAGTATTTTGCTTGCAGGAGAAATTAAATAAAAGGTTCTTGATTAGATAGAGATGTTTTCGAGGTCAGCACTTCATTGCACTCTCATTCTCAAATATAAGAGAGAGAATGCATGTTAATTTTCTATAATGCATGGATTAGTACTATTTTGACTAAGAATTTGACAAATTTACATGTCATCAGGAGAAGCTTTTGTAAGTAATTGCAACAGGCGTGTTAGCTCATAACTAGACTAACAAAGGTCATTCGACTCCTATTGACTTCCTGAGTTCTTGGTTGGGCCTTGTCAGGTAAAAAATGGAAACAAAAGATGCAGCTTTGACATATGTCAGATGTGTATGTGCCCATGGCAGGGGGATTGAAAGTAGATGATCTTTAAAGTCCCTTCAAACCCAAACTATAGAATGTTTCTATGACATTCTAAATCAGTGGCACTCAATTAATATAATCATATCCTTCCATCTACCACCCAGGTGAGAGGAGTGTCGAAAAAAATATCCTGAACAAGAAAAATATGAAATGATCTGTCACATGGAAGGTTCCCTACTAGCTGCCAGCACTTCCTTTTCAAAATCCTTGATTTGTTACTTGCTGCTCCCCATCTCCCATAAATATTTGCCTGCTTTTCTTTCACAGAAGTATTTGTCTGCCCACAGTGTAAAAATTTGGTTTAATATGAAAGTAACAAGAAGTCTGCAAATTACTTGTTTTATTTATAAAAAGGCATTTTTCTCCTGTTTTATTTATTTGGTATTAGAGATGAATCCATCAATGAAACCATCAGATCCTTTTAGGGTTTTATGCCACAAACATAAGAACAAGCTGAGAGAGCTGGGGTTGTTCAGCCTGTAGAAGAGAAGGCTCAGAGGAGACCTTATAGTGACCTTCCAGTACCTGAAGGGGCTACAGGAAAGCTGGGGAGGGACTGTTCACTAAGGCTTGCGGTGAAAGGACGAGGGGCAATGGGTTTAAACTGGAGAGGGGCAGATTTAGGCTAGACATAAAGAGGAATTTCTTCACCATGAGAGTGGGGAGGCCCTGGCCCAGGTTGCCCAGGGAAGCTGTGGCTGCCCCATCCCTGGAGGGGTTCAGGGCCAGGCTGGATGGGCCTTGGGCACCTGATCCAGTGGGAGGTGTCCCTGCCCATGGCAGGGGGGGTGGAACTGAATGGTCTTTAAGGTCCCTTCCAACCCAAACTATTCTATGATTCAGTGGTTCACTTCTGCTTCACTTTACATTTAATTTGTAAAGTCATATTAATCAGCACTTAAGAAGAAAATATTTTGTGCAATAAACCTCAGCAGAAATAGGTTCTGAAAGGCCTATCAGGAGAATATAGTTTAGCATTTCAGAATATTTCTACACAATAGTTCTAATTAGACCTGGGCATCTCTTTGGAGAAAAGACCAAAATCAATTTAGCAACAGAAAAACAGAAATTGTTTGTTCATCTTTTTAGTAAATGAAATATTGAGAAGGGAAAAGAATATTCTGAGATTTTCAGAATTAAATATTTTAGTCAAGAAATGTTAAAATATTTCATTTTAACAATTCAGGAAAACAATTTTTCAACATTAGGCTTCAATAATGCGGTTCTAAAATGGGATTTTATGACAGATGATGAAAGATTAGAAAGAGAGGATATGAAAATGTTCCCATAAAACAAGACTAAAAAATGCTAGTTGTATCCAAAAAATATTTCAGGTTGGCTCAAAATTAAATCTGTGGGATTTATATCTCACCAATAAACAAAAATATTTTCTATTTTGGATTAATACAAGCCAATTTATTTGAATAGACATTTTCAGTTCAGGCAAACTGAAAAATGCACTGTCCATCCAGCTCCACTGGAACATACTTCACTCTAGCTTTGAAATGCACCTTGACAGCACAGTTTTTAAAAATTCATATTTTCATTACTACTTTATGTGTAGCCATTCAAGGCTACTTGAACATAGACAGTGAAGTACTGAAGGTGTATGAATGGATCCCAGGTTACAGTTCTCCCAAATCTAAGTTAGTGACACCTGTCCTCTATTTGAGCCTAAAATTGTGTTCCTCAAAATGAAGGCTCCATGCAGCTTGGATTATTTCCTCCCAGAGGGCCTCCAGCAAGAGTCCTGTGTCTGGAGATCCCTGTGGCTGCCAGCAAAAACTTCAATTGATCTCACAGGCCCCATAAAACATTTTACTGGAAGGAAATGCTGCGTCCAATGTTCTCTACTGCAAAGACAAGATCCAGTAGCTCAGCCGCTCCGCCTGCATTGGCCTGCCAGGAGACCACAGGAGAGCTTACCCTGTGGTAAACAGAGGGTTAACATGCTAGCTTATGTCTCAAAGTAAATAACAAGCTCTAACAGGTTTATTTTACATTTGCAATAGGCTCAGCCTATGCACATATCCAGTGAATTTTTATGGTTCATCTGGTGCACAGTAACAGAGCTGCTGCCTTGAAGACCAAAGCAACTTCCTCAGCATCAAAAGAGGTCGGGCACAGCCAGAAAAGAAAATATTTTCCCGTATTCTTGTAATTGTCTCTTAGACAACTTTTCATGTGCTCCAGTTTAAATAGCAAGACAATCAACAGAAATTTAGTTATCTTAGAGAAGAGTAACTCATCAACACGAAAAGGAGAAACTGTAAAAGTAGAAAATGTTATCACCGGTACCTTATCTGATCCCCCTGCATTTCACAAAACGCTGGTGACTTTCAGGTGCGTGAGGTTTTTTGTATGTTTGTTCTAAAAACAGTGCATCTTATATTTTTTTATTTAACTACTAAAAGGGCTTAATAAGGTATCACCATGCTCATTTATATAGCAGGGACCCAAGAAGTGGAAAAATCAAAATGAGCTGCCCGAGATGATGCAGCACATCAGCAGAAGAGCAGGAAACTAAATCCAAACCACCTGATTGATTGTCCAGTTCTGTCCTCAGCAGGAACAGCCAGCCTATCAATACATTGGTATCTTACTTTTTGCATAATTCGAATGATTAGCAGTGAGCATAAATCAGTGGAGAACTGGGCCCTTAAATCTGTCAGACAGACAAATAGTTGTTCATAGTTCTATTTTTTGCCAAGCTGCAAATTTCTTTCATTTCATGTTTGCCCACAGCTGTCAGTCTCAAGTGATTCTTCGTGATCACAAAGATGGAAGTTTTCAAATATTTGGGGAAGCTTCAAGATGTCGCTTCTCGTTTTTAAAGGCAGGAAAACAAGGCAAGGATTTGGCACGTGACTGGAAGATAACTATTACATGAAAAGTAAAAGAGGCTTTCCTACTGTAAATGTGATTTTGTCTTCAGGACATTAATCCCCTTTTCTGCCCAAGTGACACAATGACACATTTTTTTCACTCTGTCCAGCCTTGGTATGAATTCCTTTTCCCAGTTTCAGGCAAATAATTCTGAGCATATAGCTGTAAAATAGCTAGTAATAACCACATTTGAAAAAACCTTTATCATAACAGATCCCATACCTCCAAAAATATGAAAAAAAAGTGGAGCTGAAAGAGTCCAAGAAAAACCCATGAAAATACTGTAAAAAACATATGAAGACTTCTGCAGGAATATACTGAACTGTTTTATTGGACTTTGCCTTATTTTAAAAGGAAATGAATGACTCTCACAAAATGTTCGAAGAGTTTCATTAAAAGTTGATATGAAATAAACACAATTAACATGTCTGTCAGTGTCCTACATGATCCACTGCCATGGGGATTTCAGGACCAAGAACTTAAAATTGCTCTATGGATAATAATCAGTAGAGCTCTTTGCCATAGGAAATTAGTATTGCCATGACGTAAACAGATTCAAAGCAGGTTGGTGATATAAATAGAAATAGGGATGTCTGAATTCTCACTGATAGATGGCCATGGGAGCACATGCTATTAACTAGGTATCGAGGTACTGTGAGGATACTGCCAGCTGTTTTAAGCCCCAACTTCTAACTTAGCCTCAGACAAATACCTGACATGGGATTGTTCGTGGAGACTCAGACGTTTCTGAAGGATGGAAAGCAAAATCCAGGTTCACTTTCCCACTATTAAATCACCACTTCACAATGTCTTTCAACTTAAAAACATTCTGTGTCTCAGAACCTTAAAGAAACCCAGTATATCTATCTGGTTTTAAGCTGCATGGAACACGCTAGTTCTGTTGCGACCCTTGAAGACAGCAAGAAATAGTGCTAATTAATCAGACAGTAAACACTTGAACTGATTAGAAGGGAGAGGCTGGTGGAGGTGCTGTATGAGAAGTGATCAGAATTTAAGGGAGAAAATGAAAAAAAAAAATTTAAAGCAAAAAAAATTATACCTTATAGCAGTTTTTCTGAGAACCATGTATAAAAGTCCATGAAATAAAGAGAACCTAAAGTTTGTGTTGGCAATATAACTATTACTACTAGTTTTGCAAGTACAGGTTTTAAAACAACTCTTAAAGCCCGATGGCACACATTACGGTCAGGAGCTGCAACTTTAAATGGAAAAGTATCATTTTGTTGCTCAGATAATGGAAAATATATTAACAGGAAGAACAGTGACTGAAACAGAAGATTCTTATCCTGGGATTTTTTTACTTCATGGAGGTTCGAATTTGCCTCTCAGCTGTGCTTATGCAGATCAGCAGAAGTTTAACTGAACTCAAGAAGTTTTGCCACTTTAATAGTCATATAAGCAAGAAAGAACCAGACTGCTTCTTGTAATCACATAAATAGAAAATGCAGAAATCATTTATACAGTCTGAAAATAATCTAGTAGATAGAGAAAGGAAAAAGGAGATAGAAAGGTTTACTACTAGCATACATTGGATCCAAATGGAAGCTATAGTTTAGTAAATACTTCTGTAAGTGCTTGGAAGACCTCAGAAATACACAAAGTGGAATCTCACAGACCGTTTCAATCTGGAGCTGAATGTGAAGCGTAGCTGATTTAAATACAAGGTGTGGAATCGGTGACAGCCCAAAGACGCCTGTATGCCAGCAGGTGCTGGAACTCTCTGGGTAATAAATGAAAGCATTCTGCAGTTGTGTGTTTGTCACAACAGCCCAGGGTCTTAAAATTCACCAGTCCCATTTGTCTAGCAGAGCTTGTTTCATTAACCTTGTAGTGGCCTGTGTTTTCCTCAGTGTTGTACATGAAGTAATTACAGGTTTCACGGTACCACAGGTTGCTGGGGCACCTTCTGGAGCTTGAAGCAATGATGCAGACATGAAATTGCAGATAAACACCTCTAGTTGTGATAGTTGATTAATTTGCTGCTTTCACAGGTCACAACTTTGGGTGCTTCATTATCCAGATTCTGCTCAGCAGGACTAGGCTTACTGGGAACTCAAAGTAGTTGCTGGAGTTCCCTTCTACCCATGGACATTGGAAGAGGCCCATTCTCAGTGCTAAAGGAACACTTGGTGTGGCTGATCCTAACGTGAAGGTTCTCTGTTTCCTTACGTGCTGATCTGCATTGCTGCCCTTGCGTCTTATATGAAGAACGTAAACTAGGTGAAAATGTGCAGTTTGCAAGAACAGATTTACGTTGGAACCAGTCTTCCACATCTGCCCAAGCTCGTCCACTAAGATGAGTTTTGGACTGCAGCCAGAAGCAACATGTAGGCAGCACAGACGGCAACAGATGGGTTTTAAAGGGCCTTAGGAGCTCAGAGCCCAAGTCTTTACAATACTGAGGTCTAAACTCCAAGTTGCTTTTGAAAATGAATAGTGCAAGTGTTCAATTACAGACTGTCTGTATAAAATTTTGCTTTCTGCTTAATGCAGCAGCTGATGAAGTCAAGAGAGGTTACTGCTTTTTCAGAGTGCAGTACCAGACAACTGTGTTACAAGGCTGTGGTCAATCAGTTGAATCTTATATTTACCTTTCTTATTCCTTGCTCTCTCTGACATATAAAGGAGTACTCACAGTGGCTAGAGCCTTTTAATGTATTATCAGGTCCATAACTCAACCTGCAACCAATAATTTTAACTTCACAACACTTCATCTTTGAGAAATCACATTCACAAAAGGAAGGTTTTCAGGATCTGAAAGTTCACATTCTTGAAATAAAGACAGCTTGGATATTTCTTGTCTCGCTTTTTTGCAAAAAAACATATCTATCCTGAGAAGAATTCTCTTCTCATAAAAAAATGAATTGTTAAATGAGCAACTGTAACTTCATCTAGAAAGAGAACTTCATCTAGACATTATCTCCCCACCTCCTGGGATGAGATGTTCTTATTGCAGGGCTATTTCCTTACTATTAAACATGAAGAAGTAAAAACAATCCCTTAAACTACTCTGACATTTCAGTTCCGTGTAAGCACGATGTTGCTCATGGTATTTATGCACTTCAATTGTCTTGATTTTGCAACATGTGTGGCTTCTGATGTACAGCTCTGTACAAAAGACAGGAATTGAGCCCTATATCCTTGTTCTAAGAATAAAAATGAATGATATTGCATCTTCTCATTAAATGGATGAATACATTAGCATCTACTATAATTGGTATGTAATGGCGTATTACAATGAATTGGTGTTTTGACCAAATATATAACGTGGTTTCAATCACAAGGACAATACAGCTGGTAAACTCGGTACAAAAATATTATACAAAATAGAAACAATGGGAAATCACCACCCATTCTGCTCTCCTTCTCCAAAACACCCTTAACAGAGCACTCTAAATACCCAACAAGGCTGGTAATTGCTATAGCAACTTTCTGTAGAAACGTGAACTGTCTGTCCAGTTGGTTCAAATTCACTTAAAATTTAAAGAACTAGAAAAAGATCACACAATTAGAGGCTCTTGCCAAACATTAAAATAGTTCCCACTGTTACTCCTATCTATTCTACTTTCCTCCTTGGACAAAATTACCCAGATAAAAATTTGAAAGAACAAATTCTGAAATCAGTTTCTTACTTAATATGATTGTAGAAAGCTAAAAAGCAGCAAGGTTTATTCAAGTCACTGAACAGCCCTGATTCTGAGCAAATCTCAGAAAAAATATCTTTGCTTTTAAGCAAAGCTAGTTAGCTCTGTGTGATTTAATGAAATTCATGCATCAGTGAGTTCTTATGTTTATATATGTACTTTCATAGATATTAAAAATTAGAGTTTAGGTTTGATTGGCTTCTGATTTGACTCAGAATATGTGATTGTTTAATTTTACATACCCAAGGGAAAATTTACATATACCTGTACTAAAAAACGCAAGAGTCAATAGGGATAGAAAAAGCTATGATGAAGTATGAGCATAGCAACATACGGAATATAATTCACTATTCATAGAGATACAGAGTGTAGTGTTCTGGTATCCAGGCACGTCTTAATGATGAAAGAGAGTTGAATGCATGACAGGGAGATCAGCTGTGACACTAGTGATTTGTCATTATGTGAAATCAAGTCAGATTAAGATTTCTGACCAAGAAAATACTGAAACAAAGCAAATAAAAGCCTGAATGCCATAAAAATAAAGCCAGCATCACTCACTGAGGAGATTTATAGCTTCTTGCTAGTGTTAGGAGTCTAGTAGGCAGGTATGGTTGGAGTCTGTGATCTCAAAGATGTTTTCCAGCCTAACGATTCTATGATTCTAAACATTGGTGAAGGCATTTCTATCATTATATTTGCCATAATATCTGCAGTTGCCAAATATGATTACACCACAGTGGTTACTGTCCACATAATCTTTGCCTTGAAGACTTTACCATGTGAATGAACAGCAACAATACAAAACATGGGAGATAACAGTCGTGTTATGGGAGGTGGATAACAGCCAAAATACGTGTTGAAAACAAAAATACTGTAGGGAACAGCAATAGTGTTAATTTCCTATTTCCATCTGATTAAAAAAGAATATCCTGGAAAACCTAATGTAAAAACAGAATTAACCTTGTACACATATTTTGATTATTTTTAACACTAAAGTTTAATTAAAATAATCTAAAAATGAAAGGCATAATCAAACCAAATACTAAGATATCCCTTTAAGAAAAAGGTCGAAATAAAATAAAATACTTCATTTTATTTTACAGTGAATTTATCTGACATGGGTGCAGTCAGCCAGAGTTTTTAGCTTTTTTTTCCCAGTCACTGAAGTTAAGATTTCTTAAGGAAACAATGATCCATCATACAATTTTTAGCCTGCTTGGTTTATTAATCCTCCCTAACAAATGCTCAACTAGAGCGGAATGAAATTCTAAAAATCACAAAGGAAGCGTGAAAGAGAAATTCAGAGACTGAACCCTGCTTGTTCAGAGCTGCAAGACAGAGGCTCAGTCCCATCATACTTCCTGGGCCCATGCTTCAACACTCCAGCAAGAGGAGGTCCTGTTATGACCCACAGGGCTTTGCAAGTGCCCTCATGAGCACTGACGAGCACCAACAAGCTCTCTCTTTGACCAGCTCCAACACCACAGTGATCTCCTTACGTGCCAGCTCTCCCTGGGCTCTGTAATGGGTGCTGGTAATTACAGCTGACAACGCGCTTGTGCTTCTGTTTCTCAATATAGAAGTAAAAATGCCTGAAAAGTAAAAAAAAAAAAAAAAACAAAAACTTTTAAGTTCATCAGAAGATTTTCAGGATTAATGGGACTTTCCATCCTTTAACTCTTCACTCTTGCTCCAGTTAAAAAACTGGACAGAATAATGGAAGAAGCAGCATCTTGCCCTGAATCACTTTGAGTTAAAACTCACTTTGTTTTACAAGGTTTTTCAGGCTTTTCTTGGTTGCCAAATGAAAATTAACGTAGAAACTTGCATGAATGTATGTCACCTCACCTTAGCAGATTGTCTTCACTCCAGTCTGGGATGTAAGAAATGGGAGAAGGAGGGGAGAGGGTTGTGGTTGCAGCGCGAGCCTGTCCTAAGTGTTATGAGAACCCAGCAGGCACCGAGTGCTAGACAGGAGGCAATGAGCATCAAACCAAATACAGGATGTGTTAGGTGCCACAGTGTTGATTTCAGCTGAAAATTAGCTTTGTAGATCTTTATGAAACTGTGATGCCTGGCCTAATTAATTACATGACTGAATAGTTATTCAACCAGATACACCTTTGGGGTGGATTTTCCTATCATTGCTGTCAAACAAAGGCCGCTCCAATGATATTAACGAGCTCCTACTGGTGTCAGCAAGTAAAGATTCATGATCAAAAATTTTTAAATGCAAGGATTTGGGAACATTTGCAACATTTATTCTTTTCAACTGTGGCAAAATCGAAATTAAGAACCAATGAAAAATCTTTACATTGAGAAAATTATAAATAGAGTAGAATCACTCTAAGAGGAATGATGTTCTCTCATTTACACTGTTCAATGTTTTCTTACTAAATGCAGAAAAATAGTGAAGGATAAACCTTCCCACATTATTTTCTTTCTAATAACTAGACTTGCAATCCTGGTTTAGTCTTTTGGTACAACCTTTAAAAATTGTTTCCTACATTTAGTTCAGGCTTTTGTTGTTATTTCTTTCTTATCCACCTGCCACAGACTTCTCCTCCCTAGTAAGATTTTTAAAGATTTGTTCTTATAGATGAGTTTTTGGTCAGCTCAAGCACAGCTTTTCTGGGATGTTTGAACATCAGATGGTGTTTTGCAGGCATCAGAAGGACTGACATATTGAGGTCTCTGTTTTCCATTATCACTTTTTAATTCAAATCCAGGCATTTATTAACACCTTTGTGCAACAAAGGAGAGATATTGTCTTGTTTATATAAGTGAAAAAGTGCACTGTGACTGACAGTATTCTAGCAGAGACAGTGCTGCAGTAGAGTGACTGTTTTATAGCGTGAGCTCAGAAATGGAAGATGGAAAGCTGTAGAGAGATAAAAATTGTGTGATGTTTGGCTTGCGTAAGATATCTGCAGGTGCAGAAATGGCTCTTCTTCCTACACCAAACATCTATCTCATGCAGCACACAGATAGCTTCATGATCAGCTTGCATCTACCCTTATACATCACTTGAACCCAGCCTGTCTATAAAGGATGAATTTTGACCCTATCACACAGACAACTAAGTTTAGAGATCTTGACGCCAGTCTTGTAACAATGCAAACACTTGTAGAAAAATAAAAGAGAGAAAAACAATGAGACTTTTTAAAATTTTACAATATGTAAACAATATCAGTCCAGAACTTTAGACTAAATTACCTGCCATAAGCATCCCAACATCTGACTGGAGTATCTAGGCAGAGAACAGCATGCCAAGTGAATGTTAAGTTCAGCTTCACAGAAAAAGAAGCCACTCTCGCACCCCTAGTCTTGATACCAACTTGCAATGGAAATGTAAAGTAGCCAAGAATAAATATGCTTCAGACCAGAGACAAGCAGAGCAGTAGTTTCTCAGCTGGTGTCAGCAGTGTCCAGGGGAGACTTAAATGCAGATGGGCAGTGAGAGGTGGCCAAAAATCAAAAGTTAAAGCGGATAAACTTATTTTTCCACATTTATGCTTCTTTATGAGTGGCTATTGTAAATCAGCATAGCTCTGCGGACACTGACAGAACTGTGCCAGTTCTTTCAGCTAAATGTAATTAAATCCAACACTATAGAATGAGGAACAGGCACTTCACCAGGAATTTTGTCTTGGCATATTTTGTTATGCAGTGTCACTGCCACGTAGGAGCTGGCAGCCTTGTGGCTGTTTCTCTCTGTTACTTTTAAAGGTGTCTTAGCAAAGCTTCTTTTGAAACTGTACCTGTTCTTTTCCACATGGGTGTTTACTGTTTCTCAGAGTGGGAAATTTTGGAACTGAACCAGACTGGTGAGGAGAACAAGGAGAAAACAGAAATGTTTCTGTAAGAGGATTTGAGAATGAAAAAAATGAAAGAAAATGTCAGGGTACCTTCACCAGTACAAAGTTCAGGGTAAACATCATCCATAGCTGAGCACCTTACGTTTGACCTTCTAGTGAAAACATTCATTCCTGCTGCTGACTTGATGACATAATCAGAGAAGCTTGGAGAAATATTTTACTGTTTCTTCAACGGATTCTTCCTCCAGTTCATTTTCTGGAAATTGGAAGCATTTTTTGCTTTCTCTGCACACTCTGAGTTATGTCTTGTGGAAGCTCAGGGCTTTTTTCATCAGCAATCCAGACCACAAAATTGTCTTGTGGTTATTCTGTTACTTTGAAATGACTCGATATGGGTGCATAAGGAAAGGTACAGAAAGCAGATTTTCTCTCCACTGGTGTTCCCGTACCTGCAGCACGTCTATAACTCACATAGGCTGAAGTATTTAAATATTAGGGTACAAGAATGAACATGTTTGCAAGCAGGGAGAAGACTAAGTCTTTCTTTTTTTAAATATGGGCTTTTCTTGCACAAAAACAATTCTCCCAAATGACTTTTCCTGAAATTTACACAGTGATCATTTTCCTGCCCTCGGATGTATAGTTGTAAGATTATCAGTAAATCCATTGATTATTTATTTATTTATTATTTGGAAAGTTTGATCAACTCCTTCATTGACAAAGAGAATAATCACGACCTATATCCTTTACTAAATATATTTTGCTTTTGAGAAATCTAGGAGCAGCCTTTCATCTAGTGTCATGCATCGCTTTGGACTCCAGTGACTACTAAGGTAACTGGAGTTGTTGATTTTAATCTGGTCATTCAACTCATTTCAGTTAACTTTGTTGTTGAAAAAGCAAATTTTTGTTGTTGTGCCATAGAGAAGACTGCAAATGTTTACTATTACTATTATTATGGTCATTGATATAATTTTCACAAAATTAAAAGCTATATTGACAGAGTTGTATTTCTATTGCTTTCCATTACAATATAGCATCATGATTCTAATGCAAGATCACAGGTGAGCTGGGATTCCATAAACTCCAGCTGAAACGTTTGGGCAACAATACATGACCATTAAGACTGTTTTCATCATTGTCATTCATTCAGGTTGAGAACAAACTTCAAAAACCAAGGGAGCTTTGTTTCATAGTGAGTTTAATTGTGAACTTACCACAGAGGCCTCAGTACACCTTTCAAAATACAACCTTTAATGATTTGGCCATGCAGAAGATTGTGTTTGAAGTTTTTGAAACTGACACAAGAGTTAACACTGTAAAGAATTAGCAAGGCATAAAATGGAGTCCCTAGAGTTATTTAGATTAATGCCCATCATCCAAACTTGGTATTTTTTAAGACAGATTTCTAATTACCTTGCCATTTATACCAGAGCTGTGCACCAGAGATTTGTACAAGCATCTGGGACAATGTTTATGGAAATGCATGTGGTACAATGCTGTCAGCAACTTCTAAAAGAGCTATCTACTCTGTTTGTAATGCTCCTGGAGTGCTTACCAATGTAACATGCCATGTGCACTCTACCACCTGTCTTACACTATTACTACTAACTTTACAAGCTTCTCTGGGCTAGATAGAAGCTATACATATTGTAGATATGAATTTCCCAAAGGAACAGGGAACACAGAACTAAACACAGATCACATTTATCCATACCTTTAGATGACAGAGGAAACTTATCCAATAAAAAATTGACCCGTGTCTCTTAACATTTTCATGTCAGCACCTCATAATTTGAGATCAGTTTTTCTTTCTAACTACTGCTTTAAGCATGCTTTGCATGTCAGCTTCTGCAATGATAAAGTTCTGCTGTCTGTATAGTTTTGACTGATTTGAGAAACTCAAAATATAAACAGGCCAGCTGAGATCAGAAGAGCTACTCCTGGTATTGCTACTCTGTAGGTGGACCTGTTGGTGGATTATTGTGTGAAGCTCTTGCTGCTTTGAAACTTCATGTAAATCCAGGGAAAAAAGCATATGAATATTAAGGGCTAGAGCAGGAAACAGGGCTGTTGAAACTGTGTGGTCTTCAGGATTGGGACAATTTCAAACACACGGAGAGAGAATGAGACCCTTCAGCTTGTTCAGGATGGATACAAAGGCAACTTTCACTTTGCCACAACTTAACCCACTGGGATCTTGGCTTTCCCATTCAACAACAGATGGTAGTTCACATGCAGCTAAAATTCTTTGCATCCTTTTAATTTTGCAACACTTCTGTTCATAACTTCCTTCTGCCACCACTGTCCTCATCCTTTCAATTTTTCTTGACTTTATTCTTTCCACACCTAGATATTCTGTGTGTAACCTGTAGCCACAAAACCTTACAGACCTTCAAGTTGATGTGCTGGCAGCACCTACCCAAAAGGCCAAGGTTTGAGAAGCAATTGGAAGTTTTCAGAAGATCTTCCCATCATAGATACCAACTCTTTTCCCACACAGATCTGAAAGTGTCTTAACCCCTACATTATCCATGTTGACCTATATCATTTTTTAACACACTTTTTAATCTTTCTGTTTCTAACTGCAGGGTATGGGTTTTTCTCTCTCTTGTTCATAACTTTGGTAGATTTAATGGTAACTTACTCTAGCTCTTCATGACTTAGCTCTTTATGGACCCCCACTAGCCCGCTCTGGATGAATTTATAGAGAGTGGCAAAGAAGTTAGACATCAATTAACAATTACTAACAATTACTCAAGGTAGAAAACCAATGACTTTACTGTAAAACTTAATCTGTAATTTTTGTACAGTTTAATAGAGGCTGAACAGAGATAAAGTGCAGTTTATGGGAGAAAAGAGGATCTAGACCAAGAATGTAACATCGCTCAGATCAGGTTAAGAGATATTTCACCAGAGAAGGTCAGCAAAGCTTTCAAAAGTTTCACATAGTGAAAACTGCAGTTTTCTCAGCTGGTGATGACAGAAAACTTGCAGTTCAACCTTTATCTAAGAATTTTACTGATGTATAACACCAAGGTGTCCAAGCAATATTATGAAAGAGCACTTATGAGGATGACAGGAGGATCTCTGCTCTGGTCTGTTGTTGATTGTTAAACCATTCACAGATTCGATCCAAAATGTTTCATTTCAGAAAAATCTCTTGTAAGGTCAGTTATCCTTGAAGAAACTTCGTGACTTGCAAGTGAATATAAAAGGATGAGGTGGAAAGACTAAATGCAAATACAATTTTCCAGCACCTCCACAGAAAGAAAATCAAAGAGAATTCTCAAAATTCCCCTCCCTACTTTTCTTTTTGTTTAAACCTCCACATCCCTAAACAGTTTGTATAGATAGCTGCTGGTTTCGAAATAGGCAGAGAACAGTGTGTTTGTGTGAATTTGCTCCTAACTCATTACCTGAAAATAAGCCAGAAAAAGGCAAAATTAGAAATATTAATAGATGTTATTTTTTTTTTCAGTAAGACCTTTTTTCTTTTGCATCCATTTCTGTAGCCTTGGGGAAAGTAAGTGCTGAAAAGAGATTGTTGTGGTACTTTAGCATAGCATTTCATTGTTATTGAGTGATGCTAGTAACAGTGTCTTCGTTACAGACATACTGAGAGATCAGTACCAGAAATCCTTCCTATTCTGATCAATTTTGTATGTGGCAATTAATTATTTAAAAAGAAAATGTTGGAGGCTTTAGCAAAGATTGCATGAGGCTGTGTGGAATTAGTACTTCTCCCTTCAGAGAAATGTTTGTGAAACAATCTGAAAGAGACAATATTACTATCAGTTATTACTGTAATATTAATAATGAATTTGCAAAACTAATAAACTGGCAAAGGCTGATTTTAATCTCTGTCTATAACAGAGTATTATCAATTCGAACCCATAAGTGAACTAATAAACTCAGGTATCCTTTGCAGATGAAAAGCACATCCCCTCAATGCACTGAACCTGTAATATCAAAATATGCTTTTGAACTATGTGACAATGCAGGCAGAGTACTTGAAGTTAAGTATTGATGGAAGGAGGGTTGCCCGATTCTAAAGTCCTACACATCTGATTGCCATTCTCCAAGAAGATCATAAACTAAGCAAAAATCTCTTTGAAAATGTACTTGTTGGATACATATCTGGAAAGGAGGAAAGCAGAGCTGTTACTGTTTGCATGTTCAAAAATTCCTGATGCTGATATTATTGTACATTCTGTTCCAGGAATGGAACATTAGGAATTTCTTCTCTATTTTATCTGCATCCTAAATGTGGGGTGCAGTACTGTGGTACTGCAATATGGTATCACAGTGCTTAAAAGAATTTTAGTCTTCAAGAAAGTCTCAAACATTTATTCAGTTTTAAGTTTGTCCCATTCTGAAATTCATGGAAACTATCAGGGTACGTTTAGAACTATGCTTGAACATAGGCACATAGAATCATAGAATAGTTTGGGTTGGAAAGGACCTTAACGATCATCCAGTTCCAATTCCTCTGCCATGGGCAGGGACATCTCCCACTGGATCAGGGGCTCCAAGCCTCATCCAATCTGGCCTTGAACCCCTCCAGGGATGGGGCAGCCACAGCTTCCCTGGGCAACCTGGGCCAGGGCCTCCCTGCTCTCATGGTGAAGAAATTCCTCCTTCTGTCTAGTCTAAATCTGCCCCTCTCCAGTTTATACCCATTGCCCCTCATTCTATCACTCCAAGCCTTTGTGAACAGTCCCTCCCCAGCTTTCTTGTAGCCCTTTCAGGTCCTGCAAGGTCCTGTTGCTCTGATGTAATGTACAAGATAAACATTGCAGACCAGTTCAGAAGTTGCACAGCTATTTGCCTTGAAATGAATGTTTCTTATTCTTTCCTTTACTGAGAAAGTGATTTTTGCTATTTCCTTGCAATTCATTCTTGTTATTCCTGATCCAAATGCTGGATATGAACTAGGTTACCTTTAATTTAGTTGCATCAAGCTTTTCTCTTGGGAAACATCAACAACTTTACGCAGGTCAGATGGGCAACTAACATCTATAAAAAGCAGCTCTGAGGCCAGCATGCCATTTAAAAGCCCGATTCAATTAGCATTCACTTTCTATGTCTTAGGTCATGAAGCATCTGCAAAGTGCTCTATTCCTATTACGACAGGAACTATTACGATTCTATACAAAATGCGCATTATTGGCGTCAAGAGGGCTAAATGTGAAGCAGGATATAAGCCCTCTTAGCACCCAAGAGACTTCAAATATTTCCCCCAGAACTTCCAGCTAAAAGCAATCTGGTTTATTTTTTTCTGTTTGTTTGTTAGTTCTTGTTGCAGGATTGAGTTTTGGGGGTTTTTCGGCTCTAGAATATGAGCATAACAATGTCAGCCATCACGCAATCCACTCAGATGACATGAATGATATGTGCACACTGACAGTTATGGAAGTTACACTTTTTGTATTTCAGCCGACAGCTCCTCTCAGAACCCCTTAGTGCACTTATTTGCACTTAGTGAGGTATAGTGGTTGCCCCAAGAGTTCATACTCAAATTTGACATAGGACAGATTATTTATAGAAAGCATTATAAAGCCCTGACCTCTGATACCTGAGCAACTACTGTGCAAGAAGTTGTGTTAAACTTTGAGCTAGAATACCAGTATGAAAGCCAAACAAACTATCTGCTTAAGTGTTACAGGTAAACCCAGGATTAAGCTTGGGAATAAAAAATGAAGTTGAATTTGGTATATGAATGGGCATGTCATGGAGCTATACAGTATTAGGACACCAAAGACTGATTCTGAGCTTATGTAGCAGCTAATGTATTACTGAGCTAATTGAATAATGCATGAGATCTTCCAACATAGACTACTGAACTTCATTTATTATTGCCATTCTAATTCCCACAGGACTGCGATGACCCTCTCCTGGTATCTGTATTCAAACATTTTGAATATCATTTTGCATAAGTATCCTGAAATACAGAACCATGATGGCACATTATTGAAATTTTGCTGGGATTTGGCAAGCATTTAACTGTGCTTTCCATATTTTCTCCTGAATTTTTTATCATTCCAATCAACTCAGACTAAGATGTAATGTTCAGATATTAATAAGACCGTAAGCAAGCATTTATTTCCTTTATAATTTTCTATTAATTACAGAGCAGCTAATGCATTTTAAGAGTCAGCTATTAATTCATTTACATTGGCTGTCTTTTTAATTGCCTATTAAGTACCTGTATTCATTTGAGAGATTTACATGGAATTGTTGCCAAAAATGTCTTGTGCAACTGTACCAGATTCTATTTCTGCCTGAGTTCTCTATTGTTTCATACCATATTTATCGTGGTTACTTTCCTTTTACACAACTGGCCTTTTAGCAGCTCAGGTCTAAAAGCAGTTAAAGCAATTATGGTATGTGGGTCTCTTCCAACCTGGTTATTCTATGATTCTATGTAATTATCTTCCTCCATTTCTCTTTCTTCTAATATTAAAAAGAAAACTTCTATAATAAAAAAAACCCACAAAGAAAATCAATAGATTTTGGTCAAATGTTAGTCAAGCATTATCTATTTACAGTGATTAACTTTGTCCTATATAAAATAGCATTCACTAAAAATTAAACCTCATCCCAGCAGCCATGTCTTTTCCTACTTTAACCAGGAGACAGATTACACCGCTATCCATTTAACTCAAAGAACTGAAAAACAGAAGTTTGAGTTCATAGAATCAAATGAGCATCATAGAATCATAGAATCATATAATAACCAGGTTGGAAGAGACCCACCGGGTCTGTTCCAGTGCCCAGTGACCCTTTCTGTGAAAGTTTTTCCTAATATCCATCCTAAATCTCCCCTGGCAGAGCTTGAGGCCATTCCCTCTCGTCCTGTTCCCTGTCACTTGGGAGAAGAGCCCAGCTCCCTCCTCTCCACAACCTCCGCTCAGGTAGTTGTAGAGAGCAATGAGATCTCCCCTCAGCCTCCTCTTCTCCAGGCTAAACACCCCCAGCTCTCTCAGCCACTCCTCATAAGGCCTGTTCTCCAGCCCCTTCACCAGCTTCTGGACTCGCTCCAGAGCCTCAACATCCTTCTTGTGGTGAGGGGCCCAGAACTGAACACAGGATTCGAGGAGCGGTCTCACCAGTGCCGAGTACAGACGGAGAATAACCTCCCTGGACCTGCTGGTTATGCCGTTTCTGATACAAGCCAAGATGCCATTGGCCTTCTTGGCCACCTGGGCCACTGCTGGCTCATGTTCAGTCACTGTCAACCAACACCCCTAAGTCCTTCTCCTCCAGGCAGCTTTCCAGCCAGGCTTCTCCTAGTCTGTAGCTGCTCAGGGTTGTTGTGCCCCAAGCGCAGGACCCGGCATTTGGCCTTGTTAAACCTCCTGCCGCTGGTCTCAGCCCAGCGGTCCAGCCTGTTCAGATCCCTTTGCAGCTCACAAGACCAGATGAAGATGAAAAACAAACCCAAGAAAATTTTACAAGCATATGAACATAAAGAACAGAAAGCAGAGGGATTTGCCCCAAATCACTGGCCTGCAGGTGTTGGACAGTGCAGGCTGAGAAGGGTCATGTCCCACAATAAAAACCTTTCCTTGGTGATACTTTCAGAAATTCTGTGAACAATTTTTAAATGCACAAGGATGAGATAAATTATATCACTGTAAAAGATCATTACACATTGTCTTCAGTAATGTCATAGTCTTGATTTAAGGTGAAGTTCTCTCCTCTACCTGCAATCATTCATCTATAACAAGTTCCCCCTCAACAGATGGACCAACTCATTAAACTAAGACTACCTCCAGGTCCACTGCTCATGACCAGGTCTGTATGTCAAAAAGTTCAGCAACATATAATAGAATAATATGGAACACTCAGCCTAAGGAAGTTTCCAACTTATATTCTGAGACTGAAAGATAAAGTTTATGTTCCAAGCAAAATCTAAAATCTACAAAACTCCTGCAAAACTTCCATGCTGGGAAGTAAAAGAGACATTTTTAGTGTAGAATGTTTCCTACTCATTGCATGTAGCGATATGAATGAGATTTAGCATGCTGAACAGATTAGCCAGCAGACCTTACCACAATACACCCCTCAAGTTTCCTGACTCACATTAGAAGAATCTTCTATTAGAAGATTCACTGACATGAACACATCGCTGCACGATACTTGCACTTTTAAAAAAGGCATTTTCCAGGGGAAGAATATTCTACTGGAAAATTTCTGTCTATCTCTATCAGTAAGTGGCCGATGCCCTGAAGCAGGAGTGCTTATATCTTTTTTCCCCTCCTCTAATCTTATCTAACATAGCTGTGGATGTTCTTATTATCCATACAAATGTCTAATCCTTTTTGAATCCTACTAAGCCCTTATCTGTCCCACAGGGTAAATTTTCTTTGTGTAAAAAATCTGATTCCTTTTAGCATTTTTAAAATTTGTAAGTGATCCATCTCACTTGTCCTTGTATTACAAGAAAGGGTAAACAGGATTTTCCTTCTGCATGCTGCTTATTATTTTGCGTATCTCTTATACAGTCTTATTTTATGAGGTTCTCCACCAGGATAATATTCTTATTTTATTTCCAACCTCATTTCATAGGGAAGATGTTTGTTTAACTAAGACCTTTTTTCCCCTTTGGATGGAGAAGGGAATAAAATTATGAGATGTGAAATATATTATTTGATTCACCAGAGCTATAATTTTCTGCAAGTATAATTCTATTGAAATCAGCATCTCCTAGTGTGTAAGGCTTGTTTCTCTGCTCCGCCTGTGTCTATAATGACACCATATCATTTTCTGTCCTCTTCTGCATGCTAGCTACTATTTTTTGTCCTTTTTTTTGAACAACAGCTGTACACTGAGCAGAAGGCTTCCTGAAACTATCCAAAACAATTCCCAAGTCTTTTTGTGACCTGGTTCCAAATAATCTGGACACCAACACCATGCCCAGGCAGAAAGCTTTTGGAGAGACAATCTCTACCCTGATTTCTCTGCCTGATTTCACTGCTTGAAATGTGCTTGGCAAGGAGCAGAAGATGGATAGGGGGGGAGGGCGAGACCACATGTGGTTACTTATTTAAGATATGTAAATGGCTGGCAATGTTTCTATTCCATAATACTTTCGACCAGTGGCTGAACCTTAATCATAGATCAAATTATATTTTATTTTGATGTCATCCAGTGCCCCCCTCTTAACTTGTATAAGGTGCATTTAATAGAGACGTCCTAGGTACATAAACAGGTAACATGAGTAGCGCATATATGAGGCACAGGAAGAATGAATGTTTTGCCCAGAATCTCATCAGACATTTATTATGAAGGTGGAAATTGAATCTGAAGTTCCCAAGTTAGGGCATGGAACTTTATAAACACAAACCACTCCTGTTCCTTATTCCTTAGAGAAAAAAAGCTATGAAAAGCTGACCTCCCTTCGGTTTTTTGTCCCTTGTTTCATTCTCCTATGTCCATCTCCTCCTATTATTTAGGGAGTTTAAAACTGTCTCCTTATCTTCCTTTTTCAAACTTGGTACCTTTGGGGGACTGGTACTCTGGAGAGATAGATATTTAACACTGAGGATAATCCACTCGGAATGACAAGAAAATCTTATGGAAGGCAAAATGCTTGCATACACTAAGACTTGTTGTTGAATAGTAATTAATGAACGCATATGAGGCTTTTCAGTAATGCTCAGCTCCACAAAAGAAGCAGAAGCAACAGAGATAAGGCAGCTCTTTTTCAGCCAGCAACGCTGATAATTAAGCGACCTTGTCAGAAACTATAGATATTTACTGATTCAGCAGAGAATACTTGAGGAGGAAAAAGAAAAGATAAAATTGCCTTTATATGTCAAATGAGCTATAAAAAAATTCCAGCTTAAGATAGAAGACCACAAAAAAATGTCACCTACATATTTACAGAAGCCAGTGTATAATGGAACTAATATGACAAAAGCTTGAAGAATACCTTTGTGCATTTTTGCATTTTTATATATGTAAATGAAGTAAATGTACGGCCTTGGGCTGCTTATTTAACAGCTGTACAATAGCAACATTATTGTCATTTGGCCTAAGAAATGCGTATTTCAGGCAAAAGGCATTTTTTGCATCAATATTACTATGTAGAGGATAGAGAAATGTAGATGAATACATATAAATAGCAGGGAGAAATTTCATACTGTTTAAATAAATGGGAAAAAAGCCTGATGATGGCAATTAATTAATTACTATGTTACAAATTAAAGAACTCTGTGGCTGTACATCCTAATGATTAAGTAGGGCAGTAAATGATAAAGTGCATCGGTAGGGTTATTTTTGTCACTTGCATCATAAATTTGAATCCTTGTTTCTTACTATGAGCAAGCACCTGTATTCTGCGCATGGTGCTTTCTCCTGAAAAGGGCAGCTTTCTCACCTACTCACGAAGTCTTTGTGGAGCTGATGGAGTGGGGAACCAGGCTGACATAGATAGCACTCTTCCATTCTAAGGCTGAAGCTATGAATTCTATTTATTTCAAGGACAATTTTGAAACATTACTTCTGAGAAACTCTTTGTGTCAGGAATGTGAATGACCGGCACACAGACTGTCCTTTCCCAGGGCTCAAAATAGAAATGAATGAGCTGTTCACAGTAAATTATTTGTCCGTGTTTACATTGTTCAGCACGTGAAAAGCCGAAACTCTCTCCTATGCTAAGATCTTTTTGACCTGTGAATAATAATAAGTTTGTTCTATGCCCCAATTGTTGTGACGTTCCCATGCCAACTGCACTGTAGGTCCATAAAACCTAGGACCTTATTAAGACAAGCAACAGGTCCATAGCATTTTCTCAGCAACACACACTCTGGTTATGACCTTGTGGCAGGGCCAGGTTGGACACAACATTGTGAACCAACAGTTCTGCTCCAGCTGAAATCTCCCTTCTTCTGATGCATTTTCAGCTGCTCCAATTGAACTGCATGATACTCCCCTTTGCAAACAAGGGATAGATACATCACAAAATACTAGGCTTTATGTAGCCCTTGACACTGGCCCTCTACCTCCTTAGAAGTCACGGGGCCATGGTTCATAGACCAGCAGTCAGACCAACTACACTAAAGGGCAGAACTTATCCTCTGATTATACAACAGGCGTTCAGTTCCTCGCAGGTTCACTCACCAGGCTGTATGATCTCACCTCACACGGCCAACTTCTAGAAAAAGGAAAGAGACTACTGATCACAGAATAGACATGCAAACATTTCCAAAGTGGTACAAGATGTGAAAAGGAGATTAGGTAATGGAAATGCTGCCCTATGAATATATAATAAAAGCAGGGAAAATGGATATTGGGAAGAGATATTGGCTATTGCCCAGGAAAGCTTTATCTTCATAGTGACACTTTTCTGCAGAGTTTATCCTGTTCTGTTTAAAAAGAAAGGAGAATTTGTATTGCTTGGTATATCTGCTGATGTTATTGTTTCCGTATTTCATGTGCACCGAGCACAGGAGCTAAGGAATTATGTGCAGTATGGAACCCTGCGCTGTATTCCAACCAGCCATGAGCAATTCCCATCCCACTTTTGTGCCAAAGGTCTCTTCAATATTCCTCAAAAAAGATTAAAATACCCCAACAAAAAAAAAACCCAAGCTCTCACAGTCCCCCACTCTGCAAAAGAAGAGAGATTCATTGGCTTTTTTTTTTACATGTGATGGCTGTAAAACATAGCTGGCAAATTAATAATAGTATGAATTTTAAATCATGGACCAGGTCTCTATAAGATTAAATCAATGTGGCGTAATTAACACGATTTCCACCCAGATAAAGGTCTTGTGTGCTGTCAAAAATTTTTAATATACTTCAGCCTGAATAGCAGTTTTTTTGGCAATAGGTACTAGTTGGCAGGAAAAATTACTCATGACCTTTTAGCTTATACAAATAATTCAGGCTTTTTTTTTTTTTTAAAGTCTGCACACTGCATCTTCCACAATAAGTGGCAAAACATAATGGAAATAATTCTGTTTCAGCATTCAGTGCTGGGTGGTTGTTTTCATGCAGAAAGGAAAAAACCAATATGCACTCTTTATTCTTTCAGGGCTATAGTCCAAGAGAAACAGAATTTCATTATTAGATCATGCAAAATATTAGGCAGCATGTGTGTTATTGATACTCGTAATATTTGGGATATTTTTATTAGATTCTAAGATTTTCTGGCAAAATATTATAAACAGTCAGGTTCTGACAGGCAGCAGTTGTGTCCTGTGTAGTTTGTCCCTCAGAAGGTATGGACAGGAACAACGAGAAATACTGATTAATGTCCCTACTGGACACATCTTTGTGCCATAATTCTGTACTGTGGAAGTGCCTGTCTGGATTTTGTAGGGTTCTGTATAAGCAAGATGGGAGGAGGCTTAAGAGTAGAGGAGCCAGTCTCAGAAATTCTGGTTTATAGTTCCATCTCTGCTTCTGATGCAGTAGATCAAGCCGTTTAATGCCAGTGAGCCAGAGACGGAGAGTAGATGTCCCTTTCAAGATCCAGATGTGCCTGTGAAAGAGGTTACTGCCCCTAAGTGCTCATTAATGACCCCCCTGATCTGCTGGGAGTGGAGTTGGCATGAATCACTTCATTTGTTTAAGGCAAAAATTAACCAGCCTGACTCAGACCTATTTAAATTATCTAAACTAAAACCCTGCAAAGATTAGCTAAATTATTGGACAGTAAACTTCTGCACAGAATATAAAAGGCAAGTAGCTTCAGGCAGTTATCTCTCCTGTCACTGAAGCAAGACCTCAAAAAACCATTTCTTTACATCCTCAACTTTGCATATATGTTCACATATGATGTCTGAAATAGGACAGAGCCTATAACACTGACTCAGCAGCTAGTTACACACCTTCATGTATTAAAGATATCTTGATCCTTAACCAAATACTGAATGATCAACATTCATAAGAATGGCACTAAGTAACACGGTTTTACTCTCTAGTTAGCTTCAGACACTTAGTTCAATCCATGTGGATAGCAATGAAACATAAGAGCATTTCACAGAATCACAGAATAACCAGGTTGGAAAAGACCCACCGGATCATCAAGTCCAACCATTCCCACCAATCCCTAAATCATGCTCGTAAGCACCTCGTCTACTCTAACCTTAAACACCTCCAGAGATGGTGACTCAACCACCTCCCTGGGCAGACCGTTCCAATGCCTAACCACCCTCTCCGTGAAGAACTTTTTCCTAATCTCAAGCCTAAATCTCCCCTGGTGGAGCTTGAGGCCATTCCCTCTCATTCTGTCCCCTGTCACTTGGGAGAAGAGCCCAGCTCCCTCCTCTCCACAACCTCCCTTCAGGTAGTTGGAGAGAGTAATAAGGTCTCCCCTCAGCCTCCTCTTCTCCAGGCTAAACACCCCCAGCTCTCTCAGCCGCTCCTCATAAGATTTGTTCTCCAGCCCCTTCACCAGCTTTGTTGCTCTTCTCTGGACTCGCTCCAGAGCCTCAACATCCTTCTTGTGGTGAGGGGCCCAGAACTGAACACAGTACTGAACACAGTACATTTGCTGCCATTCTTGATTATTCCCAATATAATTTGAAGTGTAATTTCCAAAATATTTGCTGTAGTGAATATTGATTGTTTATTATACTGCTTAGAAATAAGGATAAAGTTGAAAACGAGGGTTAAAATTAATTTTATATAAAATATTGTGGTTAGAGATATTTAAATTTAGACATTTTGATGAAGTTATTGGTTTGTCCAAGTATAACATCTTACAAAGTAAGGAAAAGATAACATTTACAAGAGGAAAAAATGCGTCTTTTTTGCTGATGTCGTGTCAACAAGAACAGAACAAAGCAGTTAAGGAAAGTTATTTTTCAGCTTGTGTGGTCAAGAACGAGCCAGGATTACCAGTGGTTCAGAAACCCAAGGTTCAGCATCACAACGATTTTCTGCTGGCTGATTTTGCAGTTAAAACATGTCCATCCTTAGTTCTGTTGTGCTACTGGTGTCAGCAATGCATAATTTTCACGGTATATACAAGGGTTGTGGAAATTGCAAGGAATACAACAGCAGCAGCAATTAGTGCCTGTTAGAGATGGCTGAAAACCCAACAGCAAAACACAGAATTATTTGACATTCAAAGTACTTTGCATTCATTTAGAGTGTAGATTTTTCCATATAAAAACCAAAAGATTTAGATATTTCTATAGATAGTGAAGTCTTGGAGACACCCAAAAGTCTGTTAGTAGAAAATAGATCTATTTTTCTTGCACGTATGAGGACATTTTAGACAGAAATATAGAAAAAATCTTAGCCATTTTTTCATGTTAGGAATGTTCTGTCATAAAAATCAAAACAAGTAAACAAAACAAACAAAACAAACAAAACAAACAAAAACAAACAAAAAAACCTAAAACCAACTCAAACCAACCCACACCTTGGGCTTTCATGCAATGAAACATCTTTTCAAAATTTCAATAAAACCTAAATTCTGTAGTAAAGTGGAAACTTCTGTGATAAATAATTTTGTTCCAAAATTCAACACCAAAATCCCTCCCAACAAGGCAGTTTTGCCACCTTGACAGGTTAGTTTTATACAAGCTGGGGAAAGGTCTTGCAATCACTTATTTGCTATAAAATATATTTCCTGCTTTTGCCATCTGCTGGAATGAACAACTTATTGATCATTAGTGTATTCTTTCAGGTTAGTTGAGTTTTTCTGTAGCTGGAATGATGAACCACACTGTTCAACCTCAGGTATGCAAGCCTGACACATTCAATTTATTCTATACCATTACCACTGGATGGCATTAGTTAGTTGTGCAACAGGAATGGATGTGAAAGGGAACAATTAACCCTGTACAGCTTTTATCAATAAGTATTAAAGCACTAAACTAAGAGTTATCATGGTATTTTCAGGTGAGGGCCATTGATATTGCGTTTGCTTCACAATGCTAAGCCAGCTTTCATGAACACAGCCTCTAACAGAAAAATTAGCGTGTCAAGTTGTTTACATACAAAAGCACAAATACTGTCATATCAGTAATAAGGCATAATACAATAATAGTCAAGTAGACTCATATATTGGCAAGTTAGCCACTGTTAAGATAAGCTTCATAATATAAACATTCCAGTCCGAGCAATGGAAACCAACACAGGTTAAAGCCTTAATGCAAGCAACCAAGTTTCAGAGCATTTCCAAAATCCAAAGGCACATTAAACTAGACCCACATCATTGCATACAACAGCATTTTCCTCACTGCTCAGATCAACACCTTTCACTGTGTGGTGTATTCTCTAGCGAGGACTCCAGTCCCACCATGTCTCCTCTTTTATTTTGCAACACTAGGGCAAAAAAAAAAAAAACCAGACCTCCAAAGGGACCTCTAAACTCCCCAGCCTCCTTACCCTCCTACTCCCTTTTCCCCCAGATGTCTTCCCTTATGGGTATTTTCACGGAAAAGAGATAACATTGGGCTACTGATCTCATCACTTTTGCCTGCAGGGTATCTCAAACACAGCTCCATTCTTTGCAATAGTTAACAAAGAGTGCACAGAACAGCATCAAAGTGAAGGACATGGGAGAGGGTTTGTAATCAGGTCTTCATTAGAGAAATGAAACCTGAGGGAAGTTGCTAAATCATCCCCCAAATGACTTTCCCAGGCCAGATGAGCCATTATCCAGGTGATCCAATATGATCATATGAGAATCTGGAATGGGGAGCAAGAAGAAGAAAATAAAAAAGAATTTCAGAAACCAAAAAAAAAAATCCCCTGAAAACAGGAAAGTCACTGCTTCCAAACACAAACAGAAAAAATTTAACAGAAATGAAAACACACTGACCAAAAATGTGATGATTAAGCCATGTATGCAATTTGTTGTTGACATAAAATTCAAGTGCTTGGGGTTGGTAGTGCTAATGCCTGCAACAAAACCATAGTAAATAATCTGATTCTTCTTGATTATTCCAGGCTTTGAGTGGAACATCTTTGTGTGAAGCAGTTTTAAATTATTTGCATTGTGTTATGGTACAGACTAAGATGACGTAGAACTCATTTTTGCTTTACCATTTATTGTTCCAAACACCTGAAGTATTAAGAACACAGAATTAGAGAGTGGTGCTTTGTTTCTTTGCAACATGTGATAATTTTAAAGAGTGTTTGGTAGAACAGTGAGATTTTGTTTATTTTTAAAGAAGCTCTGCGTTATCTGTCCCTTATGCAAGACCTAAGTTATATTACTCTAATCATTGTTCTATTGGATGTTCTTTTTGGGGGCTTATAAAATGATTCTTTTAAGCAATTTGTAAACACTGAAATTAAATATGATACAAAATGTGCCTTTCACACTGCAGATTTCCTCTTCTCAAATTACTAACACAAAAACTAGGAATGGGCTAAAGCAATCTGCTGCTGTCATAAAATCCAAGGGAATTGCCGGGATAAAGCAGGATTAAAGCTTTGCATGAACGTGCGGTAAATTTTAGGACTGGAATAATGTTATGACATTTAATAAGACAGAATGCAGACATGCACAGCAGCACTGGCTGCTGGGATCACCAGTCCCTCTTCCTGGAGGCAGGCGTTGTCGCAGCAAAGCTGAGCCTCAAGCACGGGGCACAGGCAATGGCAGAGCTTGGCAGCGAGGAAGATGAACGCTATGAATTCCCAGTGAAATGGTATCTCTCCAGCTGAAGACAGGGGCTGTGGTCAAACAAAAGGCAAACAGCATTTGCCGCTGTTCTAGCCCTGATGTTTGCAGAAGGGAGAAAGTCCAAGAAGCAGCAAAGCTCTACGAGAAGGGCTGGTAGAGGTTTGGCTCTGCATGGGCGCAGTAGTGCAGGTGGCTCTGGTCAGCCTCAACCAAGCAAGATTTGAGCAGAGAAGATCTGCAGAGAATCATAGGATAGTTTGGGTTGGAAGGGACCTTAAAGATTATCCAGGTCCAATCCCTGCATCTCCCACTAGAACAGGCTGCCCAAGGCCCATCCAACCTGGCCTTGAACCCCTCCAGGGATGGGGCAGCCACAGCTTCCCTGGGCAGCCTGGGCCAGGACCTCACCACTCTCATCATAAAGAAATTCCTCCTTATCTCTACTCTAAATCTTCCCCTCTCCAGTTCATACCCACTCCCCCTCACCCTATCACTCCAAGCCTTTGTAAACAGTCCCTCCCCAGCTTTCCTGTAGCCCCTTCAGGCACTGGAAGGTCACTAGAAGGTCTCCTCAGAGCTTTCTCTCCTCCAGGCTGAACAACCCCAATTCTCTCAGCTTGTCTTCGTATGGGAGGTGCTCCAGCCCTCAGATCAACTTTCTAGCCTCCTCTGGACCCATTCCAACAGCTCCACATCCTTATGTTGAGGAAGTATGTTAAGGAGGTGCAGGAAACAACACACATGTCTTAGGAGAGGGCACAAAAGGACTTTTTTTAACAGGATGAGTGATGATACAAATGTTATCTAAAAATCACTTAAAACACAAGCCATAAGTACATGTACATATCCAGAAATTATCTATTGAAGGCAACAGCAATTTTGGTGCAAGCACAATTAGTTACTTGAAGTGACTATGGACATTTTTAAACTTCACACTAAAAAATAACTGTGGAATAGAGAAAACAAATTTGGAAATGTCCCTCCAAAAGAATGCAGTGTCCACAAACCCTGACTGGTTTCAATAAAACTTAAGAGGCATCACATAGTGCAGGTGACCATAACAGCTGGAGCCTGTCCTCAACACTCTGTTCTTGTTAATATACAAGTATGAATCTGAAAATAGCCTCAAAATGGCATTTTTAAGAGTGTCAATGTGCCAGACCAGCATGTCTTGCTACAGAAGGTGCTCAGATTTGAGGTTCATTTTCCTTCTCATGTTTCCATTTCTCTTCTCACATATATCACTGGAATGCTACATGAAAAAGAAATTTTAACTCATAGGCAACCTAGGGTAGATAGGAAGTACTAGTCTCCAGACAAAAGCCTCTGTTCTGTTCAACACTCAGTGCATTTTAACTGTGTAATCCCTGAACTCCTCCAAGAAGATTTGGGCTTTATTGTTGGTGGGGTTGGTTTTTTTTTATATTGTGAGATGAAATTATATTCAGGTATGTATCCCACAAACTCCTCAGGTACAGCTATAAAGAATGCAGATTTTGACAACTTGAAACAGCACTGGAAAACTATGAAAGCCAGAGACAGAATCTCTCAGCAATGTTATATGAATATAGCAAAGCCACATTACAGTCCTGCTGTCTGTAATGTTCATCTGGAAACCTATAAGCTGTTTTAAATGTCAAATATGACAGACTGACAAATCATGAAATACAAATAACAAGTTACCAAAGGAAACCTAAGAGCTATTCAGTTGTTATGATAGAATCATAGAATTACCAGGTCGGAAAAGACCTCTGAGATCACTGCGTCTAACCTTACCTGTCTGCCACTAATCCATATCCTTAAGTACCTCATCTACCCATCTTTTAAACCCCTCCAGGGAAGGTAACTCAACTCCCTCCCTGGGCAGCCTCTGCCAGTGCCCAATGACCCTTTCTGTGAAAAATTTTTTCCTAATGTCCAACCTATACCTCCGCTGGCAGAGCTTGAGGCCATTCCCTCTCGTCCTGTCCCCTGTCACTTGGGAGAAGAGCCCAGCTCCCTCCTCTCCACAACCTCCTTTCAGGTAGTTGGAGAGAGCAATGAGGTCTCCCCTCAGCCTCCTCTTCTCCAGGCTAAACACCCCCAGCTCTCTCAGCCGCTCCTCGTAAGACTTGTTCTCCAGCCCCTTCAGCAGCTCCACTGCTCTTCTCAGCTTTGTTTCAGAGGGATGGGTACACCCCTGAAAACTCCCTGGACATCTTCCCTTGCCTCCACTCTTGTTTTACCTCACATCCAAACAAAAGGGAAAATATAGTAGCAAATCTCTCTTCTCCTAGAAGAGGATCTAAATGTAATGTATTTATGAATCACATTAATAATGGAATAAGGAATTGATGAATAAGAATTGAAACATTTACATAGCAAAAAGAAGCAGCTTTTACTATAAATTATTAATAGCCTAATAATGACAATATGAAATAATAATTAACAAAGGCACAGCTATAATCACCCAAACAAGAAACAGCTTCACTTAACAAAGAATCCTACATAACAGATATGCTAATCTTATTTTCCAATTTCTGGAAACATTTTCTGTTACTTTTCAAAAACTCATTATCAAAGTCACAAGCAGGAAACTACTAAACCCATTGCAATATTTTGGTTGTAAAACAATTTGATAGTTATTATAAAGTTTTTCTCATCTCTCTGTGGGAGAACAGGATGAATTCATTTATGCAAGAGTAATTTCTTCCACAGTCATTTTGCGAGATGATTTATTTGTAGAGGGGGACAGACAATAATAAAGACTCAGATTTAAATAGAGCCTTTCATCCCAAAGGATCCTACAGTACTTTACAAGATATATCTCTACACAGGGATAACGTCACCCACCTCTGAAGTGATAGATGGCACCTATTTAGCAGCACATACAGAAATGCTCCATAACAGTTTAAAGCAGGCAGTGAAGAATACCAGAGCAAACAGAAACCACAGGTGGGATCATAATATACTCCTAATAAGTACATCAAAAGTTTTCCAAGGTATCACAGCAAACACACTTCTTGAAGAACTACCATATGTTTTGTACGTTTCTGAACCTATCTCTGCTGGTCCTGGTATGTAATTTACAGGAGCTTCCAACTCAGCAGGATGCATAATTTCTATCTTTAAGATTCCTTAATGCACAACAATAGTTTTGGGAAAGCCTCCACTTGCTTTGAATTTATTCTTCCAGCAATACACCACACCATACTCCTCCCCCCATGCAGAAGAACCCACCTGTACATATTTGAGAAGTCCTTCCCCACCACAAATCTCCAATTTCATATAGTCAAAAGATTTTGAAAACAAAAAATCAGCTGACTTGTCCAGGCAGCAAATCCCCCACCCTGCTTTTCTTTTACAAGAAATCCAAAATAGTTCAGGTAACTGAAGTCTCTCTCAGGAGAGAGATGGAAATGCAAACAATCAAAACCCCACCATAAACATTAAACAGCAACTCACTAATGAAACACCAAGTGACTATTTTCTCAGTAATCTTCGTATTAATAAAATAAGGTGCTGAATATCAGCCATGCATAGTAACAGTCACCTGTCCACACACTTTGGCTGCATCCAAAATTCACTGCAGTCAACCAAAATGCTTCTACTGACTTCATTGGCTTTGAGCTATGTGTTGTTTTCATTTTCAAATATGTTGGAAAAGCAGTAACTCTTTTTGCTTTTACTTTTTCTGTTTTCTCACAGAATACGTGTATCTATTGATTTTGGCCAGTGGCTGTTTGATTCACCCCAAAGGACTCATTATTAAGCATCCAGAGCTGCCAAAAGCAGAACAGAACAACAGCCTGGATTGTTGCACGCAAAGTCTGTTGTTGACGGCAGTTCCAGCAACTTAATGGTGGATAATTAATACTACACTTGATAATTTTTTTTAACAGGGTATAAGTAGCAGGTGATGTAGCGTTTCCAGATGAAGCACGTAAGCAGGGATTTCACACACAGAGTTTATGGAACACTGCAGTTTCCCATTGAACAACTATCTAGGTCACAAGAATTACAGACAGAGAATTTAAGCATGGATTAATAAAAAAACAATTTCCACTATCAGTGTTTTTCAGTATGCTTGATAATACTTTGCTTTTTGTGAGATATAACTACCCTCACCCTCCGGTCAGTACCCAAATGGTTTGTATAATGCATGCAGAGGATAATAAATTTGGTTTGCCATTTTCTGATCTTCGTTTTGTCCTAAAGCAATCTGTTATGTGATGATCCCATGTTTCAGTTTATTTAACAAGATGTTTCTGTTCATTTTACAAGATGTTTCTGTTCAGGACAGGAAATGTGTTTTGGGGTCTTGTTTTGTTTTATTCTTTAAACATAAGCATTTTAATCTATTCATCCTGCAATTATATCATCCTTACCAAATCATAGTGTGATATACCTGAACTAAGAGGTTGGATTAATCTTTCAAGTGTGGAGCAAACCACAAGAGCTGTCCTAACAAAAAAACGTTAACCACAAACCTGTGCATAGACTTGAGTTTCATTCATAGGGCCCTCTTTTTACATGCTTGCCAAAATACAGTAGAGAAAAAGTATCTTTCTATACCTAAAGCATGTATTTCAGAATGTATGCTTTTTTTGTTTTCCATGGGTAAGTCCAGAGAACAACAATTCAATTTCTCAGCAACTCTGCTGTTTCTAAACATACTTCCATCCCATGGTAACAGCAATATAGCTTGCAGACATTTGGAGGAGTCAGAAGCGCCCTACACTGTGTATTTTCAGGACAAAAATTGGAGCTTTCTTTCCAAGCCTTTCTCCCTCTGTCTCTCAAGGAATAAGTAAGCTTCCATCAACAGATGTTTAGTAAAGGTCACTACATTTTTAATTATGAGTGGAATCATCCCCTAAGAAATGAAATTTACTATGAGTTTCCTGAAAAAATATAATTACTTACTACACCCTTCCTTGCCTAAGACCACATTAAAGTACATTTTAAAATTGTTACAAGTCTAAATAAAGTAAGGATGTCCAATGTACAAAGGATTTCAAATCAAAGCCCTACATATGTAAGGGGAAGCCTAAAACCTGCTTGCAGTTGTTGATGTATGAGGGATTACTAAGGTCAGTTTTGAAATTTATGATAACTGGCCAACGTTTACTGTTTAAAAGTTGATATATTTAAGTAATTATGCCCAAGAGGTGGATTTTTTTTCCCAAATGATTTCTTAGCAACAGCAGCAGACTTTTGCAAGGGCACAGAGACGTTTCCATTGACAGGATTTTGATGACACTTGATTAGTACTTCTGGATAATACCTTATCATAAATATGTAAATGCAAAACCATTTCTATTTACATCATAATAACGCAAATTGTGGACTTCAAGGGGCATCTTTTCCAATATCTGCATAAAGTAAGGCAGTGGTTTTCCAGTATACAAAAATGCCTTCTGCTATAGACTAGAAAACAGAAAACATGTACAATATATAATAGAAAGAGGAGAAGCTCATTTACTAAAATATTACTACTTGTATCTCAGGCCTCTGGGGAAAACAACATTCCTAAGGTGGTTAAAATTGTCACAGAAGATTTAATTACCCTCAGACTGAAATACCTCATCCAAAAAACAAGGACCTCCAACACTAATAAGTTCCTTAAAATGTATGGAGGTACTCTTTAAAACTTGATTTAGAGTGTTAATAAAAAAGAAATGAAATTATACAATGCTATTAAATGTAAAGCCTCAGTGTAAATGTGTCTCGAGTCCAGCCACTTGCTACTGTGATGAGAACAACAAAAGATAATTAATTTTTCCTTTGTAGTGATGATTGCCAACAGTTTCTTCTGTGAAATTAAATAATGAGATCCAAGCAAGCACAAAGAAACATGCTATTAATCGTGTGAACCATCACAGGTGTCTGGAATTGTCTACCAGACAAAGTTGTTGAGGCAAAAACATCAAGGTCATTAAAAATCGTGATATCATCTTGTGGTTAATGGAGTAATACAGAAAAAGGGAAATGAGCCTTGAGAAGCTGAGTGCCCTTTACTCAATCCCCAAACATTATTTCTTCTTGTCCTTATGTTCTAAATTAATACCTTGTTTTCCAGCCAGTGTAGCATTTCGATTACAATCACATGCCACTTTGGTTTAGCAGAATCATTAACCAAGCTATTTACATCAATTACCAGGCAACCCGTTGTCCCAGTATTGCTACGAATTCCCTTATCTGTAAGGTCTTGCTATAAGGAAACATAGCAAGCCAGCAATATCCAGAACATGCTATTAATACTCTTCTTGCCTAACTGCTAATCAGTACCTCAAGAGCTGCAGCCAATAATGATCCATGGCTACAAACTTGTATTAACTGTGTGATTTTGAGGTAACTACATACAAGTAGTTGGAGCAACAGACCACTTTTTTTTTTCTGTAAAGAACAGAAAAAACAGTCAGCTCTGAGTAGCTCAACATGAGATGGCAATGTGCGCTCGCAGCCCAGAAGGCGTATCCTGGGCTGCATCAAAAGCGGCATGGCCAGCAGGTCCAAGGAGGAGATTATGCCCCTTTTCCTCTCTTGTGAGACCTCATCTGGAGTATTGTGCCCAGTTCTGGAATCCTCAACATAAGAAGGACATGTTGGAATGGGTCCAGAGGAGGCTACAAGGATGATCAGAGGACTGGAGCACCTCCTGTATGAGGACAGGCTGAGAAAGTTGGGGTTGTTCAGCCTGGAGAAGAGAAGGCTCCGAGGAGACCTCAAAGCAACCTTCCAGTACCTGAAGGGGCTACAAGAAAGCTGGGGAGGGACCGTTCACAAAGGCTTGGGGTAATGGGATGGGAGGCAATGAGTATAAACTGGAGAGGGGCAAATTTAGACTAGGCATTAGGAGGAATTTCTTCACCATGAGAGTGATGAGGCCTTGGCCCAGGTTGCCCAGGGAAGCTGTGGCTGCCCCATCCCTGGAGGGGTTCAAGGCCAGGCTGGATGGGCCTTGGGCACCTGATCCAGTGGGAGGTGTCCCTGCCCATGGCAGGGGTGGAACTGGATGATCTTTAAGGTCCCTTCCAATCCAAACTATTCTATGATTCTATGAGTCTATGAGTCTATGAGTCTATGAGTCTATGAGTCTCTTCTGTGGAGTGAGACAAGAAGTTGGCAGGGTCTCTAGAGTCTTATAGATACCTATGTATATCAGCATATGCTGAAATGGTATATTCCTCAACAAATGCCACATAGTATCTGACTGTGATGATAGCACAGTGGCCGTATCAGAACTCATCTGAGGCATGGATTTTTCCCAGATGTTTTTCCCATTAGTCAGAGAGGTGGTTTTTTTTTCTCAGATAAACAAGAAAATGGTCATTCTTGCAATTATTCTGAAGCTAAAGAGTCAAAGTCCAACACACATAGCAATACAATGATATTTAGAATAGTAGATCTCACAGACTATAACCTGATCCCATGGAAATTTCAGAAGGATTTGACATGTGATGTAAGCACCATTAGAAAACATTCAACAGCTCCTAGCATTGTGTACATTGCTAGTAGCAATCATTGATTATTGTGAAAAGCATTTACTGTTTTCAAGTTTCCAAGAATTCCTCGTTTTTCAGGGACATATGGTAGAGGAGTGGAAAAAAGAGTGGGGAACAAGTTATTTTATATTTGAGCTAAAAACTGGAGTCATTGCCTATTTCAGGACCTGTTTTCAGATGTTAGAAATTAAACCAATGCAAGATGAATTTCTGCAGCCAATTTTAAAATAGAACTAATGTTTCAGCTACATATTATTTATTAAATATTTTTCAAGCAAAATGATAAAAATGGGGACAGAATTAATTTATATTGTAATTCTGCCCTGCATTCAGATTCCTACCTCTGATTGCCTATCTCCATCTAAACATTCACATTTAAACTTTTCAAAATATCAATACATTTTTATTATTTGGAATCTGATATTTTATAACTTCATCAGAGATCGATCCATCTCATTGAACAAAGGCCAGAATGTCTGACAGATGTATTATGCAACTCTGAAAAATCTATTTCCAAAGAAAGAGGAAGAATCTGAGCTGGTTTTATTTCCAAATAATAACTGGATGATGCCTATCCCTAAGGAAAAAAAAGCTGGGCAGAAATTGTGAGAATGCTCTGATAATGTGCCAGTTGATTTGAAACGCAAAGTGGAGACAATGCCAGTCAGTTACTGTGTGGACAAACTTGCTCAGATCTCTAAGTAAGTGACTGGTTGCTGGATCTCCCATCTCCAGAACAGCAAGAGAGCCTGGACATGTGCATCCAGGGTATCTGTGCTGTCAGCAGAAGCAGAAATTTCTGTTTCAGACTGATTGCAGTGAATTTTTTCTGAACACTTCAATCTAGCTAAATATTAAAAACAATCTATCCATGTAAGTAGGAACTAGACTGTTTAGTTTGTGAAAAAAAAGAGACTGTTCTAGGAGTAAACATCATTTTATAAAAATGATATATGTTTTTTAGATTACATAGTTATAGTATCACTATCACATTGTGTATGTCCATTGATAATGTCACGTGATGATGAATTATTACATCACTCTGACTTTCTGGTTAAGTACCCTCTTTTGTAATAGCATAAACTAACATAAAAGCTCAATGTTCCAGTCCTTGTAGGATTTGACTTCGACTTCTTTTCTGGCCTGCCTCTCACTAACTCTGACAAAAGTTGTTGTCTGTGAAACTACCGAAAAAATACATTACTGTAAAAGTTAATGCTTCCTCCACCTTCCTTCAACATGCCTTATCTGGTGAATTATCCATATTTTATACCAACTGAATTCCATATAGTTTGACACAGAGGAAAGGCAAAGGGCAAATGGCATATACGGATTTTTGAGAGAGCATCCCAGTCTTAAACCTTGCCACATGTAGGCTCTTTGATAACCTTATCTGGTCAAAGGGGATACTTGTAGGTAAAGAGAGCTAAGAATAGCCTGAAGCTATGGCAGAGCAGAAAATACTGTCCAAATCTATGCAGCATGTGTTCATATCCAGTCACAAAAAGCAGCTTTGATCTTCATTGAACAGCATGAATGTTAACAGATACGTGAGGATGAAACAAAAAAGCTACCTATTGCAGCAGCTCAGGGAGCACACGGAACAAATAACAACGTAGCCAACAATTTGATGGCTTAATAAAAACTCATGGGAATTTACCCATCTTTGCTGCACAAGGAGAAGTGAATTGTATGACCTTCCTGTTGTGCTGCAGCCTGGAGCTGAGGCATATGTCGATTTAAGAAGGAAAAGAAGACAGTATGGCCACAAGGTACCAGAAGTGTCACCACGTTTGTCCACAGATACAGAATCTTACTACACTTTCACAGATAAGAAAGCTAAAATAAACCATCATGACCATTTATTTTGTTAAAAACATAATCCAGTCTGCAGGACTTCCCCTAGGATTTTTGTTTGACTGATTGATTGATTAATTTCATTTTTTTTTGAAAAAAATATTTTCTTATAATGGAAATAATTATGGCAGATGCTGAGCAGTAGGCAGAAAAAAAAAAACTGAAATCAATCAATCAATCAAAGCATTCTATGAAATAAAAACCAGACCCAACCTCAAATCTAAACCCACTTTGTATTTGTGGAGAATGAACCACAGCCCTTTGTAAATTGTGTTAATGACTTTTAGGGGAAGGAGAGAGCTTCATTAGTGAGCAATATAAAACACTGTCAAAAAAAATCTATCAAATTTTGTGAGATCTACTTTCCCCAAAGCTTTGTTCAGTAACATTAATTATTCTTATTTAAGTTACTAATCACACTAATAAAATTTATTAATAAAATATTATCTCAGTTCCACTATTTTCCTCACAGGATCAGAAAGATACTCATTCTGCCATCCCCCTAAACTTACTAAATACTGATATGATATTATTTTGCTTGCAATTCTGTAAACCTTTCCTAGCCTTCTGTGGCTTGCTGAAAATCAATAGGAATGGCTCAGTGTTTCTTGGCTGGCACCTCAGAAATGCAGGATGCAGCCTAACCTGATTTGCCAATTTAAATATGACAATTTGCTGCCTGCTGCTCAGCATCTGCCATAATTATTTCCGTTATAGGAAAATATTTTATCATTATAGGACAATTTCTCATCTGTAGAAATATTTCTGCATAGCATCTAGTAAAATATTCTTACACAGTCTCCAATTATTTAAATTTTTCTGTCTTAATCCTTTCTCTAAATCAACGTGACTCATAATTATTTTAAGCTTCATGAAATCAGCTCTTTTAAAAGCACCACTATACATCCATGACAGATTTGGACTTTATTCTGTTTGCATATTACAAATATAATCTTGCTGTAATCATCTCCTCCTAAAATACCACAGGTTTTCAGTCCTCTAATGTATTTTTTTCGCAACATCCTAACTTAAGTGCACAAATGTGCACTTACTTTTCACCATTTTCATCATGTTTGCTATCGAATGCAGTATATCAAGCTATAACAAACTAGCCACCCAATTGCCTAGCATGGCCACCCTCCACTGACAGAGGTCGAAGCCAGGTGAAGTGTATGATTCTTTCTTTTCTGTGGCTCACTTGACCTCCTGCAAAATCTCCCAAGGAAATCTGTACAATCCTCTCCAGCAGCACTGGGCTGTCCCCTCTGTTGATACCCTGTGAGGTATTTGGAGTGTCATTACACTGCACACTTGCCCAAAGTCTCCTCTTTTCCTAATTTTAGGAATCAACAGTAGAAGCAGAGTTATCCCTTGGCCACGGATGCAGCACAATTCCTATTGCAGAATGGGGGTTGCTTTTTTTTTTTCAGTTTTCGGACTCTACATTTCACAATGAGAATTGTCTGACACCTTTGTGTATGTCATGCCATTTTTCATAGAATTGTAGAATAGTTTGAGTTGGAAGGGACCTTAAAGAACATCCAGTTCCAACCCCCCTGCCATGGGCAGGGACACCTCCTGCTGGACCAGGCTGCCCAAGGCCCATCCAACCTGGTCTTGAACCCCTCCAGGGATGGGGCAGCCACAGCTTCCCTGGGCAACTTGTCCCAGAGCCTCACCACTCTCATGGTGAAGAAACTCCTCCTTATGTCCAGTCTAACTCTGCCCCTTTCCAGTTTATACTCATTCCCTCTCATCCTATCACCACAAACCTTTTTAAACACTCCCTCCCCAGCTTTCCTGTAGCCCCTTCAGGTACTGGAAGATCACTATAATGTCTCCTCAGGTTATGGTTGACAGTGAGGGTCATCTACATTCTTCAGATAAAGTGGAGAATTCTGCTGAAATTTGCTTGATTTTCTCTTGACTTGTTTAATTACTTGGGCATGTCTAATTTCTTTTGATGTTCATAGGCAAATCGTGAAACTTTCATATGTGATACATGGATCCTATGGGCTTTGAGACAAAGCTCTCTCAGCAGAGTTCTCTAACAGGGTCCTCTAAACTTGATGTTTCACCTTCACACCTGGTAACCATAGTATAAATTAAGATGCTTTTGTGTACATAAAGGTAAGTAGAATTTGAAGCAGAAGAGTAAATGGATACCTAGGAAATATCATAGGTTAAATCAGAGACTGAATGTGCTTTGCCATTTTGGGAGATCCCGTAAGCACTGTGCATTAAGAACAGAAATGTGTTGATTTTAAGCTGAACAATGCTGTGCAAAGAAGATATGGTAAAAAGTGTAATTTTCTTCTGCTCCAAGTGGATGAGCACAGCAAACAATCATCCAATATTCCCCGAGAGGAAATGTAGTTTCTCTCTCAGGCTGGAAGAGTTGCATCAAAAGTGTGGTATTATATCAATGTTAATGTGTTCCCAAGAAGAGGAAAATACCATAGTGTGCTCTTTAGCATATTTTTCAAAGTACATGGCTGGTTAGGACATGTAAGTACTGCTTGGTTCAAAGTCATGCCTAAATTTTATTTTGAGGCAGATACGAAGAGGAAGAGAGAAGAGCTAGCAGAGTGCAAGAAATAAGTCTGTTGGTCACAATTTAGTACCTGTTGTGAATTGACAGATTTGTCAGACAAATGAAAAGATAATAGGAAAGAAAATCAACTTGACAAGTTTATGCAATGCAAAATTTGCATGCAGACCTCTCTTAACACTGCTCCTTCAATCACAAGGGCATGTAACCAACAGAGTGGACAAGGAGAGATTAAAACCAGAAGTAAATAAAAATCTACATCCCTTGACATTTTGAAAAAAAAAACCACAGATGTCATGTCTGTGTAATTATTGTGCTTCAAAATGGACCATGCTGCAAATGGAAATGAGAAATGGCATTTACTTACTCCTAGTTTTAATAACATATGCAGATATTGTATAATGTGTGTCAAATGCCATTTGGCTCAGCAGTATCTAATTAATCTTATTTCTTTCCACCACATCCTCTGTTATGCATATTCAATAATTTGTGTACGGTAGGGAAAATGTCCTGTAGCTGTCACAGTTAACTTGAGGAATCTTTATTTTTCTACTTTATTTATAAGGCCTGATCAAGGTAAGCATCAATAGGCATCTCTCTAACTAGCCTTACACCAAAACTCGTTTCCATATGAGGGTAGGAAAACTACCACTGACTTCAGAGAATAGATGATGTGCTCAGAATCTCATATAACCAGCCTCTAATGGAAGAAATTTGATTTTCTTTTCCATGACTGTTCTACTAATAAAGAGCGCAGATGCCTAAAACAAACTAAACTACAGACATGATTTCATTTACCAGCACAGAAACATTGTTCGCATCTTGCCAGAATCCTGGGCTCAGAGTCAAGAAAACAGGGATGTGGTTCAGTTTCTCTTGTGTAACCTCCTGCAAGTCACTTTGCTAGTTCTTTGGCTTCTACATAAATTAAAAGGCTACATCTTTCAAAAGCATGCGGTGACTTATTCCACATCTCAACTGAAAGTCAGTGCAACTGGGGCTCTGAATTCATCTTGCCACATTTCAAGAATGCAATTCATCATTGCTTATTCTTTCTGAAGATTGTTGATAGCTGTGGACTGTAAGAGTTAAATATATATATCAAACCCTACATTAGCTTTGAAGAAATGTGATAGTTTTAAATAATAAGCAAAAATTAACTTCTGGATTTGTCCCTCCACATTTATTAACTCATCCCATTGGACTGAACTATTGAAAAAGTTCTTTGAGAAGAGCTCTATCTTATGTACTATAATGTATTGTGAAACAGATGCTCAAAAAAGGTGAAAAAGTAGTGGGGGCCAGTCTTTGAATCTCCCTGCTTTTGTCAGTTTAAGTCAAAACGCTGGAATTATTTTACTTTTAGTGCAGATTTTCAATTGATTTCTACTGGGGGATTTTTTTTTTGAACTATGATGTAAAATGAAAAACCTATTACCATCATTCTGTATTCAAAACCCGCATATACAATGCTGTAACCATCCAGCTGATATATAAGGAGCTTACCAGCTGTTTCATATCTTCTAGTTATTACTTTCCTTCCTTTTAAGGACTTTAAATCAAGTCTAAATATATATATGTATATATAATGAAATCAGAAAAACAGTCAGCAATTATAATCTGTCTTGTTATATCCAGGAACTGTCATGAATTTTGTTTTGATAATCTAATAGGAATCCTAAGTACTTACACCTGTAAATTTTACTGTATGACATAGAGATCAAAGATGCGGCTAATCCCAGTGTATTCGAATTAGGAATATGTGACAGAAGCTCTCAGTGCTGAGATGTGTAAAAGTTTTCTACTCTAGGACACAGACAACCTAAAGGCTGTCTGCTTTAGGACATAGAAGGATTTGTCTTACAGTGATGCATAAAAACCTTGAATAAGAGCACCTAAAAGAGAGACCTAGCAGGATTGGTAGTAATCTGGGGAGACAGGATAGGTTGTTTACCACTACTCCTACTTGGCACCTAAAAAGTTCAGATATTTGAATCATCTCTGATGAATTTTGGAGCAATAAATCATGCTAGAGTTAATTTACATGGGATTTTCTCCAGTTAATTTTTTCAGACTAAACTTAAGGCAAACTAACGTATTTATTTTCAAGACTCAAGAATATCATATCATACAATTTTTGTTGCAATCCTCTTTTAAAAGAAATAGCAGTGTTTCCCTTGTTTTAAGCTGCATTTAGGGAAAAAGATAAGTTACAGTAACTTATTTCACCACAATAACTTATGCTAGTAATAAATGCCAGGCACATTGCAAATCCCTCAAAATACAGATCAGAGTTCTTACTGTGTCTGAGGGTCAGGAAGGAGTTTTAATACAGCTTTAAGACAATTCTGCAATTATTAACTCTTCTTTAGAATTCAGATTTAATGATTGTGAAGGCTAAAATATCTTCATAAATTTTTTATTTTGAAATACCTTATTTTCATCCAAGACCAAGAGTTAAAAATCACCCCGGACATACAGAACTTCTTCCCTCCTCTGCTTTAGCTGTGATATTTAATAAGCTAATACCATCCCTGATATTAGGTCACAGATAGTCTTCCAGTAGCAAATGACAAATAGTGAACTCTGAGAGCTTTATTTTGCCCAAGTATTATAACGTGCGGCAACGTGCACTCGCAGACCAGAAACCTACCATGTCCTGGCCAGCAGGTCTAGGGAGGGGATCCTGCCTCTCTATTCCTCTCTTGTGAGACCTCATCTGGAGTATTATGCCAATTCTGGAATCCTCAACATAAGAAGAAGATGGAGCTGTTGGAACCTGTCCAGAGGAGGCTACAAGGATGATCAGAGGGCTGGAGCACCTCCCGTATGAGGACAGGCTGAGAGAGTTGGGGATGTTCATCCTGGAGAAGAGAAGGCTCTGAGGAGACCTTATAGCAACCTTCTACTACCTGAAGGGGCTACAAGAAACCTGAGGAGGGACTGTTCACAAAGGCTTGTGGTGACAGGATGAAGGGCAATGGGTATAAACTGGAGAGGGGCAGATTTATACTAGGCATAAGGCGGAATTTCTTCATGATGAGGGTGGGGAGGCCCTGGCCCAGGTTGCCCAGGGAAGCTGTGGCTGCCCCATCCCTGGAGGGGTTCAGGGCCAGGCTGGATGGGCCTTGGGCACCTGATCCAGTGGGAGGTGTCCCTGCCCATGGCAGGAGTGGAACTGAATGGGCTTTAAGGTCCCTTCCAACCCAAACTATTCTATGAATTCTTGAATATATCTCTAATAGCTGCTTTATTTAGAGCTAATTTTATTTGCCTTTACCTCTTACGTCTATCCTACCTCTCTGCTTAGATATGAGGACAGTAGATGAAAGAGATTTTAATACTAAAGAGAAAGGTAAAGTAATTGCAATGAAATGCATTCTCTTGGCAAAACCTGTTGACTATTTTAAAGACAGACACCCCCCCGCCTTGAAAGATCATGTTTTGATCCTGAAATAGCTACCTCTGTCAGTGTCTGGCAGCTTGGATGTTAGGAGCCATGAAGCACTTGAAAAGACTTTGCCCAGCTTTAGGGAAAAGACGTGGAAAGCAGAAAAATCATCTATTTTTTTAAAAGAACACTTGAAAAATAACTGCTGACAAATCACAACAGCGGCTTACAAAAAAAAGACTGCTTAGTAGTTGCTGCCAATCCATATTGAGGGACTGAAAAAAGAGAAAGGAGTTTTTAAGAATAGAAAGAGATCACGGTGACTCAGATAAATAATCTTCTGGTTTATTAGCTCACGTGTTTCTCTGTTTTCATGGGCAAAGCAGTTCTACAAACTGTGGGTTTAGGGCCTGATCTGTGATGTCAGGGAAGACTCAATAGTGATTCAGTAGACCAGGGAAGAGATTTATAGGAATTTACACTTTTTTGCACAGTCTCTGCAGTCCCACAAGACTCTAAATGCTGCTTTTTCAAGTTTTCTATGGTCAGGTAGCCACAGGTAATTAGAAGATTCAAGATACCATTCAGGTATCTTGTACCTTCACAGGACACACTTTTCATAGCGTATTCTCCATGACTTTTAATTCAGTGTAAGGAAACATCTGAATGACTAGATCTTTCTAAATATAACTTCTTCAGGAGAAGGATACTCGGAATAACAACAAAAATGTGGGGCTTAGAACAGAAGATAGGAGCTTGGTAGCACAGGTTGTCATAGAACTATTCTACGTTAATGCCTTCACTTAGGGAATCAGGGATTAGAATCCAAGGGAAGACAGTAGACACAGAAACATCAATTCAGCTTTTTCCTGAGGTATATTACATGTTGGATTTCAGAACTCTGCTATTTTATTCTTATCAATGTCATCGTTCAGATAGCTGTCACTGTCCTCAAACTGCTTTTACATCTCCATCCTGTAGAGCAGAGTGTGCTGATATTCACTTCCTAATCAATACCTCCAGATCAGGAACGCGACACGGTCATATCCAGTCACACGAGTAACTATATAGAGGATTCATACACAATAAACTGTTTTCTCGAGTCAAATGCCTATGAGAAAGGAGAAGCCCAACTAAAATTTTTTTATGAATGTCTAAACTCCTGCATGTTAATCTAAAACCATTAAAAAACAAAGGCATCCATTGTCTCCAAGGCATTGCAGATGAAAGACACATCCAGCTCCGAAGAAAAATGTCACAGGAGCATTCAGAGCCATGAGTAGTCGGTGATTTCAACTTGAAATCACACGAATTTCTAATGTCACTCATCAAAAGACTAACTTTCTTAAAATTATCTCTAAGATCCAAAAAGTATAAGAAAAATTATACTGAAATTGCTTTAAGAAATGAAACCAATCTGCTTCAGTCATGATCTGCCAGAGGCTATTTGACCAAGTTCAACAGCTGGGAAGTCTGTTTCACTCCTCATTTATGCTCCCTTTGCCACAGCAATTGATGTCAAGTGTGAACCAGGAGGAAGTTTAGAAAGCCAGCAAATAAGCTGTAAACAAGTGACTGAGGTAGAGGTAAATGCTTTATTGCTGGCATCTTGCATCAGGTTCAGAGTGTGGAGTCTTAAACTACATTGCACAGTTACACTGTGCACTGATTTATAGTGTTTATGGCAACCGATATTAGATGACTGTACAGTGTACAAGAATGTCAGCCCTGCACTACAATCATTGTGTCTCACTCCATCTCTGTGATTTACAGGAAAATACATTCTGTCATCAAGCATTTTTTTTCTTTGTAGGAAACCTGACTCCACTTCTGTGTTAAATGGTGATTGCTCACAAAGTGGAAAGGGTGAGCAACTATGAGCACAACAGAAGCGGAAACCCTCTGGGCCTTTTAATTTTATTTTTAGTATTAAACAATTCCACTTTCAGATGGATGTGCACAACTGGTGGGAGGAGAAGGAAACAAGGAGCATGAGAGACAGAGCAACTGAAATACAACAGGATCCAATATTCTGTGCTTTACAGTTGATCAAAACAAAGATGAATAATCTGGTACCAAGAAGCAATGTTAATTTGCAGCAGATAAAGTTACGAATGTAGCTGTACATGTTGCTGAATATGAGACATTCTTGATGATAAACTACAGGCAAATCAGTCAGCACAGCTCTGATTATGAATTGGATGTATTTTTATTTCATTTGTCTTTCCAGCCCATTGGTCTAATGTTCATTTAATTCCCCTAGATGCTCTTTTGCAGTATTTTGAAAGGTGGGGTCCAAATTCTAGAGTTTTGAGTAGCCACAAAGTCAGGTGCATCCTTGTTTATGAACAGAGTAAGGTGTCTAGCAAAGTGGAAACATAGGCTAAATGGAGAAGGCTTTTCATATTTTTCTAGCAAAACCAAAAGAGCCTGAATTAAAAAAGGAACCAGAAAACCAACTTGGAATCACTCCTTGGCCGACAGGCAAATTACCTGCCAGCAGGGAGAGCTGAATCCATCACTGATTACCTCATTTTGGCTGCTTCAGAGGCATCCAGGAAGAGGAGAAAATACCATGCAATTTGCATCTGTGAGCAAACCTGCAAAGAGTCATAAACTGACCAAGGCAGAAAACACAGACAAGGTTTCTCACATCCTTCTATTACTTTATGACTCCATGGAACGGGATGGTCTGACCCTCCCAGGGAATATCCAGCTAATTTTCACCCGAGCAGCCCTGCAGCTTCTGCACAGAGCTGAGTTCCTTTGAAATAAAGAGAACAAAAAAAAAAAAGGGGATAACTTGTCACTTGCCTAGGATAAGTTGCTGCATTTACACAATAAACAGCAGCTAGAAACTGCTTCCCAAATAAATATTCAAAGGGATTTAACTGACAAATGCATCCCTTAAAGAGGGAGAGAAGTGTCACTCCCCCTGCAAGGTGAAACCAATTAAAGTTTCTACTATTACTATCAGAAAAGAAAAAAACCAGCAACAAGGGTAAGAAGCAATTATAGGTATTTCATGACAAAGGAACCAATGGACAAAGCCCAAAAGTAGTCTGAATTTTTTATGAAAAAAGAAAAGTACTTCAGCATCCTCAGTAGGGAGTGTTTGAATTATGACTGCAGCTTACAGGTGTTGTTAGTGAAATTGTTCTTTTATAACTGTGGTTTTTACCATAAGAAAGCAAATACACGTTTGTGGACATTAACAAAGGGAGGATATGATAAGAACACACATGGCCAATGCAAACAACAGATTATATAGAAAGCATTTTTTGTGTCTTCTTTAGAAGCATTTCTCTGGATAATGGAGTAGATGGACTACTGTCATCTTCCCTGTTCCTAAACAATTCCATTTGCTTTGAAGCATCTAAATATACCATAATAAAATATATTAGAGACACTTATTTATGTTTGTGTTCTTAATTTATAACATTCACATTTTAAGAAAAAATAAGACCCTCCTGTATATTTTTAAATGAAGAATCTGCAAAAGCCAATGTACCCGGCAAAGGCAGTTCATTACTAGTGAGAGGGGCACCAATGACCCTGAATCCAATAATGATTCCATGCTTTGGATGCCTCTAATAACTCTAATTATCTACCACGCTGTGGGCAAAAGCAGCTTAAGGTAATATTAGTGAAGGTATGAAAGAAATATAAAGTAAGCTAATCCTTCATTCTTCAGCTCCCTTTGAGAAAAGTACTACTTGTATTTTCTCCAAAATTTGATGTTTTGCACACAAAAGGGGAAAGATTTTTTGAATTAGCCTCCTAATACCTGCAAGTAATACAAAAATAATATTTAGAAATCTAAGTTTTTCACCATAATATTTGCAATTTACTTCTGAATGGTGTCAAATGTGATATGGCTACCCAGAAATACATAAAGAATGTAGCTGCTATCTAATTAGTGTTTAGTGTCGCCATACACTTCCTCATTCTTCTACAGTCTGTTCTCTGAGTTTCCTTCTCACAGTTTCTAAATTTGAGAAAGAGGACACCTGCCTCTTAGGCACTGAAAAATCCCTTCTTGAAAATCTAAGGAAAAAACATAAGCAGAATAATATCATCTGCCCTACTAATGCAACATGGTTTGATTATGAGAAGGAAAATCAGCTCATTCATTTATTTGTTAGCAACCACTTCCTTTCCTTCGATCTTTGGCCATTAATCTTGGCAACAACAGGTGGGAGAATTAAGTATTTTTCTTTCCTTTTTTTTTTCTAAAAGTAAAGGAAAGGGGGGGACAAACTGGTATGAGCAACAGAAACCACAAGAGACAGAAAATGCACCAGGTTCATTTTCTAAAACACTTATTATCTTCAAACAAATAAATATTGCCTTGAAGTCAGCAAACCCTTACCTCTGAAAGACATCTCTTTCTCCCTACTAAAGCTTGACGTTAATAACAAGATATTTCTTCACTTGAGAGAAGAAAGAGAATCTCAAATCTAAGTTCCTCATTACGAGAATATTTACTTTCCCCTGTCTGCTGAGAAAATACATTTCATTGCATTTATATCCAGGCTGCAAACATTAGATATGGGTAAAGATTTGATTCCTAGAAAGCAGTTCTATGAATCTATCAGGATAAACACAGAAGCAATTTTTTCCTGGATAGACACTGAAATATTGCTATTTATATTATGGTAGAATTAAGAGGCTCTCAGTTGGAGATGCATCACACTTGAGATATTAAGTACACAATAAAATCTCCAGTGGATTTCGTGGTTTAAAATGAAAAACAAAATAAAGAAAAGAATCATAAGCAGATGTTTGTTTTATAACAGGACAATGGCAGTTAAAAAATAAAGACAGATATTTGGCTGGAGACTGCCTAAATCTCCAGACCATCAGACAAAATAAAATTGAAAATTTTATTAATACTGACATTTTCTTCCAGTTCTGCAACAGTTACCTTAGCATGTTTGGTTTTTAAACAGCTGCCCAGTTACTTAAAGTGGCACAGGTGATTTGACAGTATTGTGGGAAGGACAACTTGAAAAGCTTCAGAAAGCTCTTCATTAGGCTTGGCACTTTCCTGAGTAACAGGCAAGGAGACAGGCAAACACTTGAAACATGAAAGCTTTTAAAGGGCAGGAAAAGCTTAATGACCTTTTTGCAAGTCTGGCATTTGTGAGGTTGTTTTTTTTTTTAAAAAAAAAAAGCAGAAGATAAACAATTAAATGTGTAGTTTGAGGCTGGGTTTCCAAGATATCCCCAAAAGCTAGTGTAGAAGCAGCAGAAGCCTCTGAGCAAGATGGAATTATGAATAAATACTGCTTTCCTGGTTTGGTTTGTCATGAAAGGTCAGTCTTGAAGCACAAAATGAAAATGTAGTAGAATTTGTCTGATGCTGGTAAGATCAAAGAAAGCTCGTACTATTTCTGCCCTACAATACAAATACAAGATGCTACCAAGAGGCGTTTTTTGCTTAACTTTGCTCATCTGTGACTCCCATTTATAAAGGCTAGGGACTATTAACTTCGTCCCCTTGGTTGGTTTAGTAATTTTTCAATCTCTTTTATATTTCTATGTGTATAATGGACGACCACAAGGTAACTGATAGGAGCTATTTCTATAATTCAACAGGAAAGAAAAAGCAAATCAATTTAATTCACACTATGCTAACAGCCAACCCCTTATATGACCACATGTGAAGACCTGTAATATTTGGAAGACTTGAAGTTCATACACTTACATTCTCATTTTGCTGCTGTTAAGACTTTTTCAGTGATTCAGCTAGCAGCTACATTCCTGCAGTATAGCTACGAGGGATCTTGAAGTAAAAACTAGAAATCTCAGTTCAGTCTCCAGTGAAGATCAGACAGAAGTGTGTTCAGGCCAACAAACTGTTCATATGTTGCTTCTTCATTTAATTGTTTGTAGAAAAAAATCACATGTCTACATATCAGCTTTTTAATGCTTTGAGTAACTCAGCCAGGGACCAAGGTCAGATAACAGGAAGAGAAGGGATCACTATTATCTCCCAGCTACCTGAGACACTTTAAAGTATTAGCTTGACAAACTTTATGTCTACAAAAATTCTGTAGCCTCTGGAAACTTTCCAGCTCCTTTCAAACTTGGATTATGCCAATCTGTTCTGTGCACTTGCTTCTGATATGAATTTAGAGACTGCAATCATTATTAGGCATCCAGCTCTTAAGAGACTGTGACTGACATAGTCACTGGTTGCCCTCATTTTAAAGAAGAGGAAAACAGACTATGACAAACTGTAACACTGATTGCATAGAAAATCTAGCAGGATCCAATCAGTTACTGCTTTAAAAATCAAAATTATTTTAAATAGCACATGGATGAGGTAGGAATTTTAATTCATCTCAGCTAGAATTTGTTCTAAAGAAAACATGGATATTCAGAATTACTTGGAAAAGGAAAGCAGGCTCTTATCTTAGCACGGCTAATTCTCAGGAGTATTCCTTACAGAAGGAAAAGAATTCACTGATTTCAGTGACGCTAACTCAGATAGGTGACAATGTGATTCTGCAAAGGAATAGAACCCCACATATACCCCCCCCAACTCTTAACTGCATGGAGAATTTGAAATCTAGATATACAGAATATCAGCTCATCTGAGTCAGCCTAAACCTGGGACACTGTCACTAACTGCAGACTGTAACCTCCCAGAAGTAATGGGGAAGGAAAAGTAGAGAATTGGATCTGTCTGCACCGTGATGCCTCACACAGATGCTCCAGGGAATGACTGAGCAATACACTATCACTCACTGTGCCCTTGTGACAAAATATTGACTTCCATGACATTAATTGTGACAATAAGTTCTAAAGGACTGGCTAGAATATTTTGTATAACTTCCCAGGGTGTATTTAAAAAAAAAGCTTATACATTTTCATAAACATAACACCTTGCTCAGAGACTAAAATTGGTTACTTACTCCAAAGACTGGAAGTAATTCTAATCATCCTATGATTTCGTGTCTCACATAAAAATACAGCCTCATTTGTATTAAAAAGAGGACATATATTTATTTTATACCAGTTGGTTTTTTTTAATCATATTAAGCTGATCTGCCTTCCCACAAATGTGCTAAGGACCTAGGATGAGTTGTAAGCTCCCTTTAGTCCTGTTGACTCATTAGTTGCTCAGTAGATATTACACCTGCTTATCTCAATTCAATATTATCTCAATTCAATCAAATATTAAAGCCCGAACTAGCTGTTCAGAGAATATCCTATCTCAGCTTTTTGTAGATAAAGCAACACTATATGGTGGGTTAGTACCACCATGTACAGGTATTATCTGACCATTTTAGAAACGCATGTCTTTAATCTTTTCTATATGGTGTATTCTACGCCCTTCTTTTTTAAAAAATGAAAGAGAATCTCTGATTCCCGTTAGGCTAAACTGTTCTGAGTCATCATGATGCTGCCAACAGAATACAAGCCTCAGCTATTATCAAGTAAACCCACCGAGTGTGACTGCTCCCAGTTGCAAGCACTCAGCCTGCCAACTCATGTCACCTTTGTTTTCACTTATTAAGTTTAGTTCCTGCTGGTCTGCCCTGTACTTACAGAATCACAGCAATACTCTCAAAGAGTCAGTGCACTTTCCCGTATTTTACTTCAATTTACTTACACATTGATACTGCAACCACAGCCAGTACCAATTTTAATTCTTTGCAATGGTTCAGAGAGAACGTGGGGTTTTCATCCGGAAATCATTGAGACTACTCGCTTAGGGAGTGCTGGCAATGTATAAAATTAAGCAGGTCACTAAGTCTTTACAGGAATGATGGAGTTAGAGGAGCTTTCCTCTAAAAGAAACCCACGTCATTATTCAGGCATTATAAATCACACCATTTTGGGGGTGAAAGAAAAGTAACCATTTGACATGGCACTCAGTATGACAAGGAGTGAATGTCTGACTGAGGGCTCTAAAGCAAACCTCTACCTTGATGGAAAGTGTTATGGAATCTGTAATACCTCTACAAAACCAGCAGGACCTTAGCTTAATAAGGTCTCATCCAAATGACTCACACATTAAACTGCATGGAATTCAATTTCTCTACCTCTGAAAGATGAAGGACAAGTTGATCCTGCCAGGGATTTAAATTTATGGCTTCATGGCCACAAAATGTGAAATGTATACCATTAAATAAGCTTGTTCAGTGGCAAGATAATATCACATGGTTTTCTGAGATATTATCAAAAAAAAAAGAAAAAAAAAGGTGGGAAGATAATCACAAAAAGGTGGTAAAGGCTACTACATGTTACAAACACAAGCATTTAAATAACTTTAAAGAAAAAAGGAAAGGGGAAGAAATCATCACAGTGATAAAAGGCTAAAAAAGATGACTTCTTCCAATATTCTGTTGTCCCGTGTGCCTGAAGCCAATTCTGTAAACAACAGAGCACCTCTGAAGTAATGTGTGGCCATCAAAGCTGGGCCAGATGGAAAGCTGCGGCAAGTGACTCCATTTTGCTGAGTGGCAGCAGGTGAGGGTGTAGCACATGGGCAGCTTTTTTCCCATGAGAAACATCTTGAAGTTCTTCCACCTCTAACAGGTGAGATCTAGCAGGGCAATGGTCATAAAAAGAGGGCCAGGTAGGTTTGTTGTGGTTATCCAGACATTGTATTCCTCCAGTATAAACCCTGGATTATACTCTATCCACATGCAGAGAAACTTCTCAAAGGTTTCACCCATCATCTAAGCTGAGCAGAAAACAATTACTTCTATTCACGTACTGTGGTAGCTTTCTCCTCCAGACTAATTAAGTGGAGAGTATTTGTTGGGATTTGTGAACTCAGTTTAAAGCAGGAGACTGAAATGAGTAGGGTATCTTTGTAATTTCCACGGTAGACCATTTTTCTGCATGTAATCCATTATTGCAAATCCAAACAATAATTTAGAACAGTGATAATCCTCCATAGCATTGATCCTAAAGATCTTTATAACAACAAAAATGAGATCAAAGGACAAATGAAAGTCTCCTAATACCTCTAAGCGTGAGTTCAACTTAATCTTGAATTTCTGTCTTTTAATTCTCTCTAAAACTGTTTTTAACTTTGCGTAACATTCATTATCCATTTTCATGCCCTAATTCTGCCAAAAAAAAAAAAGAAAAAATAAAGGTGCTTATGTCTAGGAGTATATTCAAGCATTTCTCCACAAGGACGGTTTTTTTAATATGAAACACCGGCTTCTCTTACCAGCTATTGGAGTGAGAAGAAAGTGGAGGGGACAAGTGGATGTAGAATACGCAATGGATGATTAAGATTGATGAATGATGTGCAGAAACGCTCCTTGGTGATAGCTACATCACTTGTAAATGCACAATATCTCAATAGAAATGTTTCAAAATAAGATTGTCAGGAACAGTAATTTCCTTTTACAAAAGCATTTACCTTGAATTGAAAAAAAATATATATATCAGGAGAGAGCAGCATAGTTTAATGAGCAGAGAGAAGGAAAATATCCCACATGTATTTACTTTTCGTGACCTTAATTTTTCTCATATATTATTTAAATATGTGTAGAATATAGGTATAACTTTTGCCAAAGAATTGCTTCTGAGAGCTTGTCATGTGCATTATTTGACCAGCTTTATAATACTGCTTAATATGGACCTCTAATGCAGACCAAAGCTTGATCATAGAATCATAGAATAGTTTGGGTTAGACGGGACCTGAAAGATCATCCAGGTCCACCCTCACTGCCATGGGCAGGGACACCTCCCTCTGAATCAGGTGCCCAAGGCCCATCCAACCCGGCCTTGAACCCCTCCAGGGATGGGGCAGCCACAGCTTCTCTGGGCAACCTGGGCCAGGGCCTCCCCACTCTCATGGTGAAGAAATTCCTGTTTCTATCTAGTCTAAATCTGCCCCTCTCCAGTTTATACCCATTCCCCCTAGTCCTATCACCACAAGCCTTTGTAAACAGTCCTTCCCCAGCTTTCTTGAAGCCCCTTCAGGTACTGGAAGGTCACTATAAGGTCTCCCCGGAGCCTTCTGTTCCCTGAGAAACCATCGGGAACACTCTTCTTGACTTCAGTGACTTATCTGTACCACACTAAACACCACAGGAACCAACAAATCATACTGAACACAAATGTAATGTTTAATGGACACAAGGACTTCAGAGGCAACCAGAAAGGCACCACAGCTGGAAGCCACATAGATCCATAGAATAACCAGGTTACAAGAGACCCACCGGATCATCGAGTCCATCCTATCAATCACTAAACCATGTCCCTCAGCACCTCGTCCACCCGTCCCTTAAACACCTCCAGGGAAGGTGAATCAACCCCCTCCCTGGGCAGCCTCTGCCAGTGCCCAATGACCCTTTCTGTGAAAAATTTTTGTCCTAATGTCCAGCCTAAACCTCCCCTGGTGGAGCCTGAGGCCATTCCCTCTTGTCCTGTCCCCTGTCCCTTGGGAGAAGAGCCCAGCTCCCTCCTCTCCACAACCTCCTTTCAGGTAGTTGGAGAGAGCAACGAGGTCTCCCCTCAGCCGCCTCTTCTCCAGACTAAACACCCCCAGCTCTCTCAGCCGCTCCTCCTGTTCTCCAGCCCCTTCAGCAGCTTCGTTGCTCTTCTCTGGACTCGCTCCAGAGCCTCAACATCCTTCTTGTGGTGAGGGGCCCAGAACTGAACACAGTACTCGAGGTGCGGTCTCACCAGTGCTGAGTACAGAGGGAGAATAACCTCCCTGGACCTGCTGGTCACACTGTTCCTGATCCAAGCCAAGATGCCATTGGCCTTCTTGGCCACCTGGGCCACTGCTGGCTCATGTTCTGTCGCTGTCAACCAACACCCCCACGTCCTCCTCCTCCTCCTGGCAGCTTTCCAGCCAGACTTCTCCTAGTCTGTAGCACTGCAATGTGGCATTTGCTTGGCCCTGCACAGTTGCTGAGAATCCATTGCACTGTGACATGAATTCCAGTTTCTTTTTCAGAGGAGTATAATATCTAATTTCATTCTTCTATTTAAGAAGAGAGTAAAGCATTTGTATGTATAAGGATACCATCTTTGGTAAATTTGCATTTTTTCAAGGGCTAAATAAGTAACAGGGCAGCATATCTACCTCCCCAAGTCCCACACTTTGGAAAAGGCCAAGCAGCCAGTGTGCTCCTCGTGGACAGAAAAATGAGCCCATTGACTAGTGCACATGCCCAACTCTGATCTGTTCAACATTTCCCAAGTTTTCTACCTCATACATAGCCTGGAGAGGAAGGCTTGGGGAGATCTTTTCAACATTTAGAAACACATGATGGGAGAGTGTAAAGAAGATGGAGCCAAAGTATTCTCAGTAGTGTCCATTGAGAAGACAAGAGGCAAAAGGAAAACTGAAATACAGGATATTCTATTGAAACATAAAAAGAGAGTGATCAAACACTGAAATAGATTGGTCAAGGGCTTTGCAGAATCTCCTTCCTTGGAGATGTACAAAACCTGACTGGAGCAAGTTGCTCAGAACCCTTTCAACTGCTTCAAGCAGAGAAGCTGGCCTACACAAGCTCCAGAGGTCCCTTCCAACCTCAACTATTCCATGTGCTTCTATGACTTGTAAATGGCCAAGTACACTGGATTGATATACATAAAATAAAGCATCTGTATGCTTATGGGTGGGTGAGTTTGTACACATTTTGACTTTTTTGCTAATTTTTCCTGAAGAAAAAATTACTATTTCTTCCCAATAAGACTATTGCACTGAATCCAATAATTTCAAAAGTATAAAGTGTCAATCATTACTTTAAACAGCGTATGTAATGAGGGAGGGAAGTATGGAATCCTATCTTTTCCCAGAATATTACATTTCAAATCTTTCATCACTTCTCTCTAGAAAATTTTGAGAAGCCTTCCCTTCAGAGTATAAATTATGGGCATTTTCCTATTAAGAGAATAAATAGAATAAATACTACTACATTCCAGTTACTAGTTAATGATGAGTTGGACCATACATAGCAATTAAGAATCATGGTTCTTACACAACTTTCAACTTCTACCACACATAAGAAGCTGACTACTGGAAAACAGAATTGAGAGGAAGAATGTTTCTGTATTGGTTTCCCCTCCCCTTCCCTGAAGTTGTCTCCTACACACTTGCTGTTGGAGGTACTACAAGTCAGGCTACTTGTTTAGGTGGCATGGGAAATCTCATTCTAGAATGGACATGCTGAGTAGAACCTACCCATAACATGGGAAAAATCAGTTTCTAGTTTCTGCTCACATTTGTTTCAGAGAAAGAACTGCAACCAAGCCTTCTCCAGCAGCAAGCTGTATGTGCAGGGATGTATTAAAAAAAATCACCATGGATTTGGCAAAAAAAAATAAAAACAACAAATCAAACAGTTTTACTGGCATTTCCTTCCACTGGCCAACCTCACGTCATAGAAGATTGCATGGCTTCTGACTGTTTCATTAATGAAGTCCTATATACATTTTGTAATGCAGCTATCACTCAATGACATTTTGAAGCCATGCCAACATTTTTATGTTACTCAGAATTGTGTATTTTGGGATGCTGAAGGCTTTTTTCTTTAAGCATTATTCTTTGCTAATGTGTAGTTAATAACATAATGGAAAAGCTTTTAAACTGCTCTGGGGATTAAACTACTCACACTTGTTTAACTGCTTGATTTCCTAATGGATATAGTGCACGATTTAATATTCTGTTCATTTATATTACTTAGCAGAAGAAAAAAAAAAGAGAGAGAACTTTAACTGTTTGTCCTGAAAACAACAGTAAATCATGTTTAAGTTGATTAATTTCTGCATATGTATTAAGACAGACTAATGAAAGGCACAATGTCTTCGTAATACACATCATAATATTCAGCTACAGCTGAAATTAGTTATATATGTGAGTTAAGAGTATCAAGCCTTTGTGTTGGTACGTGTGGGACTCTAATGCAGTAAACTAACAAAATAAAACTTCTAAGTGCAAGTGAATCTGCTTCCCCTAAAGTCACAGAAGGGAAGGGAGGTCATAACTCATGTGACTAAGCTATTGAAATAGCATAAACAATTCCATTTGAGTCTGAAGTTAATTACGGCACTGTAGCTGTCAAAAGATTTGTCTGAAGCACTTGCTGCTTAAATTGAAGGTTGGACATCCAAATTGAAATGTCATTTTTATTAGTCTCTGGCACTTACAGAAACAGCCTCTTCTAGGAGGCTATACCCATTAACTCCCATTAGTGCTAATGGAGTTATGCACATATATCACATGCATATACATCACTAAGCACCTTCGTAATACTCATAATGTCACATTAAATAGCACCTTTTTCATTGCAAGATGATAAGAAATGGCATGCTTGATAGTATCCTCCAAGGTAACCACTGGCCATTTCAACAAAGCTGGATCTTGATGCAGGGGCAGGATAGCTCGAGAGGCTTAATTACATCTGATGTAAGTCAATTTGTTTAACAGAGTTACTATATATATATACAAATATATATATCTATCTCACACCAGAATTGGTGTCAGGCAGCAGCAAGAGAGGCGATTTTACACGAGGAAAATCCAGGAGCCCTGAAAGAACATAACACAAGCAAGACACTCACCAGTCAGGGTGCACTCCCATAAGATCTGAGCAGCACACCCAAAGGAAACAAAGGCAGAGACAGAACTACAGAGAAGCACACCGACAGCATAGCTCAAGCAAAGACTGGAGACTTCAACCTCAGCTTAAATAGAGCTCCTGGGACGCAGGCAGAGGGTGTGGGTGGAAGGCCAAGGTGAGTCTGGTCAGAACGACGAAGACCTCTGTTAGTGCGTACAACATGCTGACAGCTGGGGCAAAAATGTGATTTTTAAATGGGCACTGTAAAAAGACTTACAAGCAGAGATGCAAAGCCGAAAGGATCACATCTCAATTTTTTCACAGATTATGGATATCAGTTCAGAAATTCTACCACCTTTCCCGAAGATATTCTTGTGAATTTTGGTCCCTGCAGACCCATGGCTGGGATGCTGTCTATGTGAATTCCTCTTGGGATTGACTGAATAACCTCCAGGCCACCCGAGCTGCGGGAGACAATTCTAATATCTTTCCATGCACACTTGCATTTCCAATTTGAGCATAATTATCCTCATAACCCTCTGCTGAAGTGCAGAAATGTAATCATTCTGATTTTACTGATGGGCAGTTCATGCTTAGACAATTAGCTGAATTGCCCACAGTAATTTAAGAAATCTGTTGCAGAGCCAAGTCTAGGACTAGGGTTATATGTGAATCCTAACTTGGAATTAGCCTTCCTCTTGATAAAAATAAGAATTTGGCCTTTCAAAGGCACTCTTCACGTCGTTGTGTTACTCCTGTTTTGGTGTAATATGTAAGATAGAAACTGTAGTTTTTTTCATTTGACAGGCAACAGAGAACAGTGGCTCAAGAAATGTTTTTTTAATTTTCCCTTTCATGTGTTTGCTAGAAAAAATGGAAATCCTTTTTTTTCTCTGTTTGGGTTTCAGCATCACTACTCTCCCATCTACCATGCTTTTTTATAAACTTAAAATGTAGGTTATAAAAATAAACTATTACAGAAATGGAAGTGCTACAAATATTCATTAACAACAAGGAAAATTTGACCCAAAGAACCTTTTGACTTTATCCATGATGTGGAACTTCCTATGAAAGATCAGGACTGGGGATCAGCCAACAAATGAAGACAATATAATATAATAATGATATACAAATATACATAAATAATATAATATGTAAGTGTTATTTATATATATATATGTGTAGACTAGATTTAAGGAGGAATTTCTTCACAGTGCAACTGATGAGGCCCTGGCCCAGGTTGTCCAGGGAAGCCGTGGCTGCTCCATCCCTGGAGGTGTTTAAGGCCAGGTTGGATGGGCTTTGGGCAGCCTGATCAAGTGGGAGGTGTCCCTGCTCATGGCAGGAGGGTTGGAAGTAGGTGATCTCTAAGGTCCCTTCCAACCCAGGCTGTTCTATGCTTCTATATACTTTGGGCTTCAGGACATTATTGCACCTGGAATTATATTGCATGTTAGATACAGACTTGTTAATTAAATTGGATTGATTTTGACAACCTTTAGGTGAAAGCCAGAGGTACAGGACTCCAATGTTCTCTTTAGGGCAGGGTGATTCTTTCTTCCCACTTGTGTGGATGCCTGGATGCTATCATACTAGAAATACATAGAGATAATAACATTTCCTTCATGCTCAATTTAAATGTCTTCTTTTGTATAGCTTTTAAACTAATGAAGCTGCACAGGAAGCTTGAGGTTGTTTCTGGATGATCTGGATCAATTCTTTTCTCTCTAGGTGAGCGATCTGATGGAGCAACCATCTATGCTGTTCAGTCGGTACAGGCTATTTTGCCTTTGGTTGTGTAAAAACAGCATGTCACACTTTGGAAGACCAAGTAAGCAGAGGGGGATTACAATAAAACCCACAATGATGCTTCCTTCTATTAATCATCATGCCTTTTGTTATAATCCCATAATGCTTTACATCATTAATTCGGCATTCCTGGCAGCAATCTATCAATAGGAAACTGAGTTAAATCTTTTCAGATGAAGAGAAGGGTGACTAATTGCCCAACATCTTCAAATGGCTCCTGCATTGAATTAATTCTTCCACTTAGATTCTGTATTTTATTAATATTGGGATCCAATCTACCATAAAGGCAGTACGTAGTAAAAGTGAAAACCTTTACCACTGATTGCAGTATCAGCTTCTGACAGCTCTGTGGTTCTTCTTAGACACCAGGTAGCGTAACTTAGTAAACTGTGTAGAGTTCCAAGCAGTAAGCAGCTCTATGCATGTTTAAACATCCACCTTAGTCATCTCAGTTCCTCTTGTTCAGAAAACAGATGGTAATGAAAGCTGATTTCAAACAGTTATGTATAATCCCTGCTAAGTGGTTGTCATAATTTACTGCAGTTGCTATGTATTGTAGATACACCAAATGGTAATTTTCAAAAGACTTTTATAAATACCATTTCAGAACACTTTCACCTCTGGAGCAGTTTGAAATGAAGAACACTCCTGCACAGTCAGATAGGCTGCTACAAGATACGAATGGGATAGAGCCACTCACTGAGCTTTGGCGTTTCCTCCTTTTCAGGGTCGGGGCACAAGTGGGAGGGGGAACAGATTGTTTATGTCTGACAAAGCAACTTCCCTTCAAGACAGGAGTCACTGGGAGAGCACTGCTTATCCCTACTTCCAGCTGGTTTGAAAACTGGTCTCATGGGCTTGGATTGTAAATTTATTTTGTAGTATTTTGCGGCAATACATAACACGAAGAAAGTGTCCCTAAACCTGCAGAATGCAAGGCAGGTAAGAGAACAACTTTAGAGCTAAAAACCAGAAAATTAACAACAATCGTTCACATTCCTAGTACAACCTAAATGTGCTATTCATTCTAAAGCACATGGACTGCTCTGTAAATGGAATTATATTAGCAGACCTGTGACATCTGCCCTCCTGGAGAGCACAGGTGAACGTCACTGTCCTCCAGAGACAGGAAAATAACCATCCAGAGGTGTGTGCCTTCACCCTCCAGGCAGATGTCAACTCCATTCGGATGGGATGCTCTGAAGTGTCTACAATGCACTGAAGAGGTCAGTGGATGGGGAGGGAAAGCACCACAAACCACTCCAGTTTTGTGGGTAGTACTGCAAGAGTTACATTATTTATGCACCTACCTGTTAGATATTCTAAGTCTAACTGACCTGTCTTTCCCCTAGGCTTTTACCTCATGTGATGACTTGGCTAAAACAGGCTGATTAAGAATCAGCAGCTCACTAAGCAAACAAGTCAGTACGTAATTTCAGAGCTGAAAGAAGCTTTTATATTAATGAAATGGCTTTGTAGTACAAACTTAATCCGGATAACCTGCCTAACTCTTTGTCATCATAATTCATGAATTCATATTATGAATTCTCAAAGGTCTGATACACTTGCCTGAAATTTTTAATCCTTAAGTGTATCAAAATCACATATCTGAACTCTGTCAGATATGAAAACACAATGTACCAAATATTTCTTAAACGTATGGAATGTGAAAGTAAATAGCTCTTCAACATATTTTATGTATTTTCTTATTGAATAACATTGTAACTATTAAATATATCATGTTAGCCTACAATTTAATTATATTTATACTTCTTAGCAATTCATGCCAAATTCAAAGGGAATTTGGAAACATAAACCTCACAATATGTTCATGAACATTATTTACGTCTCACAGTATTCTTAAATTCTTTAGAATGCTTTTGTCTTTCAATAGATATATCTTGGGGATGGCAAGCAAATCTGAGAATTTGCAGAATAAGGGCCATTATCTACTGCCTACATTGTCTACAGCTCCAAAATCCCCTAGTTGTGCACCTCTACTACAGTAATAGCTTACTTGTAACCATTTTTGATGTTCCTGAACCAAGAATGCAGCTTTAAGTTTCAACCTACCTCCAACTGCAGCCATGGTGAATTAAAAACCATCTATAGTTAATTTTTCTCCTCTGTGCAATGGAAAGGTTTTCAAAGGAACGATATTGATCCTTTCAATTTCCTCAGATAAAAATGGACTGTGGTATACTCAAAAGGATCTTCCTTTATTTTTAAAGTTAATCATTCTAAGGTTGTACTGTTTCATTGCATTTCCTAGTTTGTTTTGGTTTTTTATCATAAGGTAATATTGTCATGCACCACTAAGGCTATCATGACCTGCAAATGCAATTTTTTTTTGTTTCTTTCTTGCTATACTGCTGATACAGATAACACTTCAATATTTTTCTCAGCCAGCACCAACAGAGACCTGACTCGTTTAAACTGTCTTTGAATTGTATCCAATTTGACTGCAAGGCTGGATTTTTCATAGCATAACACAGGGCAGTTGAAGACCAACTTTTGCGATGGAGTTCTATTTCCTTCCAGTTTTACCTTGCATCTACACATCAGGAGGCTTTGGCCAGCAGGTGGAAGGAGGTGATTCTGCCCCTCTATTCCATTCTTGTGAGACCCCATTTGGAGTATTCTGTCCAGTTCTGGAATCCGCAACATAAGAAAGAGATGAAACTGTTGGAATAGGTCCAGAGGAGGCTGCAAGGATGATCAGAGGGCTGGAGAGCCTCCCATACAAGAACAGGATGAGAGAGTTGGGGTTGTTCAGCCTGGAGAAGAGAAGGCTCCAAGGAGCCTTTATAGTGACCTTCCAGCACCTGAAGGGGCTACAGGAAAGCTGGGGAGGGACTGCTCACAAAGGCTTGTGGTGATAGGATGAGAGGCAATGGGTACAAACTGGAGAGGGGCCAATTTAGACTAGGCAGAAGGAGGAATTTCTTCACCATGAGGGTGATGAGGCCCCGGCCCAGGTTGCCCAGGGAAGCTGTGGCTGCCCCATCCCTGGAGGGGTTCAGGGCCAGGCTGGATGGGCCTTGGGCACCTGATCCCGTGGGAGGTGTCCCTGCCCACGGCAGGGGGTGGAACTGAATAATGTTGTACTGCTGACAACGACATCCACACAGTTTATGGCAGACTTGCAATGAGAAGACCGAGGCAACCAGCCTACTTAGAGTGTAAAACCCAAGAATAACCAACGGACCAATGTAACACAGAGCATATATGTAAGAGCTAATGCAGCACAGAATAAAATGAATGGAAATGCTAAGACTAGACACACTTTGACAGCAATAGATCAAGGGAATTTGATTCTTCCTTATCAAGCAGAGTTCTTATCCACTTTATCATCTGATAAAACACTGTCAACAGCTCCAATAAGATACCATAATATTTTTTAATCCTCCTTTTATCATTTCTAATGGCAAATGACAGCAGTGTATCAACACTTGCTATATCACACTTTCTTCTGTTTGAAGATGAAAGATGTATATCAAAGCTGGAGGTGAGGGTGGTTGGTGGGTTTTCTTTATGAGAGCAGTGAATGAATTGCCAAAATTACCAATACAGAACTCCCAAGAGTTATTTGCAAATATTATTATTACCAGATATAAATTCTTCATTCTGGTGATGGCAGAACCAAAGCAATTGCCCTGCTGCATGAATTTTTTTATTTCATCCCTTATCTGCTCTACAGCATCTCAACCTTCCCTAGTACTCCCTGTGTTCCTGTGTTTCATCCTGATTTTTTGTCACAATTACTGAATCATATTCACAGGGACTTTGCACCCCGGGCAGCCAAATGAATCACAGATGTATAGACTCACTCTCTTCACTGCTGAATCCCTGCTGAGTTTTCCAAAAGGTCCTCCCCTACTGGAGATATGCAGATAACTGACTCGCTGACTTATTCATTATCCTTGCCTGAGTACATGCAAAAATACCAAGATAACAAGACATTTTGTCTTGGATTTGAAGCAGGTATGGAAAAGGGCCTGCCATAACTAAATATACACTGTTGTCATTTCTTAATATCTTACAACTCCACCTAATCAGATTTTATTCCAGGTGTCGATTCTGCATGTCTTCTCATGGCAAGTAAACTGAATTTGAACAAGAGGTAGGCTTCAAATTCCCATTTCTCAAACTGGGCTAGCAGATTTATCCACAAAACTAACCCTCCACTCCCTTGAAAACAGGGAATGGGTGCAGCACTAAGACATCGCCAAGAAAAGTTGAAGCAAATTCAAGGAAGTGCTTTTGTGATATTAAATGGTACTTCAGTATTCAGCTCTGCCTCCTCTACCGGGATTCGTGGCCAGCAGAAAAAATCAGCCAGCATAATCTCTTTCACTCCATTTGCATCTATTTTAACATCATCTCAAGCTTCCCACACAATCATAAAATATTTTGCATATTGTTTTCCCACTGTACCAGGAGACACAACTTTGCAAACTGGTAAAAGATATGAAATTTGAACTACAGGGAATAGGCAGTTCATGATGCTAAATGTTATGACTTTAATTGAACTTTCTAGGAGGCAGATTATTCCACTTTTAAACATTGGTTTCCCAAGACACTTTTGGTCTAAAAATATTCCAGATATTATGCTCACTTTGCTTGTCAGACTTTTAAATTCATCATTTCATTTCAGAGCAAAAACATCCTAATGGATACAGCCTCTTCTGCTTCAATAACCTTTCTTCCACATACTTTTGATACATTCTCTTGAAGTTAATAAGTCAAGGTCTTGCACCTTGCTGCTCTTGGGGATGACTGGAAGACCAGTTGCCAGCTCTTAATCTCTTTCACTCACTCCAGTCTCCTTTTGCACAATGACATAGTCTGCAAGTTTCACTGCTAGCAGTCACAGAGGAGATCTGGCTTTTCTTTTGGAGAGGTAAGATCCATTAATGCATTTTCAGAATGGATAAGCTCTTATTCACAGGTTCAAGGATTCTTTGCACCAAATGATACCCTACAGTATTGTTATTAGAGCAAGATGGAATTTTTCAAACCACAGAGATTTCATTAAACTGTGCCTTTCACTGGTCCCATCACAATTTTAACTTTCTCAGATGCAGGATGAAATTTCTAGTCAAAACAGACACAGTCATGACTAAAAGTTGAAGTAAGGACTTAAGTCTAATACAGGGAGGATGAGGTTTTTAGCTTTATTTACGTAACATTAGCCAGAGGAATTTTAGTAGAATTACCTCTCATTCCACCCCCCAAAGTCCACTCAGTAACTACAGTAGTAGCCCAAATACGAAAACAAACCCCAAACCAACATATCCTGTCCACTTTAAATTGTGATGACAACTATAAGCTCTCATGACAAAGGCAAATATTTTGAGAATGATGAGCAGCTTATACTACCCTCTTATTCTATGCACAGACACTGAGATATCCTGTTATATGAAAGAAGGGGCACAAAAACTGATAGAGCTGGTTCAACCTGGTATTTGCAAAACACACCTAATGCTATCAAGAATAGTTCTTAGTCTCTGGGCAAGCAGCATATGCTATGGAAGTCAATGACATTTAAGGAAAGGGGAATCTTTTATTTACCATAATTTTTATTTCTGTACCTTAGCAATAAAAATGTCAAAGATTTACAGACTGAAATAAGTCAAATACTGGTAAGGCATGTACAAGATTCTTTCTGGAGAAAAAGGAGGCTGCTTAGAGAACACTTGAAATAGACCCTGATCTAGGAAAGAAGCAAACAGGTTTCTGGAACAGACTTTATTACCTCCAGTGAGACTTAAAAACCTTCAATATCTCCCAAGGCAGATCCACAGTCATGCAGAACTAGGCATTAAGCAAACCAAGGGATTAATAGTGAATTGATAACTGATAACATAGTCTTCTCCATTCCATGCTTTATTCCTAGACTTCTTTCCCCTCTACTTGCTTCTTCCTCTACTTCCTCCACTACTTTATCCTATAAAAACTGGAACTCTGACAGACACAATTGCTGACCTGAATTTGACTTGCTGAAGGCTGTGATTGTTGGAGCTCCACAGAATCAGCTGTTACTAAGTGCCTCTAAAAACCTGCCATCTGCCACTGTCACCCTGTTTTCCAGGACCTGCCTTCCCTCACTCAGCTCAGACGGCAGTTCCTCTCCACACCATTACGGCAACCCCTGCTGGACCAGAGGAGCTGGGACTCTGTTACCCAAGAACCACTTGACTTCAGCTTGGCAGCAGATTTTGGCTCTTAGAAGATCCTCGTTGCTCAGCAGTTGAGGCAACACTGCCATGTGCCTTCTAAGTGCCACTAGCTCATGGAGAGCAGTGTGAAGCTGAGTTAAGGCAACAGCCAGGAAAGAAAATAACAGATCACAGATGACATATTGTTCCATTATCCATATATTTCAACAGGAAAGATCTCTTTTTTTTTTCCTATTTATTTCCCCCAGTGCCACTCTGCCAGGTGGCAACTCTTCTCAAGAGGAAATTCATTAGGTTTAGCAGATTTTAAGAAAGACGTGCGTGAGTGCAACTTTTATTTCCAAACCTCTAAGATACTAACACCAATCTGGCACTAAAATATTTTTATATAAATTCAAGCTATCAGAATATCAGTCATGTAATGTAATACAGATGTTGTAATGCAAATGTCTATAAAATAATCACTTAATTAGAAAGCTGTAGCTCTAGCAGTACTTTCTACCTTATAAAGTGACATGGCATGTAAACGAGAAAAGCAGCTCTATGCATAGATTACTGATGTTGTGCTGCCTGACTTTGCAGCAAACTATACTATCTTCTTATTCAAGTAGTGTGGCACTAATTCAAAATGCAAGACACTTGCCTTGCCCAGAGTACAAAGTGGGTTGTTTAAATCTGACAAGGGTTTTGCCCTCCTTATCCCCCACCACTCTCCAGCCTCCACACCTAACCATATGGTTTTGTTTAGGTAAAATTTTTCTGAACAGCTTTTTCATTTTTTTTTCTTTTGTGAGTGTGACTTTATGAAGGGACTAAGACCTGCTGCAGACCGTGCTACTTGTGCACATGCTTTAGCAGCATCATTTCCAGATTTCCTGCTTCTAAGCTATTGTGCAAATAGCTTTTGTTTCATAGTAGTAGAAATCTCCTTTGTCAACATTAGCATTTTGTGTTTGGATTTATCCTAATAATTGTGTTTCCCTTACTTAAATATAGCTGCCCATGATATAACTTTTTTCATTGACTCCCACTTTACAGAGGGGATTGTTAACCTTTCCCATTCCTCCGGTGGGGAAACTGAGGCACCATGGCATCATCACAGGTGTGAACAGAACCCCTGTTTTCTCAGTGGAGGTCTTGTGCTCCACCAAGAGACTGCTTTGTGTGAAGTTTAGATCCCTCAATACAAGCAGCAACTTCTAAATAACAGTCATCTGTGAGGCGTCGTTAATTTGTCCTGACAAGAACTGTAATTAATTGATCATACTTCCTCTGCTTAATCCCCATGTTCTCATACACATCAAAAGATCCTTCTGATCACCCAAGGTAAGGTAATCATGGCCTCTGTACTTGAGACTTTGACCACAATAAATAAATCTCCCCATCTCGTTGGTGTTTACGCTTGCAAATTACAACCATTCCCTCTGGGAATGATGCTAACAGGCTATGGTCAATGCCTACTTTTATTTTTTTTCTTCATTTTGCAATACATACCACAAAGGCAGTAATCCTCTTTACCACTCATGGTGTAATTTTCTTTCCTTCCATTTGCTGTTTTGTAAATTAAGCCTACGGTAAATCACACTAAAAGGACTTGCTTTCTAATAGTTTTTTTATTGACTAGTATATTTTATTTGGCACCTGTTACCTTGGTGGAGATTTCTTTTTCCAGTAATTTATTGTGTGGGACACAGTCCCCTAAGCATTAGTCAAAGGAACCAACACAGTTAAACAGTAGATTTACTCTACACTCCTTGGGCTCGGGGTTAAAATAAAAGTGTGTTCCTGTTATGAAAATCTGTCAATGTCCTCTGTTTTGCAAAGAGGGCACTTGCCACGCTGCTTACTTACCATGGAAGTAGCTAACGTGATATATTATCTTATGCAAGTCACTTAGGCATGCTGTGCCTGTTTATCTATTTAAAACATGAAATAACTCTTATTTAATACAGAGGTTTTAGTGAGATTTAATGAGCTACTAGACTGTTTATTTCAGAGATTTCTAAGAACCAAATGGCCAAATATTGCTTTAGATATGAAAAAAGATTAAAACGTCTTCTGAAATATCAATTTGTAAGTAAAGAGCACTCCAGCTATGAAACCACATTTGCTATTCACTCTGGAGGACATATTACAATGATTGTATTTCTTAAGAATATTTCTCTAATTTTAGTACAATGTTTCTTTATCACCACAGTTTACCAGTAATAAGGATTTAAGCACTCCAAGCCCCTATGAGATTTGGGTAATTTTCACATGTTCTGTCTGTTGAGCAGCATTTGCTCATTACATGAGTCAAGGAAAGTGTGCGTGTATCGATGTCTTTGCTTTCTTGAGTGCCCAGTGCCTTTTGTACATTACTCTGTGATGAATATGTGCAGGACAGATGAGTCAAATCTGCCCCCCTCCTCCAGATGTGTGAATCAAGATTTTAGGAAACTACTGTAGTATGCTCTGAAACCTCTAAAAACTCCCAAATAGTCCCATAAATAGCTGGCTCTCGCAGCTGGAAAGCAAGAGTTCTGAAAAGACAGAAAAAAAAAGACCACAAACAAAGCACAAAAGTCAACTAATAAAGAGAAATCTGTGACTAGAGGAGAGAGAAGTTTACTACCTTTGGGCTGGCTGCTATATGCCATTATGTATCTCAATACACAATCACAACACAAATGACAACGGCACATGATAAGCAGGTGGCACATATACAGCTGGACATATCTGGCAGACAGCACATTCGAGATTGTTCTTGCCAGCTAACTAGATTTTTTAAGCCAACTTCAGAGTTATTTCACAAAGAGAAAGGATCACTTCTCTCTCTTTGCTTTCTTCCCCTTAGGACTTCACCACAGGACTGTGGTGAGATGGGAAACACATAGTTCACACCCATCACACCTACCAAGGAGCCTTGGGGTCCTAGGAGGGGCAGGATAAGTCATGAAGCAGTTGCCCAGGCTCTACAACCAGCGCAGACTAGTTGATGAAGACTGCTTCATTTTCTGCAGCTTTTTAAAGGTCGTATGCCATACATTATGAAAATGTGGTGGTAAAAAAGTCACAAATGCTCTGACACCCCTTTGACCTGCAACCAATCACAGACAGCAAGTCTTTAATGCAGAAAAGTATGTCGTATTGAGAACAGGGTAGTCATATAATCCATGTGATCCAGAAATCACATGATACCTAGAAGTACTGACATTGTGTCTTGTTTCTGAGAGAAAAGTGCCCGCGTAGACTGAGTTGAGTTTTTAAACACATTTAGTCATGCCAATGCAAAAGGTCAGGTCCTTCGGCTTAGCTCATATCAATTTAGAATTGCTCTAAAAGAAACCAGGTCAAAATCACTGCAATTTCAGGGGTTAGACAGAGCCCCATCATTTTATCTCCTCTCTTTCAAAGCATGAGCACAAACATTACTGAAGCATGCAGAGCTGCAGAGGGTAATGAGCAAATGTCTACCTGGGAGAGGGGGAGGTTGAGGCAGCAGACAAAAATAACGAATCTATTTTGAGATTTTCTCTGTTGAAACTTTCAATTTTAACGACTTTTTTCCCTAATCAGACAAGTAGACAAGATTTGGTGACCTCCTGGGTAAATGGATTCCATAAACTCACCATAAAGTCAATGAATTCATGCTGCTTTATGCTTGTTATACATGAACAGTGTATTGGAACAACAATCCTTCCTACTACAAGAGGAGCAAGCTTATAAAAATGGCAGAAAAACAATTTTATTTCAAATTAACTACTACCCCACGTAGAAGAACATTACATGTCTTCGAGTATTTTCTAAGTTCATCTCTCTATCTCTCTGTCACAAAGCAGATGTCAAAGAATAGCCTTAATTTTCTTTGTGAGCAGTGAGAACTATGTACATTTGAGATAAAGGAATAAAGTTAGAACTATCAAATATTTATGTATAAGGAGAACCTCTCTAAGCAGCCACTGTCAATGCGGAGGACATACAACATTAAACTATTGCCTTAGCTTAAGGAGTGTGGTTTCCATGTCCAGAATCCCAAATATTGATCTGGGCCTGGATTCTCAAAACCAGCAGCTGATTCTTGTATTGTTTATTTTGCAAATATTGGTGAAGTATAGAGAGTTCATAATTATACCACAGACAACTTTTTTTTTTTTTTTAGTGAAGATCAGTTACCTTCACAAACCACTGAAGAAATAATTATTCCTGCCAGTATTTCCTGTTTTGAACCAATAAACACTTCTGAAAAGAAAAATCAAGAGTTTAGCCACAGTGCTCACACTTCAGGCCATCCATACGGTTGCAACACTTCAAAAATGACAGCTACCATCTACAAAAGGTGTAGGCACTTCCACAAAAATGTGTAGGAAACTTCCTTTCCCTTATTTTACTCCAGCTGACAGTGCTATAATTTTCTGTCTCTAAGAGGAAACTGTTAAAAATCAAATACATTATTACTATCATTCTTAATGAATTTGAATTGTATAGGTTTCAGTGACACATTAGCTGATGGTCTGTCTAAGAACAAGCTGCTTAGCAAGCTGAATACCACAACCAAATACTCTGTGCAGAAGAAATTAATGCCAATATTTATCTTTTGGTATTTTATTGGCAGGAGAAGCAGTATTCCGTGGCTTAGCAAAGATTATAAGTTTAGGGTAGTAATGAGCAAGCTTGGAAATGTAGAGGATTACTCCAGATGTTTCTCCAAAGCTGTCTAACTAGCTGAACTTCTGAATCTATAAAAGCAGATCAGACATCTTATGAGGCACATTATTACAAATGCAATGGAAATGGGAAACTTCGTGGCTAAGACAAAAATACTGCCTCCTCCAACATTCTCTGAGATTTTTATTAATTGTCCTGATCATGAGCTCTGAAGTCAAGAATGGCGAGGTGAAATAAAGGAAGAAAAATGAACCTACCAATAAAAGAGACTTCTATTACATCCATGCAGGAATGTTATTAAAGTGAGAGAAACCCGAGGGAACAAGAGCTTTCAGCTATGGCATTCTTCTTTGCATAGCTGATGAAAAGAGACTATGAAAGGTCAAACAATTCTAATTCTCCTCCCTGAAGTTAGTCATCCTTCCTGTTGTCAATGTTACTCCGTAGGCTACTTAGCAAAGGCAAGATTCCATCAGTTCATGGCTACAGCTAGCAAGAATGAATTAAAAAGAGGAATGGATGCATTTGTGCATTTCCATTTCCATTTTCCATTTCCCTGAAATGCCAACAATCTGAAAGACAGATCTCATGACCAGATCAGGCTTCTCTTGACAAAGCAAATGCTGTCAAGATTCTGAATGTGAGAGGGAGTTCAGCTTCACGGTTTCTGCATTCAAAACTTCACTAGAGAGCAGGTGACTGTTCTAAGCTGCTCATTCCTATTGCAAAGACACTGCGTCCTGTGTCACCCAGCCTGACACCCCTCCCTTCCTTTGTACCCATGCTCCTGTACATCATGCAACACTCAAGAAGAAAACGGTACAGGGCACATGACTAAGACATGAAATGTGGAATCCGCGGTGAAAAACAACAGGGAGTTATCACCTTCCCCTCAGCATGCTAGTAATTTAACTCAAACAGCAATCCTGCACATACAGGAATTGATAGGTATTTTATGTGCAATTTCTACGATTTTCTAATGACCAAAACCAGCTGTGTAAAAACGGTTAAAAATAAATATTTGGATAGGGAAGGGAGGAATGTGTTTTAATATTTTTAAATGTGTTGTATGTCTCTTGAAGATAACATTGGCTTCAGAGCCTAACATTTCAATGTCACAGGCATACCAGTGAATTTCCTTTTTATGGAACATGAAATTGCAGCTAGGCAATTGGATAACAAAAAACACTAACTTGCTTCCTTTCCATATTCATGATAATATTTGTCATAATAATTTAGTTTTGTTTCAGTAACAGGAATGTTGCTGTTTTTCCATTTCCCCAATGCATTTCTGTTTTCAAACCTTCCCATCTAACATCGAATATATTGAAAATGGTGCCAAAATATTCAACAACATTGAAAGAGCAGGGGAGAAATAAAATTATAGTCACAGATTTCATTTCACTCTTTTTTTTCTAAACTAATATTTTATTTTCGTTCCTACTTAGAGAACTAGCAATATACCCCGATGAACTTCCACTCCCATATATGAAAAGTTGAGCTTGAAGATGTGGTTTAGCAAGCAGACTATCTAGAAAATTATTATTCAAAGCAGCAATCATCCCCATAATAACAAAACAAAGAAAAACAATTAGATTTTGCCACATGATCTTAGCATTAAAATGTCTCCAGAATGAAAGATTTAACAAATAATTTCAGGTTGCCCTGCACTGAAAACACAGAGAGACCATAACTCAGTGTCACTGACTCAAGGGTGAGGAGTGGTAAAAGCACACTCATAATCACAATTAGGGTTCTTTTTTTTTCCCCTTTCCTGCTCCAAAACTCACAATCTCTTCTCTGCTGCTGCATAGCCAAGACCATAGTGACACTTGCCGGTGCAGCAAGGACTCTGAAGCAAAATGCAAAAGGAAACAGAGCCAACTGCAGTTGGCTTTTTATTCATATCTTCCCTTGGGGATAAATGCTGAGGATTCGGTTTCCTGCTCAACAGATCAAAAGAAGCACAATGGCTAGAGGAAATCATTCTTCTCCCGATCTAACAGGGTAAACATTGAAATAACAACCCTGGCTATCGAAGGAACAATATGCCACTTTGCTAAACCTAGTTGAATCAATCTTCTCCTTTTTTAAAGATATATGAAGAAGAAAAGTACTCCAAGATAGAGTCTCTTCTTTTGCCCTCCACCTCTCTTATCTGTCTCTTTAAAAGCCCCTGTACTCCTTAAATATCCCTGAGCTGTGATAATCTCTCCTTTCATTGAAAAAGGATTGGAAAATTTTCTTTTGTCTTGTGGCTGGCATGTGCGGAGCACCTTGATACTGCTTACAGCTCTGTCCAGCTTTCAGAAGAGCAGCGCATTGCACGGATTCTGCAAGGAGACCCAGAACCTCTGGAGATGCTTCCAGCTATGGAAGCTTGAGCCACGGAAGCTTGAGCCACTGAGAGAGCTGGGGGTGTTTAGCCTGGAGAAGAGGAGGCTGAGGGGAGACCTCATTGCTCTCTACAACTACCTGAAAGGAGGTTGTAGAGAGGAGGGAGCTGGGCTCTTCCCCCAAGTGACAGGAGACAGGACGAGAGGGAATGGCCTCAAGCTCTGCCAGAGGAGGTTTAGGCTGGACATTAGGAAAAAATTTTTCACAGAAAGGGTCATTGGGCAGTGGAACAGGCTGCCCAGGGAGGTGGTGGAGTCACCTTCCCTGGAGGGGTTTAAGGGACGGGTGGACAAGGTGCTGAGGGACATGGTTTAGTGTTAGATGGGAATGGTTGGACTTGATGATCCAGTGGGTCTCCTCCAACCTAGTAATTCTATGATTCTATGAAATGCCTTATAATCCTTGCCCCTGTATGTTCTCCACTGCAAAGAACAACAGGAGACAGAGATCTGTTTTTATTTGAGGGAGAGCGCGAGTGGTTATAGAGCCAAATTACAAGCCTGCATTGAGGTCAAAATCCCTTACAAACCCTTCCTTCCAATCCACACCTAAAACAGAAGTTACCATGAAACTCCCATTCACAAGATGTTGTATTGAATGCTCACTTGGCTCAGAGAAGTTATGGGACCCCCAGGTCTCTGATTTGATACTTAGAAAACTAAAAGCAGTTTCTGTTACAGCCTGCAACAACAAAAATCCCAAATAAAGAGTAAAGGAATATTTTTGCCATTTATTGATTATGATGACAGACATTTCTTCTTCAGAGGCAGATGATCCTAAGGGATGATTTCATTCAATATTTGTCATGGTTGAGGCAACATGGCTTCCTTCACTTGAAGTTGAAATCATTGTTGTTAATATTTCATCTAAAAAGCTAAAAAAAGAGAGTAAGTCCAGCAAATATGTGACTGATAAGCTTAGATTTACACATTGATTCCATCATAAAGCAATGCAAGAGAAAATTCCAAGTTTTCAGCTGCTCAACATTTTTCAAAGGAGAAAGTCTCTTACTTGTCTTTCAATAAATATACTTATGACCTTTCCACATGTTTTAACCTGTTGTAAGAAATCAGGAATACCATTCCCAACTGTACCTTTTTTTCAAAGGTGACAGAGAGGGGAAATCAAGGACTGCACCTCCTCCTCTACAATGTATTTCAACTAAGTGAAAATTTCAACAAGCTTTTCTGCTTGTTCCTTGCCCTTTTCTGTCATTCCTCTCCTGTTCTCTGTGAATCACATCTTCTTCTCAGTGCCTCAATTTCATCATCTACCTTGTTCATTTCAGTTGAACATATCTCAGAATAGGGGCTTTCTCTTGAAGATTATACTAAGCAATGCAGAATAGTATTTGGGAATTCTGGGAGAGATTTTATAGAGGAGCTTCAAACCCATAGTCCCCGGTAGCTGTAGAGTAAGCACCACCTACATGCCTTTACAACTCAGTAAGCCATGTTGTGTGAGTAATTTGTTTTGTTTAGTTTAGATTTTTTAATTTTCCTGCATAAACAGCTATACCGCAAAAAAACATTGCCCTCCCCATTAAAAAACATCCTAGCAAGGCATTAACCAGTTTTAAAATATTCAGATGCATCTGAAAATAAAGAAAAACATTGTTCAAAAATGTGGAGAAATATGTAAATCTGTTTTGTGTCAAACCTCTCAAAATGAAAGTTATTTGACTTACTTAATCTTTTAGCTGAGGCAATTTGGCATGAATTCGCAAGTCACGTCAATAAAACGAGATGTGAACTTACACTGAAAAAGTTACACCCTGACATTATTGACCATTTCTAGCTGTAACACTAGTACTATGGATCAGTCCTAGTTTTTGAATGGGTAACCAGATAACATTTTGGTCTTTAATCACTCAGTGCTTTGCTTAGCATAAACAACTGATAAGTGATGAGCACAGAGTGGAACAATCTTTGGTAACTTTGCTTTGTCTCCCTATTGAACCCACTGTTCAATATCCACCCCTGGAGTAATGAAGAATCAGCTGCTTGTCTATATGAGCTCAGCCCTCTCTTTTGAAGCTTCTACATACATTAAATAAGATTCTTTTGGAAAGAGGATGGATAGTTTCCTTGGCAGCAAAATATGCCATTGTGAAGTTTATTGAAGTCAGCCTGTGTATGACAAAAAATAGCAAATTCCAGTCACTGTTGAATGATTTGTGCTGATTGAGAAAGCCATCAGGTATGAGCTTTCTGCTGGCTCTGTGGTCACTCAACTCAGAGTTCATTGCGTTCCAAAGGAGTCTAGTACAATAAACAACTTCCAGCTAGGATGAATGGAAGAATGAAATGGCTCCAGGCCATTGCAGTTGTAGCACAAGTGTTCCCAAAGCCAAGAGCACCTGTCATGAGCAGTGTTCCTATTCGGACTAGTAAAAATCTTTAAAGTACAACAAGACATCATGTTGACAGATTTTATACTGCAAACAAATTAGTAACTTGGACGTAGGCTACAATCAGAAGCGTAGAAAAAAAAATGGAGAATCCTTAGTGGTATTGTCTCAAAAATATTCCAAGCGAAAAAAAGGGCAATGGCTAAATCTTCTATCACTGAACTAGAAAAAAGGGATGGTAATTATTGGGCATAAGAAGCATCAAAAATATCATCTTCAATGTTACTAGAACTTGGAGAAAAAAAGAATTGCTCCTCAGCAGTAAGAGGATCTGGGACTGGCATTTAGGCCACTTGGCCTGCAAGTGAATATATAATTAAACATCCCAAACTTTGTGACTGTAGTACAATATTTCAGCTGGGGAAACTCATCATTGCCTAAGAGAGGAAGTGTTAGTGCTGAAGTCCTCTACAAGAGAAACATAGCATGGGAGACCAAAATAGCAGCATGCAGTGAAAGAGTGAGATAAAATGATACTTCACTAAAGGACCAGCAGATATTGTAATTTTTCTTCTGGGAAAAGCATTAAAAAAACCCAAAGCCTGAGTTCTCCAGGGTTTTTAGGAGGGAATTCAGAAATGCCACTGGAGTCCCAATAGAATTTCTCAAGTTGCAGTCAATTTATTCAGAAAAAGAAAAAACAAAATTTATTAAAAGTCATCAGTGTAACAAACTACTACCTTCTATGGAAGCTGCTCTTCCATATCCAGCTTGTGTTTCTTCACACTATTTGTCTTTCCCTCTTATCCCATGTAGGACATACAAGATATAGGGAGTATCTTTCCCCGTAAGTCTATAATTATGTCTTTATTTCCATCCATAGTCCCACCAGGAATACTGAAAGCCAAAGACTTAGGATGGATGTAGTCTGTGGCACTTGCCCACTCGTAATACTTCAAAATATAGACTTCTGGCAAAACCAGAAAGAGATCTTTTCTTGCAAAATACTTATAAGGAAGACAAACATTGATCTAGGGGTTCCATGTTAAGGAATTGAGAACAAATTACGTTCTCAGTATAATGACACTGACACTGCAGAGATTAGGAATAGAGGTAAATTTGATGTAGAGAGTTTAAATAATTTGGTCAAGGTCATGTTGCAAGTCAATGTCAGCCCTGAGAGTAGAAGCCAGGAGCTATTAAATTCTCTCCCTTGTTCTCAGACCTCAGACTCAGGGATAAAGCTCCCTGCAGGGGGGAATATTTGAAAAAAAAACAAACAAACCCAAATTCTTGTTTACCATATATCTCTCTATCCCTCATGTATTCTCCTAAACCTCCTCTGACTGACAGAAACACTGACAGCTTCTCAAGAGCCATCCAATCAAAACTGAAGATTATAGCTTCTGGGGGTTGGGTGAACAAGAATCAAGTGTTGCTCTCCAGCCACAGAAGTGAGAAATAACATTGTGTACCTCCACCATTCTAGTGAGCCGTCCCTATTAGCAACTGGTCTTAGATCTGCTGATCTACTCATATCCTGGCAAAGGTAATAGCAAAAATAAAGGTTCTTCTTTCTAGTCATTAGATGAAACAAAGAACATAGACCTCCAAATTGTAAAGTGCTCCAGTCTCGCACATAAGAGCAATGGGAGGCAGAAGGCTGCGACCCACTTCAGTCTAGTCCTTTATTATTACATTTTGCTGTGAAGCCTTCAGAGCAAATACTTCTAAGATATTCCCCAGCCTTTGACTGCATCATTATTTGCTATTATAATGCCCTCTTTCATAAAAAAGAACATGCTAGCATATATTTCCTCCTCATTTTAAAAACGCTTTCCATTAATTCCATCCTCAATGGTCCTGCCTTCTCCATGCCTTCCCACTCCCTCCAGCCACCATATAAAACACGACACTTTTAACGTGCTTCACAAGGACCAAGGATTCAAAGGGACTGACTTTAAGGAAGATGCTTTGCCATGAGAGGGACACCCCAAGTGCAGCCCAAGGGAAAAAAGAGACAACAGTATATATCCCATCTGAATCTATCTTTGCTCCATACAGCTCAGTAGCACCAAGAATAACACAGATAAAGCAGTGACTATCACAGGGAATACTGCCAGGTTTTGAGCAGTTGGTTATGATTACAGACAGGTTCAGGAATTAAGACAACAAAATTTCTTATATTTATCTATCTGAAATTGTACTTTAACATGAAACCCTCCAGAATAAGGACAGGTTTTTTACTATATTTGATCAGTTCTTTCCCAAAGAAAGTGCACACTTGGCTTTACTCAGTTGCCTATATTACAGAATCACAGAATAACCAGGTTGGAAGAGACCCGCTGGATCATCGAGTCCAACCATTCCCACCAATCCCTAAATCATGCCCCTAAGTACCTCATCCACCCTCACCTTAAACAACTCCAGGGACGGTGACTCAACCACCTCCCAGGACAGACTATTCCAATGCCTAACCACCCTCTCCGTGAAGAATTTTTTCCTTACCTCAAGCCTAAATCTCCCCTGGCAGAGCTTGAGGACATTCCCTCTAGTCCTGTCCCCTGTCACTTGGGAGGAGAGCCCAGCTCCCTCCTCTCCACAACCTCCCCTCAGGCAGTTGTAGAGAGCAATAAGGTCTCCCCTCAGCCTCCTCTTCTCCAGGCTAAACACCCCCAGCTCTCTCAGCCGCTCCTCATAAGGCTTGTTCTCCAGCCCCTTCACCAGCTTTGTTGCTCTTCTCTGGACTCGCTCCAGAGCCTCAACATCCTTCTTGTGGTGAGGGGCCCAGAACTGAACACAGGACTCAAGGTGCAGTCTCACCAGTGCCGAGTACAGGTGGAGAATAACCTCCCTGGACCTGCTGGTTACGTCGTTTCTGATACAAGCCAAGATGCCATTGGCCTTCTTGGCCACCTGGGCACATTGCTGGCTCATGTTCAGTCGCTGTCAACCAACACCCCCAGGTCCTTCTCCTCCTGCTATATAAAAATTATTAATTATTTATTTTGTTTTCTCAGCATTACATTCCCCAATGCTTGAGTGCCATTAATGCAAATGATATATGTATTAAAAGTAAACTGTAGGTTCATTAAAATGTAAGTGTAAATAAAATCTGAGGTTATATCAGCTAGGGTAAGCTGGCAACAGAAACCTACACATTTCAGAGCTAAGTTGATCAATACCTGTGAATGGAGAGAGGTTTTACTCAGGCTAAAATACTAAATGTACTTACACACCTTTTAACACCTAAGACACATTACCACACCACCTCTTACAACATCATTTGATAATGACAATGCTCTTCTTGGTCATACTTACACAAAACTAAAGACAGATGTTTGCACTAGACCCTCTGTTCCTGAAATGAACCGTATGATACCCACTGATACCAGAATTCAGTAATGCCTGTGGTTTGCCTGTTCTGAGTCAATAGGTTTGGATCTGTCCTGTTGTAAATGAGTTGAGTGATTTCACTGACTAATATCAGATGAGGTTGGTTATTGGAATTCACACTAGATGGACTCTCAATTTGTTTGGTAAGCTAATGCTCATCGTCCTAAAAAATAGCCACATTTTTTTCCTTTAAATGGGTTTTTTCAGAAATTATCAGGCTCAAGTGTATTCACTAAATAAGCCAATGGTCACTTTAATACTATTGTTAGCTTTTAATCATTCAAACTAAATCTAAATAAAACTGGGATTTACAATGGTATGATCACATTGACTTTCACCTGGTCAATATTCTGCTGTATAAAAAGGCAACAAAAACCAGTAACTGTTCTTGGAGTATGTCTGCCTGGCCTCAAGCTCCACCAGGGGAGGTTTGGGCTGAACATTAGGAAAAAATTTTTCACAGAAAGGGTCATTGGGCACTGGAACAGGCTGCCCAGGGAGGTGGTTGAGTCATCTTCCCTGGAGGTGTTTAAAGCACGGGTGGATGAGGTGCTGAGGGGCATGGTTTAGTGATTGATGGGAATGGTTGGATGATCCAGTGGGTCACTTCCAACCTGGTGATTCTAGGATTCTATGATTCTATGATAACCTAGGGAAGGACTGTTCACAAAAGCTTGGAGTGAGAGGACGAGGGGCAATGGGTATAAATTGGAGAGGGGCAGATTTAGACTAGACATTGGGAGGAATTTCTTCACCATGAGGGTGGTGACGCCCCAGCCCAGGTTGCCCAGGGAAGCTGTGGCTGCCCCATCCCTGGAGGGGTTCAAGGCCAGGCTGGATGGGCCTTGGGCACCTGATCCAGTGGGAGGTGTCCCTGCCCATGGCAGGGGATGGAACTGGATTATCTTTAAGGTCTCTTCCAAACCAAACTATTGCTTCTATGATTCTTTGATTCTATGAATAAAAAGTTGGCCTTGGTTCTTTGGATTATTATTTGTGTTCCTCACAAATGAGGAACAGCTGATCAACATATGTATTGTTCTTTTTACAGCAGAAATTTTTCCTTTATACTGTAACGGCTGAGAAAAGAACACAGAAAATCTGTCAAAATAAAATTTCTTTGGAATCAAGCCACATAAATATAAAATGAAGTTGTCACTGAAAGTTAATTAATATGAAGCAGCAATTGGTAAGAGGAATAAACGCTTTTAAGATCTAAAAATAGCAGTGCAATAGCATACCGAAGGGCTATTTTTACTCGTATTTCACAAGCACACCTCACTACGTTTAATAATAGCAAATTAGATCTACTGGGCAAGATACAGAGAAAAATTGTTTACAGAGTGCACTTCCAAATCTGAAAAACATACCTTAACAGATTTTTAAGTTGTCATTAAGCCTTTCCTGTCTTTTTAAAGAAATGGCTTTAAAATATATTTTCCATTACAAGCATTCATTATTGCTTATATCAAGAGAGGTTTCTACGTAACCAAAAAATCATTACATCCTGGGCAATCTCAGTGTCTGAGTCTCCATGAAAGCCAGTTTTGTTGAATGTAAGTGTGAAACAAGCAAGCGCAAAAAGAATTTCTAATGTAAGGAAAAAAATGTCGTTTTTAATTAATTCAGAATTCAATTAAAAATATTTCATCTCTCTTTTGTAACAAATAGCTCCTTCTGACTAAGTACATGTCAAGAATTAAATCTTCTGAGCTTCTTTTAAAAGTCTGTATCCAATTCTTAAAAATCTATATCTAATTCCAAATACATTAGACCACTGGAGCTCGTCCTGGCTTAACCAGAAAGAGGAAAGAGCCTCATCTGCTGAGCCATGGGACCTTTTAACTTTTTCTCTTTGAGAATTAGGTGAAGCTGGAGACACTTTCAAGGTTTTTAATACATCCTTTTGCATTAGCTACTAAAATCCAAAACGGTACACAGTGAAATTCACCCCTCTGCAAGGACTACTTGTTTATGTCTTATGATAACTCTCAAAACAGGGCAAAACCACATCTCTGCACATCTATATAGACACAAATGACATCTTTTCCTTGTGTCTTAAGGTGACAGGACAGAAATTTGTTGATGGAACAGGCTGCCCAGGGAGTTGGTTGAGTCACCTTCCCTGGAGGTGTTTAAAGGACGGGTGGACGAGGCGCTGAGGGACATGGTTTAGTGATTGATAGGAATGGTTGGACTCCATGATCCGGTGAGTCTCTTCCAACGTGGTGATTCAATGATTCTATGATTCTATGAAATCAGGCAAGGTGTGTTACTCCAATGCATTGTGACTTGAGGGACTAAACACGAGCCATTTTGCTACCCACTCCTGCGTTGCTTATGCTCCTGGTGACACTATTTTGATGGGGCAGGATGGACATGAGGAGGCACATACCCCTCTACTGCACTGAACCCAGCGTCTCAAGGCACCTTTGCCTCTTCAGCAAGACTGAAGAGATGAAAGGGAGCTCTGACTTTGCCTGCAGAAACACAGAAACAAGAAAACGGGTCATTTGGGGAAGAAAGGTAGAGATAATAGTGCCAGATGTGCCGAGAGGTTGGGTGCATGAGCTTAGCAGAACAGTGATCCACTGCTCCTCAGCCAGGAACAGCCTTGCACAAACACCACTCCACAGCTCCCAGGCCAGAGCTGACACTCCTATCTGCATCTCTTGAGCATCAAAGGGCTGATTTTGCTACCATAATCTCATCAGAATTCACATGGAAGATGTCACATACTATTCAGAGAAGTGCTTCCAGAAAGAGCACTTTTTTAAATAGGCTTAATGCAGTCTAAATATATGACTGCTTAAGTGTGTGTCCAAGTACTGGGGCATAAATGGACTCAGACTGGGAGTAGCAACCAACATTAGTTCAAATAAAAAGTCCTTGTTTATTTACAACAGACCAAGATGTAGAAGTGGACAAATGAGTTAATTGAATAATTTTGTGGGAAGAATTTTTTTTACTTAACTAAATAGTGATTATGGATGACTAAAATTACCCCTTAACTGGAAGGACACACGTCAGAAAATTCATTAATATTCAAAAAGATACATGCATGCTGGTGGCATTCTTTTCTAATAAATTGTAAGCATATTAAACATCTAAGAACAAAAAATAAGAAATAAATATTCTGTGAAGGACAGCAAAATACTAGTAAGGAACGTATTGAATGTAGACACTCTCCAAGACCAGTAGGAGTAATGGAATACAGTTCCCAAAAGACTTGTGCTAAGTTATTTAACAAGTCTATACATGTGTTAAGTCTGGGAATTTCCTAAGGAGCTTACTTATCTAAGAAGAACATCCATATTAGTGATCCATTTTAGTAAAATAAATATTACATGCAATCACAAGATGACCAGTGTCCTTTCTAAAACCCTGAATCAAACCTTATAGCTGCCCATTAACCAATAATCATGAAATATTCTGGCCTTTTTACTGATGGGAAAACTATGGCACAAAGAATTGAAATTATCTACATTTCAGACAATATGCAAGAAATTCCTTTTGGTTAAAGAATTTCTGCCATAGTTTGGTGACTTCTTTCTTCTACTCCACTAGAAACTCAAATTGAAATTATGATGATAGAGAAAGGAGGAAATACTTCTACGATTCAAGCTTTTTTTTTTAATACATGCATAATGAAAAATAAATGCGAGTAGACAATATGAAAATGAAGGGATAGTCAAATATAATCTAAACAGTTCACCTTTCAGATATCATCAAAAGAAGCTGATTTTCAGTTGATGAGTTCAGATTCCTTCTGCTAATGCTGCGCAGTGATCCTGGGTTCCAAAAAATCAGATACTTTCAAAGAATAGTTTCACCTTAGGACTAAAGCTTGCAATGACACATTTCAATGACAAACTAAAAATCTTTGTTAATGTCTTGAGCTAACCGTTCCCAGACTGGGACACTTTAAATCATTAGTCATTTGAAAAATCTTGGCCTTTGTGAAGATTCCTTGAATGTTTGGTTACAGAACGTCACAACCACACTTGAGGCAAAAGACCAAACTCCTCCCTAGCAACCCTAGACCTCAAAAGAGGGATGCAGCACTGGAGGCAGTGATGACAAATGAGGCCAAGAAAAGCTTTAGCCTGGACTGATAGATAAAATACGGTTTTGCATGTACAGATGACAAATCAGCCCATGTTTTCAAACAAGAATAATACTGCATGGTGAATTATTCTTGCCCTCGATTCTGTCTGCTGGTAGAACTTCACTATGTCAGGGGAGCCACTCCATTCATTATGCTAGTGTGTGCTTGGAACTGTGGCTGAAAACTGTGTGTAAGTTGGATCATTATTTGGAAAAATAAATAAGAAGAGGAAACTTAGGGTGAGATGCCACCATTCCTGCTTGCCAAGTCACTCATCAGCCAGCTGCAGAACTGCCTGTGGCAATCAGCCACTCTAAAGGAACCGACAATCCTTCTGCTCTTGAAGGGGACACAACAGCCCTGGCATTGTTTTCTCACTTGTGTATAAAAATACACACGGCCTCCTTCCTCCCCCCCTTTCCATGTTGACACTATATCACATTCCCATTAACACCATCCCCTTAACATTCCTTGATTCACTAAAATCTGTGTCTCTTCCGTTTGTCCTTCAACATGTATGTAGCTGCTTTTCTGATCTTTACCTTCATATCTTGTCTTACTCTCTCAAAGTATTAATTACGAGATGCTCTTGTGCTAAGGTTTTTACTTTCTTATTTTTTCCATTTTGTTGAAGTCACATGCAGTGAATTAACAAATCATTTTCCAGAGGTTCTTACAACAAATTCTCAGATGACCAGAAAGGAGGAGGACCAACTAATTAGTAGTCCACCACGTTCTAATTCAACATCAGGTACTGCAGCTATGCTTATTTGTGGAATAACATGCAATATCAGAAACAAGCAGGGGCCAAAGCAAGTTTTTATCACCACAACTCTGGGATTTGTCTAATTAAAGGCCTCTTCCAGAATAATGATGTTAACATAATTATTGAAAGGTGCTTTACAATGGAACCAATTCTTCTCAAGGCCAGGCTGGATGGGCCTTGGGCACCTGATCCAGTGGGAGGTGTCCCTGCCCATGGCAGTGGGGTTGGAACTGGATGACCTTTCAGGTTCCTTCCAAGCCAAACTATTCTATGATTCTATGATTCTCACATCCAGAAAAAAAAACTTGCCTTACAAAGGACCACCTGGTGACAGTACCTATAGAAGAACTGCAGAAAAACGTAGAATGTAGAAGCCAAATTTCTGTCCAATTTTTCAGGTTATCAAGGTGATACTGTACGATATACATATGGTGAGCAAATACCTATCCTGAGCACGAAATGTCAAAACTAAAAATTCAACCCTCTCCTGGCTAAGAAATCACATGCAGTTCAGTCCTAATTGCTGTATGCTTAATAATAGCAATGGATTAGGAAGTTGGGCTATTATATGAATACTTGCCATGCTTTCTGTCACATCCTTATGTAATTTGTTCCTGGAACAATGTGTTATCATTTCTCTGTCTTTGACTGCTTGGTTGAAACTTCTGTTTTATCTGGAGAAAATAGCAGAATAAAAATTAAAAGAACTTCTGGCACAAATTTCTCAGCAATCAGTTGCTATTGCCACAAGATCTGGAGCTGAGAGTTTCAAAGAAAATCTATGGGAAGATGGACAGAAAATAGCCTAGTATTTGCAATTCGTAGTTAAGCACCAGTTAAAACTGACTGACGTGCTATGAATTCTGGCATTTTTCACTTGCTGTATTTTTGATAACAGATAGGAGTATGCTCCCATGAAAACTTACTTTCTTCTCAGCTCTCACCCTCATGTTTCACAGTCAGTGGTTGAACCAGTGAATATCTTCTGGATTTGAAGGCACATTCAGCTTTTACTTTTGTGGCTGTGGATATCTGCTGAGAAAGAATTCACTGACCAAGTGTAAGAGGGCAAGCTAATAGAGTTAACCAGGACTGGGAAAAGGAAGAGACAGAGATCCATTGATTGCGAGGCTAGTTAAATTACAGAACAGTCATACAGCACTACTTCATTGAGCAGGATAAAACCACCCCAGAAGGGCTCTACAGCCTCTCTCCCTCTTTTACATCTACAAACCAACACCAGTGTGAAGCATTGGGTCACTTCTGAACTGATTTTTAGCTCCAGCAGCTGTCACTGTGCCAATTTGTTATGTGATAATAAGTTCTGTGTCTTTCTGCTGGAGAGGGAGCACCTACTTGGAAAGAGGGTTCTCTCTAAAAGATTGGAAGACACAGAGAGGAAATAGTACACTTAATAAAAGTTTGGGATGTGTCTTTTTTGCTTACCAAAGAAAACTGAGCAGAAAAAAAAACTGGCTGGTTAATGGATTGTTCAAATGCTCATTAGCATCAAGCAGATTTATTTGAACAGATAATTATCCCTATATTGTGCTTTCATCACTGGAATTGTTTATGTTAAACTGTCAAGCAGTCATTTTCAAATTTTATTCCTCGATGTGTTGAAGTTCCTTTTATGGTTAGAAAAACAAAAAAACATTTAATTTCCATCCCCCCCCCCGCTTCAGCTTGATTTTAACTCTATTTAAAGTCCTTCGTGAAATATTTAAGTTTACAGGAACATAGAGTCATTTTCATTTCGGATGTCATGAAGAACTGAACATATAGGTCCTCCCATGAGGAACACAATGCTAGTCAAGTTTCTCTTTTCTGCTTTAATTCATTCATGGTATTGGCTGGAAGGCATGTGTATGTGCACACACAAGAGAGAAGGTATAGCTTACAAGTGGCAGCTCCTCTACCTCCAGAAGCTGATCTTGAAGATGACAGTCCCTCAACATTCACTTCAGCTGTTGCCATCAGTATGTTTAGCAAATCAGTCTATTTGCCATTACAAGTGATTACAGCCCTATGTAAGACAGAGAGCAAATTGCTATGCCTAATCTAAACAGGCCAACCCATGCCTTTAGGCTATTGTTAATGCAGTTATCTGTTGCTAAAGAAAGCAGTTTGACAATATATGTGTACTTTTAATTTTTTCTGGCTGTCAGTCACCTTTATTTTCTCCATACTGCTTATCCACAGTAGAAGTCAATTTTGCTAGCCAGTATAAATATGCATTTTCTTTAATGGTGAATGACTGAATGATAACAGAAAATGTCATTTGATGTTTAACTACATAAGTTCTTAAAATAATTGAATAACATGTTTCTTTTTTAATTGCACTCCCACCCTTTTACCTCCCACAGTGAACAGCACGAACTCTTTAAAAGCATGTCCCAGGAAGATTTGTAAACATTCCTATAGAAAACCACTACTAAAAAAACCCCAAACCCAGACAAACACACACATCCCTTTTACTGTACCTTTGCAAGGTTAATAAACCCAAATAAAGCCAAAAATTCCTAAACTGCCACTTCTCTAACTTCAACTATTTGCTCCTACAGCACATAAAAGCCTTTGACACAGTTTCTCACAGCATTCTGCTTCGGAAACTGTCACCTCTGGCCTGGACAGGCGCACACTCTCCTGGGTGGAAAACTGGTTGAATGACCGGGCCCAGAGAGTGGTTGGAAATGGAGTTAAATCCAGCTGGAGGCCAGTGACAAGTGAGGTTCCCCAGGGCTCATTGCTGGGTGCAGCCCTATTCAATGTCTTTATCAACGACCTGGATGAAGGCATCGAGTGCTCCCTTAGCAAGTTTGCAGATGACACCAAGCTGGGTGGAAGTGTGGATCTGCTGGAGGGTCGGGAGGCTCCAAAGGGATCTGAACAGGCTGGACCACTGGGCTGAGACCAACGGCATGAGGTTTAACAAGGCCAAATGCTCAGTCCTGCACTTGGGGCACAACAACCCTGTGCAGCTACAGACTAGGAGAAGTCTGGCTGGAAAGCTGCCTGGAGGAGAAGGACCTGGGGGTGTTGGTTGACAGGGACTGAACATGAGCCAGCAATGTGCCCAGGTGGCCAAGAAGGCCAATGGCATCTTGGCTTGTATCAGAAACGGTGTGACCAGCAGGTCCAGGGAGGTTCTTCTCCCTCTGTACTCGGCACTGGTGAGACCGCACCTCGAATCCTGTGTTCAGTTCTGGGCCCTTCACCACAAGAAGGATGTTGAGGCTCTGGAGCGAGTCCAGAGAAGAGCAACGAAGCTGGTGAAGGGGCTGGAGAACAAATCTTATGAGGAGCGGCTGAGAGAGCTGGGGGTGTTTAGCCTGGAGAAGAGGAGGCTGAGGGGAGACCTCATTGTTCTGTACAACTACCTGAGAGGAGGTTGTGGAGAGGAGGGAGCTGGGCTCTTCTCCCAAGTGACAGGGGACAGGACGAGAGGGAATGGCCTCAAGCTCTGCCAGGGGACATTTAGGTTGGACATTAGGAAAAAATTTTTCACAGAAAGGGTCATTGGGCACTGGCAGAGGCTGCCCAGGGAGGGGTTTGATTCACCTTCCCTGGAGGGGTTTAAGGCACGGGTGGATGAGGTGCTAAGGGGCATGGTTTGGTGTTTGATAGGAATGGTTGGACTCGACGATATAGTGGGTCTCTTCCAACCTGGTTATTCTATTCTATGATTCTACAGAATTTGTTAACATGGAGAGCAAAGCTGTAATTTTGGTCTTGAACACATGGAATAATGAGGAATACAGAACTATAACTACTCACAGTGCTTTCGTGCAAATCAGCTTGAGAATCCAATAGGCAACAGGAGAAAAGGTGTCAACCAAACTTTGCCCATCAAACGAGGAAGAAGGATGAGCTCCTGGCTTTTATTCTCATAAAACTCCTATTAAGCATTTTCCAGTACAAGTCTTCAGTCTTGGGTTTAAAGTCCCTCCAGTTTTGGACAGCTATCCTGGTGGATATTAGTATCTACGTAGTTGACTGACACCCAGGCTTTTACACCTACTGCGTTGCTTGCTGTGAAAATATGTACCTAACCTACCTGATAAAGTCCTTTTATTTCAGCACAGAAATCAAATCCTGTAGAGGAAATATGCAAAGCTATATTAGCATTTTGTAAAGGAGCACATGAAGACTGGCTTTTTGTCATTTCACATCCTGAGCAAGAAATCAAGTACAATTAGTACTGGCACCAGCCATCAGATGGGGATGTAGCAACACACATGGGCTTGCCTGTTGCACAGGGATGTAACTTTAGCTCTGCTCAAGGGTCAATCACAGGAAGTTGCTATCCTAAAGGGCAATAAATCATGCAGTTTAACTCCATGGAGAAAAGTAACTTGCTTTATTAACAATTATTTTTGTGACTGCACAGGCAATATTTGAAAAATGAAGTGAGGATGCCGTCTGTGTTTTGCATTAGAATTCAATTTAGCAATACCACACACACACACAAAGCTTTACTGCTAATGCATGCACCAAGGAGACCTGACTGCTCTACATCAACAACAAAACAAAGAACTACACATCATCAGGAAACTCTCATTACCAGTAATGCTATTGCAAAGTGTGGCATATCTGTCAGGCAAATGTAACTGCATCTGACATTCACCACAGTTCTATTTGCTTGGCTGAGATGATACATTTCAAATTGAAGAACATCTGTTTTGGGCATGTAATGAATCATCCTCAACTATATTTCCTATTTCCTGCTGTCCTGTGAGATCAGACAGTGGAAAGAAGTTACATAATGCTAAGATTGTGTTGCTTTTTTCAGTACTTCTGAAATTTTAGATTTTTTCTGACTTACGGCTCATTTCATGGTTTAAAAACAAACAAACAAACAAAAAGAGAGAATGTTTCCATTGCTAGAATAGGAAGAAGTTGAAATAAGAACATAAAGTATGGAGACTCTTCCTTTCCTGTTGATAGTAATTTGGCTGAAAGATATCACCTATCAGAAGACAGCAGTTCTAGAGAGGTACAATGTGGTGCTTTCACCAGTGTCCTCTTCAGCTGATAAATTATCTCACTGAATGTACTAGAATTGTAGCTGGTTGCAGGGGCGTGGGAGGGTAAGCAAGAAACAAGGAAAAGTATGAGTTATGGAACGACCAAAAACTGGAAGAATCAACACCATGGAGGTGTTGAAAGGGCAGGTGGATGAGGTGCTGAGGGACATGGTTTAGTGATTGATGGGAATGGTTGGACTCGATGATCCTGTGGGTCTTTTCCAACCTAGTGATTCTGTGAGTCTGTGAAAAGCAGAAGAGAATACCATGGGAACTTCAGTCAAAGAGGAGTTTGGCAAACAAAAATTTAAGACATTCTGACTGAAATGTAAAATTTCCCACATCAAAAGAAGGATTAATATTCAGGCAATAGGACCTGACAGCACATTATTGCAGCACATGTAGAAAATTTAATGCAGTAATAGTGTGCATGTCTTCTGCATTTAAAATGAAAATTGAGAGCTATCGACAAGAATAAGGCTGTTTTAAATGTGCTACACAGTGAGCAGTAATATGAACACCTTCATGCATGAGAAAGCACAATTTGCCATCATTCTGAAGAGGATCACCACATATTTAGCTTATACACTAGCTGATATAAAAATATTAATTTCTCAGTGAATGGTATTACTGGATTCCAGTGTGACAGTGGCATGCTGGGGCATATTTGTAGTCACAAGTTGCCCAAATGCTTTGCATGTTGACTTCAAAATTATGTTTTATATAATGTCTTCACAGTCCTAAAACAATAAAAGAATTTAGACTACATGCTCAACTAGTAGAAGGCAGTCAGTTTTGCAGCTTTTGGAACTCACTTTTCTGGACAGGCTACATTATCTAGAATCATACTGGGTGGTGTTCTTCTGGCTAACAGAAAGGTCTCTTTTGGTAAGCTTCATATCCAAACAGGAATCTCGGCTTCCCTCAAGTTCATTGGAATCTGAAGTCAGGACATTTACTTGGGCTCCTAGGTTGTGGCTCCAGTTAAGAAGTGTTCCATCACTGATCGGTACAAAACTATTGTTGGTAGTTCATTCAGCTTCAGAGAATGGATGCATTGCAGCTGACCATAAGCATTTCTCCAGAAGCAAATTGCCATATCAGCAGGTCATCAAAAGTAGCAAGACCATTTACAATAGCACCATCTGGTGTCTCTTGGTGATTTTATAGTTATAGTAAATGTAGATATTAAAGAAGCTAGCACACAGAAATTAACACAGTATGAAACAGTCGTGTCCTGTCATCTCAGCTACTCTGTCCCAACTTTTTGCAGTGAACAAGTGATGCCATTTGCTCCTTCCCCTGTGATCCACATCTGATGAATTCTGGGTTTGCTGGTGTCCACACATGATGAATTTGGGGTTTGCTTTGTTTTCAAAAGGAGGCTATCTTTCTGCCTGCAATGAAACTTGGGCTTCATGAGAAAAATCAGGAAACACCCTGTGCAAATCAGTCTTAATACGTTAAACAGGTTTTTGGTCAGCCTGTACCAAGTGCATCTGGAAAAGTTGGCTGTCACCCACCCTCGTGCTTGGCTCTTTCCCAAAGGTACACCTGGAGTCCTTGCTCTCTCAGCATATAAAGAAGTATTTTCTTCAAAGGACACACATGTGAAATGCAGCAGATCTTAGTGAACTGGACATTAAACAACACTAAGGAAATAACTCTTCAGTTCCCAGACAGATCGATGACCTTGGAAAAATAAGTTCACTACTTTATTCATCTCTACTTAATATAATATCCTGCTTTATTAAGCGTGAGTAGTACAACACCTAATGGGGACCAGTCTTTATAAATATGGACATTACTTTTTTCTAAATGAGGGTCTCCTGTGACTGAACTCTTAGAAAACACCGTTCTTGAAATTCATCTCCAATGCTCTAATTAGAATGGTAGCAGTTACAGAATCCTCTAATGGCTACTTTGAAGAAACAATTATTGTCTTTATTATGATAACCCTCCAGATGAGATACTACAGTTGACGAAAGATTATTAAACAAGTTATTATTCAGTTACTGACTCACTTAGCTTGCACGTGTAGTGACGAAGGTTAATATCCCAGTAGTTAAAAGTGGTGTAATATAGCGGCCAACTTTTTAATACAATCATTGAATCATAGAATGGTTTGGGTTGGAAGGGACCTTAAAGATCATCCAGTTCCACCCCTGCATTGAGCAGGGACACCTCCCACTGGATCAGGTGCCCAAGGCCCATCCAGCCTGGCCTTGAACCCCTCCAGGGATGGGGCAGCCACAGCTTCCCTGGACAACCTGGGCCAGGGCCTCATCACCCTCACCATGAAGAAATTCTTTCTTATATCTAGTCTAAATCTGCCCCTCTCCAATTTATACCCATTGCCCCTAGTCCTATCACTACAAACGTTTGTAAACAGTCCCTTCCCAGCTTTCTTGAAGCCCTTTCCTTTTAGAAGGAAAACAGCTTTTGGACAGTAAAATATGACAATAGATTGGGATTTTTGTATTAAATAAATGGTAATTGTACTATAATTAGATCTTCCTAAGATTGTATGTGGTATGATTAGCATAGAGAATTGTAAATCTTTTATTTTATATATCCAATAAATTAGTGTAGAAGGTCAAAATCTAAGACAATGGGCATTATTACCCAGAGCAAAGAATTGACTTAGTCGAGTTTGTGTCTCTTTACAGCTATACTTGTCAGTCAACCAGAAACATGACTCTAGGATAAGCAATGTCAAGTTTATGCTAAAGCCTGAAACAAAAAATCAGAAGGACAAATTAAACCCTAGCTTCCCAGACAGAAGGTATTTCAGTGCTCAGGAATATGGGAAGGAACAAGTGGAGGGAATGGCAGCAGAAAGAAATGTTTAAAAAATTGCTGTAGCAAGCACGGGGGTGAAAGTGCAAAGAGGCCATAGCTTCTATTTCTAGGAAGAGTGAGTTACAAGGAAAAGATGCTACTCTGGGGGAGTATATATTTTGATCTAACTTTTTTGTCACTAGATAAATTTAAACATTGAGATTCTCGTACACAGTTTCCTCCCTTTTTGCTGTACTATGTACAATACAACAATATGTACCAAAGTCATTTGAATAAGCGAGTAGTCACTGAAATTTTGAATTAGTTTTGTGCATTACAAGTTCACTGGGTAGTTAATTTTCCTCTGCTATGTTTAACACAAAGTAAGACAGTTTCTAAAAAGACGGTGCACCTCTATTTCTAATCAAGTTCTTACACCCTAGTGACTCTGCAGACCATTTCCTAATAAAATCGAGGCATGGGCTATGGACCTAAAATAGAACAGGCAATTAAAAATGTTATCTCTATGGAAGCTAATAATAACAATACTAAAAAAAAAAATCTGTGATAGAGAAGAATCCACTTGGAAAAAAGATGTATTAAGTCAGTCACTGCCACTCATGAAGAGCTTCCAGTGAGAGAACTTGATCTATAGTAGGAAAGTCTTGTATTCCAGGAAAACAGATGCTCCTATAATGTCATAACTCAGCAGATTCAATGACAACTTAAAAAAAATCATGTAATAATGACTAAACCACTGATTTATTTTTTAATCTGATCTCAGATCACCTGTATAATAATAACAGTCATACTTGAATTTTTAAACAGGTTACTTATATGCAAAATCTAAAAGCATACAAGCAACAACATAACAAATCTGAAAAGTAATTTTCAGCATTTTGATGTCCTTCAATGCTCATTTGTTTCACTTGAGCCATGTGTTGCATTGGCAAGTCTCCATCCAAATGCTAGTTTGTACCAACAGACTGCACCGGATTCTCAGTGTGAGAATGTGGAGAAAGCAGCTGCATATTTCATCTGGCATTGTCATGGCATTATCACATTTCAGCACTGTATGACTGTAGTTTAGTATGCGGCGCTGTCAGTGCCAAACTGAAAAGAACTTTGTTGATGTATGATGGTAGCACAAAGTGAGGTACTTTTACCACAGCGATCTTCAAAGTGTCCTAGTTTTTCTCTGTAGTGTGATAAAATAAAAAATTCTCTAGAGAGAATTCTGCCTCTTCAAAGAACATTATTTGTCTCTTTCTAGTTGAAGGTATTTGTGGAATAAAGTTAACAATGCTTTGCAAACTGTACTATTGAACACCTGCGCCCTTGCTATATTCACTGATACTTCCATAGTCATCATCTAGCATTTGGGGAGGAGCTCACAACAATCTTTTGCCCTCATCTATGTCCTAGCTACCTTAAATGATGCAGTGAATGCGAGATAAAATCCCCATGAAAAAAATGATAATATCTTGAATAAATTAAGCGTGTGTGCCTAACAATACATATCTGTATATCATAAAATCACAGAATAGTTTGGGTTGGAAGGGACCTTAAAGATCATCCAGTTCCATCCCCTGCCATGGGCAGGGACACCTCCCACTGGATCAGGTGCCCAAGGCCCATCCAACCTGGCCCTGAACCCCTCCAGGGATGGGGCAGCCACAGCTTCCCTGGGCAACCTGGGCCGGGGCGTCACCACTTTCATCGTGAAAAAATTCCTCCTTATGTCCAGTCTAAATCTGCCCCTCTCCAGTTTATAGTCATTGCCCCCCATCCTATCACCACAAGCCTTTGTGAATAGTCCCTCCCCAGCTTTCTTGTAGCCCCTTCTTGTACTGGAATGTCACTAATAAGGTGTCCTTCTCCTCTCCAGGCTGAACAATCCCAACTCTCTCAGCCTGTCCTCATATGGGAGGTGCTCCAGCCCTTACATCACTGTTGGGCTGCCCCCAGCCCTGACTGTAGAACTGTTTCTCATTCATAGAAGATCTGCTTAGAAATTCATAGCACATTTTGGTCCATTACTGTTAGAAAGACTCATGGTTATTGAATGCTGTTCCTTCTCAAGGTTATGTCCTTACACTGGTGTCAGGCCTGGGGTACTTACTTTCCAAAGCAGAAACTTGGCAGTATGCCCTTCTGTAGCTGGGTAACAGCTCCTGGGTAACCATCAGGATTACCTCAATATGTTCAACTGGGGTTCAGTTACTGAAGGAGTTTTGCTAGAGAGGCTAATTAGAAAGATACAAACCATACTTACTCAATAACAAAATATTACTTGTCCATTAACTCAAAGAAACAAAGATTGCAGGGCCAGGTGTTAACACAAAAATACCTTTTCCTTCTATATGTGGGTTCCCAGTCTAAACTTCCATGCTATCTAATTTACATAAATCCAGATTAGTCTCCCTCTCAGGAGGAACAGCCTACATTGTTTGCAGCACATTCTTTCTGTCTGTGAGTCTTCCCAGTCTGTCAGCTCTGTAATTGACACATTCTGGGAAACCTCTCTTGGCTTCCCCAAAACTCCCTCCCTTTTCCAGTTCTTTGAGGTTTTAGGCTTCTTTGATCCTCCACTTAGCCTTAGAAAGAGTACCCATTCTAGCCTGGATGGAGCCAGCTCATTAGCTTTTCTTCAAGTGATGACCCACTATTATTATCTTAACTACTTTGAAGCTACATATCTGAAGCCATTCTTATCTGTGTCATTGTTTTACATTTCCTCTTTGGTGCTGTAACAACCCCTTTAATAGCCTGCTTTGATTTAACCCTCTCCATGCAGGCAGGAAGCAGTATTGAATTGAATGGGGAAACATTTGTAAGAGGAATGAACCCGCTTAACACACAAAATGTGTTCCTAATGAGAAAAACATATTTTCCTTTTTTCCAACACCTGTTTTATCTGCTCTCTGAAATTATGAAATAAAATAGGTAAATGGGAGTTCCAAATGACTACCATTAAATTGGAAGAGGTCTGAGACTAGACAGATGCATGCAAAAGAAATAGAGGACCAGAATAAGACCCTCTTGTTTTCTTTACTCTGCATACAGATACGTATGGCCAAATTTTGTGGTCTCTCTTAAAATACTGCAAGATTCTCATATAGACATAACCATATATAAATCATCGGTTAATACATTTCCTCCCAAGGTTCCAACATGCCTGTTAAATTAGGATCAGGAATTGAAGGAAATATTTTCTTTGGTTCAGCTGTGACGATTGTATGCGATCCTTTCTCAGGCAACTTCATATCGAAAAGGAACCAAGCAGGTCAACAAAACAGCCACAAGGTTCAGTCCGAACCACTATTTGGTTCTTAAAAACAGGGATAATATCTGAGTTTTGAAAGATCTGAGCATCAATTGCCTTCCCTCCACTACACTGAAAATCTAAACTCTAAAACTCCCAGCAACTCCATGGAAGAAAGTTTAAGACAATGTTAAGGTACTTGAAAGCACTAATTAATATCTCTAAGCAATTACAGAAATTTGTACTGTTATTTTTAGGTCTGAATAAGACATTGTGTATCTATCACAGGATTTTGTCACTGTTGTTCTTCTAGATAATTTTATTACAGATTTTACACATTTTATTTTCACAGATTTGGTATAATTAAAATTAAATATGAGCCAAAAGCTTTCTAAACATCTTGAAAGTATAACTTAAAAAATTGCAAAAGTCGTGGGTAGGCAGTTCTCCAGATCTAATAAAGTCTGAGACAGGATACTGTGAAAGTTTTACAATGAGGTGGTTTTGGTGGAAGAAGTTTAAATGAACAATGCCTTATGATGATGACTAATTCAGACAACTGGCAGTGCACTTCATATCCTAGGCCTCAAGGTGTGTCAAATTGTGTGTGGTGTTGGATAGAGTGCTTTATTCACAGATCTTTCAAGAAAGAGTAGAATCATTGAATCACAGAATCATAGAATAGTTTGGGTTGGAAGGGACCTTAAAGCCCATCCAGTTCCACCCCCCCTGCCATGGGCAGGGACACCTCCCACTGGATCAGGTGCCCAAGGCCCATCCAGCCTGGCCTTGAACCCCTCCAGGGATGGGGCAGCCACAGCTTCTGAGAGTAGTGTGTGTAAAGCTCATAGAAGAGATTAAAAAGATATTTCATTGATATTTGTTGAGATAAGAAAGCTAAAGTGCAATAAAATAGGTAGGTAAGTAAAATAGGTAGGTAAGTAAAATAGGCATTCCTAATAATATACCTGGACACTGGTCTTGGGCAAGTTATTTCAACTATCAGAATGACACTTTGCTTTTTTTGTAAATGATTTAGGCTTGCAGGGATGGAAGACGAAAAATAACATAAGTCACTGCTAAAAATCCAATCTCAATTTGCTTGCAAAATCACCACAGAAATATTTCCTGTGTTCATTTTTAATATCACATATCTCGTTTGTTGCTAGGATGTATATTAATTCACCTAAAGGTGAGGAACCAAGAAAAACAACTGAGGGCAGGTGAAGGAAAATAGCCCTAAACAAAGCGTTCCTAAGCAAACCATCAGGGCTTACAAGACTGCAGCAGAACTTGTTCTGAAGTCTAACTCAGTACATTGCTGAGAGTATTTCATTTTATTGGTCAGATAGAAGAAAAACTCCAGGAGTTAACAAGAGCTAAGGGATTGTAACTGGATTAAATTTACTTTCTCCCTTTTTTTTCACTGAGGAACAGCTGTAAAGAAGCTGTTTCAGCAGTTCAGACTAACACAGGAAAGCAAATAAACATCTGAAGGACCTAGGTCAATTCATGACACTAAATTTCAACAAAATAACTACGAACATAGACTCCTGAGTGAAAATATTTTTTTCCCCCACATGGTTTATTCCTGTTAGTAAAAAGAATACTTTGATTTTTATAACATCACAATGATTATGGCTCTGCTTTGGAATAGAAGCCTGGATTGTCTAAATATCCCAGAAACATCTGAACTCCGTGGCAGTATGAGACCTGGGGAAGCACTACCTCCAGCTCCCACAGAGCAAGTTATTTGAAAAGAAACTTAAACTTGAGGGCCAGAAATGAACCATGGGGTCCTCCAGTAAATCTTATCTCAGTAATTCAACATCTGGTGCTGTAGAACTTCTTGCAGATGACACCTAAACCACATTCCAGAAAAGAACTTATGACCACTTATGACAAGCCCTCAAATGGAGGAACCAGAAGTAGTGAGTCTAGCCCCGTATTTCATACGGATGCTTGTTATCTCGGTATTATAGGCTAAGATCAAGATATGTGAAAAATTTGGCTATTTTCACTCCACAGAAGATCAAGGCAGACCATGTAAAATCAGAAAAGGAACAGAGGTATAGCTAGATCTATAAAAATCACAAATGCAAGATGAAATCCTGAGTACCATAAGCAAAAAAAATAGCCTCAGTAACCTGTAAAAGACAACGCTAACAAACGTAAGACCAGAATAAGAGAAATTCTTCAATATCTTTTAGCTAATATATAGATTGAGTTGATCTCACAAGAAAATCTGAAAATTGCAATGAGTAGAGATGACTGAATACCTTTTTCATTTATATTTTATTGTCTGAGTAATAACATTAGTCTTAATTCAGGAGAGATTTAGCCCTTTGGTACTTTTCCCCACTCCTCAAATGAATTTCACCTGTGAGAGAATGAATGAGTCTTTGGAAGTTGTTGCACTCATAAAGGACAAGCCAGTTCCAAGCCAAGGAAATGAATACAAAAAGACATAGTATAGCAAAAGAAAAATGGAGAAATTAAAATTTGTATTTAAACCTGTGTAGAAAGATGTTCCTGTCTGTATTATGCACTAAGCTGCACGTGCAATATTTACAGGATTATGGGACAATAATTGCAGAAGCATTTGCATTAAGGTGGAAGTAAAGATATTTTTTAAAATATATTAATAGCATCAGAACAAGTTTTAAAATGTTCTTAAAGGAAGTGTTTTTAAAAAGTTTTCTCTAATGGAGGCATTAGGATGCATCAGCTTCAAAGGAGACAGCAATTCAGTTCTAAAACTTCTGTCTTAATGTCTTTTCCTAAAGTTGTCTAAACATAGAGAGGATTTGTGATCTGTTTACTTAGCAGTAAAAAATCAGTGAAAGTCAACCAAAGACCTGTTGTGGCCTCCTGGTTCTCACTTCTCCTATTTCTCATTCCAGTGATTAGTACTGGAGTGAAAACCCTGATTAGCTGCTGCCTGTTGTGATAGAGTTGATATCCCACTGTGACAGAGCCACTAGAAGACACCCATAACACAGTGGAATACCGGTGTCAGCACTAAACAGAAGGTTGAGTCTTCTGCTGCCTCCAAATCAGAGAGCTCTGTTTCTACCTCATAGTTTTAACTACAGACATCCATGGCTTCATTCCAGCAGAAAAATAAATAGAAGCGGAATTAGATCACTGCTTGTGAAAGGGATTTCCTCTTTAGAAAATAAGATAATTTTTATAATCTTTGTGATGCATTTTGGGGTCATCATGCACATTGATGCTGGTAATGGGCATAATGGTTTTCTCCCTGACAATCAAATATTAAGCATTATTTTACTTAAATCAAGGGAATTTTGCCAGTAGCTTCAACAAATTCAGGACCAGAACCCTTTCTGGGAAATATTATATACCTTTTGTCTCTGCTTTTATTGCACATTGAGGCCCATTGACTTCATAAGGCTACCACAGTGGAAAATAATTTATTCACTAATTTTTCTATGGATGAGTGTGACTAAGTTGCACCATAATGTTCAAACATTACATCAAGTAAAGAGTGGAACATAACATAAGTTGATTAAACATGCTCCTGTTTTGACACATATGCCCTTTCTTGTACAACAGGCTTGGACAGAGGGCTGAGTCAATGGCAAATTACCGTCATCATGATGGTGGGTAGACATGAAAAAGAAATGGCTTTCTGACTTCACTAATTTACTTTTCACTGTGCCCCCAAATGACACTTTTAGTTTAACACACCATCTTAGTTCTGACATGTCTTCTTCCCTCTATGGATTAAGCACATTAGTTATGCAACAGCTGCGTGAAACTTCTACAGTGGTTGAGTTCAAGATTCAAGCTGCTCTCTGGAGCTGGGTAAAGATGACAGAATATTGACTCTCTGCAGGGATGAACTCAAGCAGAATGTCTCTCTTACAGAGATACCTTCAGGAAATAAAAAAAAATAATGTCTTTTACTGCTTAAGGAAATGGAAATCACCAGGATTTTAACTGGAGAACTATCAGAACTATATAGAACACTCTGAGGTTCATGCACTCTCAGGTGATCAGAGGGCTGGAGCACCTCCTGTACAAGGACAGGCTGAGAGAGTTGGGGTTTTTCAGCCTGGAGAAGAGAAGGCTCAGAGGAGACCTTATAGCAGCCTTCCAGTACCTGAAGGGTCCACAAGAAAGTTGAGGAGGGACTGTTCACAAGGGCTTGTAGTGATAGGATGAGGGGCGATGGGTATAAACTGGAGAGGGGCAGATTTACACTAGACATTAGGAGGAACTTCTTTACAACAAAAGTGGGGAGGCCCCGGCCCAGGTTGCCCAGGGAAGCTGTGGCTGCCCCATCCCTGGAGGGGTTCAGGGCCAGGCTGGATGGGGCTTGGGCACCTGATCCAGTGGGAGGTGTCCCTGCCCATGGCAGGGGAAATGGATGATCTTTAAAGTCTCTTCCAATCCAAACCTAAACTATTCTGTGTTTCTTTAAGAGCTGCAAGAATTGTCATGGTTGTAGTTAAATAAGGCTACACAAAAAGGGAAATAGAACATCAACCATATAACCATTTCTAAAAAGGTAATCATTTAAACACTAGCTTCTGTTTAGTTTGTAGTGTTTTTTCACCTCCTTACTTCAGTTATGGTTCTCCCACATTGATTATAATTATCTCCCTCCAACTGGATATCATGTCATATTTAGTGCATGATCTGTATCAGATGTTAGGTCTACCTCCAGCAAATATATATTTGTTTTATTTATAGACAATACTGTTGCAGCAAGAGAAGAATGTAGAGTCCCTGGGAGCACATTTTTCCTTAAATGAGAATAAAATTTTAAACACAAGGACAGAAATACACAGTATCCAAATCCCTAGTTTTAAAGTGCTAAAAGGCTCCAGTGAAACACCTACAGGAATGAAGTAATATTTGCAGCTTACTTAAAACTATCTTTTCCAATATTTTCTCCGATGTGTTAATGGCTCAGGCAATTTAATTTACATGCAAAAGTATGAAGTCAAAAGCAGTTTCTTTTGAACACATGTAGTACTTTTTCTGGATCTACTAGGGTATATTGCAAGTGCTTCAAATCAAGATGGATGAGGAACATACTAGTAAGAGTTCATTAAGTTATTTTATTAAATATCAGATGGTCGTATTTAACTTCAAGGTTTTTCATGTTCAAAGAAAATGTCCTGCTTTCATCTGCTAAGTCTCTAAAGAAGGCTATGGAAAAAAAGGCTCAAGTAATGTACCTTTCCTTTTCTTATACTTGAAGGACAGTAAAAATCCTTTCAGACAGAACTTCTTTCCTTTCTTTCTTTTACAGAAAGAATACACATATTTAATCACATTTTTTTCTTAAACTTTCACACCTACTAGGAGATGTCTCTATCAACCTGTGGTCTACTAACTGAAAACTACTCATCAATATTTTATGACTATGATGTACTTTGGGTAAATACTGCTGACCTATAAAGAGGGTCCACATCAGAAAAATCAAATTTAGGAACTGAAAATAAAGGTACAGGGCTTAAAAAGCGAGAACTGAAGGAAGAATGCATTTGTTTGTTTCCTCTGGAAGACATCCTTCCAACTTTAGAAGGGTTGACGCGTTGATGAAAGCACAGAGGAATTCTTCTGCCCAACATGCTGCTAATACCAATGTGAAGTGGACAACTCAACCCGTCAGCTTCCCACACTCAGTATTGAAATCTGTGAAGAAAGGGAATAACAAAGGCCCTAGGCAAGCAAAAGGACATTTCTGTGTACTTGTTCTCCACAAATCAACAACAACTTTAGCTTGTAAAAAAAGGGGAAGGGATGGTCATGCTGGTTTTACAAGTCCCACTTTCTCTGGAGTTAGGGAGAGGAATTCAATCCAATCCAATCCAAGCCTTCTGCTGCTCTTGCTAGTGGAAGATACAAGAGAAGAAAATTAGTAATATGGGCATCTACAGTGATGTTTTGGAAATCACTGTTTTTATGTTATCTGATTGCTGAATTCTTTTGGCCTCTCTGCAGCTGTAGTTCTGTATAAAAGCAGCTGAGCTGCAGCGCTATGAGCAAAGGTTTAAAAAATAATAGCCTAGCATCTATTTATTTCCAGCTGTAAATTTATACATCTTGCTACTAAAATTTGCATAATGAAAACTGTATTAGAATCCAGATGCACATCGATTTAGATGTGCATTCACTCTATTGAAGGGACAAATTCTGATGCCTCAGTATGCTGTTTTTGAAAGTCAATGAAAAGTCTTCTACCCATTAAGTGAACCCTTTCCCAACCTTTTACAGGTTTTCTGTCATTATCAAATAATTCATTATTTGAAAATTTTTCTTCAGCAACTACTACTTTTCTAAAAGGTTTGAGCAAACAATCTGTTATACAATAGTGAAGAGAACAGCATACTAGCAGCCATTTCCAGTCCAAAACCAGCAAATAATCATAATCTCACATTCCTCCAAGGAAGCAAGCCAGACTCTTGGATGCATCCTTGTACTTAAAAACAGGATCAGGTTTCACACTCTTTTTACCTGACATACTATGGGATCTTGTAGAAGGCACTTTACTTTCCTGTTTCTCCTCTATTTTTTACATATTTTAATTGGGGTGTAAACTTAAGTTGCTAACTGCCAGTTGAAGTGAGACTTCAGTCTTGATCAGGACCATTAATCACAGTACAAGAAAATAAGAGATGCTATTAACATTTAATAACATTTCTACTATAGCTATGCACATAGTACAGATTCTAACCTATTAGTAATCTAATTTGTTTAGATCTTAAACCAACATCTTTAAGGAAGGAGATGTATCAGGATGATTTTAAGTGATTTGTGAATGCAGTGATGAAATTGTCTTTGCCCTTTTCCTCACTATCTAGTCCCTTCATTTTTAATGAAGTCTAGCACTTACCATATCAAAAAGCTATTCAATATTACAATGTAAGCTTAATTTTTACTTTGTCCCACAGCAGTAGAATATCAGTACCAGTATTTTAAGACTGTTTGACAAACTGTTTATGCAAGAGCTCATGTAATGTAATGTATTTGTTCTTGTTGGCTTTTAACTACAGATTTTTCTTAATGCAGCTTTACACACTTTGTCAGGATACAAGGCAATGTGCGTCTTTACTAATGTCATACTTCTTTATCTGTTGCCAGAAGCACATGGAAGTTTTCAGTGTTTCTTTAATACAAATTCATAGAGATGACAATACAATGATACTAAAGTCACTAGAGCTAAGCCTGTGGATGAAATTATATGCAGTAACTCAGATAGTGGGGTACTGAGTGCATCAAAATAATGCATCATAGTTAGGAGATAAGCTGCAAACTTAGATGGTAACACAAACAAGAAATCTAGAATGTGGTGGCTATCTACAGCTGGAAAGGAAGATCTGGAAAAGAAATCCAAAAGAAAACCTTCTCATTGTGCAACAACAAAAAAGGGAAATTGCAAGGAAGAAAAAGAGAGAATCACAGATTAATGATGTGCGTTCTTTGAGGTGCGACTGGTTATCAGAATTCTGCACGTGACTTTTGAATTTATTTACGAAGGATTGGCAGAGACAGTTTCCCCAGTGTTCAGGTTAACAATACACCAGACCCTTTAAAGTCCAGGTAAGAGTAAGTCCAGCTGTTACCCTCAGCAAGGAGGAGGACCACCAACTCTCTTCATCTAGCTCTTTTTCCTGCTTCTCCTTTTTCTTTTCCCTTCTCCATAAAAGCAGTACACAACAGTTACAGGTTAACTTTCTTGGCCAAATCTTGAAGAAGGAAAAGCAATGTCTGCATGAGGCTTGCATCTCTGCTTGTGGGTGATGGTTTGAACAGGAACTCCGCTAGCCTGGAGTACACTCTCATACACCAGGTTACTGTTCAGACATTTGGCACATCTACTTACATCTCCCTTCTGCTTTTTTTTTTTTTTTTTTTTGAGTTGTTGACCTTCTAATTTGCCACATCCACAGTTTTTCACCCCAGAGAGTACAGCAAGAGTTCACATGACCACAGCAGCTCTGTGTGGCTGAACAAAAATGGTCCTTGAACACAACGTGGTTGTAGCGTGAGGATCACAGCATGGAATCTTTGGGATACAGTGCTCCAAAACAACTCTTGAAACCTCAGATTTGGGCCATTTTAGTCTCTTCATTTTCCCAGTTTATTCATGAAAGAATAATTTGCAACCTCTTTGACAGTCAGAAGCTTTGTAAAATTCCAGTCTTGGGACACAAGTCAGAAGTTGTTTCAGATACAATATCTGATAAATTCATTCATATGTTTGCACAGCCTTTTGTCAAAATATTTTGCTAGCTGTTCCAGTCCAGTTTTGATTTGTCATTGTGTAACTCCAACAACCCTACCCTTTTGTATCTTTTTATAGCGTGAGTTAAGGTGGAATAATATCACTATTCTGATTTTTGTAACGCACTACATATAGTCTGCAGGGGTGTAAAAGATTACATGAGTTATTAGAGAACTCGTTCCTAGTATGAATCCCCTCAGCCAGAAAATATTATTTGTTCAATGGAGTAATGAATTTTAATGTAATAAAACTGCATTTGCTCATCATTTTCCTAATGGATGATGTTTCCAACATGACAGAAAACAACTGTGTATGGACAAATACAAGCAAGTTTTCAATTGCTTGAAACAACTATCTCAGCATCTGAAAATGAATGGAGCTTTATAAAATAACATTCTTTATATGCAGCTGTACTACAGGGCCCTCTGCCGTGCGATTCATGGTAATAATGAAATAAACATAGCAGGTCAGTAAAACTATCCTCCCATTAGTTCTAGTGGCGTAAGCTCCATAATTGACATGTTAGATTTTCACTGTTGTTTGAAAACCTTTTTATGAGCAAGTGGCAAGTGGGCATTATTTACCACTTACTCTGGGTTCCTAACAAGGTCAGATAGATCACCTAACCTCCTCAGGTGGCAAAGCCATCTGGTTAGATTTCAGTCTGATCTGATTTCTGTTTCATAAGCTGAACACCACAGACCCTTGAAAGAGAGACAATAGCCTTTTCAATGGCCTGAGCCCTTTCCACCTTTGTTTCTCTGTTTAAATAATATATGTCTCTCTGGCCTTGGGGTAAGAATGCTTGACCTTGCAAATGTGGCCATTCACACCGCTCTGCAGTGCTGGAATGTGCTTTCATAAGACTGCAAGGCTTCTCTATATTATCTAAGATAAATGTTTGTTTATGAAAGTTGAAGAAAAACATTTCCATGATCAAAAGAGAAATGAACATGCACAGTAAAGAGATTCTTCCTAAGAGGAAACTTCTCTCATTTCAGTTACTGTTCTGAATCCAATTAGGATAGATGAAAACATTTCCCTCACTTAACTCTGAAATGAGAAAAAGAATAGGAACTATTTAAGAAAAAGACAATTAATACCCTAACTAATTTGCTCTCTTTCTGAATCTGTGAACTGCTGATATGCTGCTTCTCATGGTGATGAGTCCATTATAATAGCTGCAGAAAGAACTCCTTTGACCTCCCCTTGTGCCCTGGGGTACAGTTCCACAGAGCTGCTGAAGCAGCTTAACAGCTTGCTGTACATGAAAGAGCCAGACCTGTTTCTTCTTCCCCTCTTCTCTGCTTCTGCCTTCTCACCTGCCTGCTCACAGCTGTGTCTCTGTTGCACTGGTTCTGGTGCTTTTTTTGAGTCTTCACTGAACTGATTTAATTTGTCAGCCAAGCAGAAAAGTATTTAAATTTTCCTTATCAGCTTTTGTTTGTTTTCCTCCTCATGCGAGCTGAATCATTTTAGTGGGAGAACCACTGAACACCAGCTTGAGTGGAAAGGAAGCAGGGGACATGCAGGGAGGGGGTAAAGACAAGCAGTGAAGCTTGTAGAGAAATATGGTGAGAACCAAAGCTGTGGGGTGTAAGACTTGCCCTTCTGCAAGCTGTGAGGAGACAGTGACTGCTGCAGCTGCAAGGAGGAGCCTTCTTTCTGAGACCAGCTGCCTTCTTTATGGCTCTAGGCAGTAGCTCTGCTCAGAGCCAGCCATGTTCAGCAGCTTCAGTTCTATCAAAGGGAAATCTTAGCTCTGTACACATTAGCAACTGATAATGCAGACAAACTAACGACATTCTTTGACTAAGCGTCCTTTGCCTTAGATAACAGAGTAATTCTACAGGTCTGAAATTCAGCAGATTGTCATAATCTTCCTGCTATGAACAAACACCACTTGCTCCGGACTTAACCACTCTTCTCTTTATTCATACAGCTTGTATACAGCTCAGAAACTTATTTTTTTACAGATTCCTCACCACCTACTACGATTTCCAGTGTAAAACCTTGGGTTTTTTTCTTTTAAAATATTGCTCTGTTTGCTTTTGCAATCAATGTACCAAAATTCATCCCCTCTACTAATACACTTCCACCATTTTTTCCACTGTTAGAGCCAATTAAAAGTCTGATCTAGAAGAAAGCACTTAACTACCTTTGAGTCCACATAGCTTCTCACTGTGAATTGCCAGTAAGCTTCATCATAAGGCTCTGTAGGTAATAACCTTAGTCAGAACATCTTAAAATGTATGGGTACTTTACACTATCATAAATTAAACCAAATAAAATTTCCTTCCTTTCATATGCCTTTTTTTTATGGGATTGGTGTTGTTTATACCAAATAGCTATTTAAATGCTCAAACTACATACTGATAGTTTAAGCAGTGGATTTTTTTTTCTCTTCTGCCAATACGAAACACATTCAATTTCTTCACTGAAATACACTTCCGATATTCCTAGCAATTCAGATTCAATCTGAATTAAACTCTTACATTGTAATATGACCAAATTGTGGTCTTGGAACAATGCACGTCTAGAATTTTGAAATGCCTCTTGGTAGTGTTGACAGTTGCTAAGCCTGAGGAACGAAACTGGAAGAAGATTAAAGGTAATCATGCTCTCTTCCCACTGTTTCATCACCCAAAATTTACAACCAGCCCTAACTGCTACAGGACCCGCAAGCTTCACAACAGAACCTGTGCAGTATCTGGTAGGATAAGGAAAAGCTATTATTTCCTATAATATAAAGAACAGTTGCACAGAGAAACTGAAGTCCAGGTTCTTTTAATTTAGTATCCAAATGAAACTGAGATGCTGAAATATTTTTTAAGCTTTCTTTTCATCAAAGCTTTCAAATTAACAGAACTTGGATAGCTGAGAATGGTGGACAAAACAGTAAACTAACAAGAACAATGTCTGGTTTAGTTTACTCATCCAAGCAGTAAGCATAGAAAATTCAGCAGAACATGATGTTAAGTCATTGTTACCAATCAGAGGGGAAGAGTGCTGTAACCTTTTGTGAATTAAATGACAGAAGTCCACTAACTGATATTCTAGAAGATGGTGAAAACCACACCAGCTACTGTCCTCTTAAGTCAGAAGATGGATTTTAAAGATGCTTGGGAGAACAAGATTGAGACTGCTGCCTTCTAAGGAGGAAGAAAGGGGTATTAAAATTTTCTAAGTGTGTTCTGCCAAGCAAAAACATCCCACAGAACAGAGAGAGAAAGTCCTGCAGAAAAGATATGGGCATGTTATTTATAGACAGGTTATAAGTATGCAGTTGATTTTGCTTCCTCTGGATGAAAGTAGCTGTGTTTTGGACAAGAAAAAGCAATTGATATTTGAAATCAGAACTCTAATTCAGCATTTTGAAAGTACAGCCCACCCCTTCTTAACAGAAAATTACAGAGAAATCCAATTCCTACGCTGCTGATTGCACGCTTTTGTGTCCAAGACTTCTCTAACACAGCTTTTTACCCCACCTGGGATAAATATGGTACGTCAGCCTGCAAGTGTCAATGCAACATAATGATTCAATAAAAAAATAATACTAAAATAATATGTAACAATAAATAATCTTTGCCTATGGCAGGGGGTTGGAATTAGATGATCTTAAGGACCCTCTCAACTCAAACTATTCTATGATTCTATAATACATATTATTATAGATACTATAAAATAGATACTAATAAGAACAATAAAAAGAAACTTTTAATAGTAAAAATGTTTCTGTTGTATTGACAATTAAATAAATACATTCTAGCATATTGTCATATGTACTTTTAAATGAAGACCCATGATAAAATCAGGAAAGAGCAGCAAAGGTCTCACATGGTCAGTGCTTTCAGAAGCAGCTGCAGCAAGAGATTCTGATTAATGCAGTTGACTACTTTCAATTAAATGTTAAATTTGTACATGGAATTAGCTATTAAAGGCCAGGAAATTATGCTTTTTTTTTTTAATGATATTTCTTAGTTATTATGAACCTAGAAAGTCATTGACAAGAAAGTTCTTCTGATATACTATATTGTGTTTCCTTCAAAGTAGCACATGAGGAGTAGTCATTTATTGGTACAAGACAATTTCCCCAAAAATAGAGTTCCTTAATTTATTTGGTTAAAAGGTGGCTAATTCTCTGATGTATGAAGGCTTATAAAATATCTGAAAATTCTACTGTTGTAATTTCATATAATGTCAATACAGATCTCCTTTATTTTTTTATTACTAGTAATCTCTTCCTAATAGTGTCTGTGGTAAGAGGTTCTACAGACAATGCCCCTATTCATAAGGACAATTCAAAAATTGCTGACTTGCAATTGTATTGAATATCTCTTTGGCCGTGCATTAATTCAGAAATTAATGAAATTCTTGATTTACCTTTAAGTCATTATTATTTATTTATGTCATTGAATCATCTCTACTGCAAAGGATAGTTTAACTGTTAACTGTTCTTACTCTGTAGCTATTTTTGGTGGCAATGTAGGCAAAATGTAAGGTTGTCTCATTGAGAAGTTTTAACTCAGGCTAATACATATTTCTTGAACGTAGTTGTGGAAATTCAGACCATCCCTGCTTTGTGAATGGGAGCCTTGGATGGGAGGGTAAACAACAATCCTGACATTATATAAATCATCAAGTCTAGAGTTTTTGAGCAGACAAAAAAATCAAGGAAGTTTAAAAAGCCTTCCAGGATTCTGTATAAAGCTGGTTGTTGGGATAGCAGACAAAAATAATTTAATGTATAATCTGTCTCTGTGTGAGCAATAGTTCAACAGAAAGACAACTCTCAGTCTAAAATGCCAGATTTCCATCCTGGTACTAAAGACAAAAGTTCTCCTGCTCTGGTACTGTGATTTATTTGACATTCAAGGGTTAAAAAGATATGTCTGGTCCACACACATGCCCTATTAAACTATCAATTATCAGTCTTAGTTTGCTGAATGGGTGCAGCCTAGAACATCTAAGATTAGCCACAGAGCTAGAAGTTCTGTTTGGCTTTGGGCATCTTTAAGTTTCTTTTCTTCTATCTCCCTTTGACAAAGATGTTAAAAGAAAAACAGTGAGTACTGACAGAAGAGATATGTAGAGAGCTTTCTGCCTTGATTTGCTCAGTCTAAATAAAACACATCACTTCAAGAAATTGAGCAGCTTTTCATAACCACAAAGCCTGATGTATCTGCTGTGGAGGAGGGAAGCACAGACAGACTTATACACTCCCTCATGAGTTCCTATTGATCTCGGAGGATGCTATGAAGTGTACATCTTAACTCTGTGGATGTTAGAGGCTGCCCAGCTGTGGTCTTCAGACCACAAATATCTAATGTGAACATAATAAATAGTCTGTGGCTCATCTGTAGAGTCATATTGCACTTCATTTTTAATTAAATAATAAATAGTCTGTGGCTCATCTGTAGAGTCATATTGCACTTCATTTTTAATTAAAGGTCTCATTATGGTAACAGTGCTGGTGGTTTCTGCAAGAAATGCTCAGGGCTGATTCTAGTCCATTGATCTAATTACCTGCTTTGTTAGCGATTTCTGTGGGACTGGTAACAATTGCAAATCAAAATACAACCAGGTTCTTTCTGTTTCTGCCTTGCCATTCATGTGAATGAGTCCAGAGACATATTTTTTTGAGAGGACAGCAGGGGCAGTTATCACTCTTCCCTTTTCCTTTTCCTTTTCCTTTTCCCTTTCCTTTTCCTTTTCCTTTTCCTTTTCCTTCTCCTTTTCCTTTTCCTTTTCCTTTTCCTTTTCCTTTTCCTTTTCCTTTTCCTTTTCCTTTTCCTTTTCCTTTCTCCTTCTCCTTCTTCCTTCTCCTTCTTCCTTTTCCTTCTCCTTTTCCTTCTCCTTCTCCTTTTCCTTTTCCTTTTCCTTTTCCTTCTCCTTCTCCTTCTCCTTTTCCTTCTCCTTCTCCTTCTCCTTTTCCTTTCCCTTTTCCTTTTTCTCCTCCTTCTCCTTCTTCTCCTTCTCCTTCTTCTCCTTCTCCTTCTTCTCCTTCTTCTCCTCCTTCTCCTCCTCCTTCTCCTCCTCCTTCTCCTCCTCCTTCTCCTCCTCCTTCTCCTTCTCCTTCTCCTTCTCCTTCTCCTTCTCCTTCTCCTTCTCCTTCTCCTTCTCCTTCTCCTTCTCCTTCTCCTTCTCCTTCTCCTTCTCCTTCTTCTCCTTCTCTCCTTTTTCCTCATCATTGGATCATGAGTCATATCTGAAGTGATTTCAGTGTTTCTGCAGAAAACTGGAGTGCCCTGGTAGAAGAACTTCATAGCCTGTTTCACGCCTAACAATTAATTAACATGGTTCAGTGTTTGATAGGAATGGTTGGACTTGATGATCCGGTGGGTCTCTTCCAACCTGGTTATTTTATGATTCTATGATTCTCTGATAAAAGAGGTGAACAACGATCACCGTATAGTAAAGAGAATTTTGGAGATTTTCTATTTTCTGGAGAGAGTAATTAGATATGGCTTCATTCTACAAATGCTAAATTTGATGACATGATATAGGTACTCAGAGTAAGTTTTTGGAAGTAAACAGGAAGAAAGAAGCAAGTCTAGTATCTTCAGAAGTGCCAAGAGTCTGCAAGAGTTTCTCCAGCAGGGGCATGTGTTCCACTCCAGTTCCAGTGTAGATGGTTACCTTAATTCATCAGATGCCTAAACTGGGGGTTTAATACTGCCCTAGTTATTTTATTTTTTAAAAAAGAAAACCCAATCTATCCCAGGACAAGCACGAGTCAGCATTCTTCTTATTAAATGTTGTTATGAGTCTATTTGTGGTTGGTTTCCTTCACTTGACTAGGAAAAAAAAAAGAGAGGCAGAAGAGATCTGTGAAAGTTCCCACCCCTCGCTAGATTGTTGTTAATTTTTAAGTAGGACTATTTAATTGCATCTTCACCACTTTATGGTGGTTATTGTCTACTGGAATCAAGCAGCTCCTAAAGCAATTTGAAGTATTATACTCCTGTAAGAGTGTAATTTATAATTTTTTTGGCAAGGTTTTCTTTATAAAGAACAGGCATTAGCTGGAACATCATCCTCATTAGCCTCGGGGTCCGCTGGAAAGCAGCAGCTCGATGAAAGGCTGGAACGCAGCGTTTCAGGTCCTATTATAGGAGGTAATTAAACGAGAACCTCTGCTAATTGTGGCGCATCCACGACTGACAATGGCTGGGAAGAAGCGGCCTGTTCCGCTCATTAAGGAGCGAAACGCGCTGCTCGGGACCGAGGAACCGGCGCTCCCCCCGCTCTGCCCCGAGGCGCCGCCAGGGGGCGCTGCGGAGCTGCTACCGCCCCGAGATCAGCATCACCCCCTCCAGGGACCCCGAGATCGGCATCTTCGGGGGATCCTGAGATCAGCATCCTCCTCCCAGGTTACTCCGAGATAGGCATCACGGGGAGACCCTGAGTTCAGCATCCCTCCTCCCAAGAGGGACCCCGAGCTCAGCATCACCCCCCAGGGGACTCTGAGCTCAGCATCACTGGGAGACCCTGAACTTAGCATCCCCCCTCCCCACACCCCCCCCAAGAGGGACCCCAAGCTCGGCGTCCTTCCTCCACCAAGGGACGCTGAGCTTGGCATCACCTATGAGGGACCACGTGTTAGGCATCCCCTCCCCCCAAGGGACCCCAAACTTAGCATCACTCCCCGGGGGACCTCGAGCTTGGCATCTCCCAGCCCGAAGGACCCTGAGATTGGCATCCTCCACCCACAAGGGACCCCGAGATCAGCATTCGTATCTCTGCCCTGAGGGACCCCAAGCTCAGCATCCCCCAAGGGGGACCCCGAGATCAACATTCCAGAGAGACCCCGTGCTCAGCATCCTTCCTCCACCAAGGCACACTGAGCTCAGCAACACCTATTAGGGACCACATATTAGTTATCCTCTCCCCTCGAGGGACCTCGAGGTCAGCATCACTCACGGGGGACCCCAAGCTCAGCATCTCCCAGCCCGAGGGACCCCGAAATCAGCATCCTCCCCCAACAAGGGACTCTGAGATCGGCATCCTCATCTCTGCCCAGAGGGACCCCAAGCTCGGCATCACCAGGAGACCCCGAGCTGAGCATCTCCCCTCAAGGGACCCTGAGCTCAGCATCCCTTGGGAACCTCAAGATCAGCATCTCCCCATCCAAGGGATTCTGAGCTCAGCATCCTACCCCCCAAGGGACCCCAAGCACTGCATCGCCCAGGAGAGTCGCCTCCTGGCTCCTGTCACCTCAACCCCGACTGTCCAAGGGTCCGGTATTAATGTGAACACTCACTGTCACCATGGATCCAGACTGATGAATGCTACAACTCTAACAATAGTTGGGTCCAAATAATTGCTACCACATGTACAAAGCAATGGTTGAACGCAAGCCAAGTGTCAAGGGGTTCACCTGGATCAGCAATTTACCCTGAGCACAGCACTTTGAAGTCGCTATCCTTTTGCAGAATTCAGCCTGCAACAGATGTGTCCTGCGTGTTTCAAAGCCCTAACCTCAAGCATATCAAAATATGCAGTAGTAAAGTGACAGGCTCCTATAAACGTATACAGAATGTTTGTTTCTTGAGTAATATGTACATATTAAGGTGACTAATTCACATTGCAGAAATCATACTAGAGAGTGATTAATGATATATATATATATGTAAAGTTTATCAAGATATCTTGATTTACTTTACTTTATGCATACAAATATAAAAGAAGGAATAAGAGGGATCAGAAACACTTGCAGATGAATTGTTCCAAGGATTATTCATTTATGTAAATGCTACAATGTATACACATGAATAATCATAGAATCATAGAATAGTTTGGATTGGAAGGGACTTTAAAGCCCATCCAGTTCCAACCCCCCTGCGATGGGCAGGGACACCTCCCATTGGATCAGGCTGCCCAAGGCCCATCCAACCTGGCCTTGGACACCTCCAGGGATGGGGAATCTATAACTCCCCTGGGCAACCTGGGCCAGGGCCTCCCCACTCTCATAGTGAAGAAATTCCTCCTTATGTCTAGTCTAAATCTGCCCCTCTCCAGTTTATACCCATTGCCCCTCATCCTATCACCACAAGCCCTTGTGAAGAGTCTCTCCCCAGACCTCCTGTAACCCCTCCAGGTACTGGAAGGTTGCTAATAAGGTCTCCTTGGAGCCTTCTCTTCTCCAGGCTGAACAAGTCTCTCAGCCTGTCACCCCAACTCTCTCAGCCTGTATAATGCTATATAAGACACAGGCATTATTGGTTTATAGAGTTCTATTGCAACAGAATCTAGAGATCATAACTAGTCCATCCTGGTTCTTCCTGAAAGTGTGTAGTCAGGTTATAATACTTGAATAAAACAAAGAAACAAAAGAAACATTGCAGATATATATAAAAAAAAAAACATTGCCAGGGATTTCAGTAAGTGTTTGCTAGATGAAAACAAATACTTAGTCCTGGCTCCATTCAAATGCTGCTCACATTTGCTTTCAACAAATGATGAAGATGTATTTGCATGTTATGTTTTGGATGCTCATAGTCCCAAAAGTTACTGGTAATTTGAATATTTACTCAACATATGGATATCTTGAATATCTAACTCTTGTAATATAGTTATCATGATTTTAGAATTTAAAAAAATTAATGAACATGAGATCATTAATTATGTATAAAGACGCTGGTATTTGGCCTTAGAATAGATACCATATTTGTGGACCCTCAAAAACATTGATGGATTCAAAAACAGTTGGAAAAACTCAGGGGAGAGAAATCCGTCTGAGACAATGATACAATTGTTGGCTCAGGAATTCTCTGAGCCTCAGATCTTCAGAGCCTAGGAAAAGACTATCACAGCTCACTTGCCCTCTTGTACTTTTCCCAAGGCGTCCGGTTTGGGCTGCTGTCAGAAACAAGGTAGGTGAAGCTTCGGTCTGACTCAGTGCAGTCAGTATTATTATGGAGATACTTAGCACACAGAAGAAGAAAGATCAGATTCTTCAAAAACATTAGTTATTGAAAATTTTGGAAAAGCTTTTGCATGCATGTATTTTTTTATATAAATGCAAAAAAAATTAAATCAACATCCAGCACAACTTTTCTAAAGCTGATGTGTCAGGTGAAGCCTTTGCAACCAGAAATTAAAATGTTGAAATGATTCACAGATCACCATGTGCTTTTTATTGAATGCCATGTTTTGAATTATATACCCATTATCTTGCATTTGCTTTCCTGGACCTGCTTCCGTGAAGCTTCTCACTGATAAATTTGGCAAAAGGAGGAGCCAGACCACAGATATTTCCCTTATTTTACTAAAATATATGTGAAGTAGATAATAAATACCTAAACCAATTGTTAGCCACATGGTATTTTTGTCTCCATTGTTACCAAAATAGACTTCATTTTGGTAGCAGTGTTGAAAGGTTGGAGGGAAGCCTGCGTATTTAATTCCTCTGATACCAGCGATTTGAGTATCTACTGCTTTTTTGTATACTCTATTGTATTTTGAGGAACAGTCTTTTGGTCAAAAAAAGCCACACCTTCAGCTCTAAAACTGAAGAGTAGGCACCCACAGCACCCCAAATGTTTGATCCATGTTGTATACATTGCTTACAGTCACGGGTATATCCAGGAAAGATCACAGTGACTAGGTGAGCCAGTTCCTTTTGTGAATAACAGTACATTGTGATCCTCAGTCCTTGCTAAAAACATTTGTCAACCAAAAAGATGACAATGCCAGGCACTATGGTCGGCCAATACATTTCAGATGTACTGAGTATAAACCTGTGCCATACTGTCTGTATGCAGCACAAATGAGTAACTGTGAGAGATACAAGTTATATCTCTATTTCAAGGATAAATGCTGACACTAAGGCATAATACAATCACTTTAAATGGCAATACTCCTAACTGCAAAACAAAGCACAAAAGACAGAAGAAAGATGATAATGCACCCAGGTACAAGGGTGGGAAAAAACTGAGCGCTGAACATTTTTTCACTCTATTTCTTTATCATAGAATCATAGAATCACCGGGTTGGAAATGACCCATTGGATCATCGAGTCCAACCATTCCCATCAACCACTAAGCCATGTCCCTCAGCACCTCATCCCCCCGTCCCTTAAACCCCTCCAGGGAAGGTGACTCAACCCCCTCCCTGCGCAGCCTCTGCAAGTGCCCAATGACCCTTGCTGTGACTTCAGATCTCTGGTAGAATTTAGGGTGCATTGCTCATCCTTTCTTTCTGTTGGAGCCTTGTATACATGGAACAATACAGAATGCAATTATGGTATTGACACTTGCAGTGAACTGTCCACAATCACATTCCAGGGATTTAAAATACTACATTTAAAGAAAACAAGTTGATCAAAGTACAATTCTGAATAACTACAAAGAAATGAGCAGAGAGGCATACGTTAAATGAGAAAGCTATTTTTTCACCTAGCCCACTTAATTTTAAAGATGGTAGAATATAGCTGTAGCTTTTTTTCTCTATGTTCCTATGCACTTGATGGAACTATTCGATGTCAGTATCCCATTATACACATATGGACGTTGAGGGATAGAACAGGTGACTTGTTTAAGGTCACACGGAAAGACAGAGTCATTTGTATGATATATTGCCAAAGATAACAATACATGGCAAGCTAAAACAGAGAAGAAGTTAAATGGGCCTTTGAGTAGTAGACATAGTTAGTGCTAAATGATCACATCCCACACCACTTGCATATATCAAGGACAATCTATGTTTTTGGCAAAATTACAGAGTAACAGTCAAAGACTAGTTTTCATTACAGAATGATTAAAATAAAGATTATCTATTATACACACTTATGTCATGAGTGCTAAACTCCTGGCAACATCACAATCTCAACATCTGTTTTCTAAAGTTCTGTCAGATAATTCCTTCTGACAGCCACACTTTTTCTTCCCATCCAGACTTACAGTTGGTCAACAGGTTTTTTATTTTCTTTTGTTACTGGAAGTCTATAAAACACAAAATCCAGTCTTTCTTTGTCCTAAAAAATACATATTTACATTAAGAAAAAAATGTCTGAAGTCTTGTATGTCAACTGTTTTCAGATGTATTAGGAATGTTATATACCCCCATGCTCAGTATAAGACAAGTTTATATCTTTTTCACTCAAAATACAAAAAAATAGCAATTTGGATAGTCATAGGTACCTATTGTTACATTCAATCATCTACACAATATGCCACTCCCCAAAGTATATGACCATGTTTTCACCTGAGAAATACTGGTGTGATATATTTGCCATATAGAACTTCTGCATGGATGCAGCAGATGCACCGACAAAGTAAACAAAATATCGCAATGCATGCAAACAGGTCAGAAAGGTATCCTATCAATTGCTATCTGCACGTGGCTATATACGCTTTGCTTTCATTCTTTTTTTCTGCTTTCATTTTTTAATATTGGGTCAGTGAGTTGGCATGTGACTTCAAGAGTGTGGCTGGCAAAATTTAAGGAGAGACCTCAATGTAGGTGGCATTTTCAGCCCGAAGTACACTGTATTATACTTTTGAAAACTTTAGGAGGCTGACTGACCCTACGAAGTCAACTTTGGCCCCCTGTCATTCTTGGTTTGTGAGCATGTTCTTTATGTCCTTACACTTACTGAAGGGACTGTACCACAAGTAGACTGAAAATTCCAGTTTTGCCAATTACTAGAGCCCATAAGACTTTAAAACTTAAACTCCTGAGATTCCTTCGAAGAAACAAAGTCATGTAACTACCTTAGAAGTAACTGATGATGAAATATTTACTACAATTATAAATGAAAAAATGACAAAATCTATGCAAAATTGTTACATACAATTCAAAATGAAATTCATACTATTCATTCCCTATATTCAAGACAAATACCTTGACACATCATCACTAGGATGTGCTAAAGTCTAAATCACTGGTGAAAATCACTGAAAAGAAAAACACCTAATCGATTCTCCTTACTCACTTGAGAAACCCTTTGACAGGGTATGGTCTGGACTTGGGGATAAAATTTCCATAAACTTCAGTGGTAACAGAATTAAACTCTTTGGTCTAAATTAAAATAACGTTAGATAGTTTCTGCAAACTAACTTGCTTGACTTCATCTGAGGAGTAGCATAATAATCAACAAGAACAAAATTCCAGAATCTAACTTCAAATGCACAGAACTACTCTGGATCAACAAAACATTATAAGAATCCACACACAGATTCAGGACTACATATAATACTACATGGAATAGTCTGCCCAGGGAGGTGGTTGAGTCACCATCCCTGGAGGTGTTTAAGGTGAGGGTGGATGAGGTACTTAGGGGCATGATTTAGGGACTGGTGGGAATGGTTGGACTTGATGATCCGGTGGGTCTCTTCCAACCTGGTTATTCTGTGGTTCTGTGATAATTTGACATCCAGAGTATGCCTTTGCTTGTCTGTTTAGAGACATAATTTGGACTGTATAAAGGTAAAGACATTTTCCATATTTTTTAATCTCAGTGTTAGGGTTTCCTTTTTCAGCACTCCATATACACTACTCCTTGCCTCCAAACACACCAACTTTGCTGTTTCTATGCTTGGTGCTAATTGTACTGTTATCATAAATTGCTCACAGGAGCTCATATTCCCATTATAAATTCATTAAGAAAGAAATTAAGGCAGGTTCTTTGAATTTTAGTGTGATTTGTGTATTTAACTCTTTTGGTTTCCCTTGAATACACTAGCCTAAACAAATCATCTTAGGAATGGCTTATGGCTTCTACTGAAAATTCTGGTACTGAAATACTGTACCTACAGTGACAAGAAATCAAATTTCAAGGAATAAGAATAGCTGTAGGAAAACCTATTCTGTCCAGCCTTCTTTAGCATATTTATCGCCTTGTTATCTGACTTCTTATTCATGAAAGTCTCTGCCAATGGGTTCTATGTGCAACTTCCAAAATTTCCTTTGGAGAAGGTTATGCAAATAAGATTCCAGCTCAGATTTGATAAATAGGATATACCCTACTTGTCAGTATTTCCAAATAATCTCACGTTCCATCTAATTTACCACATATTGAAATTTTCTTCACAATTCAAAGAAGACAAATGTTAGTAGTTTGTGAATGATGATAGGACTGGGTTTTGATCCCTTAGTGAAAGTTGCCTTGGAAAGAAATGGCATTTGTCTTCCCAGTATCTGCTTTCTCTTATAAATCAGATGGATTGTAAACACACATTATCTACAAACTCAAGTACAGGACATAAATGTTTGTTAGCTGCTGTGTTTTACTGTTGACTGCTGGATTCTTATATTTAAACTCATCTAACAAGTGTTTGTGGTGTCTAGCACAATTTACAATCAAGCAGAAGAGACTAAAGCTGTTATCCATTTTTGAATGAGTTTTGCACTGAGAAATGCTTCTTTCCATTCTTGTGAGAAAAAATATGTTAAAAAGGCATCCATATGATATCCTCTTTCTGCTTTTTCCATATTTGAATTAGCTGCTATTAACAATAAAATCACATAAACCATGACGGTACAAAACATACTCCTGATAGGATTCTCTGCAGTTTGTCATCAGAAATCTCTTTGTTAAGGTAGTCTTTCTTGACTTGGCTTATCAAACTGGGAATATCTTGCATAAGCAGTAGTTTATTTAGAATCAGCCAAAATATATTTTACTCATTTTACTTAGGGAAATAGCCAGTGATAAACTTTGACACCCGTCTCGGTAACTGACTGCAGATGGAGAGGACCTCACCGGTTTTGGTTGATTAGCCAGCCATAGTCTAGTTTCTCTGGATAATAGCACCAGTTTGGAAAATAAAACCAAACCCCTCACTATTTTAAGTGGAACAGGTTGCCCAGAGAGGTTGTGGGTGCTCCATCCCTGGAGATGCACAAGGCCAGGTTGGACCAGGATTTGAGCAATCGGATCCAGTGGCAGGGGTCTGGAAACAGGTGGGGTTTAAGGCCCCTTCCACCCCAAGATATTCCATGATTTTATGGTGGGTAGGCGTTGTTTCCCTGCTCAGGTGATTTCCGTATTCAATACTTACTACACCAAAATACTTAACATACTTAGTGCTTACTAAACTGCAACTTGCTGGTTGTATGTCACAGCTGCAAAGAAGATTATTAAAACTATCTTTACTGCCAGGCCACAAAAATTTACACCTTTTTTGCTGCAAGAACAAGGAAGAGATGCCAGCAGAAATTATCCAGGATACTCAAGGAAAAAAACAACAGAGAACATGAAAAGGAACAACAATATGGCCTATGAATTATGTTTGGAAAAATGAAGTCAAGAATTGAGCAGAAGTGAAAACAAGAGGATGTGGAGGCAACGACAGGGCTGGAGCTGGGTGAGATACGGGTGGGTCAGGCTGTCCCTTTGGGACTTGTGGTGGGCTTCCCTCTCTTTTTGCGTGCAATAAAGACTTCTGCTCTGGCAAGGCTCTTTGCTGGTCGTTCAGCCTGATGAAGAGAAGGCTCCAAGACTTTATAGTGACCTTCCAGTACTTGAAGGGGCTACAGGAAAGCTGGGGAGGGGCTTTTTACAAAGGCTTGTAGTGATAGGATGAGGGGGAATGGCTTTAAATTGGAGAGGAAAAGATTTAGACTACACATAAGGAGGAATTTCTTCACCATGAGAGCAGTGAGGCCCTGGCCCAGGTTGCCCAGGGAAGCTGTGGCTGCCCCATCCCTGGAGGGGTTCAGGGCCAGGCTGGATGGGCCTTGGGCACCTGATCCAGTGGGAGGTGTCCCTGCCCATGGAGGGGGGGTTGGAATTAGATGATCTTTAAGGTCCCTTCCAACCCAAACTATTCTAGGATTCTCTTTTTAATACATACCGAGAAATGATGTTATACAGCTTGAGGGAGCAGGAGTGCAGAAACAGGTCGGTGAGGGCAGCGATGGCTCCTGCTTTCCGAGGGGGGTTCCCCTGCACCCTCACCCGGGCTGCTCTCTGCGAGGTTCCCCTCTCTCCGAGTGGGGGTCTCACCCCGTCGGGGGAGGCGTGTGGGCTCAGCACCACTGGGGGGGGCTCAGCACCTGGAAGGGTGGGCTCAGCACAAGGGGGAGTGTGGACTCAGCACCTGGAAAGGTGAGCTCAGACCCAGTACCTGGAGCAGGGCTGCACCCAGCACCTGGGGGTGGGTTTGGGTCAGCACCTGGGGGTGGGTGGGTTCAGCACAAGGGGGAGTGTGGGCTCAGCACCTGGAAAGGTGGGATCAGACCCAGCACCTGGAGTGGGGCTGGACCCAGCACCTGGGGCTAGGTGGGTTCAGCACAAGGGGGAGTGTGGACTCAGCACCTGGTGTGGGTGTGTTGGGGTCAGCACCAAGGGGGAGTGTGGACTCAGCACCTGGAAAGGTGAGCTCAGACCCAGCACCTGGGAGTGGGTTCGACCCAGGACCTGAAGCGGGGCAGAACCCAGCACCTGGGGATGGGCTGCAGTCAGCACCTGGGGATGAGTAGGTGGGTTCAGCACCAAGAAGTGTGGACTCAGCACCTGGAAAGGTGGGCTGAGACTCAGCACCTGGGGGTGGGTTGGACCCAGCACTTGGTGTGGGTGGGTTCAGCACAAGGGGGAGTGCGAGCTCAGCCCCTGGGGGTGGGTTCAGCGCAGGAGGGCAGCGGGCTCGGCCCCAGGCTGTGGACTCGGCCCCAGGAGGGGTGGGCTGAGCCCCCGGGGTGGGCTGGGCTCAGCACCGGGACTCCAGCATCGCTCCCCGCCCCCGCAGCCCCGTGCCCCCCCTCCCCTCCCTCCCCTCCCTCCCCTCCCTCCCTCCCTCCCCTCCCCTCCCGCCGTGGGAAACGGCGCGCGCGGCCGCGCGGATAAAGGCAGCGGCGCGCGGGGCTGGAGCGGCGGAGCGAGCACCGACAGACCGACCGGCGGATCCACCGACCCTCCCGGCGCTCCCAGAAAAGTTTGTGCTCGGCTGGGCGCGGGCGATGGGCGGGCGGAGGTAGCGGCGCCGGCCGAGCCCCCGAGGCATGGCGGGGGCGCTGCTCGGGGCGCTGCTCGGGGCGCTGCTCGGGGCGCTGCTCTGCCGAGGTGAGACCAGCCGCCCCCCCTCTTCTCTCCTCCTGCCTCTGCCTCCTCTCCCTCTCCTTCCCCCCCGTCCAGCCCCCCGCACCCCCCCCCCCCCCCCGCCTGCTTCTTATTTTATTCTTTTTTTCCTCTCGCGTCTTTCGAGTGGTAGCAAACCTTGACCAGAAAGAGAAACGGGGAAAGTTTCCTTCTGCCCGAGCGCTGAGGGTGTTTACGAATGGGTCTGAGTTATTGCGTTCTGTTAAAGGAGGTTCCTCTGCCCTAGTCCCACTCTGGGATGGGATTTGGGGGGCGCTGGGAGCCCCGGAGCATCCTCGCGCCGGAGCCGCCCCGGTACCTGGGCTGGCGAGGGGCTCGTTATCCTGAGTAGAGGGAACAGCCCAGGAGCGCGTTTGTCTGAGCAAAGGGGTCGTTTGAACGATCTGGTTTTGTTTGTGTTGGGTTTTCTTTTCTTTTTTTTTTCTTTTCTCTTCTTTTTTTCTTTTTTTTTTCATCCTTGAACTCCTGCCATCCCTTTGAACTGATGCAGGGATGCAAATCCTGCGTGAGCAAAGGGAGGTTTCTCTGCAGAGTTGTAGGTGACCTCCGTGGCTCGACACTTGTTGTTTTCTGGCTCAGACGGTGGGTATTTTCTAAACTCGTATCCGTCTCCCCCGTTGGGAGATGGGGGGAGGGATGGAGGCTTAATCTCCCTGCGATTCCTGCTGCTGATGCCATCCCTAGGAATAGAAAAAATAATTTTGCCTTTTATCCTGCTGGTATTGGTGGTGCTGTTTGACTGGCATAAGAAGAATACTAATAAAACACTCTTCATTGTTTAGTTCGGTCCAGTCCTGCCAGCCTCTCTCCCAGGGTAGTTGATTGTAGAGGCAGCTGTCAGATACACAGAAGTATCTCAAGAGTGAAACAAGGGCGGCATCAGTAGCGATTTATAAAGGGACTGCAAGCGCTACGCAAAGCAAAGTGCTTGGCAGAAAATTGTGTGGCCTCTTAATGCTGATCATCTTAATGTAGGACATTAAAATTAATGGACATCTGGGTGACTTGACGTGCTCTGAAAGTGCTGATGTAAAGAATCTAAAATCCGAGTTTCTGTTTTGATGGCTGCAGTCTGGAGGTGAGGATTGCATTAGCCTCATGCTCACCTTTGGAGACTGTGAGATCAAGGCTTGTGAAGGGGTCTGATGTTTTAGTGGGGCATCTTTGACAGTCACAAATGCATCTTCTCCAATAAGACCTCGTATTAGACTTTATGTGTTGAGTTAGGTGCTGATGTATGGGCATTTTCTATTTGAAAATACTTTTATAAGAGAAATACGTGGGTTATGCTGCTTCTTAGGAGTGAAAGTGCTACAGCGAGAGGTTATAAACAACCCAGCCTGGATAAGCCATTTTTCTCTGCTGGAACCAGGGTCAGTGTTGCCTCGGCCGTGCTGTAAAAAAGTCAGTAGCAGTAGCACGGCTACCACCACTACAGCAGCTGCTGGGGCTTCTGGGCTGTACTCTTTGAGGAGATTACTTTCCTTCAGGGAAGAAAAGCAGAGCTTCTGAGCAGAGAATTTGCCGCTCAGCATTGCTGGGCACCGTATGACTTAGAAAGGGGCTGGTTAATTAAACTTTATTAAATAAGGCGTTTGTATGGTTTCCTTGTGAGGCCTTAACAAGCGTTTCATTTGTGCTCCCCTTGTGTATTTGCACTCTTTTTGTTGGCGTGTTAGGATAGTGATTGTTCTTGAGAGCTGAAGTCCAACTAAATGAAAGTCACTTTATAGCTCGCAAGCGAAAACGTTTGTAAATGTGCTGAGAAACTTACTATTATAGACAAGTTGTCATTTGCTATTTAAAGACCTATATTTACTTCTCTGAACTCATTAGCATCTCTTATCAGGCCAGAATTTCTAAGAAAATTCTCCTGAAATGTTGCCTTAGGCTTCAGTGTGCCATTATGGTTATTATCTGGCTAATAATGTTAATTCATTCAGTCTCTAGAAGGAAGCTTGGCATTTCATTTAAGCCATGCCTCTAGTCAGACCAGGATGTATAAAAAGCCAGGGAGCAGATGTGCTTCTTGCATATAGGTAGGTGCAGGCACACGTTTTAAGTGTTTGGATGCCTGTTCCCTAGGTGGAGATGTGTGAAATCGTATTTGCATAAGTAAATCCCAAGTGTATATGCAGTCCTCTCAAGAAATGACCTTTTTTCAGCCAAGTGCTAATACATGTGCTTAAGCCTCTTTATAGGCAAGGGAAGGACTCATGAGTTTGAAGAAAGATTATTATTTCTTATTTTTTCTAAAAAATGTTTTCTTGAATTGGAGCATAAATGCAAGCCCAAGCATACAGATTTTCTTTATGATAATGCGTAAATAACTGGGAGTTTTCAGTTTCATACCGACTGCGAACTAGAACAAGAATCACAGAAACTGGGAATACAGAAACTACTGAGTCCTAAAAAAAAAGAATTTAAGGAGTTTAAGCTAGAGCATTGATTGATTGGCAGAAGAAACACATGTTCAAGGAAGCATTGGACATGAGCAGATATTAAAGGTGCATGGAGTTACTGGAATTTCAGGTACTTTAGTAGTATTTGAACACAAACCCAGTTGTGCATCTTAAGGTTGGTGCATCACCTGCTTTGGTTCTGCTCTTGTTTATGCCACAGTCACCTTGTGCCTGCTTGTTTTAGTTACTCTGTAGAAGATACCTTGACTTTCAATATTATTTCATTCTGAATTGAAACTCTTCAAGCACGATGTTCTTACATCTCACGTCCAATAGCATGGCATACCCTAGTTTTAAGGAAGACTTCCTAATTTTTTTTTTCTCAATTGTGTTGTGTTAGTGCTAGATAAGAACACAGCAGGGACTTGCATTATGTTAAATTATAGCTGCATGGAGTTCTAGAAGTAGCTAATTTCTCTTTGGGCTGTAACAGTTTAAAAATGGAGATAGTGCTATTGATATTCTAATTTGTTTTCATATTCAGTAGTAGATATTGAAGTTTATTAGAAACTGTACTTACCTAGTATAATACCCAGCAATTGTCTTATAAATGTCTGTTCAAGCATGCTTCTAAATATGTGACTGTGTGATATAAGATGCCATATGTGTAATTGCTTTTATGATGCATAAATACGTGTCTGGCTCTTGATTTGGGGAACTAGGTATTTGTATGAAATGAAGTAATAAACGCCACACCATTATTGGCAAACTAGGCTCATTGAGGTGAAAGGATAGGAAATTCATTGAGAACTGGGATTTAATTCTGTGCTTTTCTTAAGCACTACTGCCAAAGGAGTAGTTTAGTGCCCCTGGAAAGGTGGCTTGGAAGGAATAGCTAGAAAATCTGTGAATAATGTCAAATTTGTTAAAAGTGTTGGTATGCAATCTTTTCTGGGTCACTTTCAAGGTTATGCACTTCTGCAGTAAATATCCCTGAGTTATTTGTAACTGTGGTTGGGGTCACACCTGTTTAAGGCAGTTAGTCAAGAGACAAATGAAAGTTCGAAACCTTCGGAGTATGATCACACCATTGAAGAGGCATCAGAGACTTCTTGTGCTGAATTCTAGGTGTCTTTGGGGCTTTGGTAAAATCTTTGATTTACTTGTATACTTCATGCCAGTTTGTGCTGCAACACTGAGATTTTTGGCAGTAGTTCACATCTGGCAGGCTCTATTAGATGTGTCCTAGCTATTTTGAGTGACAAAAAAGCATATTATGATAAAAGATGCAGAAGTAAAATGGCAACAAGGTGAAAGAGCTGAAGTGTGTAAAGAGAGTAATTGAAAATCATCTAGTATGGATGTTAAAAAGCTAAACTGAGGATGTAAGAGAAAGTAAGCGCATACTGCATTTAAAACAATATTTGTCTACCAGTTGGAAGGAGGCATTTAGTGTATACAAGGTAGATTTGACACCAACGAGGAGAGTGGGTTTAAGTGAAGGAAAAGGTGTGTGGCAGGCATCGGACCTTGCCTCTCCTTCCAGGATTTGCTGTCTTGCCGGTGTTGTCAGTCATTTCTTTCTTTCTCTCCCTGTCTCTCACCTGCTGTGACTGTTCTTTCATCAGTGAAAGACTTGATCCTGGCTTGGCCACTCTGAGTGGGACCTTTTTATTTTCGTAAGAACTAAACACTGCAGTGATACAAATACAGATAATATCCTGCGATGTTATAAGTTGTTAATGTTCTTGGCTGAAATTTGGGTGCGCTGCCTTTTATAGCGATACGCGATAACTTTGTGGCCAGAAAACTTGCTTTGGTCTAGTTCAAACTGTTCCTGACTTGCTCTTAACAGGCCTGAGTCCTCTATATTTTATTCAGTCTTCCTTACAGACTCAGTACCCTAGCAAAACAGTTTCACAGTGTTCAGCTCTTCAAGCAGTTGTACTGTTTTGTGTTCTGTGGACTGGCTCAGGCTCTAGTGACAGATGTGACCCCTTTGAAACGGGGACGGACAAATGGTGCATTGAAAGTTCATAGCTTCTGCAGTCTCCTCACTTAGAGGTATCTGGTGAAAGCCTGCGGATGCATCTTGCTTTAGAAATAATTTCAGTTCAGTAGTGCCTGTGTCTGTTTTAGTTAGCAAATGGAAATACTCTCTCCTTTATCTATTTGTTCACGTTTTTTGGGTCAATACACAGCCTCAGGTCACCATTTTTCTTTTCGACTCCATCTAGTGAAATGACCCAGTGAGTCTACTCTTCTGTTTTCTTTGCTATTTTAAAGCATATTAATCTGTTGAGCTTGAATTCCATAAACAAAGTGTCATCCCCATCACTAAAATTACAGGCATCTTCGCAGCACTGGTCAATTAGGCAAACTTTTCTTTAGGGAAGTACATTTTGGCTAAGTGGTTCTTTGCCACGACACTTAAGAAGTGTGCTAATGTCTTACTGTTACATCACTGACATCTTGGGTGAGTAACTTCGTGCTCGGAGACAACCTTTTCTGGCACTTCCTTTTCTTGAATAGCAGAGATCGTATTAATCGTAGTTCCACTGCCATTATCGAAAGTGTTTTATTACAACTGCGCAGTTTTAGCAGCTGGGCAGATGTAAACAGCTACATGACTCTCCTTAAGTGGACTATTCTTTTATTATGTGCTGCAGAAAGAATTTAATCTATTCTTGTCATCTGCTAGTGTTACAGGTGTCACCTGCAAAGTCAAGTGCCTTTTGTTAACTGTCTCTTCTCATGTAACATCTTTGGTTTTCTTCTACAATGGTTGTATAATCTCTACAATTTTGTGGAAGGACAGTGTGAAATAATAAGAACTTTTATGATAAATACATTGATGTTTGTTGCTACCAGAATTTCTGCGTTTTGTGCTTTTAGTTGTATGTTCCTCTTTAAGATCAGAAAGCACAAACCTGCTGCCAGGGAGGCTGTCGATGAATTGCCCTTTTCAATAATAAGAAGCAAATACTAAAGCCTCAAAACAGCGGTTGGGAATTCGACATTTATAGGAAAGCTTTGAAGTTAAGAAAGAATGTAAAAGGGGGGAAGCTTGCCTAATTATGAAAAAAGACTTTGAAACAAGTTTGTGCTTTTGGATGGAACAAATCCTTAATGGTCTCCTGAGCACATCTAAATTCAGGTTTCTTGTGCATGAAGAGGAAATCTTAAGTAAGTAAAAGGTAAGCTGATACCCCATAACACTGATGCAACAGAGGGGCTGATCCACTCGATTCTGCTTATTAACTGCAACATACAATCAGAATACAGGTGTTGAAATACTCCCAATACTTCCAATGTTGTTTTATTTATGTAATTGCTGTATTTTCCTGCTTGATAAAATTTTTCTACTCGGCAGTTCTTCATTTCAAAGTATTTTCAAAACTGATGAAATTCACAGAACAGTTTAGTTCTTAAATTGTGCTCGCATCAGAAATTTCTGGAGATAATTAAATGTTTCATGATGTTAACTATTTAATGTAAAATTATCATTTTGACTTCTAGTAAATATATTCAAATCCAAATACAAACTGATGATAGCACAGATTCTCTACAGAGCACTTCATTAGTCTTTTTCGATAATATTGTTTTGATATTAAAAACATGAACCAGCTCTTTGTAAATGCAGTGGAAAGAATTATCATTCCAAGTGATTACTGAAAAGTGTTTTGACTTTACGTAACGATTTAATTTTTTTTCTTCTGATTGAGAATGAGAATAAACTTCAAAATGTTGATTTCTGTCTTTGTGAAATTCCGTTTTTCCAACCAGTTGTGTTGCCTGAGGGTGCGTTTCCTCTGCAGCTTCAGCCAATGTAAATTGATGCTGCCAGGTTTCTGCCCTCTCCCAAACTGAGCAACTCTCTTTTCGAGCCAACTTTGGCAAGCCTCTGATTCCTCTGTAAGCTGCTTCGGGGAGATGAAGCACTTAAAAGACTTTTTTTTGGTTTTTAAAAATTTATTTTTTTATAAGAGTTAACTTTGCATCACCTTGGGATCATCTGACTGCTTGTATAAGCGAAAAAGGATGGGCCCACGTGGGGGAAGGATGGCTTAAATACTGCAGACAGCCCCGTGCTTGCAGCGGTATGGCTTTAATTTTTTCATGGGATGCTATAGTTAAAAAAAAATATATATATTGTTATGGGAGTTGCTTACATTATATATCCAGTGCAGGATATTAAACACTGAGAGGTTAGAGAACATGAGAGGAACTTGGTAAACTACACAGCTTTGATTTCTCTATTGGCTGGTTTTTTTCTCATTTTGCTGATTCTGTATCATTTTGAACAAAGAAAAAGGAGTCTTACCTTTATGCATCACCGTTTCCTCATTCAAGTAGAATGCAATTTTGAAGCTTAAGATAAAACAATTTCCTGAATTCAAACCAAATACACATGATCACCACCCCCTACAAAACAGAAGAAGCCTCAAATCTAACTTTCTTCCACTAGTATTACAAACAGGACTGGTAGCAGTGGTTCTTAGTAGAATTGATGTTAAAAGAGTTTGGCTTTAGTTTCTTATCAACTCCCCAACCATAAACTGTTTCAGCTAAAATATTCCATGCTGAATATCTGCCCCAGATTGAATACATTTTTTCTTTTCCAAAACTTCAGCGAGGAGTTCAGCAGTTTACAAGAACAGAGCTAGTGGAGGCGAGGGAAACTGAATTTTCCTTTGTTTGAAAATAGTTGCTGACCACTTCTTTGAGAAGCACTGGTACCCCAATGAAACTTCCAGGAGGAGACTTGGGAGATTGCTGAGAAAACAGTCCACGGTTGATTTGATGGGATGTCAAGTGAGCAACATTTGAAAGAATGAATTTGCTTATGACAAGGAAAGACTTGATGTGTCCTTAGAGCTAAATTCTATGAGAACTGCTATGCACTGGGCATAGGGCATCTGTTTTCCTTGCAATTACACGTCTTCATTGCTAAAGTCTCGCTTGTGCAAAGTGTAAGAGGTGTTGGTAGGGGACGGTGTCCATCCTTGTGCTCTCTGTGCTCCATCACCTTCCTGAGGTGCAGGGGGTGAATTCTGGAAGGGGGAACTGCCTGACCGGAGTGAAGAGAGGGCAAAGCTGGAGAGAAACAGACACGAGGGGAATTGGGCAGGCAAGCGTGGACAGGAATCTGAGGACAAGTGAGAAGGAGTGTCAGGCTTCTGGGTAAGGAGGAAGAAGTCTAATTGGGGTAAGAGTGAATATGGAAGGGGATTTGGTGGAAAAAGTGAGGATGAGGGTTTGCAGAAAGGTGAGAACCTTGGGAGAAAAATACTGAGGAAAGGTCAAGGCTAGGTAAGAGGGACAAATTACTGGAAACGTATTGGGGAGCGTGTATGCATTTGGGTTATGAACTGGTGGAAAAAAGGACTAGTTTAAGTGAAATGGATGTAGAAATACACAGCTGCTAGAGTATGGGCTTTTTTTTTTTTTTGTGACAGCTTGGGATGTAAAATGCTTTCATGTAGTATAAATGTGGTGTATCAGGAGGAGAAATAGTTGGACAGAGAGGATGCAGGGCTGCTGTAACATCTCCTGCTCCATTGCTCATTGTCACTGGGTAGAATCTTCCTTTTGCCATCTGTAGGTATGGAGACAGGCCTAACTGTTTTCTGGTTTAATTAATTATCTTAATTATCTTAATTCTTGTTGTCTGCAGCTGAATTACCCTGTCAATCATTGTACAATGCCATTACTTGCATGGAGGCAGTGAAACTGAGCTGCCCAAGGGTCTGTGTTTACTGGGCTGCTGCAATGTGTATGCTATCTATGCTCTCATTTCCAGCATTTGCTTGGTTGGTGGTGTGTATGCGCTGGGGAGAAGGTAATTATGCTGTATCTGTCTTTATTCTTTTAAACCTGACTCATTTTTGCATGACCTGATGCGGTGATTTTTTTTTTTTTTCCTTTTTGATTTTGTATCTCTAGAAAGGTCCAGAATATTTGTTTCTGCTCTGTTGAATCAAATGACTTATCGCTCTGCTGGCCTGAAATAAAGAGTAGCAAATATAAGAATTAACTACTGTGGAGAAGGTAATATAGTATTGACTTCTCAGTACCTGTTAATTTTCGCTGATCAGAACATCAGAGAGGAGGGAGGTTAAATCTGGATGCCCCTTAGTGGGGGCGAATGCCTGCTTGTGACTAGCATTAGCCTGAAAACTCATGAGAGTTTCAGTTTTGCAACAGATTATGTGGAGAAACTTGTAGAGGAACAATTTATATTCCATTTCTGTTATATTTCCTAGTAACCTTAGGTTGTTATTCTTCATATTTCTGCATTTTTAATGATGATTTTAATTTAGGATTAATTTCTTACCCACTTTGCTCATCTGGTGGGTTCTCTGAAACTTGATGAAGTGTTTCACAGCTCCAGGTGTGCAGTATTGAACAGTTTACTTGGAAAAGATGCTTCTCTACACATGTAGCTGTAATTTGGGATGTGGTCTTGAGTCATGCAGAGTATGGGTAGTACAGTTTGAAAAAGAATCTACTTTTTCTGGAGACAGCATCTGTGCTATAAAATGCTTGCTCAGTGAATTTCTATGTGACGCAATCCGGCACTAGTAGCCAAAGAGAAATAGGTAAAGCGTGTGCCTTTCTGAAAAGGTGATGCAACTTCACATAAGTTTGTGATTATTCTTGACTGACCTCATGTGGCTATCCTGGTAAGTCTGTATTGTATCTCTTTGAATCTTAGTCTTTTAGATTACAAGCTTACTATTTGAAAAAAAGAAAAGTGTTTTATTTGGCAGAGTGACTGATCATTGTATTTTCCATCCTATAGGCATTCAAAAGAAGTCTTTTATGAGACATGTTATTGAGCTCATACTGTTTCAAATGCCTTTGTGCTTATGTTGTCCATAATCATCCCATTGGCAATTTCAGAAGGAAATCTGTTAAAAGAATTCAGAAATACAGAACTCTCTTCCCATATACTTGTTTAGCATGCTCTCATGTCATTCTATCTCAGTGAGAAATGGGACTTTTTTTAATAAGAACAAGAAATTGTAAGTAGAGTTTCCTGTTTTCTTTAACTCTCTCTTCATCTGTTTTGCAAATGTGAAGGCTTAGGTAGCCTCTCAGATTTAGTTTGTTCGTCTGTAAGATGGGAGTGACTGTAGTGATTGATTACCTTTTTATTATCATAATATGGGTAGAAAAAAAAATTTTTTTTTGGCATAGTAGTGCAAGTTTTTTACAATAGCATCTGCAACTGATTGGATAGTAATAATTAATTCATATCACTGTTTCACTTTTACTCAGGGGAAAAAAACCACTCCAACACAAGATCAGTACCATGTGATGGTTGATGGTACTCAGCAATTCACTGGACGTGCTCATTAGTGTATGGAGTCAGTATGAAAATATGACTAATCTGTTGTGCTTTAGAACGTCAGTGAGGTAGTAAAAGGAATTTTTTTTTCAATTGTGTGTGATGCAATGCAATTAGTATATTTTTTATTTTTTTTCTTTGCAGTGTCAAAAGCAGCCTGGAGTTAAAAGGATGGTGGTTACTGGTCTTGAAAGACAAACACTGGTCTGAAAACACCTACAGCACAGTGTCCATCTGGAAGGTCTTACTTTATTACACTATACAGTTATTCAAAGGACCATAGATTCATGGTGTTGCCTTGGCTATTTCACAGCTTAAAGTTGCATATGACTATATTTCAGGTTCAAAGCTTCACAAGTCCTCAGAGCTTCAGGCCTCCATTGAACTTTAGTCTTGGTTTTGAAAATTCATTTAGAATTAAATTAGCTGTAGTGACGAAACTGTGGCACTTTAATAGGAATCATCAGATGACATTTAAGTGCAGTAATGTCAGAACTGGTTTGAGGAAGAATCATGCCTTTAGGTGATTTTGTCCAGGAAAGTCACAAAATGGAAATAGCTTATTTGGCGAGTGTATTGTTTTGGCTTTGTTTTATTTGGGGAGAGGAAAAGGATCCACTTCTGCTAGTAGCATAGACGTATAAAGTCGTAGTTGAATCTACTGTTCTGAGTGCCTATAGCAATTTTGTCTCCTGACCTGGACCCTGAAATGGATCTCTAAACTTTCTGTATTCAATCAAACTAACAGTTGTACAAACCCACCCACTTAAACTTTAGGAGTGTTCTGACCTTTCTTGTACATTGTGGCTCTTGCAGCTACTCTCTTCACCTATCAGTTAAGAGGGTATTAAGCTGAAGCCTTGGTTCACCAGTGCGTATTCATTTTTCTTGGCTTTCTGTAGTACATTATTTTATGACTGTGGACTGTTCTGAAATTAAGAAATGTGTTCCCATGATCACAGAAAAAGAAGTGCTTCCAGGGAGTGATTTTGATTGCTGTGATGTCTTGATTGCAAAAGGGCCTTTATTCTTCTAACATCAAAGTCTTGGACAAGTAAGGTCCACTTTCAGATACCTCAGTTATGTGGATGAATCGAGGTGTGGGTGTCCGAAGTTGTAAACACACAACAGAAAAATTTCCTGAGTTTGAAAAAAAGATGAAACACACCATTTAATATTTCTATGCATTAAATGTTGAAGGACCTAGGTGGAAAGCTCCCTTTTCTATTACCTGCCCTCTATTTTGTGGATTTGGTTATCCACATCTGTGACTCTTAATGTATGTCATCTGACCTTCCACATGCTTAGAAAATGAATTGTGGGTTGCCAGCCTATGCTTGTGTTAATTTCCAATTATCTTTGAACGAAGAAACTTGGTTTTATATTGACATTTAAATTCTGTATTAACATGGCACGAAAGTAAAGAGCAGTCTACATAAGTACAGGGTGAATATGACCCCTCTCATACTTTGTAATTTTTAATTTCTCACCACGCTTCAGATTTTAGCTCCTCTTAACTGAAAATGGAATCAAACAGTGTAAGCCTTTGGGAAACTGTTTTGAAGAAACAGAAAATGCAAACCACATGGTATACTCATAATGTGAAGACTTAGTGAAGAAATCTTTCTTTATTGGAAAAATGAACTCTGGTGGGTTTATGAAGCAACATTTCAAAGCAGTTTGAGATGAAAGGTCTATGGTCTAATTCATTGCATATGTGATATTTCCTAGTGGATCAGTGTTATATTGAAAAAGAAGTCAGGGCAGTGCAGTAAAATTGAGAGGGTTTTTTTTTTCCTGTCTGAATTAGTTGTCCAAAACAAGTTTAATCACAATTTTCTGTCTTAAAGTGGCAGATACTTATATATCAGATAATCACTCCTAGATTGTGTTCAACACTCTTCACTATAATAACCATTTAAATGGGACTTTACTGTAACAGTTTTAGCTGAAGTGTTCCATGCTGCATGTTTTCTGACTGATTTGGGAAAGTTTCTGTGAAGGGGTTCAGTTGTTTCTGAGAACAAAGCTAACTAGAAATCCTGAGTTCTAGCCAGCTAGAATAATTTCTGTGAGCAGCACCAGTTGAGTTAAATCCTGTAATTTTCAGTTAGAGGCAAACATGGATGGTGCCTTAATCTCTCTTTCTGAAGTGATGATGTATGAATGCTAGCGTTCATTTTTACTCAGCAAGATTCAGGACTGCAGATAACTCCTGCAAACATGTCCCTGCATTAAAAAAGTCACATTAAAAAAAAAAGAGGATAAAATATTTTTGAAGCTGTATAGCTCTTGGTCTAATTCCATGAAAAGTCTATTCAAAGTTGCCAGGCTTCCAAGTCTGAAAATTGAGTTTAGTCTGCTCTTAACGCAGAATTGAGAGGGTGGCAGCAGCATTATTCTGAGATGCTTGTCTTAGTGGAGCACGCTGCATCTCAGACAGCAGAGCTGCACACGGATTTTCTTGGGTGTGTTCCTCTTTAACGTAAGCCCTCACGGACCCAGTTTCCAGGGCAAAAGCTGTGGAGCCGCAGAGGCTCTTGCACGCATGCAGAAAAGGAGGAGGATGCCATCTCGGGGCATGACAAGGGTTAAGGAACAGGTGGTTATTACGGGACTGCTGTCTCCTTTCGTACACAGGATGGATGGTTTCCGGGGGAAAAAAAATCCCAGTTTTTGTACTGAAGGAGGTTATTGTCTGTGAACTTCTGCTTCATTTGTTACAGAAGCTGGAAGGTGTGTAGATGGAACAGGCTCAGCGTGAGTTTGACTTCTGAATCTATGCAGAGAGGACCTTTGGCATTTTTGAATATAAACAGCCTCTGTGCCTGTCACTGCTTCTCATGCTCGGTGTTGGTGACAGCATCATAAAACATATATTTTTAATAGCCCTTCAAAGACCACAATATCATCCTCGTGAGCCAAATGTGAACTACAGAAGGAAGATAGGCAGAGGATATCTGGGCACTTTATGTTACCACTAAACTTCCCTTGGCATTCAGGACTCTGTTTTTCTTTATCTTTACTTGTTGTAGCCAGAAACGCTGCCTAAATTTGCAGGTTAACTTGTATATCGTGAAAGGAGCAAAGATTATAGAAAGATAAGAAGGAGTTTAGTAATACTCTGGGGAATATATTCTGGAATTATAGTCTGGTTTTGTTCCTGTGCTATACTTGGGGGGAAAAAAAGGCAATTTTTTTGTTATGCTTTCATATATTTTTATAGCTGTGCCTAACGTAAGCAAGAGATTTGCTCAGAACTTACATTAATACTGTATTCTTTGAAAAACTGGGCCACAGGTTTTCTATATTGGGCATCTGTATTAGCAGATGCTTCTGAGAGTGTAGTTACTAATTTTGCTGTGCTGCACTTCACCCTTTAAAATTATAGAGAATTCTGTTCTAGGAAAGTTGTCGTGTGAGTAAGTGCATTAGTATTTTCGAAGTGTTCTGTGCAGTATGATAATCTGCATAAGAAGTTTATCATAATTCTGGTAATTCAGTGCAACAGTTAAATATTGTGTCCTGAAATAACGCATACATAATGATAAAGAAATTGTGAGCAGCTGTCCAGACTGTTAGCCTTAGGCAGAAGTTCTCTGGAAGAAATAATATGTCCTGAAAGGCTGTATCTTAATGCATATGTATGTGGGATGAATCAAGTTTAAGTCTGGATTTCCTTATTACTTTTTTAGTGCTTTCCTTGGCAAACAACCTTCTCTTTTGTAAAGGAACTTTCTGGCTCATTGTAGGCTATTCCTGCTGCTTTTAATATCCTTTGAGATTGATTCATGAGGTGCCAACATCTTGAGCCGTGGAAAAAAGAGTAAGAATCCTGAAGACAGACCCTAGATACATTTTGCACTCAGACTCTTTCAGTGCCTCTTTGATCTGAAAGAGAAATCTTGAGATTCAAAGAACCTTTACTATCAATTAAGGCCCTCAATTCAATAAGTTCTATTTTGATTAAAAATTTAACATATATAAAGACAGTGTATAGGTCAGGTTTATGGGAATGATGTTTTGGGAAACTAATAGGTTTCTTGGGTAACATTTGAACGTGTCGGCAAGTGATAACTAGTTAGAGAAAATGCTCTGTGGGTACACACTCAAGAATATTTTTATATTAGTGACCTTAATATGGTTAATATCCTGGTGTAGGATAGGTCAATGTGTGTTTCCATTTCACTAGCTAACAGTTCATCACAGAAGAATGAAGTTGTGCGGAAACAAAAGAAAATGGAAGTGATGGAGTTCAGTGGAAGGGTGTTAGGGTATCTGGCACATCTGTAGGACATGGTGGTGGACCCACAATGCAGCCAGCTTGGAGCAGTGCATGATTTGAAAATCTACCAGCCACAGAGGTCATGGGAAGAAGGACCTGGGACTTTCTGGCTTCTTTTCATTAGGTATTTGAACAGAGTGCAAGGAAAAAATGAAAATCAAAGCAATGCTTCCCTGTAGACCAGCCAAGTGGCAACATTTATGACCTGCTGTATGTACTCTGAGTTGTTTCAGAAGTATCTCTGATTTAGAAATGCTTTTATAAGACTGCTTTCAGTTGAGATGGAGCAGCAGAAACTTACACAAATAAATGATGAGACTTGTCTCTTAACTGTATAACTTTACTGACCTGCATGAAAAATGGTAAAGGCTTTTCATGGTTGTAGCCTGAAAAGTTAGGATTGAAAGGAATTGGATCATGTGGCAGTACAGATGTCAAAGCTGCAACTCAAGGCTTGCTCTTGCTAAGGTCAGTAATCTTGGTATTGAACTTGCAGCTAATACCGTGCAGTGGCAGTGGCTTCTTACCTTAAAGTTCAATTAATGTTTCTGTTCTATAATAATTCTTTGTTATCTTTTAGCAGGTCAGTTAGTGGATTCTTTTCAGCTGATTGCAATTTCTAACTGAAATGTGCTATTGTCATGTTTTAGCCCCACCTGGAGAAGTTCAGCAGCTAAAACTGTGCATTTGAGCCTCCAAAATCCCTTCTGCTTCCCAGCCCCTCAGGGAAGGCAGCAAGAGAAATGAGAGGAAAAAGACTTGTGGGTTGGAAACTAGAACTACAGCTTTAATCAAATAGTAATGATGATAATGAAAATAATTAGAAAGTAATAATATACACAGATATGAGATCACACCCGCAGCCCACCCCTCGATGACGATACATCACCACAAGTGCTGCAGAGCAGACACAAGGAAATGAGTCCATGGCTGGGAGGGACCTGGGCTCAGGAAATGGATTCAGGAACGCATGGATCTGGGCTTAGGAGCAACCAGGCAGACGAAGTCTTCACTGGATGTTGGCCATCACAGAAGAGAGTGAGAACCTCTTGATTTCTCAATTTATACAGCATATAACATACATGGGATGGATTCCTCTGTTGGTCAGTTTAGGGTCTCCTGCCCTATTCCCCCATCCTTGGAGGTGCAGCTCCTTTTCTGGCAGCTTGGAGATGGCCATGGTTAAGTATGCCAGTTCCCTCTGTAATCACCATAGAGAAGAACGCAGTCTCAAAAACATGCAGTTATATTTCAGAGAGATGAAGTTACTTACAGCAACTGAGTTAGTCACGAAACACTCTAGTTTATTTTACACCACTTATTTAAGGGCTGCGTTATATAAGAGGAGGAGGACCAAGTTCTATGCCTGAAAGACCACACTGCACAGTGATTGAGACCATCTGAGATCTGACTTCTGAACTTCTCTGGAAGCACCCTTGATTATAGGAAGTGCAGAAGGAGAAGCTAATATGAATGCATAGATTTAATGGCATCAATCTGTGCAGGCATTTATCAGTTCCTACTTTATTACATTCCATGGTATCACACTGCGTGATTCGACATGTTACAGAAAAGGCTGAACGTGTTCAAGGTCAAGAATGGTACTGACCTGTGTGATTGATAAGAACATTATGAGAACCTCTCCCAGTTTTTGATCTGATGTAAGGCTTCTACAACAGAGCAGTCCCACTCCCTCTAAGATCTTTGTAAATATTCCCAATTAAGCTATTAAGAATGAAGTAGGGAGGATCTATTTGCACATGTTTGAATGTAGTGGTTACTGTTTTGAGAATGTCTTTGCTGCTGTGTCAAGAAGTTTCTTACAGTTAGTGCACAAAATAAAACTTTTCTTTGAATATTGAAGTGGTAATTTCCTTCGGTGGGTAGCAGAAATAGAGTAATAAGACATTCCATTAATTACTTCATTTTTTTTCCAAAATGGGGGAAGTATTAAGTGTTTAGAGTAAAAATCAGAAGTGCCTTTTTTTTTTTCTTCTCCCAAGACCTTGAGAAGTCTATTCAATGTCTACAGAATTCCTGGATATTTCTGAGAGTGTCGTGTCAGTCCCTTACATGATGATGTTTTCATCTGTTTACTTATGTATCACCAGCAAACTGCAATGCAGGCTATTCCTTAGCTGATGTATCAGGCTTTTATCCTCATATCCCTCTTGCAACATGGCTTACTTAAAAAGAAAAAATGTTTTGTAGACTCTCTGGTTTTCACTGTGTGAATATAGGCCAGTTGTTTGTAGTTCTGATGGCTTGTTTCTGGAACCTGTTTCCTCAGGAAACGTATTCTCTCACTTCTTCTCCACTATAAATGTCATCCAGTTTAAAAAGAAAGAAAATCTAAGGAAATGATGGTGTTGAAATAATTGTAACTTGAGAAGAGAAATATTTGGTTTAGACAGCACAGCAGTCCCGACTGTATTTCAGAAGCACAAGATTTCCTTCAATAAGCAGAAGTGACCTGGAGGGTTACTCATAAGTTCATTGAGTGGTGTGATATCACAGAGACTGGACGCATCATGGTATATTATTAAACCCAGACTGAAATCCAGAATTTTAATGCAGACAGTGAACCTAGGTGCTCTGCTTCATTGAAGTCTGGGAGGTGATCTGCAAAGCACATGAGACTGTCTGCTGTGTACATAGAACATCTCAGTATATCACCAAAACAACATCAGGCAGCTCAATTGGCTGCTCTTCCGACTCAGACAGGCTGCCCACATCCAGACTAGGAGATTCATCTGCAAAACGTGCTGTGCTTCTTGCCAATCCCCAGACCTGCTTAAGACCTGTGTGGATACAGCCAGTGAGCTCCCTTAGGTATGAAGGTGAGTCTACCAGTTCCATGCCATGGGTGCCAGGTGCAGGTTTGGGTTCCGGCCAGATTGTCCTTGACAGGACAAAGTTTATTGACTCTTGTTTTATACTCTGCTTGTTTTTTTTAAATGTGACCATTATGTTGGCTGAGTGCCCATAGTAAATTATTTTTATGTACTTAATCCATTCTCAATGAAAAGACCAATCCATTAAGGTTTCTGCACTAAAAACTGTATCTCATTATGTGTTCTTATGGTGTATGACATCAGTAGAATGCCACGAGTTAATTACATTCTTAATTACAGCTTTGTATTGAATTAGGGAACTATTATAGATAGAATAATTGAAAACCTGCTGAGATCACGTCTGGTAACATCTAATTGTGTCCCATGATTTCTTTCCCCCTAAACTTTAAATAAAAACTGGTATTTCATTTAGCATGGTTTTAATTAATTGACCTGAGAAATGTAATTAGAGCTGAGGCAACAGACCAACTATCTTAAAACAATCACTCAGAAATTAATCACGTTTTGGGGAACAATTAACAGTTTCCAGAGCAGGAGCTGTTCTGCTGCATTTCTGGAAAATCCTTGAGCAGGCACAGTTGTAGAAAGCGCTTGCTGCTCTTCGAAGTGAAGAAAGATTTGAATGTTTAGAGACATTCACAGTCCTCTCTCAGCCTAAGAAAACTTGATATCCTTGCAGCTTCAGGCATCAGAAACCTAAGAGTGGCAGAGGAAGAGAACTGAGAACCGGAGACTTTCCTGAGTATTGGGAAGGACAGGGCATGGCTGTATTGTACCAGGAGTGGACGAGGTAACTGGTGACCTCAGGAGCTGAGTTCTTCCCTAGCTTTTCTTGACTCCAGCAGAATTACCTACAAGCTGCCAAGAGCAGAAAAGTTTCAGCTTGTCATTGGTGAAAAAGGGTTGCAAGTTAGACTTCTTGAACTTTCTGCCCAATTCCCATCTGCCTATATGCATATGGCAGATTTTTTGGAAAGCTGGTTTGCTGTCTACCATCCAAAGAGCACTATTGCAGGTAACAGGAGAAAATGTTACCTCTTTTCTCTATTTCTGAATGTGTTTAGACCATTCTTGCCCTTAATATCAAGACTAAGTAGCTAGCTAAATTAGGCAGGTCGTGGTAGTAAGAATCAGTTAATAGGCCCATACATGGGGCATCTTTTTTCCTTCTGTTTGAGGAAAATCTTGTCTTTGATCTTATATGGAATTCACTGGATTTGAAAGAAGTTATCTAAGGAGAAAATGCTACTGAATGGTGTTTTCAGTGGCAGAATTTCTGAGGCTGATGTCTAATCAAAAGATTTGATTCTTGCTCTCTTTTTTTGCTTTCCTTTTGCAGACACGTTGAAAGTTGTTTGGGGTTTTGTGTGTTTTTTTTAAATGGACATTATTACTGTATTTTTCCATTGGTTTTTTTTCCATAGAGGCAAAGTCTCTCTTATAAATCAACCTGCAACAAAGCAGCATTTCCTCTGTGCAGCCTGAGTTAGAGAATCTGACTCTTCCGTTTGATATCTTTAAAGTTAAAGGCCACATGGACCTGCCTGCACATAAATATACACATGGTTTGTTTATAAATGGAGAGCATATGCAAGGATAAAACTGCTGTGTGAGAGCAGGCTTAAGAGATCTCTCTGTGCTTGGACACAAGCAGAAAAACAGTGGGTACATCAACTGAGAAGTGGCTGGCAGCCGTAGCGCAGAGAATGGAGGGAATGTTTGCCTAAAAGACTAGATTGTGTCAGGCGTGACTAAGCAGGAATTTTAGCTAAAATGCATTAGCAAATTGAATGCTTAGAGGAAAATGAGAACGTTCGTGGTCTTATCTTTGCTCGCTTGAGACTGGATTTGATTTTTAACGTAAAGATCAATGGAAAGGGGAAAGGAAGTTCTGCAGAGCGTTGCTGACTTTTTAGGAATGCTGATATAGTTGACTGTTGAATATTTTGCTATGGCTGTTTGCATTCCTTCTGGAATACACATACCTTTTAATAGCCGTGTAGCCCAGTGGAGCGCTGGGCTGTCAGTCAGTCAGTAAAATACTTTAATTACGCTCATGCACTAGACAGACCCAATGAGAGAAAGGGTGAGACTGGATAAAGGGAGTGCACTTCAAGCTTACTTTCTAGCCATCCAAAGGATGGTGAAGGATAATAATAGCCAGGACTTATGCTTTCTTTCTCCATGAATGACATTGCTTATGAAAAGAGTTGTTGGGATGCACATGCTTTGCAGGTCCTGCTCTCTTAGAAATCTGTGGGTGTATGGAAATGGCCAGTGTGAAGTGATAACTTCATGAAGTAAGTTATTCAGCAGGTGAGATAGTGTGGTGAGAGAGTGGAAGAGACTTCTTCCCCGTGGTGTAGGACCTTCATGTGCTTATGACAGACTGAGATGGTATTTTTCTTAACCTCTTTTCCTCCTTTCAATCCCTTTCCATTTCTTGGTGTGCCATTTTTACCTTTTTCTGTGTTTTGATATCAAAAGTACTTTCTCCCAAGTAAAGGTCTTTAATGGTTAAATTGTGCTCATGTTGAATAAATGACAACCCCTGTTGCTATAACATTTCTGAAAAGCTGTCTGTTAATTAATAAACAGGTAGGAAACTTTGCTGAAATATATGACCCTACCTGCTTGATCTTTTATTCACTTTTCCTTTTATGGGCCACTGTGTTCTTTGTTCATTAACTTTCTCATATTGTCCTTATTGGGTATGTATGCAAATTGACAAACGAATCACCATATTCATGTTTCTGTCATCTGGCTAAGCTGAGCATCTGGGCAAGCAGAGCACTGCTGCTCTGGCAAGGTTTTGGGATGTTTTGGAATGTAGAAAAGAGGCTGCTGGAGGCTCACAAACTAGGTAAATGGTAATTCTGCCACTTTATATTCTCAAAAATGTGGGAAATAGAGGACTTAACAGTGAAGCGGACATGCTGTGGTTAAGAAAAATAATAGGTATTGGAACTAGAAACCATTACTTGTCACAGACTTAGTGCACCCAGGCTAGTGTAGGGTGAATAATTTCCATTATATCACTGGATAGAGCTGAGATGGAGGTGAATAGCTTGTCTTTGTACTAGGAATAGCATTGGAGTAGTATTGCAGAAAGCAGTTGGTGGGAAGCAATATTAGAAACCTCATGCAAAGCCTGCCTGTGGGACTCGCATTTCCAGAAAATGCTCATCTTCCCTTCTAAGTCAGGAAATATATCATAAGAGTATTGGTTATGCACAAAGAATGTGTTGAAGACCCAGAAAATTCCGCATCGAGATTAAATTTACGTCCGAGCTGCTTGCATATAATCAATGTTGCGGTGAGCTTTTGGGGACAAGAAAGGTGAACAGTATTGGTGAATTTAGTAAACCTGATTTTTCCTTGTCATGTCATTTCTGGAAGATTCTTTCTCTGGAAGGCTGTAGGACTGGGCACACAGAATGAACTGACACTCATGGGTAACCATCTTTCTTCTCATCTCCCTCCAGTTTTGCTTAAGCCTTCTATTTTTTAGTGATAATACAAAATGATGTACGAGCTTGGACAGCAGCCAGGTGTCAGCACATGGCAGAAGGTTTTAATTCTGCTTTTAGAAACTAGATAAGTGGTGTGCTAATATAAGCTAATATAAGCACAACCTCTCCTCACAGCTGGAGTGAAGATGATCGTGACACTGCCACGTCGTAGTGTTTTGTTAAAGCTCTAATTACTACAGCTGTCTCTGTAACATGCTGTCTCAGTGTTAAAACATATATTTGATTATATGCAATGACAGAGAAACTAGATGGTATTAAGTCATTGTGAAGCTTTTTATGTCTTGATTATGTATGTTTTTTTCCCTCTTGAGTTCATATTCTGACACTGCTCAGGATATGTAATTGCTGTTGTCCTTTTCCATCCTCCCTCTCCATTTCAAGATTGAAAGCTGTGTTTGAGTAACCAACAGGTTATGCATTTAGCGGCTTCCTCCAAGATTTCCTAATTTCTTCAGATGCATTGCAGCCACAAACTGTGCCCAGGACAACCTGATTATACTGTATTATATGCATTCTGATATGAAGACATCTCCTGGTTTCGGTGAAGAAACTCAAACAAAAGTGCCTTTGGATGCACAAATGGACTGAAATTGGTGGTTTTAACATTAACTGCAGTAGTGCTTTTTAGCCTTCTCTCTCATTCTCTACAAATTTTAACCTCTTCCACTCTTCTGTGACACAAGTCTGTGCTTGAATATATGTGTGATCCTCTTTGGTACAGGGTAAAAGCTGCTTTCTTTTATGGCTTCTAAATTTTTTTTTTTTTTTAAATGTGGGATTACTATAATGTCTTTTAGGGAGATCAGTGAAAAGGAAGTGACCATCTTTCTGTTCTGTTATGGAACATGGGGATTTCTTCGCTATGATATGACAATTCCAGATCTTTTAGTCATTTGATGCATTTTTAACGTTGAGAAATTTTAGAATCTGAGTCTGGATTTGCACAACAGTGCTGTTTTGAACGAATCAAAACACTGAATTGCAAAGGTCTGGCTATTGCGGCTCTAGATGGGTGCGTATAAAATCACACTGCACTGTGCGCTGAGTTAGCTGCTGTGATACAGGACAAAGCTGCGACAGTGCACTCGGAAGTGGTCTCGGTGAGTCCTTTGCCAGGCTGCTGTTTGCCAGCTGAATTTAGTACTCTCGCTCCCTTGATCAATGAATAGATTTTCTTCAGCTCCTCTCTTAGTTTTTTGGTTTCCTCTCCAGCCTTTTTTTCCTGTGGAAGATGAAATCTATCACAGGGGCTTAGATTTATTAACTGCTGCCTGAGTCACTTTGTGTGATGGCAGAGCAGGAGAGGAACTGATTGTATCTTTAGAACTAGCTGAACAGAAAGGCTTTGGATAATTCTGTAGATTTTTAAGATGTTGGGTTGGCCTAAATGTTTGATGTGAAAGCTGCAAAGACTGAATAGTTAAGGCCCTATTCTGCCCTTACTTGTACCCATGCGTATCTCTAAATTTTCACATTTGAATGAAAAAGTAATTCTGCATCTATCTCTCACTCCCTCTTTTTTCCACCTCTCCCCTACTCAGATTGCACAGAGTTGGTATTCTCTCTTCCAGCAACTGGTTAGCATCTAGGGAATAGTGCCAGGTACGTAGGGGTGGGGGAAGGCAGTGTGCAAGGGGAAGGAGTGGATCCAAGCAGCGTGCAGCACATCATTCCCTGTTCATCACCAGTCGTCTTATGGATACCCCTGAATTAACAGATCATTTCACATCTGACAGCTCAGAATTTGAGCTTTGCTACTCCACTTCATCTTGCTACCCCCATCTATTGGAAATAGTCCTCTCCTCCAGCTCCGTCCCTCCCCTGGCAGAATCTGTATTTCCCTCTTCCACCTCACTGTATGATCTGCCATTTAAAAATTTATTTTTTTTTCCTGGGCACACCTGCAGTTATGGTAGTAACCTCATATGCTGAGAGCACTTTGTCAAGGGCAGTGATCCTTCCTGTAGCTGAGCGTGGGGCAAGAAGATGAAGACTGAAGGAACACAGGGGACTCCAATTCCATGCTAGTGAGGTATCTGCCACCAGTTGGAGATCAAAATCTACATGATGTTAAAATTACATGGTAACTGCTAACGGAACTTCTGCATAGATGAATACCTTTTTTGCTTGCATGTGACACAACTGCATGGGGTATGGAAATTTTGTCTGTTGGCCGCCTGGAGATTCCCAAACAGGACTTCTACTCAATCGTGTCGAAGTACCTGATCATCTGCCAGTTCCTCCTGATTCTTTACTAGGTGCATAGCATGAAACAAACCGTGAGAAGAGGGTCGGTGTGTTATTTGTAAGGCCTCCGAAAATATAACATTGATACTTACTGGCAGTCATTTCCATTTGATTGGGCTATCAATACCAGCAAAAAGAGCTTGCATATTCCAGCATACCTGGAATACAGGTATTACAGTTTTTGGTAAAAGACTGTTTCAGTGCTGTCTCTTTAAAAATGACAGCTAAATGCTATTCTTACCATGATCCTATTTGCCATCTGTGACAGTGGTGGAACCAGGAACTATTCAGTCAAGGTAAGAAGCTCACTCAGACTGGGATTTACTTTTTACAGTCCCAAGTGTAATGCATTCATTAGTGAAGTCTAAATTCAGTGTGGGAAGGACTGTGTTGGTCTACTCTGTTCCCTTAGAGTATTTCATTAGTGAGTGCTTTTCACAGTTACATGTGTAGCTAAGCTGTGGGTTTCGTCTGTGCTAAGTGGATTCTAGTTATTCCCCTGACCTTCAGCTTCTCTTTCAGAAGTTGATGCATCAAGGACTGTCCTTTGGTGCAGTTCTAAGGAAGGTCTCTCTTAGTCTGGGTAACTAGGCAGCTCACCAGCATGACTGGACTGGATAATATAGTTGGCAAATCCTGTGCAACCCAGACGAGGTATTGGTCAGCGTCAGTGGAGATTGTTTAGATGGTCAGCAGATGTATTTTTCTTATTGGCTCTTCCACATGGTGACTCGGGAGGGTGAGAGTGTTAGCTGAATTGCTTCAGGCTAATTGTATTAGTAGTAGCCAAACAGTAGCACGATTTGCCTTTCGCCTCTCAGCCAGCCCTTCGTGACAGGGGCTTTCATGCCGTGTAAGCCAGGGCTTTGTATCCTGATAAGTTTGAAAGTGGGATCTGGAGAGATGCTAAGTATCCACCTCACCAAATTGCCAAGTACAGGAAGCTGTTAAAAAAGCTCTCCTGGAATTGGTTAGAAGGGCTCTTTGGACGCGCTCAGTAGTTACAGGGAGGCTGTCATTGATAATTAACCATTCAGATACATTGAACTGTGGTACTGATGTATGGCATGATATGGCCAGATATAGGACGATGTGGAATGTTGTCTGGGAGGGTTCTCTCAAATGTCACTTGCAAGAAAATTAAGCTGATAACTGTAGTTCTGAGACAAGATATAAGCTGAGCATCTAGGTTGCAATGTGTTCTGTTATGACCTCTGTCCAGCCACGGCAAGGAAACAAGGGCATCAATGTGCAGTGGACAAAAGAATTTGTTGATAGTAGAAGATGTGGAGGCATTTCTACCTCTGAAAAGCCTAGAGGACTTTTTATAGTGGCTTTGAAGGGCACAGCAGTTGCTGTGATGATTCACTACTTTTGCCAATTTGTAGTTGAAAGGTGGCCTCTCTATATTCCAACAGATTGATGGTTCTAAGGAAAGCAAATTTAAGTTCTTCTTTAATCCTTTTTTTCTTAAGTAAGAGCATTGCATTTCTCCCAACTGTGCAGAAGGTGAATCTGATTGCTTTCAGTTGTTCCTTTGTGGAATTCATTTATGTTACCTCACAGTAACTGAGGAAATGGCTGACTTTTTCACTTTACTTTTGTTAGTACTGATTGACATATAAGGTCCCTCTTGATCTTTTATGAAATGGAATCATGTTATTCAGGAGAAGGAGGGAGGAGCAAAAATCTTTTTAAGGTTTTTCCCTCTCACTGCCTGAATTAACTTTTTTTAATCATTCTTGTCCAATTAAATATTTGCTTACGTTTAATAAAATCACTGTGAATATAATCAGCATGCTGGGAAATGGTGGAGCTCAAGAAGCTCATAATGAATCTGTACAGCTTTGGAGTTCATACTGGAAGGTAGTGAGCTCTGAGAGAGGGTGTGTTGGGAATCCTGGATTCAGAGAGAGCCTGTGGGTGAAAGGCTAGATCCAAGTGATCCTTTGGAATAAGGCTTATGACATACTGGTTGTTCCTCATCTGATACTTGAGTATAAAGTAAAACCGAAAATGGAGTGAGTGTGCTTTAAGTGTTGCATTAGACAGTGTAAATTTGCTATGGAAGTCATTATCCTCTTCCTTTTCTAAGAGAATGAGGCTTCGTTTTCCTTTACTGTAATCAAGATACATTATGTCAGAGAAAGCAGTACATTAATTTATATGTTTGCTTTGGCATTTCTTACGCCAAAAATACATACTCAAACTGTATTCCTGACTTTTTTCCCTTTGCTCCTTCAATTTCTGCAAAAAATACTTTGTGTGTGCATGTCGCGTGTGAATTCAAAGCATGTATGTGTGTGAATATACATGTAAAAACGTATTTGTGAACTGCTTCTGTGTCTGACTTACATTTGGCACACACAGTTTTGTGTGTAGTAAGGTGCCAAGGATGCTACCTCAGGTTCGTTTGCTTAATGATGCACTGGTTTATAACCAGTAGGGATGAGGAATTGGAGGGTTGCTTTTAAGCTCGATGACAGATTGCCAGGGGAACAAGGGCTCTAAAGCCATTCATTTGGTGATCCTCTGGGGAGAACCAGGCATCCATCCAGCTGAGTCAGCCGTAGCAGTAGTGTGGAGAAACCTTCCAGCTAGCCAGCCATTTAGAAAATGTGCTACCTGCTTCTGGGGATTAATTTAGCTAATCAGGTTAGTTTAGCGAGCGTCAAGAAGAGAACTGACCAAGTGGCTGTGAGAGAAAGTAGACCGTGTAAAGGAGAAACAACTGGTGACAAATAAGTATATTAACTAGTGTTTTTGTGAATGTCATTTCAAGTTATAAAAAAATAGCACTATATTTTATTCTAGTGCAGTCGCACCTTCATGTTAATACCTGTATGTGGATCAATTTGGAATGGTGAAGGGTCATGTACTGGTTTTGACTCCACTTCCTCCCAGCTTCTGTTGCTTCCTTTCATGTTGTTTTCTGTACTGTTAACCACCCCTCATCAATTACCCCCTTCTCACCTTCTTTGAAGGCTCATGAGCTCCAAGAAAGCTCCGGATACTTTCACCCTACGAATCCTGGAAACACCTGTATTTGTATCCCTTGTCAGTTCTTTCTATCCTGCTTTTGTTAGGAAGAGCTGGGCCAGCTCAGCTGCAGGCAGAGGGGAGGGGGCCTGGGGGAGAATTTCCAAACTAAGGAGAGGGATGCTCAGAAATGGGCTTATGAACTCACTGAAAACCGAACATAAAAACTGGATTCCTAATGGCATCGAACCCGTGATTTATTTCTTTTCAGAAGGAAAGGGAGAGACAAGAGATGTATGCTATCGAGACAGAGCCTCGTTTATCAGAATTGTCTGTAAAGCACTGTGTATAATTAAAATGCCACAAAAGTTTAGCTGGAGTAAAAAATATGATATCTCTTGTTAATATTGAAGGAGCCCTTTAACTCATACCAATCGAGAATCTGAAGTTGTATAAAAGACTGTTAATGAAGAAAACGCTCAAAAGCTGGGTATTTTTAGTGCATTATTTTTAGTGGAAGAAGCCTTTGTTTCATTGCTGATGACAGTATTTAAGCACTAGCAGTAATAGTGATTAAGAAAATGAACTCATTCATGCAGTTACATTTTCCACTCTAAGTGACTTGAACCTATTTTCAGTGAAATTCTTTGCTAACTTGCGAAATGAGATGGCAGTGTTCTTTGTTATACCGAGTAGCCTATTTTACCATGACAGTTTCAATCAGAATCTATATAGAATACTGTACATTTTAGAAGTATCTTAAGTGTTTTATTAATACTAAGGAAGCTCCCCTTTTCCCCTGAGATCTTTGAGTTGCTTTACTTTCAAACATTTACCTATTTTGTGACATCTTCATTACTTAACATTCTGTAGGAGACTAATTGCATTAGCTCAAATGTTTTGTGCTTTGAGGAATTAGCCGTTAAATAGCAAGGACTTAAAATCTTCTTTGATTGATTACATGTAACTGTCTGAATTGCAACAGTAATTCAATGCAACAGCGGTCGCTTATGAGGTGCAAAGTAATTTATCCTGCTAATAAAACATCGTTGTACCCTTGCGAGGAGGAAATATTAAATTCATGCTTGTTATTGTGTATTTTCATATCTTAATTCTGTTCAAAATTTGGCTGTAATACAAAAAATATTGAATCGCATCTTTTCATGAAGATGACTTCGAAATCCTTTGCAGTGGAAGAAAATCAAGACAAAGAGCTGACAACCAGAAGTTGTATTCTGTGAATGTAAATAGCTTCTGCACCATAATTAGTGATTTTCTAGGGCTGGACTGGAGGCCCTGTATTTTCATGGGAAAATCCGTTTGATGTGTACCATCCCTAATTTCTGCAGTAGTGAATAACCAGGCTCTAATTCTGCTGTAATGAACCATGTGTTAATGCTACAGCCTTCTGTCCAGCCAGAAGCCAAAACACCATGTCTGACTTTGTAATGAATCTTGCAGTCGTCTTGTTGACTCCATGGGTAGGCTTTTGTTCCAAATCTGTCCTCAAATATCACTAGTTTTCATTGAGACATACAATGCATCCTACATTTGTGCTTGGTTTTGCTCAATTTGCCAACTTTCCTGGAAAGCGTGAATACTTCAGGGAATTTTTTGTCTTGTTTCCTTGTTAGTTTTGGAACAGTGGACTTTAAAACAGTGGAAATTACTAGAGCTGTTTATTTTCTACAGTACACATTGTGGGTTTTTTGAAGCTGTGTGTCACACATGACTAACACCGAAGTGAATGTTTGCTGTGTATCTCTAGGTGGAAAGATTTATTCTAGCCGCTCCTGATTTCTTTGTAATTCCCAGTTTCTTGGTAACTTAATAGTGAACACATAAACAGTTGTTTCTGTGTTCTGGTCAGTAACTTTTGCATGTTTGTTTTTGCCTTAAATTTATTTGTTTCCTGCTCCCAAGTTGGTTGATTATTGGTTTGGTTTTATTTTAGCTTTGGTTTAAAACCTGTAAATTGAACACACAGTTTTGCATGGGTGCAGTTAGACCTGGGAAGATATTGATGGAGTTCAGAGGCTGTTTGGTATTGAGGATTATTTATTCAAATTGTATTCAAATGCATAGAGCCTAAGTAAGTGAAATCCCTTCTCCCCTGCATAAAAAGCACACGTGAGACACATTCTGTTGCACTAATACACTACAGTAAGTCCTGCAGTGGCCAGAGCAATGTTCTTCAAGCAAGTGGTTTCAGTCAGCAGATCTGCGTTCGGTATTTTGACAATGATGGCTATATTGTAGTTCCCCTGAAAGGACCATCTTTGCGGCTGGAAGAGACCTTGCATGTGCATACATCCAAAGCTTATATTTTATGGGTTATGAACCAATGCAAAGATTGGAATCGGTTGCATGGAAGTCTTTTTTTAGTGCCTCCCACAGGTTGTACACCAATATGCGATACTAAACCAATGTCCATTGTAAATATTGGTCTATAAAATAGGTTTTACGTGAGTTCCTTTGATTTTCAGGCATGTTTTACATACAGAGAGTCTAACGCAATTCAAGTGAGCACTTGGAGCACTTGTATTCTTTGTCTGCACAGCTTCTCCCTATTAGCATCGTTGTTACTCCGGAGAGTACAGTGTTCATTCATTGCATCTCAGTGTGGCAGTCAAAGAATTAATTACTCTGAGAAGGGACAGGCCTCTTCTAAAGAGTTTCACAACTTCAGCTTTTAATGGATCTCTCTCCCCTGCTGAGGCTGCACCACAGCTTGTCAAAGCATTCGCGGTGGCTCCACGGGTCAGTGGCTCCCAATGGAGAGACTGTGTTAGAGGAACCGTGACACTGGTTCCTAAGGCTGATTTACTTGGAGTTGGGGGGAGTGAAGGAACAGGGAGAAGGGAAATTGTAAGCCCTTGAGTCATTGTTCCCAGGAAACAGATCATTTTTTTTTTAATTCTCATTTAAGAGAAATACTTTATTTAAGCACATTATTTGCACGCTCAAGCGCTAGTTCACTGGTTGCTTCCGAAGCTGTGATTGCCTCTGTGCCCTGCCCGCAGTCCTGCTGGATGTTTGTTTCATTATCTAATGTCACTTATTGATTTCTATTAAAAACTTGTCAGCATTGATTTTTCTAAAGCACCCTCGGAAATGCATTCTGACCCTTTTTTATGTTGAATCCACTGCGGAGTCTCCCACTGAATCACTCTAAAGCAGGATTATTTTCTGACTAAGAAATGTTGATTAAATATTTTGATGTATGAGTGGTTAAGACTGCTTTAAGAACAAAGCATGCCACGGGGAAATGAACTGAGACAAGGGAAAAGCTGAAAGGGAGGCTGCTATAAAACAGGCACTTTGTCCATTCATGCATTGTTATTTAAAATTATTGATGTAAATCAGCTGAGGGATCTGATCCTGTGTATTAGCATCCGTTCACACACCAGGTAGTATTGATATGATGTTGGTATAAGAAAGGAAATGTTATTTTAAAACACAGTTAAATGTGAATACAGGCAAGTACTGTTTCTTATCTTGCTCGTTATCGTGAGTTTTCTGGACGCCTGATCTATTTGTTCATTAAGTTTTAAAATGCTGACAGTCACAGCACTTAAATCGATCAGCTGGTTTTACCATGTGCCTGTGTTATTTCCTGCTCTCCTCCCATGGCTCATTGTGCTTAGTTTTCATATTTGAAAAAAATCGATTAGACATGCATAGTGATGAGCAATGACATGGGAATGATGTTGTGTGGACCTTTAGAGTAATCGTAGCCTGTGGTTGCCGGACACTGAGCACGCGCCTCCAGGACTTGAGTCTATACTCCTGCATTGCTTTACACCAGGACTTCACAGAACTGAAGTTCAGTGACTGGAAAGTTCTGATACTGGTGAACTGGCTGTTGAATTTTGAAACTGTGGCCTGGTTTATATAGCAGTGGGCTGTAGATATCCAAATCCTGACTGAAAACAGGAAAAGTCTTTTAAAGCCTGCTTTATGTGCATTTCTTTCTAAGAATGAACAAGCTGGTTTCCTTATCATTTTGAATTGCCACCCGCCAGCAATCTGGATTTTGAGTAAATAATTTCTTCCTTGTTTTTTTCTCTAGGTTCCTGTATTTTGTGGCAGAAAACATGATTGTAGGTTTCTGTACAGCAGATTCTAATCTTTCGGAGAAACGCTGCGTTCACTGGCCTTGTTTGACTGGCTTGGGTAGATTTATGAAGAGAAATTGAGCATCCAATTTGTTGAGGGGGAAAATGAACTTGAGGTGTATACCTGCTACTATTGCATCTCTTACATTTTGCACTGCAAATGATTTGCATGAGAATATGTTACTTGAACAGGAGTAATGTGGCTAAAACTGATAAGGTAGAGCAGAGTGTGTTCCCAGCTGGTGGAAACAACTCTGGTGTTGCTGGAATATAGTGCTGGCTACCGCTTAGTCAGCAAAGTGCATCAAGTTAACTGATACACTTATGGGAAGAAAAAGTACCTTTGGAAGAAAGGAACGTTCATAAACTCATAAACAGTGTGAATTAACAACTCTGTGCATGGAAATCTCCAACTTCATGAGATTCGTACCTTGTCCTAATATTCCTTCTTTTAAGTCTGGGGGAAAAATGCAATTGGAGCCTCTTGGTGGAGGGTGTTTGTGCTTTTTAAAACGCAATTCTGACCAGGTGTGGCTTGTGTCATCTGCATTACAAAGCTGTAGAGCACAAAGCTCCTGACTCAGTTGTACCATGGTGTCTGTTGCAGCAGTTCTTGACCTTTTGATCACAGTTATGTACACTCGAAGGGGAAAAAACTTTGAGTGCCTTTCCATTCACACCTCAGAAGATGGCTCTAAAACCTCTCTGCACTGAGTTCACAGGTGCCTTATCTTTTCTCCCTGTTCTCAGAGTGCACTGTAATTTTTCTTTGTTTGTTTATCTCCCATTGCTGCCTCTTTTGCCAGGGCTTGTTCTTAAGCCTTTTCTTTCCTCTTCTAATCTGTGTTCATTACATTCATTGTACTCTTAGTGCTATTAATGCTTCCTGTCCTGCAGCACTGTAGATTTTTAGGATAGACATCCTTTCAAATACTTGCTTGATTCCCCAAGGGTTTGAGGAAGCATCTGTTTAAAAGTGAGACCAGCTGATCCATACGGTGCTGCTCAAAGCCCACTTACATCCTCCACCTCTGGCAGGTACGTAGGTCTCTAAAAGCAGCGAGACTGCATAATGCAAGAGCTTCTACAACAGCTCCAACTCCTTACCTCTTCGTGGTACAACCAGCCTATAAACTTAGCTATTGTTGCGCAAAGCTGGGATAGAGGAATGGCTGAGCGGTCTATCAAATACAGTGTCTGAGCTCTGGAGGTGGCCTTTTTCAAATGCCCCTGAGGAATGCAGAAGAAACCCCCTAACGTGCCCAGCCAATTGTGCAACTCTGTGCGATCCGGCTGGAGGGAGGGGGCTGGATTTCTTCCTGACCCCCACCTGTCAGTCAGCTTAGCCCTGAAGGATAAGCTGATCTTTTGAAGTCAGGGCTTAAAATTGTTGAGTCTGGAGGGCATTTCTAATAGGTTACTGGGTTAGCAAGGAAAAGCACTGGTAGTGTGCATGTTATCAGATTTGCTTTGATCAGATATTGTAGTGTTGTGCACGCACACACATGAATTTGATAGCTACTATTTAACGCTTACCTGTGCTGCCAGTATTGCTGAATCAGAACCAGAGGGTGCACGATACAGTCCTCTCCATGAGCAGGCAGATCAGAGAGCTTTTTCCAGAGGTGGTGGCTAATGAAGAAGTTCTTTTTACTCACAAAACAATGAAGGATCAACGCATGAACTCTGATTTCCTCTGTAAGCGTGTTGAGCTGTGCGTGTGTGTGTATGTGTCTGTGGTGTGCGTGTGTGTATATATATATTTGTGTGTATAATGCTAGGAGGCTGCCCCGATTTTGAGGCTCAAGTGCTATTGAACTACACATAATGAAATCAGAAACTGGCACAAACCTACCCAGAGCAATGCAGTGAAAATGCGACGCCTTAAGGGGAAACACCACCTCCTTCAACCCTCAAACAGCCATTCCATATATCTTCTCTCTCTTTTGGTTTTAGTGTTGTTGTAAAAAGCCCAGGCCTGCTTTAAAAACCTGAAACTTTCTCTTACAATGGCCAGGGCTGAGCTTTGAGGCACTGCCACAACTCATTGTCTGCAGAAGAACCCTCGCTGGGAAGGCTGTGATTTATATCAGCCTGCCTGTCACAGGGTGAAAGGAATGCCCAGTTTTTCATTTTGATCAAATGTTAGGTTTGAAAACCACCCACTGCTGTAAACTCTGTTGGAGTGGGGAGATGAGATGGAGCACATTGCATGCTTTGTTGCTGAGATAGTGTTTTAAGGCTGTCTGGATCTGTTTCCCATTGCGGAGGGCAGAGAGGAAAGATGTGGATTGTAAAAAAGGAAAACTAAACTGAGTGCTCTTTCATCTTTCTTTCTTCCTTCTTTCATGAATAAGAAAATGGCATGAGAGCAGTTGAAGAATATATATACTCCCTTCAGTAAAGACACTGAAGAGGGCAAAATCCTTGGTGTAATTCATTTAGAGCATGAGTAGATGAACCTGCAGAGAAGATAGGGGTTAAATTTGCCAAGGCAACCACCAGAGATAATCACCTAGCTCCTACTGACATCTGATGGACCTGCTTTTATGCCTAAAACTGTGTGTAACACCAGAACGATTTTGTTCTGTGATTGGATTTAATTTCTTTCATCAGATTTCATCAGTTCCCTCTCTTTTTTTTTTTGCTGTCCATTCAGCAGCTTACACGTGAACTTTCCTTTCTGAAAGGGTGGGTGCCAATACAATTCTAGAATCACAATATCCTCCCCACTTAAAATGCACAATAGTTTCTGTGACTCTTTCTTGTTTTGACTGTGTTGACAACAGCACATCGAACTTTCTCTGGTTTCAAGTTTCATCACAAATTTCCGATTTGGACTACCCTTAAGGTACAAAAGCATCTGATCTGAATTTGTGGCTTTGAATTTAAATGACATTCGGTTTCTGATCTGTCTTAGATTGGTTCTCATTTTGACTGAATTTCATGATGTAAAATCACACTTTTACCTCATTAATAACATTTTTACCTCAGTAATTCTAGTGTTTACCTGTCCTAAAATGAGTAATAAAAAGAAATAAATCTGAGATTCTAATTAGAGTTTGGAGTAGTCCTTTCTAAGATTATATTAAGTAAAAACTCTAGTAAGCCCTTAACAAGCACATGTATTAAGAACATAAGTTCTGTGCTGTTGAGCCTGGCAGTAAAATCATGATCTTCAAAAAGTCTGTATGATGCTAGCAAGTAATTTTTGTGGGTATGGGTTCAGTACTATGAGTAAGAAAAACTTCCCATCTTATCTGCCTCTGCTGTCTTTACATTTGTAAATGTAAAATAGAAGATGTAGCTAATTCCACTGCTATGCCGCACAGGCTGTGTAACTGTGGGCGAATCATGCCTGTGTTCACCTGGTACACGGAGGGATATTTGGTCTCACAGAGATGCTTTGAAACGAAGCATGTTCAAGATTAGAATATTACGGCAAATAATATTTGACAGTGGCAAAAGAAAAAAAATCTAGTGTTTTTTATACTTATATTTGATCAATTCTTCAGGTCAAAGCAAATTTAAAGGCCATCTGGGCTATGACTCCATCGACTTATATGAACCAGAATCAGATGCAATTCATGTATTTCTGTGGTCTGACCCCTTAGAATTCTCTGGTCAAGGTGTTAGGAAGGGAGAGAAGCACAGAGATTTGCTATGATTGTTGTGCGTCTGTCTTAAAATAAAACAAAATGCTGTCAACAGCTGACCAGAAGACTACTGTTTTTCAGGTTTTTTTAATAACATTTTTGGACATGAGTAACAAACTGAAATGCACCTTTCGAAATCCTAAATGCCACATCTGAATATTTTAAAGGCCATTAATATGGGTGTTGAAGTAAATTATTCCCTGTCCCCGCTGTGAAATAATAAGCTCTCTTTTTAATGATAGGGCTGAACTAAAACTCTAGTTGTTATTTTCTGAATATAATTTAAAAACTGTGATTTTTTTTCCCCTCTTTTTCTTTTTATCTGTAGATTATCCCTTTGCTGTTGTATTTCCAGGCATAAGGAGAGAGTTATCCTGTGGCCACGCAATTCTCATCCCAGTTGGGAATGACTAAAAGACTCACTGATTACAGTACCTAACAGTGCTCTGTAAAGGTGGTTTGTGAATCTGGAAAAAAAAAAAGGGGTCTGTTTCAGCAGGGCATGGAAGGCTGAGTTTTTTAACATCATGCTACTAGTAATTCCCAGCTGGAATGTGTTAACTGCAGCCGTTATTGTTAGAAATGGCAAACATCAGGTAACGCTGCACTGTGGAGCTGGAAATGATTCTCAGACAGCTCTTTCAGCTTTTGCCTCTGAAACCTACATCCTGTATTTTTCCTCATAAGGTTCAGGTTTGGATTTCTTCTTTTTTTGGCATTAACTTTGTGCTTGTTATGTTTAACACAGGACTTACTAGTGGGCGGAGTACTAAATGCCAACATTCTGAGGGTTTTATTGAGTGGTTTTGTCAGAAATATGGTTTTAGGGTAACGTTTGGTTCCTCTCTATTATTTCCATAATGTGCCTGTGCCTCTGGTATCAAAGCCTGGTTGAGCTCTGACAGGTATGCACATTATCTCTGAACCTGTATTGCAGATAAGGAGTTTTGAGTTTGAATTTACAGCCCTTAATTTTAAAAGCCATTCAAAAAACTCCATGAGACTTCTATTAGTGAGAATTCTCTTGCTAGTAAGAGTCAAGGCCTCCTAAGTAAGGGCTGCAGTGTGTGTCTGAGTAGGGATGCTTTTAGAACCGTCTTCCCAGTTTCTGCAATAAAAGTTTGCACAGTGATCTTGTGCCGTCAGTAAGATCATTCCTATTTGACCAAAGGAGATTATAAAAGAAAAAATACAATGTAGGCTCATTTACAATACTCTGTATTAAGTAAAATGAGTTGGAAACTTAGCAGTTCTGCTTTTTATTATAAGCTCATATATAAATGCAGCATTTCTGTCACTGAACTCAATCATCTTTGTGTCTTGTCTTATTTCTCTCATTTGTGGGCCTTCCAAAAGAAATTCACAGAAAAACTGAAAAAAGGAAAAACCCGTGAAATCGATACAATAATAGACTATTTATACAAGCTTAAAACTGGATTATTGTTTACTATTAATATACCTAATCCAAATACGTACATCTGGTTCCTTGATACTGGGTTAAAATGGTAATACTGACTATACCAGAGCAAGTCATAGAAAAGAACAACTTCTGAATTTATTATAGTTATCTTTGACTAAGTAGCTGGTGTAAATAGCTGGAGGGGTAAGCTCTGATCTCTGTAAGACTGGAATTTGTTTAGCAGGGGTCTTATTGATGACGTTCCCTCCTACTCCTAAGTTTTGTTGGATTTGTTGCAGATGTTTTACAGAGTAGAAAAGGAGTCCTTCTGAAACACAGGCTCTGAAGAGGCTGGGGGCAAGAGCGCAAATTCTTTTTAATCCCCATTTGTAAAAATAATTTGCAGATGAAGGATTTCAGACCAGAAAGAGGGGCTGAAATCTGAAATGTATGGCCCCCATGTGGGACTCATACAGAGCAGCTGAACAAAATGCTTCATCTCAAAAAGCCACTGCATGGCTTCTTTCTCTGTTCTCAGGGTGATGATGAAGAAGAAAAAAGATGATGATTTTGCAGCTGATTAATCACTGGGAAACAGTAATCACCAGTGGTATGTTTTGGATCATTATTCAGGGACTTTCAGACAGAAATAAACCGGAGAACTACAACAGTAGCTTTCTCTAATTATTTTTCTGTGCTCAGTCCTACTGCATGTATTGAGTAAACCATTTCTCTTCTTCCAATTTATAGTCAATGATCTCTGGGGCACAGATTCAAAACATCCTGCAGAGTTTATTCTGAAAGCTGACTTCATGAGAGCATATTTATGTCTTCAAAAGAGGCTATTTATTGTGAAATTAATTCAGACTCTAAAATCGTAGCTAGGGTTTTATGGCACACTTAAATGTATATATCTGCTGGAAAAATATTTTGAGATAGATCTGTACCATGTGTAAATTGGCACAGCCTCTCTAGAGCTGAAAGAAACTGAGCTGATTTACACCCGCTGAAGTTGGACCTCTTTGATTTTTCTTTTCTCTTCCATGTGTATAATGCACTCGGAAAGAAGACAACCCTCTTTAATCTGTGAAGAATTTAGACACTAATCAAGCACTAAAGAGGCACCATGCCGAGGCTGAGAGCTAAAATCCCAAGGATGAAATCAAGTAATTGCTTTATCTCTTTCTTTTCAGACATCTAGAGAGAAGCTTAAAGGCAAAACTAAAAGTAAATGAATGAATCTAGCCAAGTGGATTTAGCAGTGGATGGAAAACAGCAGCAAATAGGTGACATTCAATGCAGCTTTACAAAGGCTGGCACTAGGCAACACCAGCATTCAGGCATCAGTGTGGTTTTCTCTGATTTGGTAAGTGCTATAAGCACCCAAATCTAGGGAAAACTTAGGGGAAAAGCAGTTAACTCTCTGTAATTTCTCTGAAATTCCTGTATGTGCCCAGAACCTGAACAATTGCAGTGCTGATGTAGGGATTTTTTTTATGGATATAATTTGAGAGACTCATACTCTCACAAAGAACAAAGTAAAAAAATCTAGGGGAGGAAAAGCAGGGAAGTGTCGCGCATTTTTGTTTAAATGAACTATTGAGTCTGTGTAACAACCTGACCATTTTATAATTACATTCCATTGCAGCCGGTGGTTCGTGCTTGCTACTGAGTGGGATCTATTTAATGCTACTGGAGAGATTACCTTTTTCTTTAGCTCTTTCTCATGTAGATGGTTTTATGCTTCTCATCTGTATTAGGAACAACTGGAAAAAAAAAGGCAATTTATTTACCAAGCTGTGTTTAAGAAAAGAGCTTCAGGCTTGGGTTTTGGGTATGGTTAGAAATGGAAAGGTTAAAAAAACTCCAACTTATATACTTCAGAATCTTTATTTATAGTGAGGAGACTCCTTGCATATCAGTTGCTTGTTCAGTATGTGGAAAAATTGATAACATCAGCTTCCAACAGCAACTGAAGCAACATGAGAGGCCAGATTTTAAAGTGAGTTTAACCCTCAAGTAAATATGGAAAGAAATGTTCAGATTTCTAGAGCCCTGTAGGGTGAGTTTTGGAGTTACTCCCTCTGGGTGCTAGCTAGACCTCAAGTGCAGTAATGCAAGTTAATGCCTGCAAGACTGCACCTTAGATGTGTTATAACTTTAATTTTGGTGCCTGAGAAGGGCAATTAACTTGTACAGACCTAATGACAGCTCATCTGCACTTTAATTAGCCAGTGATGCTACCATATTTAGTACAGGAGCGATGGTGAAATGTCACTCACATTTCACTTTTAAGTGTTCTGTGTCAAAGACACCATCCCTCAGGAATGAACTGCTGCTATTAAATTTCATAAACAATCATTTGAAATAAAGAGTTGTCACAGAAGTGGACTTAAGCAGCATTTCAATGTAGTATCAAAGGCATCTGCGCAGTGGACAGGGTGACAAAACTGTCCTCCAGACAGAAAGAAAAGGTCATCAGGTCTTGGTCATACTCAACTGAGTAGCCAGATATCCCTTGTCCATGATTTATCTCTCCTCTGGAAGTTAGAGAGATGTCATTTGTGAGATCATAAGGCAGCCAGACCAATCCTGGCATCTGCCCTGGAAACATACGCAAAGTAAGTGTATCAGTTCTGGCTGGTTGTATGAGCTGTTTCTTTTACTGAATTGGTTCTCAACAATAAAGAAATGTGGCAGCAGAACAGTAATAAATTAAGAATAATAAACATCATGGCAAAACTGGAGGAATATTTTCTTTTCCATATCCAGTTTATAAGTGTATGGCCTAAGGGCACCATTACATTGTACGCGTATCTGACCTGACTAGGACACCTGAGTGCTATAAACACCAACTGATTTTAGACAGTGAAACTGCATTCAGTTTTTCCCACTGTATCCCCGTCTTCTTACTCTTCAGCAGTTACAGTAGTCAGCCAGTTCATGAGGAGTCTGTAAAGATGCTGCCTCTTATTTTAGAAGTGAGGACTACGGAGCTTTGAACTTCAACTTGCTTTGAGGTAATCGGATGATATTGGGTCAGTGCAGAGAGGTGGCCAGACTGCAATGCTTATGCAGTCGTCCTTGCTGGTCTGGTTGTGTTGTGTCTAAACTGATTAAGGGACATACAAAGGGGCTGCTAGGTCTGTTGTCTACTGGAGAAAACAGAACTCAACACAGTAGTGCCAGTGTGGTCTCGCTGGTGTGGAGGATTGCCTCCCTCTACCTGCTGGCAATGTTTTAGCGATATCATGGAGAGAAATCACTGTTGTTCTGCATACCTTGACCGTCATCCCTAGAGCTGCGTATTCATAGAATCATTGAATCACCAGGTTGGAAGAGACCCACCGGATCATCGAGTCTAACCATTCCTATCAAACACTAAACCATGTCCCTCAGCATCTCATCTACCCATCCCTTAAACACCTCCAGGGAAGGTGACTCCACCACCTGTTCCAGTGCCCAATGACCCTTTCTATGAAAAATCTTTTCCTAATGTCCAGCCTGAACCTCCCCTGGCGGAGCTTGAGGCCATTCCCTCTCGTCCTGTCCCCTGTCACTTGGGAGAAGAGCCCAGCTCCCTCCTCTCCACAACCTCCCCTCAGGCAGTTGTAGAGAGCAATGAGGTCTCCCCTCAGCCTCCTCTTCTCCAGGCTAAACACCCCCAGCTCTCTCAGCCGCTCCTCACAAGGTCTGTTCTCCAGCCCCTTCACCAGCTTCGTTGCTCTTCTCTGGACTCGCTCCAGAGCCTCAACATCCTTCTTGCGGTGAGGGGCCCAGAACTGAACACAGGACTCGAGGTGCGGTCTCACCAGTGCTGAGTAGAGAGGGAGAATAACCTCCCTGGACCTGCTGGTCACGCCGTTTCTGATCCAAGCCAAGATGCCATTGGCCTTTTTGGCCACCTGGGCCACTGCTGGCTCGTGTTCAGTCACTGTCAACCGACACCCCCAAATCCTTCTCCTCCTGGCAGCTTTCTAGACAGACTTCTCCTAGTCTGTAGCACTGCATAGGGTCAGCTCAGATGCCTTTGAAGTAAGGAAGGAGAAAAATTTGCAAATAGTTGGGATAGTATCTCTCTTTTAAATCTGGCTGTTAACTTCCTTGTGGTTAGGGCTATCTAGGTATTTTCTTGTGAGATGTGTAAAATTATTAAAGTTCTTTTGATATGAACTTGCGCGAGTGTAGTTGTCCTTTTGCAGAATAGAAAAACTGCTCAACACGATGTTTTTCTTCTTGGTGTCTGAAGTCTTGTTCAATCCTGATAGATTTTGTTCTTGTTGCTGCCACAGGCTAGGTCAATTTTCACTTGTTCGTCGGTTTCACCATCTGTAAAACTATGAAAATGATACTAACTTCCATTGGGGAGGGAAGTGATGCTGAAGCAGAACAAGTGGTTGCAGCAGGACTATGTTTCGTAAGTATAGCTGATGTACCTAAGAGTAGAATACATCTAACTAAGATTTAAATGGCATGATTAATAGAACTCATAAATAAATAAATAAAGAGCACCTTTACTTCAGAGCTCTTCCTTTTTTTGAAGCGATGCAGACATAACAATACATTTCCTCCAACAGTAACTGCATGTAGAGCTTGGACCGGTGATGTAAATAATGAAAAACCCACAAAAAAGAAAGTCAGTATTATTGTTCATGTTCTAGAATGAGTCTGCCTTTTTGCTGTGTGCACAAAACCTGGAAAGCAGTTTGTTGTACCTCCGTCCATCTAGCAGAAGTTTAAAAGCCCCTGATTCAGTTCTATCATGTTGGAGGACTGTATGGAATTTTAACTTTGGCAGTCTAGCTGTTAAATCTTCAATAAATTTTTAGTATATTTTGGGAAGGTTCTACTGTTACTTATGTTTCGGATGCCTAAGTAAGAAATACTTAACGCATTTCTCAGAACCAGTAACCAAAACAAATAATATTAAAATTAAATTACAATTCATTATTACATTTAAAAAGTGCTTTATTCAACCTAGCAGACACACTGAAAAAGAAGAGACGTGCTGCAAGCTTATTCTCTGCTCATGGGGCTAGCTTTCATTTTTCTGAAGCTTTTTTGTTTCTTGAACTCTTCTCCTTTGCTATTGAGTGTCATGTCTGGTAAGGTCTTACACCCCTGGTAATCCCTCTCATATCTGTAGTTACAACACCCTAGACAGATCTAAACCTACTGTGGAAAAATGCTGGTTTAATCGTGATTTTGATCAACTGTTTTGCTTTCCTCACCCAAGTGTTTCAGGGTGCTTTCATAGTGGGTGCAAGGGAATTCTGGGAGATATGAATGGGATTTGTATGTAAAATGTGGGATTTGAAAGGGCTTAGAAAGAAAGATTAACTGGCTGAAATGTTTATATTTGCTGGTTTTCTGCTGAGAATGCAAATTTTTTTGATTGGAAAGGCAGTTCTGAAGGACTGAAGAAGCGGGAGTGCTGTGTGTGTCTCTGATCTCTTATACAGCGTGCTGAAAGCGTGAATGCAGCTGTGGTGCGGATGGGGATCATCTTGTGTAGGCAGGAAATTTATTTGCTGCATGTCAGTCAGGGTAAGAGTTTCATCCTCCTTTGTATGAAGAATATGATCCTGACTGCAAGTAGTTACTAGTTAGGTGAGATTGAAAACAAACAGTATCTAGTATCTTAGTGAATAATCTGGAGATGTCAGAAAAGAACTCTGCTGTGCCAGTTTACAGCTCACTGCTCTGACCGTGCTCATCTTTAAGGATTTGTTCCAATCAGGAGCATGTCTAATGAGAACTGCAGAAGTTTCAAAAGCCAAAGTTAGCATTTAACAACTTTAGTTCCTGAGGGTTCTTGTTGTGAGGTTGTTTATGGTTCAGTAGAAGCTCTTTGAGTTGGTGATAGTGTTCAGACTGAAATGAAACGAATTGAAAATATAGAGCAGAAGAAGATTTAACAGGACAAAGTTGTACATGCTATTATTTGCCAGTTACAGAAATTAAGTATGCCCAAGAAGTTCCCTACTTGACTATATCATGAAATGGACTCCTGCCGACATCTACAACTAATATTCCACCAAAGGGGCTTGTTTTTACTATTGTATTAATAACTTTAAAAATGCTATCAGAAAACCATTTATTTAGGTTAACAGTACCACTAATATTTCGCAAATCTGTTGTGGTTATGGCTTGTTGCCCTTTAAATGTTCAAGGAACTGAATTATATAAACTTGAAGGAAAATTGGAAGAGTTTTTTTCTTTAATGAAATGAAGCTGAAACTTTCAGATCTTAGGAAATGTTCCTATCCCACATCAGACTCAGGTGCAGATTTATGTGATAGCTAGGAGCTGATCCTGTAACTGCAGCAACGGGGCAGAGATATTTGCCAGAAAATATTCAGTAGGTCTATTCCTGTTGTTCCAAGCACACGTTACCTGGTAGAGCATTCACAGGAACCAGGTTTCTTTCTGTGCTCTAAATGGATGGAATGGTCACAGAAGAGGGGTCATCTACACCGTACGTGGTCGGTCTTGGTAGAAGTTTTCGTAGCTCCAGTTTGTCTAAGTACTGGAGGTTTGCAGGTAGCTCTGACAATTGCCATTTATCTTCTAGAAATCATTAGTGTACTTAGCTAGTACCTTACTGAAATGTAACATACAGTTAATAATGAAATTTGGTAATTTAAACAGCAAAAAGCTGTGTATTGCCTAGTACCTGAAGGGGCTACAGGAAAGCTGGGGAGGGACTGTTTACAAGGGCTTGTAGTGATAGGACTAGGGACAATGTGTACAAACTGGAGAGGGGCAGATTTAGACTAGACATAAGGAGGAATTTCTTCACCATGAGGGTGGTGAGACCCTGGCCCAGGTTGCCCAGGGAAGCTGTGGCTGCCCCATCCCTGGAGGGGTTCAAGGCCAGGTTGGATGGGCCTTGGGCACCTGATCCAGTGGGAGGTGTCCCTGCCCATGGCAGGGGTGGAACTGGATGATCTTTAAGGTCCCTTCCAACCCAAACCATTCTGTGATTCTAATGTGAACTCACTGAGTAAGATTAATATATTTGTGATTGAGATATAGGTTATTCCTTGGATTGCCAGCTGTGAAAAAGAGTATGGTTTAGGAAATAATATGATTAATATTTATTCTCTCATATTTTCTGCTTAACTGTAGTCAAGACTTTCTCAGTTTTTCTGGACTTGCAAGAAAATCAGAAACAATCAAGGACTATTAAACTTCCTGTAATGTTATATTGTTTTCTTGAACATGCTAGCAGTCATCTTATGTTCAAGTTAAAGGAGATCAGATATTAAATGACTGTTGCAGTGGGTTTTTTTCTTTTCTGTGATCAGAACCTTCTCTGCTGGGACCTTGACCAGGTAGGTGGAAGGGTGTTGCTTACTGGAAGATTACTTTGCACTAACAGTCATTACCCAGCAGTATTTTCCATCATCTAACAGTGCAGAAATCCCTTGATGGCAGTTTGGAATAGTGGTAGGAAAAACATTAACTGTTGTATAGGTGCTCACTCTCAGATAATTTCTGAAAGATGTGTCTGGTTTGGAGGTGTGGAGGTGGACCAGCTCGTTTTGCCATGTTGCCTGCTGGAGATGCTGCCTTGGTGTTGGAGGGAAGTTGCTGGTTTAATTACTCAAAGGGCTTCTCTGCTGGCTGATAGCCAGGGTGGAAGACATTCTTGGACACAAAACCAGCTGTCTGTTTGCCATTTTAGTGTCGGATTTGAATGTGCAGTGAGAGAGTTCAGGATAGACTGAGGAGATAACAGGACAGCCATAACCAGCACCTCTTTCCTGTATTTGGCGTTGGTGTTAGGGCGGGTAGTTTTAGTAATGATAGCTGGTAACTTATTCAACAAAAAGCCATGCTTCTAGCTTTCAAACAAAAGCACTGTGCACACTAATGAAAATAGTGTCAGTGCATTTAAAACCTTTAAGTTTTTTCTGTTTTGAAATTCTAAGCACTAAACATGTTGTTTAAGTTTGTTTCCACTTTAAAATTTGATCCTCGCAGAATTACATGCAAATTCTGACAGGTACCAGTCTTCATTCAGCCATTGCTACATGGTTTGGATTTGTTGTTTTTTTTTTTTTTTTTTTTTTTCATTAGTGTGAAAGCATTTAAGAAAAGAAAAGAAAAAGTGTTTTTCTAATCGGGTAACCTACAGTAAAATTACTAAATCCATACGTAGGCATCAGTCTGTGAAGAGTTGTAAGGTTTATTCCTCATCAGTTGATCTGAAGCATTCTTTTTTTTTCTGATTGCCATTACTTTCACAAAGAATCACTTAGCTTATGATCACTGCAGGCATCTCAACTATGGTTTTGGAAATGATGGATCATTTCAAACAGTTAAAATCTATTTCCAGCTCTTTTGCATTTGAAAGATCTTGGTCCTATAAGATTATTTTGTATTAGTTTTCCTCCAGTTACCAGCATGAAAAATTTCAGAGGTACAGAACTGACAAAAACCTGTTGGAACAGCAGTTCATTTGGCAGCTACATTCATTGTTTCTCCTGCTGTGCTGTGGGAGGTTGAAGCAGCAAGTCAAGAACCGGTGTGGAATATATTTACTTTTTACCTGTTCTACTGTGGATTAAATGAGAACAGATTTTTGGCTCTAAACGTCTGTGCATAAATTCAGTTTGAATAGGAGGTGAGTTATGAAATGAGATCGGCTCTGAAAAAAATACTAACTACAGCTAATTTTAGAAAAAGAATATAAATTGCCACCTTTTGAGCAGCCAAAGAACATTAGGGGCTCGTGTAGGCTCTTAGATTTTTGTCAGATTTTATACAGATTTGCATTAAGGCTAATTGTCTTGAAACTTTGTTTCAAAACAAGTCTGGGCTCTGTGCATTAAGAGGATGTGCACCTTAATCTAAGATAACCACAAGTACAGAATGCTGTGTTAACAGCATTAGTATAATCCACCTTACTAATATCCCACTCCTTGCTTCTGACCTAAGGAGACTTTTCTGACCTTTCTTGCTCCCTCTTCTCATTTTCTACTGAGGGCACCGCTTGTGCGCTGCCATCTGTGTTCAGATGATATTGAAACAGTTATCATGTTGGTGCAGCTTTTCAGTTACTGCCTGGCTGGACTGGGTTTGAACCAGACAGCTGAGGAGAGATTCTTATGTTTTGCCAAATCTGAGCATAAGGATGACTGGTAAGAGGAAACGACTGGAAAACAAATGTAAAGAATACTAATTGTATAAGGAGAAAAATGAGAAAAGAAGTGGAACAACTCCTAACAAATAGTAGCATGTCACTAAGGCTAGTTAATTAAAAGGCTAATTAAGGCTAGGCAAGATTCTCTTGCTTATTGTGCAAGAGAATCATCTTCCGTGCTTGATGGGAGACAACTCTCATCATGAGAGCCTCCCTGTAATACTTTCCCAAAGTGTGGTGTGTACATTGCTGGTGGGTTGCAGGCCACTTCAAAGTGAAACTCTGAACCTAGGTCTCTGAATCATGGAAGCGTGTAGATCTAAAATATACACCATTCTCTTTTGAAACTGGCCGCAAAGAGTTCCCACAGTTCTCTTTCCTGCGGAGGGGAGTCCATGCTGAGGAAATGATTTCAAGAAACTCAGCATTCTTTGCTGTAGACTTTGTGTGGCACTAGACAAGTTATTTATTTTGTCTACATAATGATTCTTTTGCTTCGAAGTAAGGAGAACAGCACTTTGTGCCTCACATAAGCTCTTAGTGATAAGAAGTGTGAGATACTGTGGCAGAAGGAAGGGATGTCCAATTACTGCAGCCACCTATGAACTGCTATAGCTTTTCATGGTGTTTATCCCAAGTCAGGGCTAAGGTATGCAGGCAGAGAACATGCAAGCAAATCTGCAGAGTGCCTCTGCTGTAGCTGGTTCTAATTAGTCATTTTTATGAGCTCCAGAGTCAGACAAAAATGAGGAGCCCTCCCCTTGCGTAGTTTCCTGTTTGCTGTGTGCATGTAAAAGAGATCTGGCCCTGATGTATGTTAATAATGAGCTGATAATGCAAGCCAGCTGAGAGATGTGGAGTTAGTCTGGTATGCTGCCAAGTGGGAGGTGAAAGTTCAGGAACTGACTCATGTTGCCAAGACCTGGTCCTGTGGAGAAGGTCTACCCATTAATAGATTGAATTTCTCATTAGGGCTACACAGCATATGCTCACAGCTTTTGGATTTCAAGCTGAAACCCAATACCAATAAAAGCCTGCCGAACAGAGCAGTAGATTTACTGGTAAATAAAGGATTAAAGGAACACTTGGCAGGGTTGTTGGACTGGAAACCTGACTGTTCTTTGAAGATTTCTCCATATTGTAGGTTTGCCCTTTAAATTTATACCAAGAAGAGACTTATTCTGTTATTTACCATGCAGCCCAAAGGGCAGGAGTTTTATGTACTCTGATCTGTGTCTGTAAGGGTGCAAAATGCTTCTCTCTTTTAAATCAGGTATGTTATATTGCATCTAATGTAAATTATCACAAATAAGTTGCTAGCACGGAGGAACCTGGTGTAAACAGTCTTCTCTCCTACCCCACTTGCAGTCTTTGTTTTTTCTGTGGAGAACAAATATCATGCATTAGTTTTCATAGCAAACACCTCAGCATTTACAGCATGTCTAAAACTGTTCTTGTTTTCTTCCTTTCTTTTTTTTTTTTTTTTTTTAATTAGGATCTCCAGCAAACTAGCACAACTGCCTGCTTGGATTACAGCATGTGACATTTATTACAGCTGGACATGAGTGGAGTCCATACGTAGCTGAACAGTTTTAGCATACTGAAATGCAGACAGGTTTAAATAGACTTATATTAAAAGAAAAATACATATTTCCATCCAAAATCCCTACAGCTGACGAGAGTGTTAAATACAGTACTTTGGGACTTCAGGGTGGCATTGGCTTTATATTTCTTTACTGAAAATAAAAATCATTCCCATTAAAGTTTTGTTTCTTGAATCTGGGTGATGTAATTGCTCTTGTGTTACTCTGCTTTAGATGGCTTTACATGGGAAACACAGAGTCAAAAGGAACTGCAGAAAAGGCATTATAGCTGATCAGTATTTTACTAACACATGGAAAAACCCATAACTCTGACAAAGTGACCTGCCTACTGGATGAGGGAAAGGCTGTGGATGTATCTTCTTGGACTTCAGTAAAGCCTTTGAAACAGTTTCTCACAGCATTCTGCTTCAGAAACCGTCAGCCTCTGGCCTGGACAGGCGCACACCCTCCTGGGTGGAAAACTGGTTGGGTGGCCGGGCCCAGAGAGTGGTGGGAAATGGTGTTAACTCCAGCTGGAGGCCAGTGACAAGTGGGGCTCCCCAGGGCTCAGTGCTGGGTCCAGTCCTGTTCAGTGTCTTTATCAACGACCTGGATGAAGGCATCGAGTGCTCCCTTAGCAAGTCTGCGGATGACACTAAGCTGGGTGGAAGCGTCGATCTCCTGGAGGGTTGGGAGGCTCCAAAGGGATCTGAAGAGGCTGGACTGCTGGGCTGAGACCAACGGGATGACGTTTAACAAGGCCAAAGGCCGGGTCCTGCACTTGGGGCACAACAACCCTAAGCAGAGGTACAACCTAAGAGAAGCCTGGCTGGAAAGCTGCCAGGAGGAGAAGGACCTGGGGGTGTTGGTTGACAGCGACTGAACATGAGCCAGCAGTGGCCCAGGTGGCCAAGAAGGCCAATGGCATCTTGGCTTGGATCAGAAACGGCGTGACCAGCAGGTCCAGGGAGGTTATTCTCCCTCTGTACTTGGCACTGGTGAGACCGCTCCTCGAATCCTGTGTTCAGTTCTGGGCCCCTCACCACAAGAAGGATGTTGAGGCTCTGGAGCGAGTCCAGAGAAGAGCAACAAAGCTGGTGAAGGGGCTGGAGAACAGGCCTGATGAGGAACGGCTGAGAGAGCTGGGGGTGTTTAGCCTGGAGAAGAGGAGGCTGAGGGGAGACCTCATTGCTCTCTACAACTACCTGAGAGGAGGTTGTGGAGAGGAGGGAGCTGGGCTCTTCTCCCAAGTGGCAGGGGACAGGGCGAGAGGGAATGGCCTCAAGCTCTGCCAGGGGAGGTTCAGGCTGGACATTAGGAAAAAATTTTTCACGGAAAGGGTCATTGGGCAGTGGCAGAGGCTGCCCAGGGTGGTGGTGGAGTCACTTTCCCTGGAGGTGTTTAAGGGATGGGTGGATGAGGTGCTGAGGGACATGGTTTAGTGTTTGATAGGAATGGTTGGACTCCATGGTCCTGTGGGTCTTTCCCAACCTAATGATTCTGTGATAATAGTTTCCTTTGTCTTTTAATTAGTCTTAGACTGTTGTTTTGTTGACTAATGAAGGAGACAAAACTGCAGATGTGGAGGCAGTAGTGAATTTTATCTAACTACTCTTCTAACTGAGGGTTTTCCAGTGTTTACTGGAGCCAGGTGTCTTGCATCAGAAAAGTTACAACAAGGGAAACATTTTCCTTTCTCAGAGATGACATGACCAGTCACTGAGTGTTAGGATTAAGGGTTGGAGTTACAGTTTCATATCTGTATCAACTCTGCGTGTGTGTGCATAAATACATGTTACATCTATGTTTGCACATGCACAAGTAGGTTTTTTTGTTACAATGATACATACTATTGTTGTTATATAAAGAACTATATTATTTCTTTTATGTAGAATAAGAACTAGCAAAAGAACTTTTATAATGCCAAAGGAGCCCCTTCTGACCTAAACTATACAGGGTTTCTGCAGGTTTAGCGGTGCTTCATCGTACAATGGCCTGAGTTGTAGCAGCTCTTCTGATTCTGATGGCGGATGGAACTGGATGATCTTCAAGGTCCCTTCCAACCCAAACTGTTCTATGATTCTATGAGCCTAGATCAGATAGAACAGGCCAAGCTGTGGTTGTGGAGTCCACTAGGAGCTGGAATTTGCAGTCAGTGAACAAATACCTATAGCAGAAAGACTCTTCTGAGAAACGGTGTCTGGGAATGAGCAGTTAGGGTCCTGTAGAGGTCATTCTGAGAAGATACATATGGGTATGAGAAGCATGCAGTAGGCTAATTTGTGTCTTCCAGCCTTCTGGGCTTTGAGTATGCCTTGGTCTTGCAGTGTTTTACTGACAGTGGAGCCCTGAACACTTCTGATTAAATCAGCAGCTTTTACTCAGCAGTAACTCCATCCTCTGCTGCTAGTTCTTTGTCACCAAAGCCAATGTGGTTGCCTGCTGCAGAGCCAACAGTGGGTCTGTGCAGACAGTGCTGCCAAGAGTCACTGGGCAGCATTCGTTGTGTTGAGACGTCATTAGCCACATCAGCGTGTCTGGCCTTTAGAGGCCAGATTAAAACACTCCTAATGTTTAATAGCATAAATCCCGAGGAAATCTTATGGAAACGTATTCAATGAGCACTCATTAATTTCCCTTAGGAGCTGAGCTAAATGAGGATGATTTTCAAAGAAAGGAAAAAAATGATTTTATCTTTAAGGACTGCACCTGTTGGAAAAATTGTGGGAGGCACTATGTGTTCTTAGATGTGTGAATTAGGGATCTGTGGCAGGGACATGAGGGAGGAAGAAGTTATATTAGGAAAGGACAAAAATAGTTCTTACAAAATGTATAGCAAGGCTCTATTTCATTGATTTGCAGGGAGGTCTTGCTGATTCTTCAGCAACAGCACTTTAGGAGCATGACATGTTTAACCTCTTAGTGCAAGTCACTTGCTCTGCACAATTTGATGGCACTCAGCATAACAAACTTGCATCAGTCATCATTGTTTGTCTTTACGAGTGACTTTAAGGATATCTGAGAAGCAACAGTCAGGTAGGATTCTTAGAAAAGGATTCTGTTTTCTACCAGCTGCAGAATGTACAGACTTATCTGTTGTATGTTCAGAGGCATGCAGGCCAGTTTTGCCATTTCCATTAATGCACTCCATTCTTCCTTCTTGAAGACTCACCAGACTGTTGCTCTGCTTTTTACACTGGATCCGGGTTCTTGTAGAGTGTCTTTGTCTTGGGCATGCCTTGGGTTTTGGCTTCTGAATTTATTGCTTTGAGACAAACCTAGTCTTGGAAAGAAGAAATTAGTCTCATTGGCTTCTGCATCCAATTACAAAACTGGATGTGCAAATAAAAGACTTTGGAGAGGGACTTCTAAATACAATGGAAATAAAATTAAAACCACACGTATGTAATTCTTTTTCTGCATTTCCTCCTTGCTTCAATTTAGCATTCTGTCAGGACTGTTCCTGTCTCTCTGGGGGATTCCTTCTTCTTGATCTTATTCTTACTCTTGTAGGTTTGACTTTCCCATGCCCAGTCCTAACACCAAGAACAGTATATTGCTTTGTTCTGTCTGTTATTTCTTCACCCACTCGCTTCTCTGTTGCAGGTAAAATAGAGAGAACAGATTATGGAATGGCCAGAGTTCAGCTGCGGTGAGGTCTGAGGCTTAAGGAGCCTCTTCCCTCCTGCTTCTGCCCCTGAATACTAATATTCATCAAACAGACCACCTAGTGGTTTCTGTAGGGAGCTGGGATGCTGCAACGCAGGTTTTGAATCATGACAGGATACTTGGGAGACACAGCAATTCTGGGTTTGGGGAGCTGCTCACCCTAGTATGCATTGGCCTTTGCACTGTAAGTAGCAGCAGCTAACTCACCCTTTAGGATTTGTCACCTTAAAAGCAGCCCTTAGAGGTGCTAGGACCACAATAACACCAATGCTTTGACAGTCCCTTTAATCCCTGGGAAAGAAGGTGTTTAACCAGATAGATTTCAGCATGGCTTCGGTCCTGCTGCTGCTCTGGTATGATGAGTTGCTTTGTGCTCTGTGACAAAGAATGACTTGGAGGTTAAAGGTGACGCCGAGTGCGTTTCCCAAATGAGCAGGGCTGCCCCTCACCCCCCCAGCCTCACTTCTCAATTAATCTCCTCATAAATCCTCATTGCGTTTTTGAAATAGGGATGATTAGCGAGCTTGTAGCCAGGATATTGGGATATTCTGGCATGTTTTAAATGAGAATGTACATACAAATACTTAATATATGCAAGTATAGAAAATGTGTGTGTCTGTTACTCATCTGAATTCCTCCATGGAAGAGGAGAGAGGGAAAAAGACTAAGTGTCTGTCTTCATTCTTAAATTAAATTTTCATATAAGTAATAAACTTGTTTTTTTCCAGGAAGCAATTAGAAAGGCTCTGGGGTTAGAACATTGCTAGTGTAGCACACAGTTGTTTTCCTGACTTTGTGGAACTTAATTGATTTATACCAATAGTGAAAATTTTCTATGAGTGAAATTCTGCAACAGTTAAAACTAGTCTAAGTCAGTACTTCCATGATCTCTTTCTCCACAAATTAGATATTTTACCTCAAATTTGCACAGATTCCTGGAGACTCCACGTAGCAGAGATTGAGGGCCTTAATAACTGCCTGGAGAAGTTTACAGGCTAGAGTCTAATCTTGGAAGCATTTGATACCTTGTTTTGCTGAGTTTCATATGTTAACGGTAAGGATCTTACATCATATTACCTTCTTAGACAATGTTGCTCCGATGCTTTCACCTGATACGTGTTCAGTGTAGTGGTACCGTCTTCTGCTTCACGTGCCACATGCAGCTACTTGGATTTATGTGACCTGCTGTGTTACATCTCCCCACAGTGCAAACCAGCACAATTGCTATGTCGTGTGGCACTGCCCTAGACAGTCATCATAATCTTTTCTGCATGACTCTTGAAGGTCCAGAGAGGTCTGCTGCCAAGCTCAAGCTTTGCAGATTCTGGACCTAAATTAAGACCAAAAAATCCAAGGGATTATACAGCTACTAGGTAGGATGATGCAACTGACTTTTGCCAATAACAGTTTTCTTCCTCTGAAAAGTAAAGCTCCCTCAAGACTATAAGGTAGGAAGCTGAGGTTTATTGAAGGCGGTTGTTTAAAACTGCAGCTAATCCAAGTCAAATACCCTCTCAGTCCCTTATCAATGCACTTGTGCAAATAGTCTCATGATGACAGGCCTAAGGTAAGTGCTATTGAAGATATGAAACTGCTCTTCAGGAGGGATTGTGCTCTGCCACAAATATCTTAAGGGTTCCCGATGCATAGTCTCTGGAGCACGTGAAAACTCAGCCGTGTAAACAAACCCCCCGAAGAATCCATGTGGCTGTTAGTACATTACCAGACTTATTGATAACTCAGATTGTCTTTAAAACCCAGAGTGCTTGTGTTGAGGAACAGGCCACGTAATGCTAAAAGCTCATTTCAGCATTTCCAGTGGTGTGGGGCTTCTTGGAGTGTTGTAAACACATGAACTTGAAAACAATTCTTTCCTAGATGTGACACCCAAATCTGCAACTCTTCTTGCAGGCCAGGAATTCCTGTGGCTGCAGAGTGTTCCTGTTGGCTCGCATTGGGATTATTGACTGTTTCTAGGTGCAAGTTTAAACTGCTCAGCCTCTAAAATACCCACGCAGCTTCTGACATGTTTGTTATCAGTCTATGTGTAAAGAAAATGGGAGGGTTCAATTTGTGGATTGGATTTGTCGATGACAACATCGTGTGGGTCTAAAGTTGTCCAACTTCTATGCTTAACTTGGATAGAAACTCCAGGAAAACTCCTTTTGATTACACTGCCTCAGTTCACAATCTAGACGGTGGGGAAAAAATATCTTCCCTGTGTTGTGTATTTAACTGCTGAGGAGGGGTGGTAGGTCTGGAAGGAGTTTATGTCATGGCATAGTCCAGGACCCTGAGAATACAGGCGCTGAAATGTGAGATGCCAGTTATGAACATGTCAGGATGTATGCCAAATGTATATTATTAACCCCAGGCGAGAGCCTGGTTCAGATCTGATGGTAAGAAATCCTTTTTTTATTTTCAGCCTTGGAATTATTCACTGCCAGGTTATACCTAGCTCATGAGTAATGTCCTTTATGCAGAGCATAATGGACATGGAATCTCAGTGTGGGCAGTTGGCACCGATGTAATACGAAGTGCTGTTGTTTTTGTCGCTGGTTGGCTCTATTTTTCATCAGCTTCTCAAATTGTATCTATTTACAAGAAAAATTATTCTTCTTTTTCATTACTGAGTGGTAGGGGGAAAAATATTGTGGTTCACTTATTGAGTCCTATGTGTTCTCTTTCTAGGTGAAAGCTGCATAGATCTGAGCACTGCTTCTGCTGACCTTTGCCGTCTCTGTTCTTGTTGATTTTTGTGGCAGTAGAGAGTGCTGAGCAAATTGCAGCATTCAAGTTCTAGGACTCTAATCTCTTCTTAAATAAGGACCCTGTGTAAAGCAATTTAATGTCTAAACAGGAGTGAGGACCTATCAGCATCTAACAAAGACTTAAACAGCAGAGGAAGCACAGTGCTATTAAAAACGAGAGAGACAGGACAAGAACTGATACATTGCCAAGGCTAGAACTTTATGTGTCATGTTTTTAGCTTATGTCTTTCAGTTCCCATTTTTGACACTTCAGTAAATACGTAAAGAAACAAACCTAGCTAATATTTATGTAACTGGTCATTGTGATGTTCTGACTGAGGTTTGAATTTTTCTTTTTTTTTTTTCTGTGAGTCGTTCTGTAGGGCTAACTTTGGGACATCATCTGTCGTTCAGATAACTGTGTGCCACGAAAATTAGATTGCTTCATCAGAGCACCTTCAATGGGAGTTAAGCAGTCCATATCTTTGAAAAGTTACTGGTTAAGTTAAAAAGTCCTGACCATATATCTACTCATTCCCCTCTTTGTGACTTACACTGAGTTATTTTTGCCTGCTTTAAAGCAAGTAAAAAATAGTAAAGGCAACGTTTCACCTAGTCTTTTGTTTGATGAGCTTAGTGTGGTTTTTAATCACAAGTCAATCAAATTTAGCAATAGTATCTGTCATTTCATTGGTTGAAAAACTGGGTTGCAGAGTTTTCCTATGGATACCATATGTTTTTGATGGAGCTGGGAATAAGCTCTGGTGTCCTCAATCCTTCCCTTCACTACAGCTCTCAGACAAAATCAGCTTAAGTGTTATTTGCTTTGGACATTTAGTGCTGACACTATGAGTGAATGCAGGATCCATGGAGTTTACTACAATGGGACAAACAGCATTGAAATGAAAGGCCATCATGTGACATTTTACCTACTGTATGTTGCTCACAGGACACTGACATTTGCAGTTCCTAGCAAGGAGAAGAAAGCCTGAGCACTTGAATGGTGTCTATATAGAAATTTACCAAACTTTATCGCTTAACAAAAGCTTTCATTAGTGGAAATTCGAGTTCCAGATATTTATCTTTGATTCTAAACAGTAAACTAGCTAAAATGTGTGAGGTAGCCTCAGCAGTAGAGACATTTGGTAATGTCAGCACTGGGAGCAGGAGTGATTTCTGAAACCTTCAGTGACCTTTGCGTATACACTGTTGTTTTTACAGACTTTTAAGGTCATCAACCAGTCTGAGAAAACAGTTTATAGATTTCAGTCCTGAATGTCAAGACAGTCTTTGGCTAACACGTCTCTGTTATATGAATTGAGGGTGATAGAGAAGATAGCTTTGCAATAGAAAGGCTGTTTTTGCATGTCTGCAGTCAAAGGATGAGATATATAGAACTGCAACCATCAAAAATTTGAGCACATAGACTCTCATTAAGAGATTGGAAAAGCGTTTCTAATGTGCAGCTTTTTGGAAGTTTTCCTTGTGTTTCCAAATTAGACTTTAAAGATCCTCTTTTCTATTTGTGGAAGGACTGGCTATCACAAAACAGCTATTTGTGGTTTATGCACATGTGCCTGTTGTGTCAGTAATCCTGAGGAAAATAGAACAACCTGACAGATGTTGACTAATGCTTTATAATGCAGAGTTTTAATCCTGGTTTCTAATAGATAAGTACTAATACAAGGAGTTTTACATGTAGTTAATGACATTACTCTAGATGGTCTGCATATCTTTCCAAACATTCAGATCATCAGTTTAAGTCTGGATAAATTCTTGGCATCTGTGCTTTCTTCCCCAGCAATGCTTGCTCTCATTTAATCACACTCTGTATGAGATTTTTTTTTATCCACTTGGATTTCCCATCACTTAGTTTCAGTGGCCATCCTGTTTTGAGTTTTAAAGAATGGCAGAAGTTTCTGGTGCACTTTTTTTTCATTCATTGGTTCAGGTAATTTTTCCTGATAGTTCTGAAATGCCTGTGTTCTGCCTGTGCCGGAGAAGTATTTACTTCTGTACGAAATCCATACATGTCAGAGATTTAGTGAAGATTTTGGCTGTAGTAATGTACAAAGAATAATTTCATTAAGGATTTACTCTGTGTGTGAGAGAAGCATATTTAATAAAATATTATTGCAGTTTTCTATTTAACAGTATACCAAATGAAAGAAGTTGATCTGTCCTATTGATATAAAATTGGTAATTTGTTCAGAATAACTGGTTATAATGCCTTCTTGACAATCTTTCTGATATGGTCTATTTGAACTTATATTTAGGCTAAATAAGGTCCCATCTGCCTTTGGGCTTATTTATATCTGCATGTGTACTCCTGTTTATTCAAATAGGAATACGCTATGCCGGGTCAATAAACTGAACACTGCAATTATGAACTTGCACTTCAGGTCTCGATTTAATGAAACCTGGATTCTAAAAAGAACTGAGAAAATAGTTTTGTTTGCAATAATGTATTTGACAAAATTGACCTCATTAGGTGCTCACAGAATATTTAAGAACAGGCTGCAATTTCCCTGAAATGTTTGCTGTATGGATTTCTTTGGCAGATGTGTTTCTGTAGTTTATTTTTAACTTCACAAATTGGTCTCAAACACTCACCATAAGCATTTAATACTTGACATTGCCTATGTACAATTAGTGAAAGAGTCTCTCTGTTCTCTCACTAAATGAGAAAGCATATTGGATTGGCAAGCGTGAGAAAAAGAAAATGTGGCTTCTTGAATTACCCTGTCATGTAGGTTTTCCATTTGATCTTTTTTAATGGTCATAGAACTATGGATTTTAAGCCAGAAAGCAGTGTGAGGTTCTAGTTATCCCTGTATTTAAACAGTAACTTGTGCTGAGGGAAAAAAAAAAAAAAAACCTTTTGGAAAGGAACCTCTTCTTGATGTGAAGACACGGACAAGCCATTGCTCCCTTTGTTGTGATAGTTAATCACTGTTAAAAATACCTTCCGTATTCTGAATTTGAGTTTGTTTGGTTTTAAGTTCCACTCAACATTTACAACAGGGGAATTCCCGTTTCTAGATCTTAAGAAAGGGGAACTTGAAGGGGACGAGAGTGCAGCTGAGGTAATTCTGGAGTCTAAATAAATGTATCTGCTGAGCTCTAGTTCTCAGCAAAGTACTTGCAACAAAGATGTCACACATATTGAAGCCACTAAATTTGGTGCTGATATAGAAAATGAACCAGAAAACGTAGCTGTTGATGTTTTGTGGTGAAGGAAACATCTGTGCACCTTTTCTACTTTTATTCTCTCCCTGCTCTGTATTGCCTGAGCTGGAATATATGATTTGCAGTGCAAGAGCTGGACAGGTTTGTGGTGGAAGTTGGAGTTACAGAGGAGAATTCAAGCGTGGGGACTTCTGTGAAAGCATCGGTTGGTATAATGCGCCTCTGAGGGTGCAGGGGCAGCATGGGAATGGGAGTCTACCTAAGGAGAGGGGGTAATAATTACAAGATTTGCAGGATTTTAGGTGGTGGTGGTGGTGATGTAAATAATATTAGGATTTTTTTCTTAGAACTCTACTGGCATGAAATTTGGACCAAAAAATCAGTATGATACAACATTCGATTATATCTCTGTTTGGGAATGGAGGAACAGGGGTGTGGGTAAAGCTGTTATGAAGAGGAAGGAGAAGATCCTGCCTTAAGAGTTACAGAACTCTTGGTTGGAGCTTCAGCTGTACTGATGTACTAAGATAACAGGAGAGCATTGAGGTATAGAGATTTGTCTTTTCATATGGTTTGTTTCTGGAAAGAGTAATTAGAAACGTGCCTTTGTGAGGGCCATAGAAGGTGCAGAGAAAGCTTCTCGCATTACTCCTTTGCACGGACAGAAGTCTAATGCTTCTCACTGGCTTTCTCTGGCTAGGGGCATTCAGGCTGAGGGAACAGGCAGATGGTTTCCTTGGAGGCTTAGTGGCTCATCAAACATCAGTCAGTGAAGATGCATGGTCATTGGCCACTAATTTCCCACCCACAGTCTAAACCCTTAGCTCCCAGCGGAAAAGAAAGTTGTTTCAAACCAACCTCGTAAAAGAATGGCTTAAAAGTACTAAGTTTTTAGAACTGTTCCAATGAATCCAGCACTCGGGGTTCCAGCTCCATGTGAAATACTTCCAAAGAAAATTCCTCCTACACTGGAATCCAAGAAATAATAATACAGATCAGCACTCACCATTTCATATCCAGATGATGTGCTTAATGGATGCATGTTTGAGTTCAGATGAAGTGCTGCAGAAGTATATGGTGCCAGAAGAAGGATTAAAAATCACCAGTCTGTTATAAAGGAGGAGTAATTACTTGTAAGCCTTAACTTTTGTTCTTGGCTAATACTAGCTTTGTTTGATGATTCTTAATCTTTTCCATGCTGGACTTCATCTCTGGACAAGTTGTAACTCTTGTTTGATAATGTAGAAGAGTAAAGAACTTTTTACCTACTTGTAAATCAGACTTGCTATAATCTGACTTAGTCGTCAGTACAGAAACAGTGTTTCTGCATTTCCTTTCTGACCCTTGCTCGTATTCTTAATTTCTATTTCAGTTTGTAAAAAGCCCCCTTGCAACGGGAGTTTTACTTATTTGAAGGTCAGTATGCATCTGTCTTTAAGGATCAGGGCCCTTAGATGAAGCATCAAGGACTTCTCAGGGTATTTAGACCCTTTAACTAAACTGAGGAAGTTCAACTTTCATGATGTCTGTAATACTGGTATAATGTGTATAGCACTCGTGTGGAGACCCAGTTCCATCTTACTGATACAATTGTACACACATTAGAGACTGATCTGACAGTGAAATATTGCTCTCACAACTGATACTGTCATAGGGATAAAATGCTTAAATCTACACCTCACTTTATGAGGAACCTCTGGAAGTGTTTCTGTGGTTGAGCAGAAAAAGGTTTAAAATGGAGAAATCTGTTTCAGAGCTCCTGAAAGCACTGACAGGCATAGGGGTTTTTTTGGTTTTGTTGTTGTTGATTTTTTTTCCTTTTCCCTATGAGGCGATCTATTTATTTTTCAGGTAGACAAAATAGTTTTATGCTTAATGATTATTTAAAATAATTTTTTTGTGGTATGGCACTCATAAAAACCTTGACACCTACTTTAGATAGATTCTCTGAAAAATGAAAGAATGTTGTAGCTGAGCTGATCAAGCATACGGAAATGTTCTCTGGAAACATTGGTTAATTGTACCAGGACTTGAAGGCTAGTGGGTGTAGATGAAGAATTTATAGAACAAATCCCTTAAATGATGGCCTGTAGTTGCCAATGTGCATGGTTGGGGTTCTAAATAAAACGAAGAATTTTAACTACCAGTTGAATCAGTAAAAGCCTTAAAGTGCTTAAATAAATTATCTAAAGTACAGCCATCACTATAGAAATATAGCACCCCATTATGTGGGTAGAAAAGTGGGTAGAAATCTTTAGACTACAACAAAGAAGCAAAGCTTTTTCTTCTTTTTGTTCTCAGTCTCACCACTTAGGTTTTACTGCATGGCTTATTAGAGCAGAAGTTGCATGGAGGTTTTTCTTACTATCAGGCCAAGTCCTACATACCTCATCCGTGTGATTGATCCAGGATAAATGAAGTGCCTGCGAAAAGGAGACCACTGTCTCTGTGCAGATGATGTACTGCAGCAAAAGTCCTGGGAATTGCAGAAAACCAGCTGTTATGTTTCAAGCATGGATTCTGATCAACAGCCCTCAGGAATCACAGGCCTTCACTTGTCTCTGCAACGTGCTAAGTTGATTTCTGGGTTTTGGGGTTTTGTTATTTTTTGGAGATCTATTGCAGCCAGAGGTATTCCCTCAGTAGCAATGTTGCTAGATCTAGAGTATCTCTGTTCAAGGAGACACTTCAGCAAAATGTACCTGTGTGCTTAAGCCAATTAACATTCACAGAAGTGCTTATGTGCTTTCTTTAATGAGTTTGCTGCCCTCCAATATTATATGGCTCTTGGCCTGAGAAAAGAGGATGCCTAATAAAGAAATTGTAATGATTTGTCTAATCAAATTCAGTAGGCAAACTGACCAGTAAGAGACTGACTGATGGTGGCAAACCATTTTTTTAAGAAAGAATGGTGATCTCTGTCACATAATCATCAACGATTGGTTTTTGCAAAGAGCTGCAGGAAGCTGCCCAAATATCAGCAGGTTCCTCCAAGGCAGGTGAAAGGGTTTAGAGAGCGAAGTGAGACCAAACTCCTATTGTTCCAGTAAACAAAGTTCTTTTTCTGCTTCTGGTCCAGAAGAAACATGTAGGCTTTGTTTTTTCCTGAAAGATGGTCAAAGTGGATAGCCTTTGTATTTCAATGTTATAGCACTTTGGGATGTAACCCTAACAGATAAATATGTTAATTCAGCTAAAGGGAAATCAGGCAGCTGAGGTGGTGGCATTTGTAAATTCCAGCAGAACTAAATGTATGCCAAGGACTGGAGACTTACAGGACTGTTACACTGATGTTCTGTTTTAAGCACAAATCTACTTGACAGAGAGGGTGTTGCACTGGTGATCCACTATGTGCTGGTGTTTCTGTTGGCAGGCCTCTTTTTCTCTTTTTGCCTTCTATATTTTTAAAATTTTGTCCAGTCATGGCAGTTTACTCATTTATGAGAACTAATCCTACCATCCAGTGGTGCTGTATGAATTAAACATGAGTGAACACATCCTTATTCCTTATTTCAAATTTATGGCTGCTGTCCTTCGAGAGCTCTGATTTCTTTCTCCTCCACTTTCTTTCCTTTTTCCTCACTTGTCTAACACCTGCCTTCCAAAGCTATTCTTTCCCAGCACCAAGTAATGCCAGCACACTAGTTACGTGCACACTCGACAGGATTGTAGTGAAGCTGTCTGTCAGCAGCAGTCATTTAGTACGATGACAGATATTGATTATTTATTACTTGAAAACATTTAATTAAATTTGAGTGCGTAATTACCATGCTAGCAGCCAGGCATGCTAGAAAGACAGCAAATCTATTATTTGCAAGACTTCGCAAGCTGCAGACCTCTGAGAGAGCTGACAGACAAGTCTATCTCTGTAGGGCTTTGTAGAGATCTTTAGATCTTCAGAGTTTTGTATGAATCTGTGCGTTAGGTATTGCCCTTATGGTTGCCTTTCTTCTCGAAAGAGCTGAACTTACACAGAACCTTAAATCCTGACTGTGATGAGGTTCCCCAAGGGCACTGGAACTGACATATGTCTGAGGGCAAGTTCTATTTTTAAATACTTGACAGTGTAGCACTACCTGCACCATCATTCATTTCTTGTACCCATAGTTAGTCTCTTCAGTATGAGTTAGAAAAAGGGGTTGTGAGTAGTATTATATAATCCACATAAATTTTAACTGTTCTGCGTTGTTATCTACCCTAAGTTAGATTGTAAATTTTACCTTTCAACAATGTGTTGTATCTCCGAAATGGGAAAACAACATCTAGGTCAAAAGGGATCTGCTGTTCAGATGAAATTTAAAATTGGCCACTATGTACTAATTTTTCTCTGTGTGCATCTTGTATATTAGGACTTGTTGAAGTATTTCTAGCCTGTCATATGCATCTGCATTTAAATAGCATAGAAAGCTGAGACACTGTCATTATTAAATTATAGCAGGCACAGACCCTAGTGCTAGAAACAGTAACACGAGAGCAAGGTTTCTTGATGGAGGAAGAGAGTGAAATAAAGTGTGTATTGGTTCTTAAAAAAGCTGTTTCTGTCTTTGGCTGTAGAACAAAAACTGTCTTTGATCTCCTGGCCAGCGTTCCTGCAGGGATAGTGTTTAGCAGTCCTTTGGGGGCTGTGGTTTAGTGGACTGTACTGATGTACCAAATACCTTACGCATGCTGTAACTGAACAGAAGGGCTGCGAAGAAAGGAGGGAAGCTTCTTGGGGGAAAGTTTAGAAGGGGACTGTGACTAGAAAAAAGAGCAGGGAAGGTGACCACGTGAGTGGTTTAAAAGATACCCTGTTTACTTAGGGAATTGCTTTTGGGGGGCTTTGACTTTGATTTGTGGCCAGTCCTTAAGAGAACTGGTGTGTGTGAATTTATGCAAGTTTGCTTGAAATTTTGTTAGGGGGGTGAGACATTGCATAGGAGTGACAAGTAATCCGTTTATTTCTCATCCAGGTGATAGTCAAAGCATTCAGTGAGTATTTTATAGACTTGCTGAGTATTAGCAAGGCACTGCTGCAGTTCAGTTCAGCCATGTAAAATGATTGTTGGGGCAAGCGTTGCGTCTTCTGTGTGAACCTTGCTATTCCTGCTCCCTCTGGGAGTATGAATAATCGATTGTGCTGAAAACAACCCTTTGTACATCACCTGTGTGACAACACATTTATCATAGATGAATGCAAGGTAGCACTGTTTTTTTCTTTTGTGAATGCAGAAAATAATTAGCTATATCTAAAGGTGTAGCTAATGTAAATGGTTTTGGAGTTTTTTTGTTGTTTTTTCTTTTTTTATGAAATAATGCTTGTCCCTAACTTATCAGGTGTCTCTAGGGTTGTACTAAGTGTCCCTTTGAACCTAGGAGCAGATTTAACCTAACCAACATCCCCTTTTCTTTTATTAGTGACAGAATGTCGAGGGGTCCTGGACAATAATCAGAGGTTTTCTTCATTACCAACATACCTCCCTGTGAGCTATCGGATCTTCAGTGCTGAGACTTTCTTTCTCAAAGAAGCCAACCAGGACTTCATGAGAAATTCCAGTTTGCGGTCCAGGGTGGAATCATTCTTCCCATATAAAGCCAAGCGACCACCTGTATTAAATGCCAGCTATGGACCTTTTTCTGTCGAACAAGTTGTGCCCCAGGACCTAATGTTGACTTCCAGCTTTTTTGGCTCTGCCAACAAGTTTACTTATAACTGGAAACTTCAGGCCTACATCATGAGCAACAAGATTTACCTGAGCAAGCCCAAAGTCCAGGTCCTGTTCTACATCGTGGGCAGGGACTGGGATGACTATAGCACCACGGAACGGCTGCCCTGCCTGCGGGTGTTTGCCTTCCGAGAGACGCGGGAAGTCAGAGGCAGCTGCCGGCTGAAAGGAGATCTGGGATTGTGTGTGGCAGAGCTGGAGCTCCTGCCAAGCTGGTTTAACCCCCCCCCAGTTCTCACAGGCCGAAAGAAGCCACCGGATCAGTTTGAAGGGAGCCCTGTGGAGCTTTATTACACTATTCAACTGGGAGACGAGAAGGGAGATTGTACTGCTGAGGATATAAGGAAGGGAAATGCCATCCGGCCAGGAAAAGATGGCATGGACGAACCTATGTCCCACTTACAGAGGATTGGATCTGTCAGCCTCTATCGAGGCCAAGAGTCTTCTCAGCTAACAGAGCTACGGCTGGATAACAACATTGTTGTCTGGTTGCCCTCAAAGCCTGTCAAACAAGGAGAGGTCGTGAATGTTTATGTGACAATTTCCAACAACTCTACAGTGGATCAGTTCATACTCAGGTACAGTAGGTTGTTTCTGCATGTTTTTAATGTGATAGTACTCAAAGATGTTGGGGACATGGGATGAACGTCAGCTAATTTGAAATTAATCCACATTGAAGGTTGCTTCTGGACACTGAAATATGTTATTTTACTCCTTGAATGCTGTGAAGAGGATTGAAAGCCTCTGTCACTAGGAGGCTTTTAACACGTGTGCCATGCTATTTATCACATGCCCACATTATACAACAAGGGACAAAACACAGCAATTTGCCGCTTTAGCAGGGCCATTTCTGCACAATGGCAGATAGTATGGCACCAGAAAAGTTCTCTGCTTTACAGAGCTTTTAAAATAAAATCTTTATTGCACAGGCATGGAGTTTAAATGCAGCAAAATTTCAATTACCTTCTTTTCTTTAAGTGCTCTGGCAATGCCTTGCCTCTCCCACACAGAGTGATTTTGTTGTGAGAGCTCTTTAGGGAGGGGTTTAACTATCTACTTATAGTTAGGTAACGTTTGTCTTTTCCAACACATATACCCTTGAAAATCTATTTGATGTTGCTGTCGATTCTAAAGGACTGTTGGAAGTGAGTGCCATTATTTTGAACAGGAGGGGAGAATACAGAACCTGGCAACACAAGAACTGCCTTGCTAAGTCAGATCACTTTCCTTTTATTTTCTTCTTTAGCAGTTTCCTTACTGATCAGATGAAAAGTCTTTGAGAATGACAAAGACTGAGAAACTTGTTAATCACTGAAATATTTGACGTATCTTTTTTTCCTCCCCTTATTACCAGGCTTTAAATTCAAGGGAAATTTCCACAGTAATAAGCAACAATTGCTCTTTGAAGCCTCAGGGAATCGGAGTTTCCCAAAAGATTCTGCACATGAAAGTATTTATTTCTAAGGCTTATATGAATTAGATTAATACATAGTTGACAACTACCAAGGAGAATAGCCTTTAGAATAGGAAGCGACGCTTGGCAGATAAAAGGCTTTTACTTTAAAAAAAGGAGGATTTTAGTCATCCCAGATTCATTCTGATGTTTGTAACTTTGGTTAAGTTGGCGAGATAATCTCCAAGACACCTGTTTACTGAGTGATAGAAGTCTTTTCTGACATTGTTACTTATCTTTTATGGAAAATCCTCTTTCACGAAGTAGTAGAAACAGAATACTTTTCCACATAACAAGCATAGCCGTGGTGAAAGAAGAAATCCAAAGGCAATGAACTGGGTATTTGCTGGGTAGATGGGAGGGGAGATCACCCTTTGAAGGTCTATATCACAGTCTTTATTTTCCTGAAAAGTGGGTCGAAGATTAACAAGCTGGTTGAAATCTGGTGATGTATTTCTTTGCTCAGGAATGAATCAATCTGCCTAGGCAAGGATGTCATTTGCATACTAAGGGATGCAATGAATAGAGGTGATAATGTGAGAAGTCAGTACTTGCCTGTGTTGACTTGCTGTTACTAACAGAATGGATTGACTTGGGTTTTGAGAACAGGTGACTGATTTACTTGAAGTGAATAGTCTGATATTTTTTGATATATTGATGGTTCTTTGTTATCACAAGTGCAGAGCTCAGGCCATGTTCTCTTGCTGGAACACCCTCTTAGTGAAAAGAGAATTTGCATTTTTGCTTAAAATTACTTTGAACCAGGCATGAAAACACAAGAGTCTGAAGAGACCAGAATTTTTTTTTTTATTTATTGTTTTTTAAATGGCTTTTGCTTGCTTCTAGTGAGGATGGGCAGGTGATCATTGTCCTGAGACGCAGCACAGAGCTGACTTGCATTCTGAAAGTTGGCCCTGCTCATTGTGCTTCCTCCTCTTCATCACCAAAGGCAAGAAAATCAATGTGGAATATTCCAAAGCAGTCTTGATTTTGAAAGCTTTGTCTTGCAGGCATGTTAGCCTCTTACATCTACCAAAGGTGCTGATGTGTGCAGATGGAAGCTTTGCTTAGGGTGCACAGGAAGGTAATTCGATGTAAAAGTAAAGGAAATTGTTTGAACTGTTTTCCTGTTGCTGCAATGGGAAGGGACAACTCAGAGCCACCAGCAAATGTAATGAGGGACCATCTCACCGGTCACAGACTGACTGGCCCGTTCTGTTGGCTGCAAAGGTTTCTTTTGTGATTCTGGTGGCAGAGGGCTGGTGAAAGGCTGGCAAAAGCAGTTTAAGCTTCCTGGTTCTGTGGTGGAAATCTGTTGTCTTCAGAACTTCCTAGGTGTGACAGAGTATGGAATTTCACTCAGGAATCTAGGAAGTGCCTGTGTCTTACAGAGGAAAAAAGGCAAGTGAATACAGCAGCCAGGGAGCAGCCAGTGCAGATGCTGGGCCCGCCTAGGGACTCCTTTAACCTTCTCTATGGCCATTTGCCTAGTTGGTTAGAGGGCTGTTTGCTCTCATACTTATGGGTTCCCAGCAGAGCAATCCCTACATCCTATGACATGCACTCATATTTAATCATCCTAAAAAGAAACACACCACACATTATCCCCAGGCATAGTGGGTTTGTTTATTTTCTGCTTCTTGTATATTATTCATTGAGGTATTGCAGCAGCCAGTGCTGAAGCAAATAGCATGTGATCATTGCTTGGGGAGGGGGGGGCAAGATAATAGCTACAAATCTTGTCTGGCTAAAGGAAAGTAGACTGGTCTAAATGACCTCATATCCACAAATCATTGCAATTGAAACTGTGTTCTTAAATTGTGTCTTAATTCAGAATCCTATTACTGTATCTATAAATTTATCAGCCCAAGAACACCAGTAAAGTCAAAGAGAATGACTAATATGACAGGGAGTGAAGCGGATTATGCATGGTAGTACATTAACGCAGTAGGAACCCTGTCTGAATAAACACACGTCTTCCTTTCGTGCATCTAGTCAGCACACAGAGCTATTGTGAAAGCAGTTCGAACACTACTTACAGGTTATAGGCTGTAGGTTCTGTTCACAGGCCTGTTCCTGCCCTGCTGTGTCACCTCTGGTAAGTCTTTACAGGAATTTTCTATATGGTCTTCTGTGCACTTCCCAGAGCTGTTATAAATTAACACTACAGGCTTCACTAGAGCTACCATGATTGATTGTCACTTACCCAGCTGCTGTGTACTCACGCTTTTCTAATCCGAGTTTTGGGTGCATTGCCTGTAAGGATTAGAAAGCAAAATCCTTAGGGCAAGACTCTGTTCTTGAATGCTTCTCTGCACTGCTCTCACACCCAGCAGGCATCAAATAAGGGGGACAACAATAACCATATTGAAAATAAGCTATTCTTGTGAGGCTAACTTTCAGAAAGTACCACGTAGCTGCAGATGTGTGCTGAGATATTTGAAGGTGAATAGGAAGCTGGGCACTTGATTTCTGTTCATAGTGCTGGGGAGCTGAATGCAGTAGGCAGCTTTGAGAAGGTTGGTTGGTGTGCATTGCTGTATTTTTTCTGTAGCTTGAAATACTTTGCCAGCTACTACACCATTAAAGGATCCTTTGGTCTGTTTTTAAAGGTGTGATGTGCCAGGTTTGAGCTGGCAGAGCATGGTACAGCACAGGGCCGAACACGAAAAGTGGGGGTGTGCTAAGTGTTTTATGTTACTCTGCTGGGCAACACCAAATCTCTAACTTGCTCTAGAAGGTGTTGAACCACCAGATAACCCGATTTACAGGAGGTATAGAGCACGATAAGTAAAGAGAAAGGGGATGAAGTTGTTATCTGTCCTGATTAAATGGGTGAAAAGCAGTGGTACTTTTTTTTTTAACTGCCCTCAGGGCCCTTATTACAGGTTTTGCAGTGCAACTTATTGCACGTGAAGGGATGTGCACTGTAAACAGTGTTACTGAATTACCTTTGTCCAACAAACAAATCAACAGAAGACAATGGATAATTAGTAGTAATAGTAAATCTACAGATTGGAAGAAGGATAAAGGATAAATGCAGTGAGGAAAGCTATTAAACTCATCAGCCGAGACAGCTTTATATTTCAGTTCCTAATGAGTATTGACAGCAGTGCCGTGTGTTAGGCAGCATTGAGAACAGCTAAAAACCTAGAGGAAGATGTAAGATTAGCACCACAGAACAGCCTCAGGTAGTAAAAATAGCTGTAACTTGAGTGTCCTGCCTGCTTGTAAATCTTAGTATTTCAAATACTAGATTTTGTGATCTGGCCATAAATAGGTATCTTGGTGGAATTGGTCATGAAAAGGGGGAATCTCTGGCACTAATTCTGCCTTTTTCTGCATGGAAGAGCTATTTGAGTCTCCCTAGGGAGTAAACCACTCAGATGAGCCTATTGTACTTGGCACTGCCCTCGGCTATTCTACCTCCTGTATATGAATAAAACCAAAGTAATAACATTTTCAATCAATGACTGCTTAATTTTAGATACTGAAATTTATTCTTACCTTATGATTATCTTACCTTTAGTACCTTGAAATTAATTTGTGCCTAACTGGTGGTTTATCGGTGCTGAAATGCTGCAGTGTGGTAGCATTACTGCAAACACCAGTGACCTTGTAATGATGGACCCCTCACCACAAGAAGGATGTTGAGGCTCTGGAGCGAGTCCAGAGAAGAGCAACAAAGCTGGTGAGGGGGCTGGAGAACAGGCCTGATGAGGAGCGGCTGAGAGAGCTGGGGGTGTTTAGCCTGGAGAAGAGGAGGCTGAGAGGAGACCTCATTGCTCTCTACAACTACCTGAGAGGAGGTTGTGGAGAGGAGGGAGCTGGGCTCTTCTCCCAAGTGACAGGGGACAGGACGAGAGGGAATGGCCTCAAGCTCCGCCAGGGGAGATTTAGGCTGAACATTAGGAAAAAATTTTTCACGGAAAGGGTCATTGGGCACTGTCAGAAGCTGCCCAGGGAGGGGCTTGAGTCACCTTGAGTCACCTTCCCTGGAGGGGTTTAAGGGACGGGTGGATGAGGAGCTGAGGGACATGGGTTAGTGATTGATAGGAATGGTTGGACTCGATGATCCAGTGGGTCTCTTCCAACCTGGTGATTCTATGATTCTATGACTAACTGAAGCCAAAGTTAGCTCAGTTCATCCTGTGTTCACCCAGAGCTGAGTTCACTCTGTTTTGTGTTAACCCATAATTCAGGAGATATTATCCCAAGTACTTATTTTCCACAGTAAATGGAATGCTGATTTCCAACTGTGAAATGAAGAGCGTGCTTTTTAAATACTGCTTCATATTTTAAAACTAATGCAACTCTGAGTGAAATGAAGAGAGACAGAATGATTTGGTGGGATGCTCTTCTGGGTGTACGTGCACATCTCCAGATGTGAATTGCAACAAAACATTTTTCATTTCCTATGCAGCTTTGCGTTACTTAACTATTTAAAAGTTATTTCACTGCACAAAATCATTTCAGTTCATATCTGAAAGGTGAGGAGTTTGAAGCCCTCAGATTTGCTTCTGTTGTCTCATTATTTCATGGTATGTTTTCAATTGAAAAGAACATCTTGGCTCCAAAAATTCACTCCCACTGTTTTACTTATTGCATGAATGTAAGAAATCACACATGTATATTCTCTAAAAGTTATTTTTCCATTTTTACTGCCTTAAACTTTCTCTTTATGCCTCTCTGAGGCACAGATAATAAAACTAAGTGACTAATTCTTGCAGTGTATAAATTAAAGTATGTATCTCAAATATTCTGGGTAGCAAAGTGCTGTTTGTTCTCACCTGAGTACACTTCCTCCATCCCTGTTTCCATCTTGAGTGAACAAAATGCAGGCTTGCTGAATGAAGATATTTCAGAGTAATCTACTCACATTTTTCTTTTCATCTCTTTTTCAGTAAAGTCAATTATTAAGTCAAAACTGGAAAATAAAAAGCAATTTCCTTGCTTATGAACCTTTAATGAGACTTCAGAGAAGTTAGAGAAGCTCTTGCAGTCTTCCAGCCCATGAAAGGGGTTTCCCAGTTATTTTACCATATTGGTAAGATGCGTGGAGTCATGTGTTAAGGCAGAGGTTGTTTGCAAATGTGTTCAGAACTGTGGATTATAGCTTGAAGGGGTTTTATGTATTTCATAGAATAGTTTGGGTTGTAAGGGATCTTAAAGATCATCCAGTTCCATCCCCTGCCATACGCAGGGACACCTCCCACTGGATCAGGTGCCCAAGGCCCATCCAACCTGGCCCTGAACCCCTCCAGGGATGGGGCAGCCACAGCTTCTCTGGGCAACCTGGGCCAGGGTCTCACCACTCTCATGGTGAAGAAATTCCTCCTCATGTCTAGTCTAAATCTGCCCCTCTCCAGTTTATACCCATTGCCCCTCACCCTGTCATTACAAGTCTTTGTAAATAGACCCTCCCCAGCTTTCTTGTAGCCCCTTTCAGGCACTGGAATGTCACTATAAGGTCTCCTCGGAGCCTTCTCTTCTCCAGGCTGAACAACCCCAACTCTCTCAGCCTGTCCTTGCATGGGAGCTGCTCCAGCCCTCTGATCATCTTCGTAGCCTCCTCTGGACTAGTTCCAACAGCTCCATCTCCTTCTTATGTTGATGATTCCAGAACTGGGCACAATATTCCACATACGGTCTCACAAGAGAGGAATAGAGGGGCAGAATCACCTCCCTTGCCCTGCTGGCCACGCTGCTTTTGATGCAGCCCAGGACACAGTTGGCCGCCTGGGCTGTGAGCGCACATTCCCAGCTCATTTTGAGCTTCTCATCAAGCAGCACCCTAAGTCCTTCACTGATGAAGGGCTGGTGCATTTAATTGTCTGGTGTTTAGCCTTGTGAAACTTCTAATTCTTATTGACCAGTTGTTTCATTTTTGGCTTTTCCCTTCTATAGAATAATTAATAACAATTCAGCTCCAAGTCTATAATGGGGCATCTTAATGAAACAAAGGCAGCAGTCTTGTTCTTATTGCGCTCTAATTAGGAAGTCAAGAGACCTGGATTCTCTTTCTGTTCAGGACTTGCCATGCTAACTTCAGGCATACTTGTTTTATCCCTTCTTACATCTTCACTTTCTCGGGTTACTTGTTTGTACTACACACAACTAGGGGAAGAGATTGGTCTGTGCTGTGTGGATCATTCAGTGAGCCTCAGAGCTCCATAGGGCATCTGTGCAATACATAATACAAGCGACAGTAAATCATACAAAAGTTGTTACACTGTGGGGATTATGGTTTTTGCAAGTAACGAAGTGTAATAACACCTTGCAAGTGCTTTGTTAAGATTTCTCCCAAGTAAATGCATGGTTAAAAATTCATAGCAAATTTCCTCCTAGGGGAGGAAAAAAAATTTTTATTTCTGCTTCAGTAAGCAATGGGAGCATAGTCTATTGAAGTATTTGGAGTTCTTTTTTATAGAGACTATGACAGACTAACAGTAAAAGGGTAAGTATTTCCCAATGTAATTTAGAAAGCATTTGTGATATAAAAAAAAAACTTTTTCAAAGAATAGAATGTGTTAGTGCTATTTTGAGCAAATGGTATCACATTCCAGTTAGTTTAATTTCACTAGCCTTTAGCTGGCAGTTTTCATGGACATCAGTGTCGTATCAGAGCCAGCTGGGTCCTCCAAACAAATGACTCATTCTGAAAAATGCTAAGTTGGTGAGGATGCCCTTTGAACAGGGATTGAGAAAAGGTGCTTCTCACCAGAACAAGTGAAGAGGTGAAGAGCCCACTTGAGCTTGTGCTAGCAGTGATTTATGTGTGGTAAAGCTTAAAAAGGCACTGATTATTAGCTTGAAATTGAAGCTACCTAGAAATGAGAGAACAACCCTCTTCTTCTGACACTCTTTAAAAAAAGTCTTTAAAAAAATTCGGTGCTTGAGAAACCTTCTGAACAATTCTATTGACATCTCCAATGCAAATTACTCCTTAGTACTGAGAATAAACTATAGATTTGTTGTTAGAAGGCCGAGTCTGTGTTCCTTGCTTTGGAAGTCATTTGCCGATTGACCGTGACCAAGTTGCTGGAGTGCAACTTTGCAACCAGTGAACCGAGAAGAGACTTTTAGTCTTGAGTATGTTCAGGAGCTGAGCAGCGAAGTTCAATGATGCCGAAGACCATGAAGTACTCAACATTGAGAATCAAAAGTTATCCTTAACCCCCTAATCAGCCTGTAAAGTGGAATTCCTGTCATGCAGGAGGCTTACAAGATTTAACTAGATCAGTAGGGTAGTACTTGTACGAGTATTCTTTGTATTGTGAAAGCAGACACGACATATGTTTCCAAAATGCATCTTCAGTTGAATGAAGCCGGTGGGTTCCTTGAGCCAAATCCGAAGTTGTCTCCATATGATTTTCAGCCTTCCAGGTTATGTGACACCTACATTTTTCTAGATGTGGATTAAAACATGAAATCCAATCAGTTGAGTGTAGACAAACCTGAACTATGTATAGTTTATGTATAAACAACTTTATATAACCCAACTATAAACTACATTTAGGCTTTCACAGTTCAGGCTTGTGCATTTAAACACTTTCCCAAGTTTGATAACAGAAGTAGAAGGAATTTATGGAGGCCATTGTAGGGGAAGACTGTAAATGGAAGAGAAAAAAATATTGCATCAGGAGTCAGCCAGAGCATTGCAAGCCATCAATGCTGCTTCAAGTGCTGGAGCTGAAAGTTTTGGTTAGCTTTTGGCAAATGCATGTGCATGTCTGAATTTCAGAAACTTGATATTGAGGCAACTTGTTAAAATCCTCTCTTGTAAGTAGTTTCCCTTCCCATCCCCTTTAGTCTAAGCAACCTAGGGGAGTCATTCCTGGATTCTTTTCCAAGTACACTGCAGCACATGTGGCTAAAGGTGCACTGGTCCTACTTGCTCTTTTCCTTCTGTTTTGAGACATCACTCGGAGGTGCGGTGTGTCTCCAGCTGGCTTCTGCTCTGCCTGACCTTTGCAAAATCCCATGCATGCACAAGGCTGGTTAGAGATGAGATAAGACACCTCTACTTAATTTCTGTTTAGACTATTGGCCGCCTTTGTGGCTGAAGTTACCATAGTTAATTAAATCATTGGTTACTTGCCTAATTAGAAACAATGGTGGCACATTTAAAGATCATACCGCATAAACCGCAGTCCTCCCAAACCAGCAGCAGGGAGGGAAACTTCATACTACTGGGAGTAGATTTTAGTTTAACCAAGATAATGTTTTCTGGCTGTCTGAAAAAGGCTGTGATCTTACGCATTAGAGAATCTCCTGGGAACCCTCAGTGTGATTATCTGACAAGCTGTTGGGTTCCAAGGCCAAGGTAAAGAAGAAAGTGTGTGAGCCTGTAGGTCTGAATGGAAATGAGTATCACTGAGAAAAATTGTATGGCAGGAGTTATAAACCTAATGTCAGTGACTTACTGGAATGACACTTGGGGGGACATCAGCAAATTATGACTTGGGGCTTGCAGAGGGGGAGGATTTGGGATAGGGTGGGAGTATGAGGAGTAATCCAGGAGTTGGTGCTTGGCCTGGCAGAACTGTAAAATCTGATGGTTTTATCTGTATTGGTGCATATCAGTTCATTATTTAGAGACTTCAATCAATCTGACGGTTTGTCTTATTTTGACAGACTCCCATGACTCAGTCGTGACAGCACAGACTCAAAGAACTTCAATTGCTTATATGTTTTTATGACACTTAACAGTTAAAACTTCCACAGAAGTGGGATGGCAGAAAGTGCTGCTGCGTACCAAAAAGTTAATGCTTCAGAATGCTGAGCTTTCCTATAAGGTGTAGTGCGTTTGACTCCAACTTAAGTCAGTGTTTCCTCTGAGACCCCTTTGAAAGCTCTGTACTTCCCTGGAACATCACCCTGCCCTGTATGTGCTGCCTCTCCAGGGATGTGCTGTTGTGTGCAGTATTTTCTCGAAAAGGAAGTTGCATTTCTATAGACTTATAGTGCATAGAAAAGATGATTAATTCATAGTTTGGATGAGACTGGGTTGAAAAGAAATTCAGCATCTTTTTTGTTTGTTTGTCTGGTTCCTGGTGTGTTACAAAATGTCTCTATTAACAAAGCTGCCAGGGGGTTAATTTACACTAACAGTCTAATCATCTCCAACAACATCATTTTAGGTTTTCATATTGCTGCTTAGATCAGCAAGACTAGAGAAAAGACGACTTGAGAAATAGTGTGTATCTTAGGAAAAAGGGAAAAAAAGAAAAATGAGAAGTAAGCATTTCAGACACAGCCCGCTGCATTATCAGCTGTCAGGCTGCTTTAAAAGATTTGCTTTTTCTTACAAGCTCTGGCTCGAAGATGTAAGCCTTGATATCTGAAATGCTATGAGACTGAGCTCTTTGTACAAAACAGACAGGCTCATTAACAGGAAAATGTGGTACTTACACACCAAAGTCTAGAGCTCCGTTCCTCAGCCTCCCGGCTTACTTGTTAAATGGAACACACAAATAGTTGTGGATCATGAATCACCACTTGGTTTTTGCAGATAAAAGTGTTCCTGACCTACTAGACTGTAGTCATACTTAGTCTTTCTTTTGTCTGAGGAGTCAGGGGAAGGCAGTTCAGTCCTACAGGGGATCTTGAAGGCACAAATGTTGCTGACCAGCCTAAGGTGGGGGGTATGGGTGTGTGTGTGTGTGTTATTGACATATTGACATTTGTTGATCTTATTTTGAGAAAACTGAATTTTCCTATGGAATGTACGGCTGCTCACTCAGGACTCTGAGCTTTGCTTTAGCTTTTAAAAAAGAGGTGATGTGATGCTAATTGCTGGAGTCACTTAGTCACTTGGTGTGCCTTGTCTCAGCAGGTTGTAGAAATACCACCACCAGCAGCAAAAATATTTTTCTGCTTGAGATTATGTCTAACTTAGAAAAAGTCCTGATTACAAAAAGAGTTCTTCCTATGGAAGTGAGACACTAACTCAGAGTAGGAGCCTGTCACTTAGGAACCTACCTAAATTTAGTCTTGTCAAAAGTTATGAGAATATTTGTAGACTTTAGGCTGCTTTTTATCCCACTGGATTTGAGACATTCAGGAGAGGCCACATTAGAACCAGATTCCAGCAGGTCCAAGGAGGTGATTCTACCTCTGGACTCAGCACTGGTGAGACCGCACCTCGAATCCTGTGTTCAGTTCTGGGCCCCTCAGCACAAGAAGGATGTTGAGGCTCTGGAGCGAGTCCAGAGAAGAGCAACGAAGCTGGTGAAGAGGCTGGAGAACAGGCCTGATGAGGAGCGGCTGAGAGAGCTGGGGGTGTTTAGCCTGGAGAAGAGGAGGCTGAGGGGAGACCTCATTGCTCTCTCCAACTACCTGAAGGGAGGTTGTGGAGGGGAGGGAGCTGGGCTCTTCTCCCAAGTGACAGGGGACAGGACAAGAGGGAATGGCCTCAAGCTCCACCAGGGGAGGTTCGGGCTGGGCATAAGGAAAAAATTGTTCACAGAAAGGGTCACTGGGCACTGGCAGAGGCTGCCCAGGGAGGGGGTTGATTCACCTTCCCTGGAGGGGTTTAAGGGATGGGTGGACGAGGTGCTGAGGGACATGGTTTAGTGTTTGATGGGAGTGGTTGGACTCGATGATCCAGTGGGTCTTGTCCAACCTAGTGATTCTGTTCTGTGATTCTGCTTCTCTCTTTTGTAGCAATCTGATTACTATTCTCCAGTAGAATGGGAAGGACCAAATTATTTTTATGTACTTAATTGCTGTTGATTGGATGATGATGATGATAGTGGACAATGTACACTGATATGTGTTGTAATTTTCTTTTTTTCTGAGACAGAAAATGATAAAAGAAAGGATGGTGTTAAAGTTTTAATTCATTTATTTGGTACACTGTGAAGAGGATAGGCTGGTCTGAATAGACTGGCTCAGGGCAGGTGCCAGAACAGAGAGCAAGCAGTGCTACATGAGTCAGCTGTAGTGTCAGGAGGGTCACCGAGCCTTGCAGGGAACATCGTGGGCAGCATTCACATAGGTGACTTGGATGCTTGACACTGGACTTTGAATTACTGGTGGATACTGCTGTCCTAGTGGTGACCTGTGAACGTGGTGATTCCACACCTAACAAACTCAACTTCACAGACTCTCTGAAGGGAAGTTAGCAGCAACCTTGTGGCTTAGATCCATTACGGTCTGAGCTTAGTGACGCTGATCTTCAAAGCAAATCCTCAGTGTCTTTGTGGTGAAGTTTTAGTATCTTAAATAATGCTGTTCAAAGCCCTAGAAAGGATATTGCGAGCAACAATCTAGCTTGGACAGAAATGCAGGAAGATGATGTGTAATCTCAGTTTTCTAAGACTCAGGTGTATTGCTTAAGAATTTTTCTCTTATCTATCAGAGACAATGCTGTTGTAATTAACACTAGGCAGAAATATTGACATAGTTGAGCCAGGATTTTATCAGCTGGCTTAGACAGTGACGGTTAATTTTAAGGTTTTCTGAAATACCTTTAAAAAAATCCTGAATAGTTGTTCAGAAGTTAATATGTCTCATCTCTCTTGTTACTGAAGTATGGCAGTGCTGTCATCCATATTTCTCGTTCTTTAATTTTAGCATCGCAGGTGATGGGTGCTTTGTCCATTGCTATGGTAACAGCTGGTTTTATATCTTTCTCAAAGTAAACATTGACACAAACCCCACTGCAATATATTCTTTTTATCCATTTTATTCATTTTGTACGTGTAATGGATGCCATGGCTGTACAAATATGTCATGATTGTAGTGGATAGAGAGCAATAAACTGAAAGACTAGTGCCCTGGTATATAACTGGTTTCGCCTTTCAACGTGCACATAATTTTATGTCAGCTACTTCAACTTTGTTTTTACTCCTACCCATGTTTAATTAGATTTCAAATACTTCAGAGTGGAAACACAGTCCCTGACTGTGGGTTGGTGAGTGCTTAAGGGAAATGGGATCTCATAGCAGACGAGGCATGCTAACTTAGTTTTTGCTCTTGAACAGCTCCATTTTTAAGTTGAATTGATCCCTTGAACTTTTGGCAGTTGTTCAAAATCCCTCCTATCCTTTTTCTGAATGTTAATGATGGGAATAGTGGTTCTTTTCCTGTGTTACTGCTTCTGTTTTGTTGCCTTAAAAAACCCAAACATCTCCTGAAAAGCTGTAAGGATCTCTGGTAGCCCCAGTCCCCTCCACAAGGCTCTGCTACCCGATTCCCTCCAGACTGTGGTTCCCTGAAACCTGTGTAGAGTGATGCAAATGCAGAATGAAATGTTACAGTTCCTCCCTAGTGGTAGGGGAGGTGATTTGCTCTCAGACCTGACACCTGGCAGCCCCTGTGCCACCCGCATCGAGGAGAGCTGTGAGGTCTGGCTCCTCGTGGAAGGAAAGATGTTGGAAAAATCTTTTCTGCAAGTCTTTTCTAGGGTTCTCTCTGCTCCCTGTCTGAGTTTTCTGATAAATGTAGCAATCATCATCTTGATTTAAAGAGGAAAAATCCTAATTTTTTTCTACAAAAGGGGCTTGCATGTTCTGTATTACGTTCTGTATGCTTTTAGAGTGATTCAGATGGAACCTCATTAAACATCTTTATAGTCCTCTTAGGTTCATGTCTATTAGTTGTTATAGGGATTTCCCATGAGGGAATGACTCTGTACCACCCTACACTAAAATCAAGCACAATTTAATCTGATAGGCCGTTCTTTTAGGAGTGATGACATTGAAAATGGGTGTAGATAGAAGCGTTTGCAGGATTGCAGTTACAAGCCCCAGTTCTGCAAAAAGACTGTTCATTCACTTCGCTGTATGTGTTGCGGCCAGACCTAAACATTTGCAGCAACTTTTAGAATCAAATCATGCTCTGTGAAATGCTTTTTTATCCTGCAGATGGAAATATGCACTGCATATTATTGAAAGGAATGTAATTGCTTACCCATTTGATATGAATCAGATGATACTTTCCTACCTCTGCAGTTGTTTTAAAGCAAAAGAATCGTATAGGTATGTACATTTGAAATATTACTGATGAGTCTGGTGTGAGGCTAGGACTTTTGGGGATGCCTTTCCAAACGCTGAGGTAAGAGGGCTCAATCGAAAGAGCCACAACTACTCTCTTGTTCTCATAGTGCTAAATGACTGTGAGTCATGGCCAGATCTCGGCTGGATGGGAGAGCAATGCCTGGGAATGGGAAATGGTCAAGAACTTCTTGTTCTAGGAAGCTCTAATTGTTCAGAGAGGCAATGATTGCCCTGTTGTGTTGTGTAATTATATCCGCCTCCACATATCCCACTGCTGTTCATTTCTATTATGTCTTTTCATTTAAGTCCTCGCTATTCAAGGAGGAAATGTAACAGATTCATGGCAAGACCAAGTGAATATCCTGCATCCTTCTCTGCTCAGGAAAAAAAGTCTCAAAGGATAAAGAATTTTACTTTGATAATTGTTTAAATGGTGCTTAAAGCCCCTCTGGGCTAGTTACAATGGTCTGAGATTTGCCTTTTCACCAAGCACTCAATTGATTCAGAGTCAGACACATGAAAGAAGAGAGGAAAAAATACAAGGGGATTGTAGTAATTGAGGCTTTGCAAACAGAGAGAAAACTAATCAGTTATATTAAAAATCACAGTTGCCGCTCTGAAGTATACATGTACTCAAGAGTTTATTCAAGGATGAATGTTTTTATATTTTATTTCTCTTTTATGTAAATATAAAAAGGGAAGAAAAATGAACACAAACCCACAAAATGAGTTTAACTCTATCTAAGCAGATTTGTACAATCAAAAAAAAATGGCAAACTATTCTTTGTTCCATTTTAGAGCTTGATCATTCAGAGCAGAAAAGGGCTTTGTTTGAGAATTCATTCCAGATATGCATTTTGGAAAAAAAAAAATTAACCTGGATTGGTTTTGGTAGGGATTCTTAAAACTGCTTAATATGCCTTTCCTTGTGTTACCTAAGTCTTAAACACCCTTAGAAGAGTGTTATTTCTAAGGTCCCAAGTGAGTGTTCCTACAGCTGATGGGCAAAGTTGATTGTAATTAGTAGCCAGACAGGAGGTTTAATGTTGTTCTGAGCTAAGCATTTTAGTCATCACCTGTGATCAAAAGTGACTCCGCAGTGTTTGAGTCAGGAAAGCCGTATATCCTCAAGGCATATTAATTAATGTGGACAATAGTAACAATTTTGGGGCAGGTTCTGTGAGTAGAGATTGTTCATCTGAGTAAAGAGACCTGCATAGCCATCCTTATCAGATGGGAAGGAATTCTGGAGTACTGTGTTTTCATGCTGTTTTCAAAAGCTTTAGAAAGAGGAGATCCAGCACAAAGATGCTGATGTGTAGGATGGAGATGCCCAGCTCAAGTAGATGGATAGTTGATTTAAAATCTTGGACTGAACTGAGCTTCAGGCACACTGCCTTATCACCATAAAAGTTCCTCTTCTTAGTGTAGTGTTTCTGCATTATTCTTTCCACTGCAGTATCCTCTGTTTCCTTCTTGCCACAATCAATCTATATTGCTCCATTAATTACTGATCACTCAAGAGACTGCTCATCGTCTTCCTCCACTGAGTCTAGGGATGTGTATGTGCAGGGGGCTGTCTTGGTGCTGCTACCCCAGCAAAGAGCATGTGCTGCTGCCTTCTGACTGCTCTTAGACCTAGCAAACAGCTTCACTGCCTGCCTGGTGTCTGTTCTCCGGGAGAGTTCACCTAAGTCCCTGAGCAGGGTTTGCTGGGAGGCCTGCCCTGCTGTGAAATATATTCAAATAGATTTTCTTATAGGCACAAGCAGGATGGCATTGCAGAAGTGTAACTGTCAGGTAAGTATATGTGGAACAGAGACTGGGAAACAGCAGCTTTGAATTGTGTGCTTTTTTCCATGCTCTGGTGAGAAAGGATGATGCTTTCCAGCTTTTCTTAAGTTGAACCTTAATTCTTTTAGTGTGCTTCTTGGGCAGATCCTGATGGGATCATTTCAATTAAGCTTTATATTCTGATATGAATAAATCTATGTAACTCAGTAAGTGTTGGTTTCACTGGAGCATGAGATTTATATTGCACCCAACTCTTTTGCTAAGTCTTTCTTTTTCTTTCTCTTTAAGCAACCTATTCATCTTTTTGCTTTATCTGTACCTTCCACTCCTTATATTCTCAGTGGAGAGAGAAATATGGAGATTGGAGCTGTAATTTCTCTTGTCTGATTAAACACAATGTGAGACTCGCATTTGATATGATATCACCTGAGCTGTCTTACACAGGAGTGTAATAGCTTTCCAGCATGTGATGAGAGGGGACAGAATGTTATCACAATTCCAGTGTTTGTATATTAAATTTCCATGTGGTTGGGCTTGAAAATAATAACGGTGAGAAGGACTCCGACTTCTCCAAAATAATAATCTTCTAGTCAAGTTGTCTTTCTTATCCTTTATTGTAATAAAGTGAATGTGTTACATGTTTATTACATACATTTATGTAGAAGTATGCTTCCTTGGCGCAAGTGGTACTAAGTGGTTAAGGCAGTAGGTCGTGGAGATGCTGCGCCCAGAGCTACTAGATGAGGCTGCAGCCGTTTGTTACTCAGGTAGACCTTCCACGTCTCTCATGTCTCTCATAACCCTGAATATGCTCACAAGCTCCCAGCAGATCTGGTGGTCCTTTTGAGAGGCTCTGTGACTCTTCCATGCAAGAATATCAAGACTCAGGAGAGGATTAAAAAACCAAGCCCTGTGCTAGGTGTAATTTTTGTCTATCCTGTTGTTGCAAATCCAGTCCTTGACCTACCTAAATCCAAAGACTCGTTGGAGCCGCCACAGTCAGCTGCTAGATTGCCTCTGAGACAGCACAATTTATAACCCTGCCCTCTCTGTACCAACAAGAGGAGTCGGAGGTCTGCAGGCAGCACCTCTTAGACCTCTCTGCAGCACTGCCAGAGGCAACACACCTATTTCAGCCAAAGGGCCTCCAGAAACAGCTGCTTTGGATCATCTCTGCCACCACTGCTGCCACGAGCTGTAGCTGCAGACCAGCAGCTCCTCACCCTTGCCCCTCGTGTGATATAAATGCAACACATCACTGATGCCAGTGGACTTGGGATCAGTTAGAATCTACTGCTCATCATTATTATTTTTGCATACTAAGAGGTTCCTTTTGTTGTAGAGGGAGTTTATTTTCCTTTGAGCACAGTCACAGCAAAGTTTGATTTGTACCTTTTTTTAGTGTATGCGTTAGCATACAAAATCCAGTGCATCCTTTTTGTAGAGCCAAGCTGACTGTTGTTTTCTTGTTTGATTTGGCTCTTCTTGCTTAATCTGGAGCTGTGCCAAAAACATGAATATTCATGACACTGTTAAACAAGATTTTTATTGAAAACAAAAAATGGATCTGAAGTCTTCCATTTGTCATTCTGAACTCAGCTAGTGAGAGCCCTGTGAACGGGCACATTTACCAGCAAGGTTTTCTTGGTGTTTTCTGGTTTTGTTTGCTTATTGAATGAAAATTCTTTAGGGCCAAATTCTTTATTTGCTAGTAAGCCAAATGTTAGACTATTTCTGTAAACAATATGAATATATATGAAATATAATGGACTTGTAATATTATATTATATTATATTATATTATATTATATTATATTATATTATATTATATTATATTATATTATATTATATTATATTATATTATATTATATTATATTATATTATATTATATTATATTATATTATATTATAGCTTAAGTATAAAATGCTTTAACACACATTGAGCCTCAAGTAGGAATATACAAGCAGAGGACTGATCTGAGTTAAGGAAAGCTCATGTTAATTTTTTCTAGGGTCAGCGTTCATATTTGAAACCTGTCTGCTGGACACCTTGGCTGTTGTGCATGCAGAGGGCATCATCATTCCCGAAGAACAGTCTTTCTTGAGATTGCAGTGCAAATAGATGAGAAAGCAAATGTTCAGCTAGGTGGTCCACATCTTGGTGGTACCAGGAATTACTGCTGAAGGACTCCAGTAGTGTCAGCAAGGACGGTAGGGAAGAGGACTTTTTTTCCTTGACTGTGGTCTTCTGGATATTACTTATTAATTCATTAATCTCCAGTTTGATTGCTGAGCCCCTGTGCAACCGCTGAATGACAGAGAAATTTATTTCCCCAGTATGTGTATACAAGGACTGACACACAGAGAAATCAAAACTGACCCTATAGGTTGTGAACCAAGAATGGGAGGAGAGAGACAAAGAGATGGTTATAGAACATATGCTAACCTGTCACAGTGAGACAGAGCTCAGCTTGATCACTTCACTTAGTACCCGTGGACAAATAGAGACATTTTCTTACGCTTAGTCAGAAAATGTCAGTGTTCACCAGCCCACAGTACTTTGTCTGTGAAGCAGTTTTAAGCCAGTAACAACATTGCTGTGCTTGAGCACCCACACAGATCACCACACCTGGCTCCCTATGATTTCTGCCTCTTCCCAGAGATCAAACTGGTGCTAAAAGAAAATCTTCTTTGGTAGAAGAAATGAAAGCAAAAATGACAGAGATCCTTAACAGCCTTTCAGAAAATGATCTGTGGAATTGCTTTGAACATGGGCAGCATCTTATGCAGCCGTGTATCAAATCAGAAGGAAATTATTTTGCAGGTGGTAGTAGTTGATTTTCTTAATTTGTTAAATAAAAACAGTTACAGGCACAGTCTTGGTGGTTTTGTGTTGGACCTCATGTAGATATATATATATATATAGTGTGAGAGAGGGGAAGGAAGATAGGAGGGGAAAGTGACAAGAAACTAGAAGAGCAGTGCAAGTGCAAGGTAGATTTCTCTTGAGACCTCTGGCCTCTACAAGAAATTAAATAAGCTTAGCTTTTAGATGACACATATAACTGATTTTAGATATACATCCTCATTTATTTTGCAAGATGAAATTCTCCTGAGAGCTATCTGTCCCATCTGCAAAGCAGACTAGCCAGTATGTTCTCCTTCCATACACATTATCTAGGAGAACAGAGTCAGGAGAAAAATGTCTGGGGATGTGCTTGTACTTTGTCGGGTATGATGGATTTGGGTCCCGACTGGAACCTTTTCTGCCCTGTTACAGCTTTTACAATCGTGTATTTATAAGGCATTTCTACTTCACAATATTCTGGTTCCCCTCATTGGAACATGCTTTCTTCAGAACTTTGTTAAAATGCCTGTTATAATAAGGAGTTTCATGCAGAACTATTTCCTTTTAGAAACCATGAAATTCCCAGGTGTGAACTTTCCACATTGACAAATCTCTTAAACAGATAAAGTGTTGGATGGAGGAGCAAAAAATGTGCTTTTCATTAGATGCAGTCATCTTAGTTCTTTATAGAAATTACTTTTACCGCATACAGAGGATTAGTCCTGTTGCAATCAGTGATAAATTCTTGCTGTAGATATTAGTAAGAATTATTTCAGGCTAATGACCTCACCCATTTGTGACCCAGGACTTTTTGGAGTGTTTTGATAGTACCATAAAATTAATCTACTGATGCATGTAAATGCTGTGTAAAGGTTACCGCTAAAGACACAGATCTCAATTGATCCAATATCTGATCCCGTGACAATTTAAATCTGTGTCAAAGCTTCCATTGACTGCAGTCAGGACATGATCAGGTCAACCATTGAGCGCTTGTTCTGAGAATTAGTAGCCTGTAACACCACACTCCAACTCCTGATTATCACAGTTTCCTCTTTCAGCAATTAGTCATTCTGTTAAAAGCAGGTAATTAAAACAAGACATGTCCAGAAAGAGAAGTAACTTCTGAAGTGCCAGACTCCCTATGGAGTCATTCATACGGAATTACTAATGAGAGCAAGTAGAAAGTGAGGCTGAACAGAAGATGCAGAAGTAAGTTGGGGAAAGCACCACTATGACTTTTTTTTTATTGGAGTGAGCCTTATTCTCTCTATGCTAGGTGGGCCTTACAGCAAAGTCTGAATTTGCTGTTGCTCACAAGGAAAGAATTAAATTCCTCTTACTTGCAATTGTAATTTTCCACTTCTAGATTCTAAGGTTCCTTCTGGACAGTCCAGTATGATGCTTGGCAACCTGTTGCCCAATGTGTTAATTTGGGTGGGGTACATTTCTAAACTAACAAGAATGTTGTTAACCTTCCAGAAGTTTTGTAAGCTACAATGAGACAAGATGTTTTTCAGCTATCATAAAAAAAATCTCATCCTAGATAGAAGAGCTAATTCCATACAAATAGTTAGGGAATAAGAGTTAGAAACATGCATCAGTTATTGTGCAAGAAGAAAGAACAGAAAAGTACAAGGATACATAGATAATTCAGAACTGAATTCTGTTTCCTTCTACACTGAGTTATACACCACTGAGATATTTTCTTTTCTGGGTGCAACAGATAAAGTTTGCATGGAGAACAATGGAAAAGGTTTGAGGAAAGGTTTGAGGCACCCTGCCTGGAGAAGCAGTGTGTAAGGAGTGAAGATGACTTTTGAGCCCTGGCATCAGAAACCAGGGAGGCCCCTGTGGTAGAATTGTGGGAAAGTATTGCTGTAACAACAAAGTATTTGCTCTTAAAGGGAGAAAAGTATGTAGCACCATCAAAGAAGGACAAGGTTTCAAAGGGAAACATATGTCTAAGACATACGGGTCAAGTTTATTTGAAAGGATAATTTGTTTGCTTTTGATTCTTTATAACATTTCCCAAGGAGACTAGCAAATATAGCTGCCACATTTTTGGCAAAGGGGATCTTACACTAAACCTGAAACACTTAAATACACGTACTTACCTAAATATGGTCTCTGTTAGTTTCAGCCATGTGACTTCTAGCTCCTGCTTTTTGTAGTAATTTTTTTATTTTCTTCTGTTGGCTCTATCTTAAGCTTAAAACGGGATTGTTAATAAAATATGTTACTATTATTGCTTTTTTTTTTTTGAAAGAGAAAGGTGATTAAAAGAAACTTTCTTCATTGGTTATGCTGTATATGCAGAGGTGTGTAGGAGCAGGGGCAGTGGCGGTGGGCTATACTGTGTAAACTTAGGGTGCGATGGGCCTGAAGCTGCCTGAGGTTTGTAGTTATTGAAAGTCATTGTTCAGACTCGTTGGCTATTACAGAAAACATTTGGGTAGCAATAACTCAAGAATCCTCTCTGGCTGTGTTTTCAAAGTAATATCCACTAGCTGAAATTTGAAGGTGAGGCAGGATAAAATCAAATCAGATCCTAGTCACCGAACCATTCTGGTTCCAGTGCCTTCGCTAGGCTGGAATAAAGCTTGGGGCTTTTTTTCCAAATAGTAATGTTGAGCACACACCACTCTCTTTGATTCACTTCACTTTGTTTATTTTAAAATAAACATATGAGACACTTCTCTTTCACACAGGTAAAGAGCTCTCATTGACGTCAGTGGGAGCTTCACCACCTTCAGGATAAGGGAGTCGGGATCAATAAAAGAGTGCCTGAGAGCTAGCCAGTCTTATATTCCACTCTTCCTAATTGTATGATAGTTGGAAAAGCAAACAATCCACTGAGACCTAATCAGGTTAAGTGCATTTAAAACACCGATTGTGACTGTCATCAAGGGATTACAGTCAACAGAATTGATACAAACCTTTCAAAGCTTTGGTGCAAAAGATAGGCAGACTCCTAGCTAGAATAATAGCCTTTAGCTTGCAGGAGAATGGTTTCGATCTCTTGGGCTGTATTTTTCTTACCTTGGTGCTTACAGACATAAAGGTAAATGTATATCCTTGTATACAAATACATACATATGCATTGTTTTAGAAGCACCAAAAGTATCATAGAATCACCAGGTTGGAAGAGACCCACCGGATCATCGAGTCCAACCATTCCTATCAAACACTAAACCATGTCCCTCAGCACCTTGTCCACCCGTCCCTTAAACCCCTCCAGGGAAGGTGACTCAACCCCCTCCCTGGGCAGCCTCTGCCACTGCCCAATGACCCCTTCCATGAAAAACTTTTTCCAGATGTCCAGCCTAAACCTCCCCTGGCGGAGTTTGAGGCCATGTCCTCTTGTCCTGTCCCCTGTCACTTGGGAGAAGAGCCCAGCTCCCTCCTCTCCACAACCTCCTTTCAGGTAGTTGTAGAGAACAATGAGGTCTCCCCTCAGCCTCCTCTTCTCCAGGCTAAACAACCTGAGCTCCCTCAGCCGTATATAGAAGGCTGATACCTGTTCCTCACTGTCACTGTTGGATTCCCTGTCAACATGCTGTCTGGTGCTTGGGACTAGATTTAGGGAAAGAATAGGGCTTATGGTCAAACCATTTGCCTTCCCTTCCATACAGATTCTGCTCTTGCCTCTGTATGTGTGTTGCAATACTTTTAATGGCTAAAATGAGATAATAGTGACAAACACGGGGAGGATAGCCAAGGTTGTCTTGGCATTGTTTCCTTTCTCTGGCCCAACAAATAGAAGGGAGAGAAAGAGCAGAGGCTTTGGCTATTTGCCATTTTGCTTAGTGATTTGCAGACAGCAGACAGATCTGCCTGTGAAGATGGATGGTTGCAAGCTCCTATTAGTATGTAGTGCCAGCGACAGATCTCAAGACGGCCGACTGTCTGTCTTGCGAGAACATTGGTTACCCACCTTTGGTAATGAAGTGACTGAACCTTGCTATTCTGACTTTTGACAGTACCTTATTGTAAGTGGATATTAAATGACTTCTAATCAAGTTAAACAAGCCATGCAGTCACAGTGGGGCTCTCGGTGCATTGTACGTCCTGAAATCTAATTTGGTCTGTCTTATTTTTACAGTACTGCATCCATGATTTGGGGTAACTGATAAGGGAGTAAATGTACACAGATTGTGTTTAACGCACATTGAGATCAAAATCCCTGCCACTGCTGGGCTGCTTTACCCAGAAGGAAACGTGTGTGTTCTTTAAATATTTCCTCACAGCTGGTGCTGAACTTGAGCTGAAAGATTCGGTGGTCTGCCACGGAGACACTGCTTGTGTGCAGACCACACGTAAAGTGATGTTTGGTTTTCTGTATTGAACTTGGTAAGTGCTGGGCTTTAGTTTTATAGTCTCTTGAGCGTTCAGAGTCCAAAATGACCGAAATATTAGCTATATTTGAAATTTTTTATTATCTTGAGTGATGGAAATCAGTGAGTGAATTCACTTTTAGGATTCCTTAGAGTTGAGTCTCAGCTTTATTCACTGTCATGCAGATACATACATCTTGATGTCATAACAATCGTAACATTTCATTTTGTCAGGAGTCAGTATTAGTTTTCAGCCTTTCAGCTAAAGACAGATTTAAGAAAATTCATGCTGGGTAGCATAAAGATATGAAGAGATTCTGAGGTATCTCTGGGAGCAATAATAAAGGAGGTGAAATACTGCAGTGAGCCTTTTCTAGTGAGACCTCTCTCTAGACACACCTAGATTTTGCTTAGGAAATACAATTTCCATAATAATTTTAAATCTGTCAGACTTCCTTCCCAGTCTTGTTCTGACTGCATTACGCAGTAAACCTGAAGGATGGTCTTTTTTCAAGAACAGCACAGGATAAAAATAGTATCTTTCTCACAGAAATGGGTGAAAGAGTTTTCAAGACTCTGCCAGCAGTGGTCCTGGCTCAGAGCATTTCTATTTATCCTTCTTTTCTAACAGCACTGAATTCACTTTCAAGTTTGAAAGCGTAAAAAAAAAAAAAATCATTTGAGATCCAAATTTGATGGTGCACTTGAAAGATCCAGAGGCATTCCAGATACATCTTCTGTTTGCCTTGTCCTGAATATTAAGCACCAGAATGCCAGATTATTAGATCCTGGCAGTGTTCCCACTTGCCTAGCTACACAATCCTATTATAATTAATGTGGCAAGACTTCTCTATGTACAAAAATATTTATAGGATCTGCAGAGACCACAAAATGAACCGTAATAAAATAATTCTGCCAAGCTTGGCTATGCAAATTAGGGACATATGGTTGGTGTGGCTGATGCCGGCACAATCTTTGAAGCCTCATTTATACGTCGTCTTACTGCCATCCATCACACTTCCACATAGTGGCAGGAGATGTCAGCAGAAGCTGTTGCTGTACCTTAAAATAAACTTGCCGTGTATTCTGCATTCAGGTGAAAGACTATAGCTTAAAACAAAGAAATCGGAGTTGAAAGAAATAGTAACATGAAGCTTTATTAGTATCTCTCTCTAACTTGTCTCTGTATACTATATCAGCTCTTAATACAAATAATTCTGAATTTCTGACTATACTAACTTCTTTTGGAAGTTTTTGAGGCCAAAATGATTTTTAAGTCTGCTCTAAATGTCAAATAATCCCAGTAAAATCACCATCAAAGAGAACAGAATTTAGCCTAGTAAGATTAAATAAGCCCTACTGGAAAAGTAATTGAAGCTTTCATTTTTGTGTTGATTACTTTAATGCTTTATTTTTTAAAAATCTGTCTTTAGGAGAAATATTGGATTATTTCTTTCTTTTTTTTTTTTTTTTTTGGCATGCAAAATAGCCAGTGAAAAGTTAGGTTAAAGGCTGTCTAACATTATGAATTCGCATACTTGTTTACTTTAAAACACAGTGTTTACCTCACTGGAAAGACATCGATATTGAAATGATGAAAAAATGTAAACAGAAACATCTTTCATTGTCAGAGGAGCTTTACTACAGAAGCAAGTTTAGTCAGCACTGGTTCTTTGTCATTAAGTGGTGTCAGTTAATTATAGCTCCAGGTGAAACAAAATGACTTGCAATATCCATGTCGATTTAATTAGCATGATACAGATATAAGCCTTTTTTTTCTCATTGCATAATGCATGGATGTGACCTCTTTAAATGTATTTACTTTTATTGACATTTTAATTGGCCACCCACACACAGTTTCTCTATAAAGTGATTTCCATAGTAACAAAAGAGAGGTGATCATGCCACTCAGACTAGGAACCACATAAAATTACTTTGCTGGCCCATTCCTACTTCTCTTCCCAAGGGACAAAAGCATCCCCAGAAGTCTGTAGTGCAAACAACAGCGTGAGAGAGAAAGGTAGATACTACTACCTTATGCTTAGGCTTATATTTTATTTTAGCATGACCTAGTAGGTAAGGTACAGGGTCAGAGATAACAAGGTCCCCCATATAACTTCCTGGTGGGATTACAGAGTATAGTTTAGAAACATTCATTTCTCCTTTACATAAGATGTGCCTAAAGGTAATCTAGCACTGTAGCAGCTCTTCCCTCATCTCTAAAGTTATTTTCCTACACTGCAGTTTGTTAATAATTTTGCAAAGTCATTGAAGTACAAGGAAACCCAAAGCTCCCTTTCCAGCACTAGTTTTTATCATTAAATCATGATGAAAACACATCTGTTCCCCAAGAAGCCAAATGCAACACTGAAAAACTTAAATGCAGGTTCTTTTCACTAAGTAAGTCTAGATAATTTCTCCGAATATTATCTTTTTGTGATGCCTGAAAGGAGGATATAAGATATCCAATGTGAAATGATTGTCTGTGTCTTCTTAAAGCTGCATCTTGTATGACATCCTTTTCTAGATTTTTAGCTGTCTTAATACCTTTTGATATCTGGGTAGATTTTACTGTGATTTTGGGAGTTTGTTTTGTTTTTTTTAATGGCCAAGGTAAGACACTTGAACAGGAAGAACTGTGCTTCATACTCCCTTATAGATTTTCAGATTATGTGCCCCAGGTAAATAGTCACTGCAGATAACTGATCTTTTCTTAAATTATTACATATTAGTCACCAAGTCTATCTTGCAAGATTGTTACTCAAATGTGTGGCCTCAGAACTGAAACCTCCTTCTATATCTTTACTAGAATGATGATGATAGACAAGTAAGTCAGGACTGTCTTTCTCACTCATTGCAAAAATTGCTTACCTTCTGTGAGCAATAGAATTTTTTGCCGTGCCCTAAATAATTGGTGTAGCTCTTCTGGCTAGAACTAATTTTCCTATTGCTACATTAGAAGTGATCTGAAAATCCCCCATTTTCCTTCAAGTAGGAAAATGCTCTGAAATGCTGTTGGAAAAAACAGCACTACAGGTAGTAGTAATTCACAGAAAAATTGACAGATGTGTAAGAAACCAACCCAGATGTTACCTCCAGTTCTTCTAATTGTAGGCCAGCTAAAAAATTTTAAGTTTAATTTGAGTTGTATTTTGTCAACTTTCTCCCTGTAACAGTCAGTCTACGAGAAGTCATGTCATCAAAGTACAAACAAAAATAACTCAGTCATCAAAGCAGCAATCCCATGTGCACAGGGTGTGAACACGAAGAATAAAACAATGTTCCCTTTTAGAAGGACTGAGCAGGATCATGTGGTACCTTTGAGTCTAATATAAAAGCTGTATCTATGTACATTTTTTAACATGGTTGAAATTAAAATCAGAATTACAGTTCATGACAACAGTGCCAAGCAAAATATCTGACCTGTGAATCTGTTTTCAGGTTGGAAAAATCATGGCTGGAAATTAATGTGTCTAAAGAAGGTTTTGTTTCCTACGGTACAGATAAGATGTAGATTTGATTAGTTCATAAGCTATTGGCATAAAATATATGAAGTATGAATATTCTATTTACAGCTTTGAACTGAACAAATGACTGTGTCTGCTAGATTGCAAGTGATGCATTTCACAATCACAGGAAACTATTCTCTTTGAAACAAAGGGTGATGCGTAACGCCAGATTCAAGTATCTATCATTTTGCAATACTGTTCCTGGGACAGTTCATGGTCTGCTACAGAAGCAAAAAATGGAAGATGGCATTATAAATGAGAACAGAAAATTTAGAAAAAATGTAAACTCTCTCTGTCTTCTGATTCTCATGAATGTAACAATGTATTATTGGGCCATTTGAATATTAAATTAGAGTTATAACGTATGTGATGGAAACTCAAGAGAGTTATCTTCCTCCTCTAAGTATTCAAAAATCTCCAGTTCTTGTGATAGAGGCTGATTTTTAGGTGGGTTGCTATCTAAAGTCTCACTAATTATGGTCATTTAAAACATACTTGCTCCTTTTCAGATGTAATGTTTTAAGGCCATATTGTCTTTGATACCTCAGATCTTTTATCTTCTCAAAATCCTTTCTGTAGCTGCAATTCTATAAACAATTCTGTTCTTGCCTCTAATATTATTTCTATGAAATACTATATAGCTCCCTCTTTCCAATAATGGGAAAAACTTCATTGTTCTGGTGTTTATAGCTCAGGATTATTAGGAGCCGAGTTTGGCTCAAATTCTTGGCAAAATGATGTGTTCAGTGAAGAGTACAACTCTGAGGCAGCCAAAGAAATTAATATGTCAAATTTTAATTTAAGAAAAATCTGAAAAACCTGAAAATAAAACAGAGTCTTTCAGTTTGTGAGGAAAAAAAATCACTTCGGTATTTTTTTTCCTTCATTCTGGTAAGCAACAACTCCCAAACCCATTCTATGTTGACAGTAATAATTTTACCTTTGTTAGTGGTTTAGTCTGACCAGCAAACCCCAAATCAATTACTCATGAAGTTCTATTTCTGAGCTTTTAGTTTTTAATATCCTTTAAAAATGCTGTGAGCTCTTTTTGCAATTTAAAGTATCCTACTGGGGCAACTGCTGTCTTTGCAATTGTATTCCTGCTGTTTCCAGGCTGAATTTTTTTCCAAAACTCCCTGTTGCCAGAAAACCTTAAGTTCCCAAGTGTGATGGAAACCAACTATCCTTGAACGAGGAAGACAAGATTGGAGAGGGGCTGTTTACAAAGGATTGTAATGGTAGGATGAGGCAATGGGTATAAACTGGAGAGGGGCAGATTTAGACTGGACATAAGGAGGAATTCCTTCACCATGAGGGTGGTGAGACCCTGGACCAGGCTGCCCAGGGAAGCTGTGGCTGCCCCAGCCCTGGAGGGGTTCAAGGCAAAATTGGATGGAGCTTGGAGCCCCTGATCCAGTGGGAGGTGTCCCTGCCCATGGCAGTGGGGGTGGAACTGATTGATCTTTAAATTCCCTTCCAACCCAAACTATTCTATGATTCTGTGATTCTATTATTAATGAGATCTTGAAAGTGAACATGGTCTGTGCCATTTCATGTTTATCATGGAACTAGACAGAAGCATGAGTGACACCTTTCCTGGGCTGATATGCAGATATAATTTTGGCCATAAATCACTGGCTATGGTAGATTCTCGTTTATTTTTTGAAAATAGTTTCTCTAGCTCTTACTGACGGTGCGTTTTTAAATTTTCCCATACTTTCACTTACAAATCCCAAGGACTTTTAAGAATTATTTTTATGTAGTTGTCCATCTTAAATATTGATGGAGTTGCAAAGTAAGTAGTTACCAGATTTTTACCTGCCTGATTGGTTATCTAATACTTGTATGCAGCAGGAGTCAGTTAGATGGAGAATTATCCATTTACACCTGTGCAGACAGTTCAGCCTCATTGACAAAAGTGCCTTGTCTGAAAAAGAGGTCCCATCACTTGTGATTGTGTCTTCTATTTGAAGGTACAGATGTATGAGATTAGCATGTAATGTTATTGCATTTTCATACGTATAACTTGTGTGTTAAATATGCCTACTCTATATTGAAGGATTGTCCCTTAAGACCTAGTTGATAAAATCATCCTTGGACAACAGATATGAAGTCAGACAAAGCAGCTGCTCTTTGGCAGAACAGCAGCACCCTTGGTCTCAGTAGTTGGCTTGCTCTGAAGTTGGCACTGTTGTTATTCCATTTTAGACCAGATGTTCATACAGCTCTTTACAGAAAACATTAGGGCCAAACTTTGAATCTGTAGCAAGGCTGTGAAGGACTAAGGAAGTGAAAGAGCTGAAGAGAAAATTGAGATGGAAAAAACCCAGCATCGCAGCGCTGGATGGAGACGTGTATATGGAGAGCAGTGTCTTCCTTCATCACAGATGTGCATGTTTTGGTAGAGAAATAAATAGCATTTCTTTTGAAATTTTCTCCTTTCATTTCAAAGTTCTTTGCAATCAAGTGGGCTTATGTTATCATCAGCATTTTGGAGAAGAAGGATGAAGAACAGAGAGGTTAAGAGGCCTTGTCCAATGTCACACAAGAAGCTGGTATCATATCCAGGAATAGCTTCCCGTCCTTTGCACCACGCTGTGACACAATGCAGCTATATAGAGAGGAGCTTACTGTGCATCTGTGGTTGCAGCTGCAGAGAGCATTCAGCATTTTAGATTGTAACAGCACAGATAATCTAAACATAGAAGAGATGGAAAAAGTCAAGTGATAAAACCTGCATCTTTGTAACCTCCCCTAGAAAGAGAGCAAATCAAATTTTGTATCCTAGGTGGTGGCACAAAATGTCATAAAACCTGGAGTCAAGCAGTATCTGAATTGACAAGAAGAGCAACATTAAGTGGAACCTTCAGTAGATTCAATGTCTATATTCTGGTTAAAACATTCTCTTTCTAGGAAGTCAATCCCTAAAATTAATGAATACTAACTCATTATGCTGTCACACAGACATGATTTTCTCTGCCACTGCTGGGAACTGCTGAACCTTAACCATGTACAAAAAGTAGTGATAGAAATGAGCCAGTGGAGGCTGTTGTTCTTGAGGACCAGGCACTGCAGAAGCCACAGTGTGAGTGTTGCATAATGTATCATGGTCATATTGAAGGAATATTTTTAGATTCCTGTTTATCTTCTTGATGAGTGATTATTTCCTTTAATTAATGGTTATAAACCATCTCTGCTGCATCTACTCAAGTTACCCAAAGTCTTCTAATAGCTTTCTGACGTTTTTTTCCTACAAAATTAATTTCTCTTTAAAGGCCTCTCGCTGGCAGTGAAATAGGGTGACAGCTCTAAGATGGCAGGAGATAGCTTGTTCCACAGTGAATTACACCCTTTCCTCAAAGCAGGTGATTTTCTCTATTAAACACAAACATTTGGAAGTCTAAACTCTTCTAATTTCCCCTAAGCAATCACACACTTCTAATTAAATGGAAGGTATAGTTATTGGAGGCATTATTACTTGCTTTTGTTACACGTGAGTGTACAAGATTCAACCTATCATGAAAGAAAGTGCTTTTGTATATGAATCATGTTAAAGATGGCACTATGCAATTAGTCTTGATACTTAGGCATGAAAGAAATCTAAATGCTGTTACTTCAGTGTGGGAAACCTTGGCTGCTCTGAGGCATCAGAATGCAAGCTTAACATTGGCCTTGAACAGGTGCCCATATATCCTTGATGAAGCTGGAAAGTGCCAAGAAGAGCTGAGTAAACAAGATTAAGAAGCTGCCAGGCTGCAGGTGGAATCATCCAATTATGAAGTTACAACAGAGAACGAGTCATCCAATTATGAACTGTTGGTCTTTTGGCCCACAACTTCTACGTGTCGTGGATTGCCCCAACCGCGACACTTCAGCACAGTTATCATAGAATCATAGGATAGTTTGGGTTGGAAGGGACCTTAAAGATCATCCAATTCTAACCCCTGCCATGGGCAGGGACATCTCCCACTGGATCAGGTGCCCAAGGCCCATCCAACCTGGATTTGAACCCCTCCAGGGATGGGGCAGCCACAGCTTCCCTGGGCAGCCTGGTCCAGGGCCTCCCCAATCTCATAGTGAAGAAATTCTTCCTAATGTCTAGTCTAAATCTGCCTCTCTTCGATTTATACCCATTGCCCCTCATCCTATCACTCCAAGCCTTTGTAAGTAGTCTCTCCCCAGCCTTTTTGTAGCCCCTTCAGGTACTGGAAGGTCACTATAAGATCTCCTTGGAGCCTTCTCTCCTCCAAGCTGAACAAGCCCAACTCTCTCAGCTTGCCCTCATATGGGAGGACATGTTATGTTTGGAAATCTCTACAAAATTTCCCTTTGAGTCTTCAGACCAATGCATCTTTCACGTGGATTTTCTTCTTTGGAAGAGAGGGCAAGTTTCTACTGTTCTATGTGGTGGCCGTGGTTGAGCCAGTGATACCATCCTTTAATCACATTACCAAACTGGCACAAATGAGAAAGCAAAATGTAATGTAAGCTTTTGGATGAGAGTCATGAGATGAAGATAAAGCACTTCCTGGCTGCCTAATGGCTTTATTTCTTTTCAAGGGGAAAAATGTGCTTTTATCAGCTTTGAAGGTCAGGTGGTAAAATACAGAGGTTAAGCAGTTCTATTTTGTTTTGGATCCAGTATCAGAAATTCCCATTCAAAGGTCGGATAGAGCAGTGTAAATGGTCAGTTCTGCCTGCTTATGAATTTCAGCACTGGAGCTCAAGCTGAGATCAAACTTCGTGGATATTTTGGACCAGTGAAGAATTTTGCTGTTCTGGCTCCTTAGATGGTGCTATTATCTAGCTGTATGTGTATATATATATATATATGTGTATATATATAAGAAGTTGTTATTTTTCCCTCCCATTACCTTAGATTCTATTAAATTTTTCTGTGTGATTGCATTTCTGTTCTCTCTACTAAGATACTTCATCCACCCATACCTTCCTTTTTTTTTTTTTTTTGGTTTTCTTTTCTTTTGTAATGAAATATTTATAGTCCTGGTTGTGTTCCATCAGGGTAAGTTTTCCTTCATTTCTTCATCTGTTAGTTACCTCAGCTCTTCATTGTTGGGCTATCTCCTTTTAAAGTCAGAAGTTTAGGCCAAATTCCAGAACCACTTATAAATGAGCAACCGACATGCTAATACAGAAGGTTTGTTCTTTCTGATGTTGGACTCCTGTCCACTTAGAAATGATCAAAATGTAGAAATAGATGAAGTTAGATTAAACCAGTAAGATTTGAACTGCAGTTCCTTAGCACTGCAGTTGCTTCTGTTGGGAAATATGTAGCACTGGTGGCCTGGTGGCTGTTACAGCCCTGTGGTGGTTGCAGTTCTCTCTGTCCTTCCTTCTCTGTCCTCGTTTCGGAGGTGAGGGAATCGTCAGGTACTAACCTGAAATTTGAGAGTTTATGTTTTTTTCCTGTCTTGATACCAAATTCTGTTTTACGATGGACAAATCTCTGGAGTCACCTCATTCTTCATGGATTTGCCTGTTAACATGACAGTACTAAACTATTTAATGAGACATGTGTGGGACAAATTTATTGATGATAGTGAGGCCCATATAAAGTCACTGACATGGCTAATTTGTTGTTACTACATTGGAATTAGGCTGAGAGTTAGAGAATGCAGTTGCTCTTCCTGGATTCGACACCAGCAAGAACTACGGCAGTAAAACAAGCTTTCTTTAATTCACATTGGCTTTCCCACTACTTCTTATGCTTTGACATATTGGCTGTTGTATTTGCTAAACCATTTTCCACTCAGCTTTCTAATTGTTCCTCAACTCTTAAATGTATTGTGCTTGCGAAGAAACCTTGTAGTAAAGAAGCAATATATTTTAGAAGGGATTCTTTGGCTCCATTTTTAAGCAGCCCGTGATTTCAAACAAGCTTTGCAAACATATGCAAACTGGTGTTCTAGCAGACCAGTGTTGTAATAGGTGGCTTATCTTGTTGTGGGAGTGACCCACAGGTTCCTTTGATTACCTTCCCATTTTTTGTGGATGTCTGAGTACTGACTTGTGCCTCTGCCTGGGAAGTTCAAGATCGTATCATATGATTCCCCAACCCTTGCTCAGTCAAACTGTTCTTGCTCTTTGGTGTGGGGAAGATTCTGGCCTGATACCTATCTGTGCTTATGGACCAATATAAAAAGAAAACTAAGAAAAAGAAAAGAGGATAAAGAAGCAGAGCTGAACAAAGGACAGTTGGGAGTAAACCATGTAACTTATTTCAATAAATTTTGAAAATTCTTATTATTGCTGCTAACCATAGCCACAGCAGTTTATTGGATATCTGAGAATTATCCTAGTTTTGCACAAGAAAGAGTCTGTCATAGTTCTGGTATGCCCAGGAGCAGTGAAATCACTGTAATCTGTAAGAGCTGTAGGAATTGTGAGCCGGGTGAAGAGCAAGAGCAGAACTGAAGTCTCAGTCAGGGCTGCAGCACTGAAGGTGTGTTTCATACACAGCACCTGGGGCAGAACTGAAGCTGAATTTTCTCCTTAGAGACCCAGTACTTCAAACGGCCATACCAACTTGCACTTAAAGTAGGACTGAATAGTATTAGAAGCTCTCTTTTGGCTGGTTTTGCATGCTTTGCTTTTTAAATAAGATTATTTAGACTCCTCTTAGAAAATCATTAACAAATGGCTATTGGTTCCTTAATGCCTTCCATTACGTGAAAAATATTCATAGAAATATTGTACCTTAGTAGAGCCTCAGAGGTGCCAGACGGGCGTTGCATACTGAAAGACAGACTTTCGCCTGAAGAACCCGCTGTGATTTGTATTCCCATCCTGACATTACAGAATGATTTATAGGCAGATTTGGGGGTGGGAGGAGATGTGTGAGATGTTTAGAATCTGAAGTGGTTCTAACAATGAAGGGAGGGTGTGTACCTGCATTTGACGTAGGGTGGTTGAAGATTCCCCTTTTTGTCTTGGTTCATCTACTTTTTGCTCTGTGCTTTGTAGAGAGAAAATTTAATACTTAGTTAGAAGTAGAATAGATTTTTTTTCAGGAAAGAAGGAAAAAAAGGCCTCTACCATTTCCACTGAGATAACTCTGTATTAATGAGGTTAACTGGAAGTGCTGTTGTGAAGAATTCAGATTGTCTGTGGTGTTCCCCAAGGACTCAAATTTTAAAGCTGCGCTTTGAATTTCTCTGGCTATCCTAAAGCAAACACTTTAAAATGAAATCATATTCTGAAAACTCAGGCCAGGTCTCTGTGTGTTTCCCTTCTTTGCTTCCAAAATTTGACTGTTGATGATAACAAAGCACAGGAGGAAAGGAAGAGGCAGCCTTTAGTAACCAAACAGGAGAAGATATAGATTATATAAGGAAAAACCCAGAGCATTTGAATCTTGTTAAGACTGTGTGGCTTGGAATCTTTTGGGTTTCTTCAGTAGGAGGAAACTGCGTGAACATTTGAAATGGCAAATTCTCTGTAGTGGTATGTAGTTGTTCTACTTACATTCAACTGATTCCCATTCAGACTATGATACATTAATGCCTCATTCAGGCATTTCAGAATAAAGTCCCACACCCCCCAGATCATGAAATCATAGAATCACCAGGTTGGAAAAGACCTCGGAGATCATCGAGTCCAACCATACAGCTTAAGAGAATTTTTGTTAACAATTTGGATTTGGAATTGGTTGGATATGTGTTTGGAACACATGAAGTTTACATGCTCAAGTATGCCCAGCAATGAAGTTAAATGTATTCTAAAAATAACAGTTAGTATTCTGGTACATTCATATAGAATTTCTAGTGTATTGAGGACAACACCAGATATTACAAAATACTGATCACCGTGACTCAGCAATACTATTCATATTTTTAGATCTACTACGGAAAATGATAAAATCTCTTAAATTATCATAACAGCAGTCATGGCCCTGAGCAGCCACTGCTGCAACTGCAAATAATGAACCACTGAGGATAACTTATGCTCTTTTTGTAGAAAGTGTTATCAAGGAGGTTGCTGGCAATCCTGAGGAGATGAGGGTTTTACTTTATTCCGTTTTTACTATATTCCCTGTACTATACTTAATTTAATGTTTAGATAGGATTCACCTCTTCACCCATTACTGTGCTGAGGTATTTTTCCTTTTATTATTAAAAGATATTAACTTGAGAATTTTGACATATCTGAGGATGTGATGCATACTAGTTAACAGCTCAGTGCACACTCCTTCATCACTAACCCTAATGCTAAAAAATCCCCAAACCAACCAACCACAAAGATCTGTTTCTGTTATTAGATACCAAACTCTGGTCATTGATGTAATGTTACTGCTTAGTCAGTGGAATGCAGAGCGATTGACAGGATATTTTTAAGGATTTAAAGGGCTTTGTACAGGCATTCAAGAGAAAAGTTCTAACCATTGTTTATTTTGAAGGTGCTTTTTAAAGATACAAACCCCCAACATCCTACATTTACAGAGGTGTTGCCATTTCTGTAATGTATGCCTCAAAGACTTGAAATGTCAAGAGTACAAGAAGCCCAGCATGGTTTTCTGATTTCATACGTATCTTGTTAAGACTTCAGCTCTCGACGAGGGAAGAAAGGCTCAATATAGAAGCTACCCAGTTTTCTTACTGCTCTGAGAGATGAGCCGTTAACAAAAGTCATCAGCCCTAGGTCTATCGATTATGCTATTAATACAATACATTGTTAATAGGAAAACTGAAAGAAGAATCCCAAACTGAGGATTTTCAGCTCCGCTTAAATGTATTCAGCAGATTCTGTACCTTGTTAAATACCTCTGTTGCTCCAGAGCCTACCACAATTCACTGGATGGCCATTGATTGCAGCAAGTTTCCACTAATAATTTTACATCTGGGCAAAGGGAATGTGAAAAGTGCTGCAACTGGTAGAACAGCATTAGATATTTATTTAGGCAGTTTGAAATAGGTGCAAATGACTACTTTTGTAGTGCAAGATCACATTTTGGAATTTTATTTTTAAGTATCAGAATGATCTAGAAGGAAGATAGGAGGAAATTCTCCTCCCACTGCCTTCTCATTTTGAATTTCAGACACTTTCCCCTACTTTTACAGCAGCAGTATATCATCTTTACAACATCTAGCATTTCAAGGTTAGATGGCCAAGTGTAGAGTTGAGAAAAAATTGCCTTCCCAGGGATACTCAAATATTTCAGTTCATGTTTGGAAGACAGCATTGATGTGCTACTGGTTGATTTCATTTCAGAAATGGACAACGCAATGATTCATCTAGACAGAGTCAAAAAGCTGATCTCAACCTTAGTGCTCACTTTTCAAACACAGTCTATGATCAGATGTCTTGTGTGCAGGCAAGGAATTTATTTATATACAGTGCTGCATCTAGAGTTTTTTCAAGCTTTTCAAACCAGTATGACAGTGCATTTCAGATGCACATCAGGAGGCTGTGAGTCCTCATTGTGATTTCCAGCATATAGTGTCACTGAGTTTCTCTGATGCAGCCTTGCTTTTGTCTCCATACTCGCTGTAGGAATGAAAGCAAAAGTTCAGAAGAGGTGAGGACGTAAGGTTGTTGCTGGAAGTACCGAAAATCAGTTTCCTGTGCTGGTAGCCTCCGAGAGGAAAGCATGATACCCATGGCCTGGAGAAGAGCAGAGAATGAAAAGAGAGCCCAGAGAGGTTGTAGAATTTCTGTGCTTGGAGGATTTCAAAATCCAACAGCCCTAAGCACCCAGGTCTGAATTCAGTGTTGAACCTGCTTTGAGGAGGGGACTAGACTAGATGTCTCCCAGGGACCCTTAGCCTGTATTATTCTGCTGTGCTATAGGAAGAATACCAATGAGAAAGAGATCTGGACAAGGTTGAAGAGGAGTACAAATACAGATGTACAAAATCAATAAGAGAGCGTAAAGCTATCTATAATAAAATATGGATCACTTAAGCACCATCTGTCTTAATGCATCAACTTTTCTTTATCCAATTAGTATAAAAAGTAGATCAGCAAGTAAAGTCACACCAGGAATTACCTGTGACTTTTGCAAATAATCCTGACTCTTTCTTGCTTTTTGACTGTGATGCAATGGCTATTGGCTACCATATTTCCATCCTTTTTTTAAATCTCTGTTACTTTTCAGCAATAGAATTTTAAGGTACTTATAAGGATTTAATGATCTCGGTGTCCTTTTCTGTGGTTTTTGGTGTTTCTAATTTTAAGTATTTTGGTCTAAACCCTAATATTTACAGCAAATAAAAGTCTCACTTCATGGCAGAAAGAAAGCAGGCTTTTGTCTTCCCAGAAAGTCCCTTGGGATATTGGCCCATAGCTGTCCAGGACTTAATCTGCCACACAGGAGTTCTCATTCCCAGTGTACAGGTAAGAGGAGGCCAGTGAATCTGAGCGGCGTCGCTGCTGGAGAGGTACCTGCGTAGCCACGACTACATCAGTAGCTTGTGCTGGTGGAGAGACAAAGGCTCCCTCGATTTCCCTGGTGAATCTGTACCCGTGTAGTATTTGTATTCATACTCCCTTTTCCCAAAGGTGGCAACAGCGCCTACACGTGTCGCCCTCTACGCATCATCGTGGTCTTGCTCGCTAGGCAGCCAAGGAGGCTGTTGAAAGCTCATCAAATTATGTGCACACCTTGACACCTAATTTGCAGCACACTGGCCATTTTGCAGAGAGGAACTTTCTTGCTTCCTTACTCCCTGTGCCTTGGCCAAAGAGTGTAATTATAGTTCATGCTACTCTTCATGACTTAAGCTTGATTTAAGCTGTTATAATTTACAGGTTTGCTCCGTTTCTTTAAATCACTGATGACAAGGTTTGGTGATTGTAATTACATTTTTGGCTTTAACATTTTCCAGCAGTAATTTGAGAAAATTCAAAGGAGGCATAAACAAGTAAGCGTGACAACTATATTATTGCAAATAAACATGCTGTAAAAAACTGATTGTATGTTTTATGCCTTCAGTATTGATGTTCCTTCCTAGTGGGAGATACTTTACCCCAGAATACTTACTACTTCTTTTTGAATATAATAGTTGCTGTGCTGCTTTCTACTAATATTTATATATTCACATAGCAAAGCAAGACATTTATCAGATAAAGGCACAGGCACCTGCCCTGGTTCTGTTATGATTAAAACAAAAATGAGACTAAATGATACATTGCTAATAAGAGAGAAAAATTCTGAAGTAATTGAATAGACCAGGAAAGTATTCAGAGGGAAATGAATGCTTTCAAGGGAAAAATAAGATCTTAAATTTGGATCTCCTGAAGCTAGGAATTATTTTGTATATAGCCTATAAAATAGACATTTAAAACTGCTTTTCAGGTGATAATGCAGTTTTTAAGAATATAGTGGAATTCAGGACAGGCTGGACTTTTTGCAAATAATAGTAATTTTCTAATTTTTGTTAGGCAGCATATAGTGAGTTTTGATTAAAAATAAAATGTATTCTTTTGAGCCTTAGCAGCACAATTCTATGGTATTTAATGCTGTGTTCATACCTGACCGATGCGTAAAAAAGTAAAACAACTTGATTGCAGGGTGAGTAAATAATAGAGAAAGGAATAGGCAACATCATTCAAAGTCCCCAGCTCCAGCTCTCAAATGTATCACTTCCCTGGCCTGTGTGATCAAAGATGAGCATTCTTGTACTGTAAACGTGCCAGGCTGTGCTTTCTCTGCGGGACTCGGACTAGTATGGGTGCTGGAACTTTCTTGCTTAAAGCTCTAAAAATGTCATAGGTCAAGACTCAATCAAAGCTGTCAGTCTTGGACCTGCTAACTTATTTTTTAGCGTTTAACTGACCAATTTTAAAGGGATTGAAGGGATTTTATGTTTAAAAGTACTTTGTGCAAAAATAAATATATCTTACTAGCAAGAATGGTTTCTCTTCAAATTTACATTGGAAGGTCAGCAACCAACACACGCTCATCAGTATCCTATTTTTCTGCAAAGCTGCACTGAACAGTGCTTTGAGATGTCCCATCTTAAAAATGGTGCACCTTTTCTATTAGTTAAAAAACCTTTACAAGCCTCATAAGAGTCCTTGAAGCAGTTACCTTGGAACAATTACACCAGATTGTTATAAATATTCCTTATTATTTTTCTTGCCTCTCTGAAATGATCTGGGATTTTATATCCCTGCTATTTCATAGGGTCTGCTTCTCCTGACAGATGCTTCCTTCCATCTCCTAGGAACTCTAATGAGAGGCAGGTGTATGTCTGGTTTAGAGACTAGACTTCTTTATGCTTTATTTTCTTCTCAAATGTTCCATGGAGTTAAGGAAGAGAAAATAGGACAGCCTCATTCCATTCCTAGCTGTCTCTTCCCTTCACTCCTCCTTTTTTGATGTCTCTTCTTCAGTGAATTGCAACTTAGTGAGACTGGTTTGTACTTATATTTTGGCTCATAAAGGAGTATTTCCTAACACTTTACAAATCTGAAATAATGACAATAAGCTGGTACTGCACGTAAGGGATTAGATGTATAATTCATCTCTACTAGCTGAGAGTGGAAAGCTACTGTTGTTACGGGTTTACGTGTACCTACTACTAACTTTGCCATTCTGCTCCCATCCAAGCATTCAGCAGCTATCTAGGAGATATAATTGTGTGAATGGTAAGAGGTGGTTGCCAATAACTTTTCATGTACCCTAGATAAACAGTTACTCCGTGTGTGCAGGTTTTACATTGTGCACACACAACAACAGATGTGTCTGTACCAAACTTAGGATATACTTGCACAGGTAATTTGTGTAAGTGTTGACTTCATGATGTTGGCAGGTAAGGACGTAGGAAGCAGTGTTTCAGTTTGTGTTTCTCCTTCAGGCTGAGGCAAGTTAGAGAAAGTAGTTTATCTCTCTAGGCATGGTGCAGCACGCCACGTCTTTTGGACTTGTCACGTTGATATTCAGATAGAAATTCCTCCTCCTACCAGTTTGTCTAGTGTCCTGATTGTAACTGATGCCTCTGGGTGTATAATGCTACAGAATAAGAAGTCTACCTATGAGATCTGGGAAAAATGCTGTGATGGAGCTGAAACATAGAAAAAGTCCAGTGGTTGTGCAGGCAGCCGCTGATAGAGGTCCATTTGATATGTGGGTCTTATGAGACCTAGTTCTGTGGTTTAACCATACCTTTATCGTTCTTCTGAGTGCTTCAGATATTGAAGTAATTGCAAGAGATCTGATTAGGTGATGCTTGTACACTGTGTTCAGATCCTTAGATAACAGTCTGCCTATATGCATGCAGAAAAGTGTCAAGAAGCATATTTTGAAAACTCTGCGTAGCAAGGTGCTGGAGATTAACATGGCCTGTGGTGATGGGACGGCTTCCAATTTTCATTTTTATGTGTCTCTTAATAAAAGGAGTAAATAGTGTAGAGTAAATTAATGTGGGCGGTTCATTTTTCTCTCTTAAATACCTTTGCTTGTGGATGTGGGTTGCTGAGACTATCAAGAATTGCTTCTAAGTTAGATCTGTTTAAAGGAGAGTATGTAGTAAGCTGTTCAGAACTGGCTTTGAGTGCCAGTCAAAACCAGCAAGCTAAAAAATTCCTTGTAATAATGAAAAGGTAGGAAAAATTCATCATTTAGATTTCACTTCTGTGTATCTCAGTTCAAATCCTGTCTCAGCACAAAAGCAAACATCATTTTGCTGCGCGACATTGGGGAGGTCATGCATTCTCTGTGGTTGGAACTGTCTGCTCCAAAGGCTTGACACAGTCCTTTTGAGGAACTTGTATGCTTGTCTGTAATGCTTGCTCCTATTAATGCAAAAATTCATTAAGAAACTAAGATGGAAAATGCAAAGCTTTGTGCCTCTTAAATCCTTTAATCCTATTTTGAAGAAAGGATTCAGGCTGGCGGTGTGTAAGAGAGTGAATTTCACTCTAGGTGAGTTCAAGTCTCATCAGAAACAAGCCAGGCTTATTCTAGTGCAATTCTGTGCCATTCATTAAGCTTATCCCATCCTGAAATGGGGAAGGGAAATGATTGCACCATTTCTCAAGCTTTTTTTGGAAATGCCACATCATCCAACTACATTCACAAAATATTTGACGTTGAGACACTAAAAAAATTTGATCTTCATCTTATCAACAATGCTGCAGGTGTCATGAAAGAGTGACAGTTTCATGAACTGAGTAACTTGCAGAATAAGAGATAAATTAACATGTTGGTATCATTTGTAACCAACAACACTGGGTAAATATTCCTGATCGAGCTATCAGAAAGCTCAGCTTCCACTATTTGTTTGTCGGGGATTGCACAATCAGTTTGGGAAATGCCTCTGACCTGGAATCCTTTATCTGTTTACATGGCTGTGGAGTATAATAAAGGAAAGCTTTATGTTTTATTAATAGTATCTCACCCAGGCATTTCATAGCCAAAGTGCAGTTGTCTTGCTTTAAACTCAGTCATTTATTTGCTCTTTGACCCTTGTTTGGAGAGTCCAATAAACAGGAGATATTTCCTGCTGTAAGTGGATAGACTCCCAAGTCAAATATACAAACCACTCACTTGATAGCATTAGATTTCATGGTGTACAAAACAGCATGTGAAAGGAAACCAGGTGTTACGCATTCCTTTATTTTCAGTTTACTCAGTGTGTGACCCTGGGTAAATCATTTAGCCTTTTTGAGCTGCCTGTTCTCTGCAAAACAGTGCTAGCATTGCTTAGATCATAAGCAAAAATCCTTTTCCTGCCTGCAAGTGTTACACCTTTGATAATCTTCTATAAATAATATTAATATGGACCATATTTGAATTAGAACCATAGCTGTGAAAAGTCTGCATCAGCACCGTGGATCACCTGTACTCCATTCCGTCTCCTTTTTATTTATATGCATTGGATTTATCAGGCACTTTCAGGTAAGATAGAAATGCTGAAATGCACAAATGCCTCTTAATGTACCCTCCAGTCCTCTGCCTGCTGTGCTGCTTCGTGCTCAATAGAAAAAAATGAGGTATCTATGGACATTTTATACATGCTGTATGCTCTTGATTTTTCCTTGTTCAATTCTATTTATACAATTGCCAAGCATTTTATCAGAATATGTCAATCTTACGCCAGAGTAATGGACATTCCATTACTTTATCTCCACAGACATTGTTGAAAACGTGAAGTGTAAAATCAGATTCATTACCTAAATTCTCAGAAGGGAACAGGACATTAATCACAACTTGGCTTGTTAAATTCTGTTGTTCATTGTCTCCTCCATTTAATTAATTATATATCTCCTTCTTCAGGAGAACTGCACGTGTCCTTTCAGACAGTGGTATTTGCCCATGGAATCTGGAGTTTGTGCAAAACTTTTTTTTGCTGCCAAAACATTTACAGAATAGACTTATATATACCATGTATATACATGTACCATGTACAAGTATGATATAAACACAAGCTCTTGATGCTTAATAGCACATGGGAGTCATCAAATAGATTCTGTGATAGATACTTCTTCAGAAATGTGATACTAACATTGAAAAAAAGGAGGGAGGGAACTAACTTGACTGTATTTTATTAGAATCAGGATTTTTGAAACCTTGAGGAGAGAAACTTCCATTCCAGCCTATTTTGCTCATTAATTAAGATATTCTCTCACAGGTTATGCATCAGCACAGACAAGGATTCTTTCTTGGTGCTAGATAACGCATGCATTTCACTGGTGTGAGATGGGATTCTCTTAACTATCGTAAATATGGCAGCGTAGTCTGCCTGATGTTGCTTCATGAAAAATTTAATTTTTTTTTCCTGGGGGCTGAACAATTCCAAACCCCTGTCTTTTATGCTTACCTTGGAACAGAGGTGTTTTGTCACTCTAGCCCCTGCTGTCTCTGCTCAGTACATTTTTCTGCAGGTTTTCAGACCTCTGGGCTTTTTCCTTTTGTTGTTATTCAGATTATGGTTCCTACCGTAGCTTATTAAACAAAACCATGAACTGTTAAGTCACTGGCTTGGAAGAAATAACTCCACTTAAGTTTATTTCATGTGGTAGCTGTTTTCCAGTGAAAACTGAAGCTGGAAAGGTATCCATTGGATTTCTTCGTAATTTTTGTGGAGAAAAATACAGAGACAGTATCTCTAGGGCCTGTGGATCACTGTGTGTAACTGAACAGCTAAAAATAAGAGATAGTGATGTCCACTGCAATTCTAAGTGGATTGATGTTGTATCAAACTGTTTGTTGCAAAACGTCCCTGTTCTGAAGTATTTCAGAGACTCCAGCTTCTCTCCCTGCCCAGGTTTTCTATCAGCCACTCTAAAAGTGTGAAAGCAGAAACTAGAAAGCATTTTCCTTTGGATTTCTTCACACTGTGAGTTTGAAATCAAAGTCGACTCAATGGAAGTTAAACTGGTTGGACATTTTTTAACCCAACAGACCCATTGCACTGCTGTTTTCAAGAAGAAAAGCCCTCTTCAATGTCACAACTTTCTCACTGGAATAATTTTTTCCAGGTTGTTCAGTTAGGCTTAGCTAGATACTGGGACAAGAGCGGAAGAATGTACATTTTTTACCGAGTGTAAGACAACTGTGTTTCTTTTCCAGGATCTCACAATAAAGATGTTCAAAAGTAAAGGTAATCTCAGCGCCTGAGGCTCTTCTGTAGTCATTGTACTTAGAATGCTTGTCAATCCTCTGCCCTGAAGCTCTTTGCTGACTGAAAGGCTGCAACACAGCTCTGAGGTCAGGTAGTGAACCACTGCCTATAAGATGATGGGGAAATTAAGGCAGAGAATTGACCAAAGAGATACTGATAGCTTTGTGTTTGAAATCTTAGAGCAAAGGTGGAAAGGGCTAAGATGTACCAGTGGGAAACTCCCAATTGATACAATCTCAGGGACATGGTTTAGTGGCAGATAGGAATGGTTGGACTCAGTGATCTAACAGGTCATTCCAACCTAGTGATTCTATGATTCTAAGCTTTTTAAGATACACGTGTCTGGGTTGGGGTCCACTTGTCTGTCTGTGCAGTGATAATAGGCAAAGAACCATTCTGACACCGCCTCACAGTTATTTCATGTGCCTGGAAAGCTCAGTTGAATTCGTAGAATTATAAGGCTGCACACTCCATGCTTTTTAGCATCAATATTGTGAATCTTCACAGTTTCCCAAGGAATTTCAATCTTTGTGATTAGTATTACAGGAGTATCCCCTGCTGCAGTTGTGTGGTGTCAGGAGGATTGCAGCTTCCCATTATAAAATGAAGTTTTCAGCCCTTGCATTTACAGAGGAAACTCAGAGGCGTTTCCACAAGAATTTGACTTGACGAACAGACTCAAAAGTGGAGACCTCGGAAGGAAATGAAAAGAATGCCACATCTCACGAGTTTAGGGATCCCAGATCATTGTGTTTTGAACAGCTGGGATTAGCAGTGTTACAAAAAAAAATATTTGTGGGGTTTGGGTGCCTTTATTTTAGGCCACCCACTTTGCAGGAACACATGGACTCATGCCATGATTTCAATTTTATTAGAAAAACGGCAATACCAGGAGAAAATCTCTTGCCCAAGGCACATTCCATATGTTACTTCTCAGTGCTTTATTTTTCAGGCCTGCCAGAGACAAATGCACTTATTCCATTAATAAAGCCTGTGACTTAAAATGCAGTTCTACCCTGGAAAAAATAGAAATGTGAGATTCTAAGTTCATTTTCCATCAATAGCTTCTACATTAAATTTGTTCAGATTACAAATGAAAAGGTGATGTTATTTTTCAGGCTGTGTGCCTGCAGGCCTCAGCCCTGTCTGTGAAAGCAGCCTTTTCATTCTCATATGGAAATCACAAGAAAGAAGGCACAGATCAGCTCACATGTTCCTTTTTTGTGTAAAGTTCACATTATTTACTGCTACTGCGAAGCCTCATTTAACATGTGCGTAGAGGCCAAATCTTAATAGTTAGAGTACACTAGCAATATTTGGCTAAAGGAATAAAATTACTATTTCTCTGCTTTTCTTCCTTCATTTGACTCCATTCTAAAATTTTTAATACAAATGTAGAAATGCAACAATTGTTCTTTTAAACCCCTCTCCTATCCAGTCATGATTTCATAACCTCCCAGTTCTCAGCTTTCTGCCTTATCACTAAAAAGTAAATCTCCCCACTGCCATTCACATGATGGATTTATTGCCTTTGTGAAGCTTGCATTAGCCCTGGTATTACTGCAGCTCAGCTCATAGTCCTTGTTTTTACCAGAAGGTTTAGACAAATGTCATTAGCCAATAGAGGATCCAGCATGCACTGGGGATGATGCATTCATCCTGAGGCCCTAAGCTTTGTGAATAGCAGAGGTATAAATAAAAAATAAAAATTTAGGTCGCTGTTCTTCCAAATGCCACCCTTGCAAACAGAGGCTGGGAAATTCCATCCAGAAGAGCTGTGCAAAGGGCAGAAGTAAGCATCTATTTTCAGAGAAATTCCAAAGTACCAAAGAGGTTTGGGGACTTAATGTGGAACATCATCCTTTTTGGGGAGGACAAGGAGTAGAAGCAGGTGGCAGGGGTAGTGTTTTTTCAGAATCACTTGGAGCAAAATCTTTTTTAAAATCACCGATATAATAGGATTAGGAGGGCAGAGGTTCTTAAAAATTAGTGAAATGGGATTGAGAGAGTGGGGGTTTGTAGTGAAAGGCCAAATTAGATGACAACTAAAAGCATTTTAGTAACTGTGTTGCTGTTGGCTGCTGAAGAAGCCAATCCTGCAGCCAACCTCTATCTCTCCGATATATCCAGTTGGTGCTAAGGAGTGTCCCAAGTTTATGTACCTGACCTAAACAGTCGATTCAGGGTTAATTTGTGAGGTTTCTTTGATACTTCCAACTACTACTTTGCTGTAACAATAATTAAACATTTGAAATAGCCTGTCTCATCTTCTTTTGGTATGTTTTATATGCTAAAAAGATGGCCTTAAAATACCATAAAAAGGGAGAAAATGGCCTACCAGCATATGACATAAAGTGAAGTCACAAATGATCTTGTGGACTGGCAGACTGCTGTGTTCAGTATTACAACAGAGCAATACTGGTTTATTGCAAGGCTGGCACGCTTTCTGCATATTAACTGCATGGCAGCTTTGCTCCATATAATGCAACTGTACTGCTAATATTTATTCAGCCTAGTGGTTCTCTGTGCTGAAAATTAGCACCTACTTTCCCTGCCAATGGCTGAAGCAATGAGTCTGTGGGATTGTGATAAATTTACAGCTCCATGTGCAAATAGGTAATACCTGGACCTTAAGGAGTTTGATCCAAACAAAATCAAGGCTCTTCCAGCAATTTATGCTGTGAAACTTTCCCTTCCTTTTGCTTTAACAAACCCTTTGGGGCTATAAACTCTCTAATAATGCATTAGTATGATTTTTTTTTCTTGAAGCTGCTATTTCTGCTAATAATAATGATGTGGTCCAATCTCCAGTCTTATTTGGGTTGCTGTATCACCTTGGTATTTGCTGGAAATAGGCTCGCAGTGACACAGTTGCATGTATATTAAACTCAGCACTGCGAGCATTAAAGCAGAGCATGTAGTGGGTGCATCAGAGCTGGGTTTGGTATGGAATATTACAATTGCATTCATGTGATGTTTTCTGACATAATAGACATTGTTGAGAGGTAATAGATATCCCCATCTGCCAATTCATAGGGATCCAGGAATGCAGCGGAGCAGGGGAGTAGATGGCCTGGTGAGAAATGAAGAGAAGCTAATTGTAAGGGAGTTTAGGTATTAAAGTTTACATACCTTATCTGATTATCATCTACAGCAAGAGAGAATCAGAGCTGGCCCTGAGTTATGTCCATATGAAACTTATGTCACTGAGAGAAGGTTTAGCACCTGATGACTGGTCTTGTCCCCTTTGAAGTCAGTAACATGAGCTGTGTCAGGCCTAAAGGACAGGAGATCGAGAACATCAGTGTCTTGCTTGACAGAAATACATATGGGATTTTATACAAAGACCTGTGACACTTAGTAATTTCTCTCTCCCCTGGGACACTCCAAATGTGAAAGTGTCTGCTGCTCGCAAAAAAATAAATGTATAATTGCATGATTGGCTGATGAAATCAAAGTGAAATTGATGGCAGCCTTCTTCCTGCCCTCCCTGCGTTTTTCTAGCATTAGCATTCTAGCTTTGTCACCTCTGCTCAGGGGAAGATAAATCCTTCCTTTTGTAAGGAGCAGAAACACTTTCTCTCAGTACATAGAATAATGGCCTCTTCTGTATATTTTTCATATTCGCTTCTTTGTACTTGTCATTTCTCTATATCCTTGGTTGTTGTATACCCCATAACTCTTAGTGGTTTTATCTAAGGCCTTTCAAATAAGGAAGTGAATGGCTTGGGAGACTGACAGACGTTTGCTAAGGCATTAAATAGACTGGGATATGCACTGTGCAATCCAGTAACACCACCCTCGGTGGCTGCTGAACAACCCCATCAGCTTTCTGGTAGATAGAGGCCAGTGCTGAAACATCCCTCATGCTGACAAGCTGGTTGTTACTATAAAATCAGGAGGTCTGTACACCAAGTTTTTCTCACCTCTTTCTAGAAGTACTCTGCAGGATAGTGTAGTGTTGAGTCACCTTCCCTGGAGGTGTTTAAGGGACAGGTGGACGCGGTGCTGAGGGGCATGGTTTAGTATTTGATAGGAATGGTTGGACTCAATGATCCGATGGGTCTTTTCCAACCTGGTGATCCTATGATAGAAATGAAGTGGAGGATCATTGCCAACCCACACTGGTTTTCTTTGAGTCTTGTCCCCCTCCCCATGAATGTGCAGCAATTTTGCCAGTCCTGAGCATCTGAAAATTATCAATCAGGTGCCTCAAAATTAGTGGGGGGAAATGTAAAATGCTACATATTGGTTCTCTCTTTGTTTGGCGATGCCTGTTTTAGCCATTGTAATGTACTCTTGACATTTCCAACCTTACCTCTACGGCCTAAGACACTTGTCTCTAGAGATGTCTTTAAGTATAAACAGAAATTGAATAGGAAATAGGTTGGAGATCTCAAGAGGGCATGACTGGGGTTCTATAGCAGGACTTAAAGTCTGGTTGCAGGGGATGCTCCATGTGTGTTCGCCTATCCATGCATGCTCTTGTTTACTCAGCATTTCATTTTGGATGTTATTTGTTGGATACAAGAAGTGTTAGGAGTAGCTCCTTCTGTATTTTCAGAAAGCAAATCCTTTCTTGCTCCTGAAGCCTGTGCAGCCCTAAATCAGGTGCCTGTGCTCTGCCCTGTCATATGCTATTTAGGTCTGGTGCTTTTCTGCTGCATCAAGCTGAAACAAAATGATTTTCATCCCTGCAGTTAGTAGCTGGCTGCATTTGGATGAATTGAAATGACTTTTGGGGAGAGTCATTGAGGGGAAAAAGAAAGACTTCCCAGGAGATGATAGAGGGAATGTGATTTATGCTGATTTGTAATCCTCACAAAAAGAAGGAATAAACTCAATGAGAGTTTTGAATGTATTGACCTGCTTTATCTTGTGGGTGTTTTTTTATGTTTTAAGTGTATCATGACCTTAATATCTGCATCCAGGAACAAGCTGTTGCCCCTGGCTTTCACCGACAGCTGGTTTTCTTTTGATATATCCCAGAATCTTCCTGCTGATTCCTGCAATATGTCAAAGGAGCTCAGCAGTTCGTTGACCTCTCAAGACTTCCCTCTGTTCATTATGGCTTCGGGATTCTACAGTTGTCCACAAGTGCAGGCTCAGCTTCAAAAAAAGGGTCCTTAAAAGGTCCGGATGAAATGGCTGATGGTGGCCCAAGGGAGCTGTTGCCCTTGAGCATGTCCAGCAGTGGTTGTTGAGATAATATTGATGACCTAAATGGGCCTGGCAAATTAAACGTGTAAAGCCTAGTCCTGTAACAGTACAGCAATAAACAGAGGGCTTGTGGTTTCTAATGCACAGAGCTCTGCCTGCTCACTCCTAAGGTAACACCTTCTCCATGCAAAAAACTTTTCAGCCCTTTGAAAAGGGCAAACCATTCCTTGTTTAACAAAGTGTCAAGTCATGCTTTTATTTTGATTGCAGTTCTTATTGCCTTTGTTTCTTGCTGGTGAGTTTCTATAGGAAAATCCCTTTCTTTGATAGCCCTCTGTGGGCAGAGAAAGAGTTGGTTGAGCTGCTCTGCAGCAGTAATTGCTGTTATAATTAGATACTTGAGGAGTAACACAAGCCAAAGATACAAAAGGGAAAGCAACTTGCAAGTGAATTGCTGCCCAAGCTCCTGTACCTAATCCTTTGGTTTAGCAGTCCTACAGCTGGACAGGCTCATTTCCCTTATATTTATTCCTGGTTTTCTGTACTAGGAGTTAGGTACCACTTACCAAATAGAGAAAGACTTTAAGGGGCTCCTCTTTGTTGGGATAAGTCGGGAAAGGCTATTTAGAACCAGCCAAGACAAGTCAGCTTTCTGACAGTGTCTCCCAAAGCCAGAAACAGGGTGTCCCAAAGAGGAGCAGGTAGCTGCTAAGGAGAAACAGCAGGCATAATCATGAGGTAGAGACATAGTTTATCTACTAAGGAATTGTATAGGAGTTCAGAGAAAATTTTCATTTAACTTTGCAAATGCTCTTGTGCACGAAAGCTTCTTAATCTTAAGGAGACTCTTCATTATCTGTATTTTTATCATCCAGCAGCCTCAGTGAATTGTCCATGAGTTCATGCTTATTGAAAACAAATGCACTTTATTTGTTTGGGTTTTTTGTTGTTTTGTTTGTTTGTTTTTATGGCATTATGTTTCTTTTGGGGAACAAAATAAAATAAAATGTAAACGTTTGCACTGTGATGTGGCACAGCCGCACAGAGAGGTCAGATAAATAAGAAGCTGAAGATATAGAACTGGATTCTGCATGCCCTTTCAGTGTAGCTAAAGAAGGGCAGGGATGGGTGGGTTGGAATTTGAACTGTTACTCAGTGGTGTCTTGGCTGGTTTAGTCAAATTTCTAATGAAATTTGAAGACGGTGAAGTTAAATGTGAGCGAAGCAAAAAAGGAGTGTTACAAGAGGTAATGCAGAGGGATACAAAGCCAAGAGAAAGGAAATATGAAGGGACAGACATGGAAAAGATAAATTGGAGAGGAAGAATGAAATACTTGTCTATGAAATACTGTGTGTCTGTGGACGAGTCTATGACGTGAAATACTGTGTGTCTATGGACAAGTGTATACATGGACATAAAAGGTAAAATCCACCAGTTTTTGAAGTATTTCTTAATGATTGGAAAATGATGTCTGTCTCTGCCCCTTCACTTTGAGGAAAAATGAGAAATATTGCTTAAAATTACAAAACCAAGCTGCAGGAGGATAAGAGTAGTTTCCTACATTATTTGAATTCCATGAGCCACATCCCGTCGGTGATTTATTAATGTTGCTTTCTTGCTCCTGAGCCTCACGAGCTTCCATCCTGTACCCTGCCTGCTGACAGTGCCCACTGGCTGTGACAGGCCAGGTGGTGACCCCATGGAAACCCATATGTGCTTTATGCATCTGATCCAAGGCCCTTGAGGTCAGCAGGAGTGGTTTTGCTGACTTACTGAAGTCTCAGGGGCTTCCAATCCGTGCCTAAATACACAAACTACCAGCAACTGCCTCAGGCACAAGGATTTGTGCTATTGCTGGGTAAACTTAAAGCATGAAAGAACCCAATTTGAAGGCTATAGTACAGATCACTGCCAGCATTTACTAGATTAAGACTCAATTCAAACTTAACAGCTAGCAGTTCTGTGTGTTGTATCCCCCTAGACCATGCAGGTTATGAGAAAAGATGTACTTTTTCTGAAACAAAATCAAGGATAGCAGCAGTGTTAGTGTGCCTTGAAGGGACTGTATGTAAGTGTGAGGATTATGATGAGCCAAGTAAAGAGCGTTACCAAATATTGGCGTCATGGTATGAGGTGCATAAAGGAAACATGTTGCCATCATTCCTGTTTTATTCTAGTTATCCTTCTTAGCAGTTTTACCACTGTGTTGACTGTGGCTTTGGCACTCATCTGTGCCAAAAGTTGTGCCTGGTTGGTGCTGCTTGGTACTTGAAAGACAGAGGGATAGGAGACAAGACTAAATGGATGGAAGCATATGTTCTTATAGCCTCCACTGAGTCAGCAAGCTCCCTACTGTCTGGAAGGAGTTCTCTCCAGGGCCATGGGAAAATGCTCCATCGTTGAGTCAGTTTAACTTGGTCTATTTACAGTACAAAGGAGATAGTGCAGCATCTTGGGGTTGAGCTGCCTGAAAATGAGTCTTCTCTTTCATTCCTTGTACAAATACCTGATATAGCATATAACATTTGAAACAATTATTTGGCTGAACAGCTTCTCTCTCTCTTGATGTTTTAAAGACACCTGCTACTTCTTTCTAGTCTCAGAAATGTTATATATTGTTGAGGGGAAAGGAAACAACCCTAGTAGCTGCATGGCTGATGGCAAAATTGTATATATAACAGCTGCTGAAGGGGGAGCGCGGGTGGGATTAAAAACACAAAGGGACTGCCTGGGAAGATTACTTCAGAAAGTCACTTGGAGTCTAAGTAATAATCCTAATAACCACTGCAAACAGTAAGTATTTTCCTCAGCACTGCTACTGCTCTGCCAGCTGGGGGAATGTCACAAATATGCAGCTTAGAGATTTTTTTTTGTAATAATAGAAACTGCATGTAGTAGGGAATATAATCTCAAAGCATTTACTTATCTAAAAAGTGTCTTTGGTCCTGTAAAATAGATCTGTGGTGGCAATGAGCTTGTATTTAGCTTGTGCAGCAGAATCTGCACTCTGGATTCATCCTAGTAGGATTTTTGTTTACTCAACACCCATCTCTCTCTCTCTTCTGCCTCTTTCTACAAGCATGTGTTGGTGTGAGACAGATGCTTGTTCCAACTCACTTTTCAACAGATGGCAGAGCAGACAGCATGGTGTCCAATGTTTCCTTGTATAAGGAATTTATAAATGAATGTGCTCTCAGATACTCATCCTCTAGCAAAGACTTTTCAGGTACTTTACCTAGATGTGATTATGCATAAACTTATTTCAGTTCCTTGCAGAGTCCGTGAGGTGGATCTTTGACCTGTACCTATTGGTTATTTTGAGTTTCAAGTTATAAAAGAGCTTTTCTACTTACTCACACTTTAAGGAAATGGAAAGGGGGAATACATCACAAGAAAACTGCAAACTCAGACTGTCCCCATGTAAGTTAAGATTAAGCAGCTAAAATACTTAGCATGAGGAGTAGAACAGTTTTAAAGTGCTGCTGCAAACACCTCTCAGGCACTGTAAGACTTTGGTCTTTTCAGTAAGAGGATATCTTGTGAACCTAGATTTTTTTTGCTGATTCCATGAATAACAGGTAAAGGGCATAGAAAAGGGGGTTGTGAAAAGAGCAATCTTTTCCCTTGTGTTTTTGTACACCCTAATTATATGTTCCCATCTGCTAATTAATATATTGTAAGCAGAGGAGGAGGAGGAGAAGGTCTTTATGCACTGTACCTGGCCAGTGCTTATCACAAGGGGATCTCCATCCTTCCTAATGGGAATGGATTTTTGTATTGTGGGTGCCAACCTTAAGTGTCACAAAAAATTAAGGATTACAAGAAGAACAAATGTAGGGTTCTTGTTATTGAAAACACTCTGCTTTTAGTTTTCCCTCTTCCCCATTTCTTAATAGTGGGGATTCCTTCTGAATGGCTCTGGGAGCTAAGGCTTAAAAAAATACTATCTAAACCCAGAAATACTTTGTGTAAAATTGAGGGAGTATGTCCAGAGAAATATTTGAAGCTATGGATTGGGGAGTTAAGAAAAGGAAGATGTATGCTAAACCAGAGTTACTTAGTGCATGAGTTTGCTTTCTTCTACCATCTTGTCTCCTATGTTGTTATTGCTCTAATAATTGGAGCTCAATAACAGTGGTTTTGCTACTCAAAGTGGACCTAGAAATGCGATTAGCCAAGGCAGACGGCACATAGAGCTTCTGGTAACCAGTGCAAGAGCTCACTTACATTTTTAGCTCCCTTAGGTTTTGAGCTCCTGTGAGCTGCTTTAGGTTTCAATACTCAACTTGACCAGTGGATGTGAGAACCCCTCAGTACTCTCTGGGCTGAGACGTGATTTGTTCTCTGAAAGCAGGATGAGCTGGAGTTAAAAGCAGTGGCAGCTCTGTGACAGCCTCTGTGAATGTCAGAAGTTTACAGTGTTTATCTTTGCTGGAGGCAGAATGTTAGCAGGTTATAAATTCAGTTTGGGTTTCCGTGGAAGACAAATACAGATTTTCTGTTGTATTCTCTCTTCCTACTTTTATTAATGCCTATCTTTTTTCCCCCCTCCCTCTTTCCTGCCTTTCCTGTAATCCCTAAACCAGTGCTATTAACATTCAGTGCTGGAGAAAGCAGTTTTGTCATAAGTTATATTAGGAGGTTAAATGACTGTCTCTGGGACTTAAATAGTGGTGTCCAAGCTTCACAGAAAGCATCTCTTTTTCATTTTTTTTTTAAATAAATAACGGGACACTTGACACCTCGAGAGGACTGGTAATGCTAACAAAGAATTAAGCACAAAAATGAACCCAAACCAAAGAGCTCTGTCACTGGAACATCCCAAAGCACATTGGATTTCTGTGTTGGAAAAAGAATATATAAAATACAGCTGACAGCATCCACCTCTTGCCTTGCAGCTGAGCTCTTCAAAGCTTCCTAAGTGATAAGAAGCACCTGTTCCCACGGAAATAAAAGACAGCTGATTTTCCTAGTGTCTCAGGGAATTTCAGTTACATAAGAACCACTACAATAGAACAGGCCCTAAGCAGTTTTGAATCCCAGGATTCTTCACTGGCAATGGAAGGAATATATATAATTTTGATGGACAGTGAAGTCACCAAAATATGCAGTTTTGGGGAAGCTGAGCTCAGTCAAATTCAGCTGACAGAGAAGGTTTCAAAATTAACAGAAATATTATTGGCTGCCTGCAGAATTAGACCTGTACTCAAGCTCAAACATTATGGTCTTGAGATTCTTAGGGATTCAATTACGGCATTTTCAAAGTAAAATATTTCAATTTTTTGTTTGCTTGTTTGTTTTCACGTGGCATTTTTTAGTGGTTTCAAATAGAACAGCATTCTAAGAAGTGCAAGGAAAAGGGGAAGGAGGGAAGAGCAAGGCCTAGAGATTAGCTCTTTTGACATTTTAAAGAGTGTTTACCCTTTTGTACAAAAGCTGTTTACTAAAGGCCTTTTCTGTGTACTCCATGAGAAAGAAAATGCCTGAAGAAGAAAGGATGCTCGGAGAATCAAGATCTTTTCTTTTACTGATGATTAGACAATGCTGTAAATATAGAAATGAAAGAAAAATCTTGCGTGGATAGCCCTTTGGTCTATCCTTCAAATCTGAAATACTACTATTAATACTAATTTGTTACCTAATAAATATAGCACTTAAATTCCCCAGTTGAAATGAAGCTTTCTTTTGCTGCTTACCTGCGCATATGGCTTGCAAATGAAAACCTGTTACAAATGGAAACCTGTTATAGCAAGGAGGTGGCTGTGTGTACGCCCAGGTGAAAATCTCCTTGCTAGATTGGGACGGAGACAATCAGGGCTCTTGGGGCTTGTGTGGAGTCGCGCAGGAAGCCTGGAGCTGATACCTGAACCATCATGTTCCCTGAGCAGAGCTATAGGTGCTTAATCACACTTATTTCGTTCATGTATTTTGCAAATTAAAGGAGCGTATTTGAAAGGTCAACATGGCTAAACAGGTCATACTCTTCTGCTCTGCTCTTGGCTTCTCAAGTAGGGCCAGCAATGAGGCTTTTAATGATGCTGTTTTGCCAGGCAGATGTCTGTCCTGTTGATTCAGAGCTGTGGTGAGTGTAGCAACTCATTTCACATGGAAAGATGAAAGGAAAAAGATTTAGTTAATAAAACAAATCTTGCTTAATTGCTGTGGTTAGTCTCCTGCCTGGATTTTATGGGTTCCTGCAGCTGGCTTTAATCTCCTGATTTACTCCGGGAACAAAGAAGGAAAAGAGTGAACCTAAATCATGGCTGGAAGAAGCTGAAATTTTTTGGCAGAACTTGGGAAGGTTGAGACTTACTAGAAAGTGCAGCCCAGAAACAGGCTGCCGGGAGAGGGTCCTTCAGTTTCAGAAGGTACAGTTAAAGAATTTCTAACTATGTGACCTTTACAGTCAGTAATGTCAAGGGCTGCTCCTCTGGGCAACTGAGGGAGGATTAGCAGAGTTGCGAGTGTTCAGGCTCCAGAGAAGGCTGACCAAAAGGGGTCAGTGTTTGTTCAGTTGAAACACTAACTTGATTAATCCAAAGAGAGGAGGAAATGCAGAGGATTTAGCACCAGCATCCTCTCCCTTGCCCAACATGGTGAAGTAAGGCATGCCTGCGTTTGGCTCGCGTGACCTGGAGACAGCCATACTGATGAGATGATCCCCCTGGTTAGATTGAACCTGCATCTGTCTCTAATATTTACATTTCAAATATTTCCTAAAGAAAAGTCTTCTGGCACAGCAGCTTGGACAACAGATGTGAGCTGAAGAGACTGTCTGTACAAAGCAGTGGTCACTGATCTAAAACCAGACTGCAGTCAGATGAAAATACAGCATGCCGAGAATAGCATGGCATTTAAGAGGAACACAGAAGATGCAGAGCTAAGTATAACCCTCTGAAAACAGTCTTATAACCCTCTCAAACCAAACAGTCTAACAGGAACCCAAAGGTTTAGTGTCTGAAAAACTATTCCAGATATTATGAAGCTCACTGGTTAGAGGAATTTAGTATTGATTTGGGTTTTTATTTGTTAGTGCAGCCTGCTCTCCCACGCTGCTGCTTAAACTTTCTGTTGAAGTGCAGTTTGACAGTACTGCTAACCCCACGTAAGAGGGACCTGCTGCTGCTGAAGATACTGTCTGTTCCCCACTCCACTGTTTGCTTTGTGCTTCTGCACCTCCCTGGCGCTGGCATCACTGCCTCTCTGATCTTGCAGTGAACCATCCAGGAAGCTGAATCATCCACTGATTAATGTACCGACTTAGCTTGCCAGTGAATCAGCTGGGTGTAAGTGCCAGCTAAAGGGAGTAAGGGACGTGTACAGCCAGGGACTCCAAATCCACTTCATGTCTGGTTAGCCTACCTGTAAATTCGGACTCTTCTTTTCCTGGTAATTTACTTATGTGTATCATAGCAAGCCCAGGCAGTGCAGCCCCACTTGGCTCTGTGCTTTGAGGATAACGTTCGCTGCGATAAGAGAGGTGATGCTCTCTAGGGTTAGCATACAGCAGCAAAATCATACAGCATGTGAAGAGCTGTGTGGAGTACTTAGCACTCTGCCCCCTCTATTACTCTTCCGCAGGTGGCAGAGCCCTTCCATGGCCATAGGAGTTATGCAAGATTAAAATTTAAATTTAAATAGAAAACTATGGTTTGAGCTCCTCATATCATAAGCCACATCTTCAGCTCTGGCTGATTCAATTGCCTTTTAGTTCCTGTCTTTATCAGCTATACAGTGTTATATGTAAACACTGCTGAGATTTTTAAGTTGAGGACATTGAAATGGAATGTCTAGATTTTCATCTGTAATTGATCAGAATGTATTAATTAGAAGCATCATTTCTAAATTTAATGTATTAGGAAGATAAAGTGCTGAATGGAAATAATTGTATTCAACTAAAAGCTTTGATTTGGACATGAAATATTTGCTTGGAAATTGCACATTTACACAAGTGTTTGCTTTGAGATTTTTTAAGTAAATATTTTCACTTGTTCTTGGCAAAAATTAAGAAATTATTTCTACGTAAGCTGTTGTAGACTTCATCTGTAATGTCTTTGAGGTGCTACTTGTTCTGCATGCTAGCAAAATGTTCTAATTCTCCATCTGAGAAATTTAGAGAGAAACAGTTATTTTGAGACAAAGTTGAGGCAAGCATTTCCTGCGCTACGAATAATAATCTTAGAAGTTCAAGCAAGAATGTCTTTCACTGGTCCGGACACCATGTGTTCCTAAAGCTTCAAAACCCCATTGAATTGGAGTCCTCTGTCCAGAGTGGGACTGAGGCTGACCTTTGGTATTCTGTGCTGTTCTTAATGATGGTCTTTTTTTCATCGTTCCATTGCAAGGTCTGCTTTTGTCCAAGGAAAAAGGAAAGCATGGGTTTTGTTACTGGGCAGCAGACTTGGGGCCTTGGTTTGGTTACAGCTACTGTGGAGCGTGTAGCCAAAGTGACAGAGACTGTTACACCCACTGTAAATACAATAAGCGTCTAGAATACTGTTGGATAGGAGGATTCTGGTCCACTTGGAGTGGAAGTTCAAGCTGACAAGTTATGGCTAGTGGACACTTCCAGGTTGTAGAGCTGTTCAGAAAAACCTCTGTGTGAGGACAACCATCTACTCATGCTTAAGCAGGCAAGGCAGAGGGGAAGATTTTCTAGTTGTAATGGGGAGCCACGCTCTAAGGAAAACTAGAGTACTTCAGCTGTTTGTCATCACTGTCTGTTGTCACCGTACCTGCCTCCCTTAAGCAAACACAGTAAATGTATATATACTGCATTGATTAGGTGGGTAAGTACAGGAGACTGTCAAGCAATTTGGCCTCCAGGACCCCGGCCTCAGGGTTTATTGAGGTAGTGTTACTTACAAATTTTTATGTACAAAGTTGGCACTATTGATTTAAAAAATTAATATTTAATCACAAAGCATACAACAAGGTCAACGGATCTTTGGTGAGGGATTAGATAGACTTTTCCTTGCTTGCACTCAAACAGTAAGTAAACAAAAATTTAAGTGAAAACATTAGTAGTATATGCGTACAGGCTGCATTTAAAAATGCATGGAGCTCAGTACTGTCTGACTTAATTCTGATTCATCCATTGACCTTGTTACATAAAACTCTATGCCCTTTTTAGAGGGAGAGTTGCAAATTGTGATTCTGCATATTTATTTAGGAAGTTCAATCTTCTGGGTGTTCATACCCTAATTCCAGTGCTAAGTGCAATCACAACATTGATTTTTCTCACTAAACATAACCTAGTTTGCCCTGGGATGGAATTTTTTTGTTTAATGGGCTTTATATAATGGCATATGTGAAAACCACTCAACTTAATGCCCCATACTGTAGTTAATTAACAAAATGGCAATGTAGCCACCATCTTTCGTCCTCTGGCAGTGTATTTTACCACTAACCTTGACCATACAATATGTCTGTCCTAATTAACAGGAGCTCAGGTATTGACTATGTCAGGCTACAGGGTGGAAAGAGCAATTTGCAGCCACTAACAGAATTATAATTCAGTTGAAAATCCAAACATGAGGAACCTTATTTTGACTGACTTTATGCCATTTCAGAGCCCATCTTGAGGAACAGCTGAACGAAGTATCTAAATGGTCAGTTTTTGCTTCTCTCCAGTTGCTAAATCCTAAAATACATAGTTGCTATCCTAAAATACATCCAAACATGTCTCTGGAAACAAGTGGATGTGATCTATCTAGACTTCTATAAAGCTTTTGACACAGTCCGCCACAACATCTTTCTCTCTATATTGGAAAGATGGATTTGATGAGTGGACCATTTGGTGGAAGAAACTGGTCGCATGGTCGTATTCCATGAGTAGGGGTCGATGGCTCAGAGTTGAGATGGAGAGTGTTCCTCAGGGGTCCATACTGGAACTGGTGCTGTTTAAGATCTTCATCAATTATATTAACAGTGAAATTGAGTGCACCCACAGCAAGTTTGCAGATGACACCAAACAGTTACCACACCAGAAGGAAGGGATGTCGTCCAGAGGGACCTGGACATGCTGGATAAGTGGGGCTGTGAGAATCTCATGAGGTGCAACAAGGCCAAGTGCAAGGTCCTACACCTGGGTCAGGGCAATCCGTGATTTCAGTACACAATGAGGGATGACGTGATTGAGAGCTGCCCTGCAGAGAAGGACTCGTGGGTGCTTGACACAAGCCGGCAACGTGCACTCACAGCCCTGAAGGCCAATCGTGTCCTGGGCTGCATCAAAAGCAGCATGGCCAGTAGGGCAAGGGAAGTGATTCTTCCCCTTTATTCCCCTCTTGTGAGATCCCATCTGGAGTCCTGTCTCCAGTTCTGGAATCCTCAACATGAGAAGGGTATGAAGCTGTTGGAACGGGTCCAGAGGAGGCTACAAAGGTGACCAGAGGGCTGGAGTACTTTATATACAAGGACAGGCTGAGAGAGTTGGGCTTGTTCAGCGTGGAGAAGAGAAGGCTTCAAGGAAGTCTTACAGCAACCTTCCAGTACATGAAAGCTGGGGAGTGATAGGACAAGGGGCATAGGGTTATAAACTGGAAAGAGGCAGATTTAGACAAGACATTAGGGAGAATTTTGTCATGATGAGAGCAGTGAGGCCCTAGCCCAGGTTGCCCAGAGCAATGGTGGCTGCCCCATCCCTGGAGGGGTTCAAGGCCAGGCTGGATGGGACCTTGGGCACCTGGTCCAGTGGGAGGTGTCCCTGCCCATGGCAGGGGTGGAACTGGATCATCTTTAACATCACTTCCAACCCAAATGATTCTATGATTCTTTGTCCTAAAATATATTCTACCAAAAATGTACTGATGGATTTCTAAAGATTTCAGGATTGGTGATGGTGTTTTCTTATTAATGAAATGTTTATTTGTTGTTCACTTGTTTGAATTCCAATATGCTGCAACACTTAATGGAACTTAAAGCTTTAATGAACTTGTAGTAACAGATTTCATTCTCCCCTTACTTTTTCTGTTTAGATTTCCGAGTAATTCAACTGAAGGCATTAAGAATTACATCAGGTTTGTGCTAGATTTACTAGAGTGACACAGTAATCTGTGAATCCAGGGTGTTTCATGTTACAAACAAGAGGATTAAACTCTTATGCTTCTATACTGAGAAAAAAAAAAGATTTTCTTTTCCAGTGCCTTAAATAACTTGTGTTTTGTGTCAGTATTGAAAAACTGCAACAAGAAGACAGATACTCTCAGTCATTCATGACTACATTTTTAAAGTGTTTTAGTGCTAGAGCCGCAAAAAAAAAAAGTTTTTCCAAGGAACTTAGATGTTAGGTCTTCATAAATGTCAGGAAGGTATTGACACATTGTTAGATAATAACTTCTGCTCAATAATTAACATTTTGTGTAGCATAAGTTTTTTAGAAAACTGTGTTTTTTCACCACACTTTAGTCTCTTTGCTGTGGTGAATTGAGTTTCTCCGAAGTAGAGACCATGATGAACGTGCTCTGATGGTGTGAAGTTAGGCAGCCCTTTGCCTTCTCCATCCGATGCTGAGGCAAAACTACTCACAGAGACACGTACTTGTAACTGACATTGTGCTCCCCACATACTCATTGTCTTGCATGAGTCTGGTGGAAGTTTATCCATTAGTGTCTTTTGAAGAGAAACGCTATATAAATACCTTTATTTCTCATTCCTGATGCTTTTTAATAGCACTGAAGATCTTTAAGTGTTCTGCACCCAAACTGCATCTTTGTTGTGGCTTCTTTACAGAAATGTTCCTTAATTAAGGAACTGCTCTTTAATTAACCCTCCATACAGTTATTGCTGAGGTTATTAGCATCACCAGGTAAACACAGTTAACTTTTTCTTTCAGTTTTGACAACTAACAGTGGCAGAAACTTGCGTCTGATAAGAACATCTCTGAGTTATGAAGTCTTGTCTTAACCAACAGCTGTGTTCTCTCAAGGCTGGAGATTTCAAACAGAGATTTCCTTGGGAATCTGTCACAAAGAGGGAATTGTCAGGCAGAAGAGCAACAACCTGTCTACTGATATCTGGAAGAATATCATATGTAATAAAAAAGGATTATTCAAAAAACTCCAGTGAAGTATTCCCCTCTGCAATGATAGGCGCAGGTTTGCCTTGATATGGATCATTAGAACCTTTCTGTGTCTTCTGCATTGGGACAAATTTCTCTTTGGGCAAAATTATTGCCAAAGTAGAGAGAAGAACCTTCAGTGCAGTTTTCCTATAGGTTCAGTCTTAATCATAATTCTAGCCTGCTGTTGGCAGAAAAGATAAAGACAAGCACTTAGCTGACTTCTCTAAAAAAATGGTATGATGCCTTAGACCTGCATTGATGATAGCACTGACTTGTTTACTGATAAATTAGAAATGTAACTAACTCGTAGCCTGAAACTGCTGTGTTGAGATTTGCATGCCTGAGCTACATGTGGAAGGTCACAGTCCTGAATGACTGTCCTGTAAACCTTTTTACAATTGCTGTTTCCAACAGGGCGAAGGTGAAGAAAGGTGTAAACATTCTGAGTGCAAGGACAAGTGACCCCCAGCAGTGGGATGTGAAACAAGAGGTGGGGAATGGTGGAAAGCATTCAACCACAACAGTTATTTGTCAGAGGATAGCACCAAGTTCAAGGAACAGGTATGAAACTTAATATTCTTGGCACATTAAACTCATTTATATCCATGATACCATTCATTGGTTGAAAGACTTAGGGCTCATATTACCACTACTCATAGCTATTAAACCCGTAGCCTGGAAATGTGGAGACACTTACATTAACTGCAGTACCATCTGCTGATCTATAACAGGGCATCCCAGTTTCCAGGTAATAAAATTTATCAATTTAAATTAAAAAATTAATAGAATAGGCCTACATTGAAAGGGGGGGTTGGGGAGGAGGTGAGAGGGAGCATCATTTTGGCATGAATATGAATATCTTTAATTTTAAAGGTTTTTACTGAACATAATTTTTTGACCTAATAGTTTTGACCTTGTTTCTCTGAACGTATCACAGCCTCTGTGGTTGTTTCATCAAGCAAGCAATGAATTCTTCCACAGTGAACCACTGTAACTTTCAAGAGCTGATACAGGATAATTTAAACCTTTCAGTATTTACTGGTTTATATGTAATGCAGAAGAATCCCCTTTTATACACAGTTCCTTCTTCCAGAATTGGTGGTTCCTGTGCCAGGCTGTGCGCTGGGAGCTGTCAGAGGCAGAGCAATGCACTCCAGGGAGTGCCTGCTTTCCTCTTGAATATGCTTTTACTGAGATTTGGTCTAGTTGTTCCACAGACAAAAGAACAGTGCTTTTCCAGTAAGTGTGATTGTCTTCTGTAAAACATACTGAAGTCATTTATTGCTGCTTTCAGTGGAAATAATTTTGCTCTTGCTGGGTATCATCGTAACGAATTCTCACAATGCCGCTGTACATTAGTCCATGCTGAGCATTTTCCTTGTACAGATCTAAGCAATGCTTCCCTAGCTCTGCACTTATTATTAGCCTCAAACCTGGGCTTATTGAAGAGTATCATAAAATCTTCAGTGGATGCTGGATGAGTTATTGCTTTCCCATGCAGTTGGTTTGATCTATCTTCAGGCACAGAAACCTGAGCAGATTTTAGCATTTGTATTCTGCGCCCAGTCAGAGTGCCTGGGAAATATTAGATTCTATAAAGTGTGGATATTTCTCTTGTCATGAGCAGCTCACTGATTCAATGTATTTACACTTGGTATCATAGCAGTTAGTGAGATTTTCAGCAGAGAGGTTGGGGAAGGGAAAGGAAAAATACATCCTTTGAGCCTGCCAGAAGTGAAAAACCAAAATGGTTTGAAAGAAAGAACGTGGCTTCTAAACAGCACATAACTCTGAGTGTATTTGCAACTGTGGAACTATAATAGCCAGGTTATGAAACCCCAATTAAGTCTTCTCTATCCAATTTGCATGAAGTCTAATTAACCCTTAAAAATATTTTTAGCACTAATTATGCAAATAAAAGTCAATGTTTTAATTAATGCCTCTTTCATTTGTGTATGTAAATAGATGCTGTCTTCTGAAAGCATGATGAACCTGGGTTTGAATGAAATGTTTGTGTACAAGGGAAAACTATATAGGGAAACCTGGGCATGTGTGTTCTGAGATCCCAGTAAGAAATCAGATGATGTAGTGGGCATTACAATTACTTGGAGCCCTCTGCGCAGAGCACAAATATTCTATTAAGCGAATTTAATTTGATTGAGAATTGCAAGTCCTTAATGGGATCTTCCTGTGCTGCCACCAGCTTTTTCAGGCTAGTTTAGTAGCAGTGCAGTACACTTGGGTGATGTGCAGTTGTGTAGCAAGGTCGGCATCGATGTGCAGTACTGCTCTGGAGTACCAGCATCAACACAGGCTAATCTCCCGCAGCAAACTCAGCCAACTCATAAATATGTTGGTTAATTTCAGCAGAGAGGTGTTTTCCACTGTCTTTGCCAAAGAGCTTCTGAAAATAAAGTAAATGAAAGTTTCTAGTTCCAGAACACTTTATAAGCAGTCACACAGCTTGTTGAGAAGATGACAGTACGTTATTTTAACTCACATGACCAGCTGCTTCTTCCACAGCTTAGAGAATCACCTAGCAGGAGAGGAGAATGAAGGGTGCTTTACAGTTGTGCTTCGTTCTTCTGTTGCAACCAACAAGAGAAAGTTGGTTCTCCCCTTGTATTGTCACAGTTGTCCCCAGTTGGTTGTGAAGTCAGTCAGAATATGACCTAAATTCATAATAGAGTCTCAGTGCATTAGAGTGTTGCCTTCTACAAATTGTTTTGTGGTACCCAGATAAAACTGCATCCAGGATTCATTCTAACCCTAGTGGCCAAGGTGATGTGCTGAGTTGTTACGAACATGAACAGCAAATTCTGACCTTCTCTGTATGCTCTCATTTATGTGAGAATCTCCCTTATGCACTATGGAGAACTACTGAATTCTCTCCCCTTTGCATCCCTGGAAACAACATTTTCAACTCTTGCATATTTCTACTACCATTAGTGTATGGATATAACTACATTGTAAGCACTTTGAAACAAGTAGTTTATATCTGAGTGCGACACCACTTAGCAGCTAATACATCTTTCACATTATATAAATAATAAAAACCAAGAGACATATTTTAGATACATCATGTCAATAATTGTTTGCCATTTGAGATTTTTTTTTTTTACTTTTCTAAGTAACATTTGTTCTCTTTGAATTTGTGCTGCTCAAACCAAGAGACATAGCTTCTTAGCTTTATTCAGAAAGACATTTATAGGAAGGAACTGAAAACAGCTTGAAATCAGCAATGTTTGTGTGCCTCATAATGCAATTTGTGCTGAGACTCGAGCAACTATTGATGAGGATAACAAGTGTTGATTGGTGAAAACAAGGCTTAGGCTACTCGTTGGTCACTTGTTTTCCTTGTCTCTCATTTCTGGAGAAAAGCTGATAAGTTCGAAACGTTTGCTTAAGTAAGATGAAGAGATATTTTCGTTTACTGTTATAACTGTCTTTGTACCTTAGTGTTGCCTGTGTTTGGTTCTGCCCTAGGTCTGTGTGGTTGATTTATGATGGACTGCATCTACCTGAGAGCAGCTGCAGTGAAAAGGCTTGTATTTGCTGTGTAGTTTATTCTGATTGTCACCACAGGGTGTAAGAGCTGTTCCAAGACAGAGCAAAGGTTATTTTTAACCTAACCTCATTTTCATAGGCTTGGTTAGGATTTTCTTGTTTGGTTTGTTTGTTTGTTTGTTTTTAATAGCATAACCCCACTGGCTGGTTGGCTGTCAGCTTTGGGGATGAGAAAGATGGATTAAGGGCAAGAGCAAGAAGGGTATGAGGAATTTATTAAACTGGCCTCTCTACCAAACCTAGAGCATTCTATAACTGTGGTGTCAGGAAATAAAAAGCAGCAAGGGGAACTAATCTAGGCCTAAGTCCTCTTCCTCCTTGAAACCTGCAAACGGTTCGGAACAAGCTGCCTTCAGTCCGTTCTTGGGCTGATATTTCTGCCTGTGGATGTTGTACTTTCTTTACAGAGGAATGGAGTCACTCAGTGCTTTTGATTTCTGGCAACTGGGTAGAACAACTTAGTGTGGGAGAACGGAGGGATGTTTAGAAAAACTGACATAATGGAAAACTGCTGTGATGTAGCACTTTATCCTCTTGGCCTTGAACCTTTTGAGAGGCCCATGGGCTTACAGCTCTCTCCAGCCATCTGTCTGATAAAGAAGCAGACTCACGAAGAGTGCTTCCAGATGTTATGTTTATGTTTCAGACTGTGTCACAATCATTTATTCCCCCCTCCCCGCTGCATGCACACACTTTTTTTTAGTTGGGTTTGGGGCTCTTTTAACACTGTCTGGATGTGATTGCATTCACATGGAAACATCCAGTGATGTTACCGGGCTGTGTTTGATATCATTGGGGTGTGGAGGAAGGCGACAAAGCCACTGTGCAGGTCTCTTCTCTGTCTGGCAGGACCATATGCTGCCATGGGATGTCAGTGAAATGAATTCTCTTGTGACTGCAAAATAAAAGCATATCGGTACATGCCTCAAACTTGAAAAACTGTAAACCATGTGGTGTGAGTGTGTCTCGCTACACCTGAAGACAGTCAGTGTGTGCCGAATATATGGACACAGAGAAAAGTATTCACACATTATGAGCATAGGGTAATTAATTCTTTAACAATCTAGGTCATCTTCCCCTGGCACAGTTTTGGGTCAGAGTGATTTGCAGAGCTCAGCAGAGGGGCAGTGGTGCCTGCTGACCTCAAAACCTTGCAATCTGAGCAGAGGACACCGGTTTTCACAAGGACTCAGTTTTGGTGTTCACGGTTCAGGATTTTTTCATAGCAGTTGTTTATCCTTGTGAGTGATAATTGAAGCAAGGTCAGAACAGAGGTGGTGGGTGTCACTCCTGTAGTAGTACATGGTTAGGAAATTGCATACATCTTCAGGCCACTTTCATGTCTGCTGAAACAGGTTTGTACAAACCACAGAGATACTCTGGGAGGAAGACATTAGTTGTGGATTTCTTTTACTACTGAACCCTGGAACAGAAACAATTTCCATTCGTTTATGAGAAAGGCACATATGACTGGACATCACAGTCTTCTGAATGTTTTGTTTTAAGCATCATGCGTATTTTGGTGCAAATTAGGTTCAGCCTTTTAGGCTGCTGGCAAATTACCAGCGCAACCCTCAGAGCTTTCAGAGCTTGTCATTCTAGTGATGTGCATCTGTCTGCTTAAAATGACACATGGGAACGTATGCATGTAGCTGTTAATAGCAGGATTGGGAATAATATACCTAAGCCTTTACCTACTGCTTTAAAGATCTTTTTCCTCCACCCTTTCTCATCTGATTTCCCCAACAATTTATCTCTGCTTGCTATCTTTGCATTTTAAGATTTCTCTTTATGTTAAGATGCCTGCTTTGGGTCAAATTAGGGCACAGATGTCTCCAGCGTACACTGTAGGTTCCAAAGATACACTGGACGTCTGCACATATGGTGGAGGATCAGCCAGCTGTGCCTTGTAACAATATATTTTCTAGGGCACAGAAGACTAGGGTTAGAAGGTTGCTTCCCAAAGGAGCCTTTCATATGGCTCCTCTTTTGCTGCTTTGAATGTCAGGAGTATTTATCAAAGCCCTGAGCTAGGGAGGGAGGAAGGATGAAGAATATCTCTCATATCTCTTTCAGGAGTAGGCTGCCTGCAGGAAGGAGGTGGAAGCTCCGTTGCTGTTGTCCCGCTCTCTGTCTGCCACAATGTCTGAGCAAGTGTCTGCACAAACTGTCTATAGAGGGAATAGCTGTTTCTTACACCTTACTGTCTTGCTGGGTACTCTTGGGAGCATAGCAACTTGTTGAACCTTATGAATCCGGAGTGGTTTCGACTAAATGGACAGCCCTCACTTGCATTAAGGAAAAGGGAATTCTGTGGGAGCCGTCATGGATAAGGATTCTCACCGAGCCTGAAGGACCCTTTATTTTCGAGGATCAAATTTGAGATAACTATAGCAACTAGCATGGCAACAACATATGTCAATGTAGTTTTCACCTAGCATCTACCATTGCAAGGACCTGATCCATGACTAGAGTGTTGGCCCTGCCATAATTCAAATAAATAACAACGCTGTTATCAGTCAATTGTTTCAGTAGAAATTTGTGTTTGTGTTGTCATCAGCATAAATACCTGCTTTACAACAGACAGACTGAGTCAGAAAACCAGCACAGTCTGCATAAGTGTTGTGGAAGATAGTAATAGAAAGCATTACTTTCTTGTCAGGTATATTGCAATATTCTCTCTTCTGTTTGAAATTCAAAGAAAGGTATTATAAGATAAGATGAGGGTTTTGAAAATGTATTTTTAGGCACTATTGGAATTAATTTTCCTGTTGAATTTCAACAGAACTGGTGTTCAGTTCAGTCCTTACCATTCCAAATATACCATGTTATTCTTTATATATAACCTTGGCATAGTGTGAGCCAAGATTGTAAGGCATTCCCATGAGTTTTCTCTCCAAGAAAAAAAACTAATTAGTAGAGATGAGATAACAAATGCATGATATCAGATCTTTCCATGATCTCTACAGACATTCCAGCCGAGTTCCAATAAATTCTTTTTTTTTTTTTTCCCTCCTGTCTGCTTCAGAGTTCCCAGGTCTGTTGGGAAGCAGAAGGGCTGAAGCACCAAAAGAAAGGTCATTCTTCACATATTTCTTGCCCAAATGAAAGCATCAGATTTGTTTGCTCAGCAAATCTGTATAGTTTGGAAAAGCTTTTTACATGCTTATCAAAACCAAATACTGGAGGCTTAGCCAATGCATTCAATAACCCAGCCTTGCTGAGGAGGCTGTCTTGCTTGCTGTCAGAGCCTTCCTTGCTTTCCCATCAGGTTGGATGTATTGTTTTATTTAGTGATTATGTAAATACAGCAGAGCTCTACACATAATAAATTGAATAAGATGTGCAATCGTGGAATAATGGGACAAGAGCTTTATATCTGTTTCAAATTGATAGATGGGTTCAATAATAACTGTAATTCCTGATGTCCGGGGTGAGATTATTTTTTGATATCCGACAAAGTAATCATTTCTCAGAGAGTGACTAGAAAACATATGGCCTACTTTTGAGCCCGTGACTTCTGTCTGAGCATGTGTTTTGCAGAGCTCCTGGAATAGGCAGTAGGAAATGCTGTCTATCTCACTTGCATCTTCACGGAGAACTGCTGCATTCTTTCCTCTTGCACACAGCAATCCCAATTGCTTTCCATTTTAATAAGCTGTAGTTCATATCAAGGTTATCTGTGAAAATCTCCTACTGATGCAGCACGTTCATGGGCTGATACTTCTGATTTTTTTTCTCACTGCACTTTAAATCATGAGTTCTAATTTGAGGTGAGGTCAGCTCTTATTTATCTGTGACAGTTAGCATGGTTCATGTGTTTTAGCAGCTATTGTAGTGCAGCCTTCCTTGGGATTTAGAGGTGGTAGAAGATAAGAGACAATAGATGAATAATTGGGGGGAGGAATTTGTGCATGTGGATTTTTTCTCACACTGTCTTTGAAGCAGAAACATCTGCTGAAAGCCATAAACAGCTGAGTTCAGCAATACCACATCAGGCTGCCAAGCAACTCTGCTTTCCTCTGTAACTTTCACAGCAAAGGAAATAAATCAGTCAGGCAATAAAGAATGAAGAAAATTTAGGAAAAAGTGCCAAAAGGCAAACCTTTCTAGAATAAAGTGAATAAGATCTTTGTTAGTATTCAGCAGAGCAAATTGAAATATGTTTTTTTATACGCATAAGCCCTCTGTACCATTGCTGCTTGAGGAGTTTCATGGTGAAAAAATTCCTCTGAACTCAAACCACTTAAAACTAGTCAGAAGAGACCTCTGGAAAATAGGCTACAATCTCATAAAAGATAATTAGATGGGTTTAATCATTTTTCTCATCTCATGCCTCTGTCAGATCAGAGACAGCTAACCAATGACAGTGGTAAAGTATCACTGTTTATCTGAGATCTTTCCATTTCAAAAAACAATAGCACAAAAGACAAAGCACAGTATATTAGACAGGTGAAATGTTCGTTTCTGCACTGACTTACTGAGATTTACGTTTCCTCTCAAAATTACTTTAGTTTGATGAGTTACTGCCTGTTTAAAGTACAGATAAAAATATCTTCTCTATTTCTTTCTTTTATTATATAATAACAGTGACTGCTTCATGAGACAGGTGGAAAATTATTATATAGGCGCTAAGTCTTTGTTATAAATCTTAGAATTTAAGCAAGGTTGGTAAGAAAACCAGCAGATCATGGTAACTGCTGACTCAGAGTATTTTACAGCGTGATGCTGCGGACTCCTACTCCCTGCTTGTAGCAGAGCTCTCCCTCTAGTCACCCCTCGTGCTGTCACTTTGGTTCAGATAGTAAAGTTCTATTCCCTGTTGACCTGTGTATGTAATTAAATAAGTGATGTTTCTTGTATAATTGCAGACGTGGATAGTTAAACGCTGCTCCTGCTGCCTATTTCGTTCAGAGACTGCATTGTCTGTCTTTTGTTGTTGTACCTCTCACCAGGCCTAAATAATAGAAAGACAGAACACAGGTGGCTTTTACACTCTGCAATTTGTTTTCTCACTTTTTAAAGTACAAAACAAGTTTAGAAGTATTTCATTAACCTCTGCCAATACATCCATCGCCTGTCCTCCAGTTGGAGGTAGTTTTAATGAAAAAATAGTTTTATAAGCCCATTAAAATGATCATGTAAAATCACTTCTGTGATTAGTACAGCATTTACAGAGGAAGTTGAGTCTTCATAAACACTTGGCAAACTTAAATTTTGTCTCATTAACTGCAGTTTTATATTGGTTTAGCTCCACTGGCTTGAGTGAAATTAATTTGCTGATTCTCACTTTGCCTTACATGATCATAAAATGCTTACTTAAACTTATTTGTAATCACAGAAAGAACTGGATACTGCAAATATGTTAGTTTGAATGCCAAACCAGCATGACGTGCTGAACTCAAACAATTTGAAGACCTGAACTGATCGTTGTTATGTTAGTGCTCCAGTCCAGGTGTGTTTGTTTCTTTGAGACACTCACATCTCAGGCTTAGAAAACCTTCATCTTCTTCAGTCACCCTAGAAATATACCCGCAAGAGCTGGGATGCTAACAAATACCTCTCTTGTCCTACAACTCTCTAATGTATGTGTCGCTATTTCCATGTGCTCTTGTCTGTCTCCATCCATCTGCTGTCCCTCCCCTGCCATGCCAGTCGATTTGCTGAAGCAGGCGCGTTGTTCATTATTTGTACAATAGGCAGTAGGGTCCCCGCCTATGGCAAGGCTCCTACTCTTCATCATCATCTCCCTTATCTTGTTAATTCTATGTCTCTGCCTGAAAATAGCTGAATGGATGCAGTGCTACAGACTAGGAGAAGCCTGGCTGGAAAGCTGCCTGGAGGGGAAGGACCTGGGGGTGTTGGTTGACAGCGACTGAACATGAGCCAGCAGTGGCCCAGGTGGCCAAGAAGGCCAATGGCATCTTGGCTTGGATCAGAAACGGCGTGACCAGCAGGTCCAGGGAGGTTCTTCTCCCTCTGGACTCGGCACTGGTGAGACCGCACCTCGAATCCTGTGTTCAGTTCTGGGCCCCTCACCACAAGAAGGATGTTGAGGCTCTGGAGCGAGTCCAGAGAAGAGCAACGAAGCTGGTGAAGGGGCTGGAGAACAGGCCTGATGAGGAGCGGCTGAGAGAGCTGGGGGTGTTTAGCCTGGAGAAGAGGAGGCTGAGGAGAGAGCTCATTGCTCTCTACAACTACCTGAAAGGAGGTTTTGGAGAGGAGGGAGCTGGACTCCTCTCCCAAGGGACAGGGGACAGGATGAGAGGGAATGGCCTCAAGCTCCATCAGGGGAGATTTAGGCTGGACATTAGGAAAAAATTTTTCACAGAAAGGGTTATTGGGCAGTGGCAGAGGCTGCCCAGGGAGGGGGTTGAGTCACCTTCCCTGGAGGGGTTTTACGGGATGGGTGGACGAGGTGCTGAGGGACATGGGTTAGTGATTGATAGGAATGGTTGGACTTGATCCGGTGGGTCTCTTCCAACCTGGTGATTCTATGATTCTGTGATTTCCTAATGGGAAGCATATTTGAAACTTTTGCAGACTGCTATGAGAATAACACTAATTTGTTGCATAACTACTACTAAGCCACGGTACCAGTGCTTCAAACTGACTGGAGCAGTGTTATTGTTCTACAGACACCTGTGAGCACTGTTAACTAACCCAGCAGTTTATGTAATTCAAGCTGGACATCACACAACTGTGCAAAACCAAGAACTTCTCATATTTGGTTATGATGGATTCCATTTAATTCTGCCTGTACGGTTTATGTAGTTGATAGAGATAATCATAGAATCCCATTATTTCCCATTATTACTTTGCCAATATGCTAGTAAATTCATGGGGAAACATGTTTATTAAAGGGAACCGAGATGCTTGTTTTTGGAGATTGATGCTGAATTTGTGATTACTTGCCAGGAATATCAGTTCTAGTTACATTTCCAGGAAAGAAGCTTAGCTTCATTGAAGCAATGGCAAAATATCCTTTGCAGTCTGAATTTCACCCAAATTTACACTATATTTTTACTCTTCTCTCCTTCCTTCTCTCTGACATACAACTCAGAAAACTAGGACAGGATAGGACAGGATATTGCAGTTGGAGGGGACCTAGATGGCTTTCTCTTTCTACATTCTTGTGATTGATACATTCTCTATTTTTACCCTGTTTATGTGCAGCTGCAAGCAGTCCCTTATCTCAAGGATGCATACATGATGGTAATTATCACAAAAGGAGTTTTAAGTAGCACCCCATTGATTTTTGGTTTCCATGCTGCAAATTAATGGACTGAGCATGCACTCTGGGTAATCACACTAGTAGGAATTCAATACCGACTCTGCCAGAGTACTCGAGTGACCTTAGCCACTGAATTCATTCCCATTTCTGCTGTTTTTAATGAGACTGGCATATTTAGCAGTGCCATCAGATGGTTTGAAAGCAAGGTGCCCTGTCAACCAAAGCATGACTGATAGACCAGCTAACAAGGATTTCAGTGTTTGTATCTGTTCTCTTACCTGAAATAGTTTACAGCTTCCGTGTGGCAATGTTCATTGGAATGTAATAATAAAAAGAAATTTCTGATGCGTATAATCTGCATGAATTATTCTCTTATAACTACTAGATTTCAACCAATTCAGAGCTTGGTAAGTACGACTGACAATCCCCAGAGAAACATAATCTCTCTGGTTAGTTTAGCAATTGTTCAGCTGGGTTTAGAGGTTTTAATTATCACTTCTCATGGGGTTTTGTCATCTCTGAAAAAATGTAACAGGATGATGAGGTTCTCCACTTGGAGATGCTATTTGTCTATTTTCATCTTGAGAAATGTTCAGAAATTTAATGAGACAGACTAGGAAGGAATACTTAAAGGCAGATCTTGTGCATTGCTGCATATCTTTTTGTTGGTCTATACTTGCATAGTTGTCAGTTTGGTTATACCTGCTGCAATTTCCATGCAAAGAGCTAGTTAACTCCTGTGCATTACAGATGAACACTATTTAGATGCATAGCAAATACAAGACATTCCCAACACTACACTTATTTAGAAAAGTTAACCTAGAAATGTCACGATAAAGTGTAGGGGACTTGTTCACTAAGAATTGGCTAGAAAATCAGCTTTCACTAACAGTACTCCCAGAACCATCTGAGAAGGGGATTGTTGCCATGTTCTGTTAATCCAAGCTATGTGAATCATTGTGACAGGCAGCCTCTCCTGCTCTTTTCAGTATTCTGAGGGCTGGTAAAATTGCTGAGGTGAGATGAAACACATAGTCATCAAACATCATGTAATTGCCACATCCTTCAGTGATGGAAATCAGCAGAGATTTGTTGTGGTTCACTGTGGATCACGTATAAATTTACCATGTGGGTTTATTAAAAAAAAACTGCAGAAGATACCTATAGTCACATGAGAGATGTCGATTTAAAGCACAATGCAGAACATTTGAGGGCAGTGGTTTTCACAGACCCTGCCAACCATGTGTATAAATCCACTCTCATTTTATAAATGTCTCAATAGTCTGAGCTCTTCACCATTATCTGCCCCCCAGAGGAACACTGATTTCACTGGCTTCACTTTGAGTGCTACACCTCACCAATTGGTTTGGAAAAGATGTGTCTGTAATTGGCAATAGAGGAATTTACGCTTTATAATAGGAGTTAATACCTATCAGGACAGAAACAAATAACCAGGATTTTAATTTGGACCCTGATTCAGTAAAATTTGGGGAAGACTGTCGATTAGCGTTGAGTCCTGCTTGTGATGAACAACTTTAGAACAGCTTGTACATCCTAAATATATTTAAGAATACAACTTCTAACTATGCACAGCACTGAACACAAGTTAATTACCTTTTAGTTTCCACCTTCTTGATGGGTAAGTGCTCTGTTTTGTTATTGGAGCCTAACAGACAAAATTCATACTTGTGGGAACACCTACATGGGAGAATGAGCATGAATGATTGTGAGGGATCAAGGACAAGGAAGAAGCAGCTCTGAAACACTCATTGTGGAGCTTACAGGAAACCTGCTTGCAGTTTGCTGGTGTTACTTGCTTCTCACTGTAAAACATACACTAAACCCTAAGAGCACAGAGCTCAGATCTTCATATCCCATGGCTTTTCCACAGTTCACAGCCTAAGATGCTCTACTGATTAGCACTGAGCTGTGCACTAAAACTCCGTGTACCTTATCTCAGCAATGAGGATTTGAAGAAAAATAGAATTGGAGGGGCTAATTAGCCAGGTCACCAAGTGGTCAGGTTTGGTAGGGCTGAAGGGAGGAGAAGCACTCAGTAATCGTGAGTAGGATAGAAGTAAAGAGGTGCTTGTCCAGACCAAATCTCTCTTGAGCTTTTAGAGTTTTCTGTCTTTAATTAAATCAAGTGTAGATTATGTGAGCATTTCAGCTTATGTCTTCTGTGTCTCTGTATTACTCTTTTTCAGATTTTAATGCTTAATACTCCTGTAGCCAAAACTTCTCAATTATTGTCACACTCTGAGTAGCTTAATGACAATAATCCTCTGCAGTGAAAAAGATAGTTTAAGTGAAAGGAAATGATTATTAGATGCAGGAAAAATATGCGAAAAGCAATTTTCTCTGCTAACTAGATGTAATTTAAATTTTAAATTAAGATATTGAAATCACTGCTCTTGGTAAGGAAATGAAAACTATAATGGTGGTTCTTTCTCTGAGGGAAGTCACATTTCTCCTAGGGGATTATACTATAAGGTTGGTTGTTTGTAGTGAAAACACCATAGTGCAAAGTAAAGAACAGAGATCTAAGTTATTAGCAGAAGACATATACTTTAAATATAAAACTTTGTAATTTACTGTACATTGTTTATGGTGTTGGCTTCCTTCTGTGCATTCGTATCCACTAGGCCATGGAAACAGAGAGTTTCTATATTGCCCTCGGTCAGTGACACTATTTTGACATTTGCACAAGGTATCATGTTATATCCAAACCTAAATCTGTTTCTGTTTAAAATTAAATAACTGTGATGATACCTGAATACTTAGGTTTGCAAGTCTGAAACTTGCAGACTTTTCCAGAGTTTCCTAAAAGTGTGTGAAGTTAACCTTCAAAGTCTTTGTAGGACTGGCGTCCCCCTAGACTCTTCTGAAAACTGGTTTCCACATTCATCTCTCTTTTTACTCTGTCTTAGACTTACTGATGTGGGTAGAAATGACCTCCCTAACTTTTACCTCTTCTAAGAAATATACTGGAGATAACAGCCATTATTCCTCTGCTTGACATTCCAGGTTAAAAATACCAAATGCACCCGACTCGGTCCACCCTCTAGTTCCAGTCAATTTCTGGGGAGGACATTGATTTGATTAATTACCCGTTTGCAGCAGAAATGTACTGGAAATTGCTCGGGTGACCTCTAGATCATCTAATGGCTGATACATGGGAACTCCCCATCACAAGCAGAGCGTTGGCCTGTGCCAGTTTCAGCTTCCATAGCGTCAGAAGGGGAAGCGATTAATATCTTGTATCCGTAACATTTACTTCAAACACCATGCACTTTCTCCTAGGTGTTGTATTGTGGGATAGCATCCAAACATTTCTTAATTCTAACTCTTTCAACCTCTTCTGCCTGAGTCATGGTACCTACCCTGTTTAATGATGACGAGAAAGCCATCCGTGCTCTGGGAGTGGTGTTCTGTAAAAGAACTGGTTTATATGTCACAGCAGATCAAGAAGAAGCCTCAGCAGCACCCCTGTATTAGTAACTTATTATCATTAAGGCCATCCAGGCTCTTCTAATACAGCCCTCCTTCATTCGGCTTAAATTTCTGTTAAACATTGATTAAGCCCTCAAAGAGAAGAACTTTGCTCTTATGTGAGATGGTTGTAGTCTCTGCACTTTATGAGCAAAGCTATAGCTAGCAAGGGAAGGCCATGCTGCTAAGTCTAAGTGTACGTTCTTTAGCTCTTTCTAAAGAGCTCACTAAGCCTTAAGCTTGTCGCTTAAAAATGCCCTTTACGAAACCCAATCTGCAGTGCTGCAGAGCTGGCTGGTGACCTGCCCGTAAGGAGTGCGTTATTCAAGTAGTCACTTGTCCTTTGAAGAGGAAAAGACAGACAGGTGGAGCCTGGGGTATTACTTGGTACAAAGCAAACATTTAGAAAGCACGGAGTTTCCGGTCCTTATTGGTAATGGAAAATACTCTTTTCAGAAGTGCCATTTGACATTTAGCAGATTAGCTGGTATTGACTTCATGTTGGGCTCCTGAGTATCTGAGTCACTTCTGGAAACCTGAGTGGGCCATCTGGTTCTCTTAGGCTGCGCAGTGCCAAGTGAAGCAGCGCTTAATACTGCGATGGCTATGGTTTGTAATACCTACATTTAAAAAATCGGTTATTTCAACAGCTTGAAGCCCATTGGAATTTTTAGAAGCTCTGGGGCCTCAAATTCTTCTTCCTGGGAGAAAGCAGATGTGTTCAAATGCAATTGGAGTTTGGAAGGAACTTGTGCTTTTGAAAACCCCAGAGCTACCCCATCGCTTTTGAAAGCACAGCTAAGAGCCTTCCAGACCAGATTCTGACAACACAACCTGAAAACAAAGAGTATTTCCTAAAATGGGGTAGAAAATGGAGATGTGAAGCATCAGTGGATGTAATAAAAACCTCCTGTTGCAGGTTTTTCTATAGATTCTGAGACTATTCACGGAGGATACAGTTGAGGCTGAAAAAAATGGGTATTTGAGGCACTGGGAAAGGTGTTTCTGTTATCGGTTCAAATTGAACGTGGACAGGAAAGACAGATATGGCTACAGTCCAGCACAAAGGGTGCACGCCAGCTTTTGAGCGGTGCTCTGGCATGGGACGGATAGTAAGAATCATTTGGAAAGAACTTGGCATTAATAGAAGAGTTTTATTTTGAGCTTAACAACAGAGAAGACAGAACACTTGAGATGGAGGAGTAGGGGACGTAAAAGAATAGGACGTTTAGAAGTCTAGCTTAGGACAAGTGTTAGCAACATCCATGAGAGGTAGGACAGTCAGGGAGCTATGTGGGTCAAAGCAGAGGAAATGCAAAGAGATCTGTGCCATTAAAATGAAAAATGTAAGGGAGGAGATGCAGGGACCTGCTCCCGAGCTGCCACACATCGCCGCATGGGCAAGCTGGGCTGAGCTGAACGTGCTCTGGGAGCAGTGGATCGCTCCTGCGTTGGCTGCCCAGAGTGCCCTGGCTGGTGTCCACTCTTTGGAGCAGGAGACAGAGCAGCAAGCAGGGAGAAAGTTGAAAATAGCAACGTCAATGTGAAATCAATAGTTATGTTTGTTCACGTTCCTTTCTAGTGCAGGCAAGTGACTGTCCTCATTCCCATCTTTCATCCTCTTCTATGTGACTTAGCAATAATAAACGCTTCCTATAAGCTCAATAAAGATGTTCATAGAAACTTTTATTGCGCCTCCTTTGTTTTAGCTGGAGTTCAACAGTTCCATACTGCCACATTGTGAAATTGGGCCAAATAAACAGCGGAGTAGTCCATCCATCACTGCTTTAATTTTGTGCCTCGAAGGAAATGACTAGTCTAAGGAAACAGCACACAATGCAGTTTGAACAGCCATCTCCAGGCCATTTAACATCAGGGGAGGCTCATAATGAGAGCTCTCAGTGCCCTGGCCCATCTTCATAATGTTTCAGTACCTAATTTTATTTGGGATGGTCTCCATAACTTTCCAGGATTGTCACCCTCCTTCCTTTTCAACGTAATGGTGAATTTGATGTTGCTGAAGAATGGCTGTTTTGACAGCTTTGGAGACTATATGAGAGTTTGTTGATCAAATACATAAGGAACAACAGCAACTTATTACTGGTCCTTCCCTGTGATATTCCTTGACCAGGAAGACAATAAAACCTGGAAGTCCATATAATTTTGAGCACTACGTTCTTTTTTGATACTTGTAATGCTTGATGTGAACTGTTCTATTTTGATGCCATTGCATTTTTTGATGACAAAAATGCAGGTGGCAAATTTCATCCTGCGCTCAGGCTTTTACTCCTGGGTTCAGATGACACGGATACAAATTGCCAAGGTTTATTACAGTAACGTGCCAGTGGAAGCCAGACAGCGTGATGGTGTGAATCTGCCTCTGGTTCATTTTGCAGCAGACAGATTGCAGCAGGTTCTCCTGTTATCATGTCCAATGCCAGTCAGCTTGACCGTATACGAAGTCTTTGATAGGTATGACTGAGAGAGAATGGAAAACCCATATGGATATGACTGTGGATAAAAATCTTTGTAGGAGACTGTGAGGGCTTGTTGGATGTGTTGTTATTTCTCTTTCTCAAGAAGTATTTCCCACTTTCAGGATTTAAAACCTTTAAAGCTACTAGGTTTTGTTTAAAGATGATACTGCATGTGGCTTTTTAAAAAATCCATTATAATTAACTGTGCATTGGTTGTTGTTAAGGAATCTAGAACAATTTCAAGTTTATTCCTGCAGCTGAATTCTTAGCTGTAACATATATTAAACATTCTTTTCACTTTCTGGATAAGATGGAACTGGACTGATTAACGTGATAGTAGATACAAATAAATACTAAGATATTTGATTCCCACTACATAACCTCACTAATTTCCTTTATAACAGTGTTAAGAGCACTCAAAGCCTCACTCAAATAGTAGGCAGAGCTCTACAACATCTTCAGTACTCAAATTAACCACGCTGTTATTGTTTGTGTCCCCATTTCTCCGATGGGCTTCTGTATCACCTTGGGCAAGTCACTTCATTTTCCTATTCCCCAGCTTGTGTATCATAAAACAAGCTAATAGCAGTTTGCTCTCAAGAGCAGAGCATAAAATATTCTGTCTCAAAGCAGTAAGAGAAAGTTATTATTGCTATTGTTGTTGATATTATGCTTTTATTTAAGCAACACTTTCTTATGTTCTTATGCATCATATGAGTAGACCCACTGAAGGCAGCAGGACTGTTTACACATTGAAAGTGGTTTGCTGGACCACGGCCAGAAAGCAGAGATGAACCTATAACTAGGAGAAGCTCCCCAGGGCATTTAGCAGCAGGAATTATAGTTCGGAACTGTGTTAGGAGGGTGGATAGATATATAAATAATTGTCATCAGGATTTAAAGTCATTCAGGAGGCGTAGTCTACTTTACATGTAAACAAAATGTAGGTCTTGAGGGAGTCTGTGTCTCAGTTAAATCTGCTCAAGTATAAATCCTCTTTTTTAGGCTTTATATTTTGTAATCATTGTAATTTAAATTCAGCTACAGTCCACAGGATTTGCACATTTCACCACCATTAAGGAAGTCAATAGGAGCTCTGCCTCCCACTCCCTGTAGCTGCCCTTCAATAATTAACTCCTTCCCATCTCCTAAATCTGGTGTCAGGCAACAGCACTTGAGACAGCTTTGAGAGAGCATTCAGCCGAGGAATACTCATGTGAAGGACAATTAATTCACTCATCTTGTATTTGTCTTCTTACTTTTGTCTTCCCCCCTTTCCTAAGGTACTAAGCTGCTGAGTTTGCTCTTGCTGAGTAAGCAGCCACCCCTGCAGTTATCAGAAGGTTGGCCCAGAGCCTGTTGGCGTCAGTGCCAGGGCATGACTGTCAGGCAGCACGTTCTCTGAACCCTTTGATTTCCGTCTGACGTTTATTTGATGTTTATTTGGCATTGTTCCCCTCATGCCCATTGTGTAATATTCATCAACTGCACGTGTTCTGCCCAAACAAATTCTTTAGACCAGAGTGATCGCTGACAGAAACTGGTAGCGGGAGCTGCATCCCCAGATGATAAAGCTTTTGACCAGAAGAATGTTCTGTTCAGCTATTATTCCTTTTTGTAGTTCCTTCAAGTGTTTTCATTTTATATTGAGATCATTGTGTTTGTTTTATAGTAAGCAGCTCTCCAGGAATGACAAGTGTTGATTTGCCTGTTGAAAAGAGGAGATAATATTGAAAAGAGAGAGGAAAATACCCAGGCTTTTACCCATCAGCCATGTTTGGATATTTTTCCTGTAATTAAATGCGTAGAATTGAAACCTGCAGGAGAGGGAGTATTGAACGTTACTTCACCTCAGTCATACTTGCTAATTATTATGATTGCAAAAAAAAGAGATCCCAAATATCCCTTTTACACGTGGACCTTTTTATAAACTCAGAGAGGTGCGTGGGATTGGTGCTTTTTTTCTCCCTGGAGAAAATAGTAAAATCTGACAGGTAATTTTGTAAATGAAGACAGTAAACAGCTGTTGAAGATGATAATGTCTGAGTGGTTTTGTTGTTTCTATGAAAACTTAGTTACACTCATTTTAGATTAATTTTTCATTGTCTTCTGTTAAATGAGAATTGCTTACATGGCTGCTTCAAATGGAGCCTTGATTGCTTTCTGTCTACTGCCAAAACTATAAAAGACCAGAAGAAATCAAATGCATAAAACCATTTATGAGTAGTGATACAATAAATTCGGGCTATAGTGCATTTTAATTTGATAAATTAAAGTTTTGCTTTGCAGCAGTTTGTGTTCATGTGTAAGAGAGGCATATACATTAGCCATTTAAATTAAATACCATATTAAACAGCAGTAAAAGCAATTTTGGCTGCTATTGGGAGCTTTTGGTGTGGTGTTATGAAATTCCCCAAATGTCTGAGATGCAGTGTGGGAGAAATGAAATGGATTGTACTTGTGGAAAAGGAAGTGCAAAGGTAGTCTTGCACCAAAGCCACCAAACAGTGATTTGAAAATAGAGCTTCAGTTCACACATCACACACAGAATTCCTGTGTTACCTTTGTAAGTTGTACTCAGGGGCATGGAAGGAAGAGATCGTCCTTCAGTCCAGCACTGAAATTTGGGCTAGGTCCAGTTTCTAGCTGCTGCACATATTTGGTGTGATTTGGAACAAGTCACTGTTTTCTCTGGACCTGATTTTTCCATTTATAAATGAAACTAATAAACATCCTTTCACTCCTTTTCTGGTTTGGTTTTTGTGTGTGGGGCATGAGGTCTCCTAGTGTCTGAAACCATCTTCAACTGTGTAATATAGCACAAAGCACAATGGTGTGGCCAAATTCAGAGGAATGCTGTAGACGGAAAAGGAAGGAGAACAGTTACCAAGAGTCTAAGCCATAATTCAGTCCTACTTTGAAGTATGTTAGAGGCATTTAAAACTGCTGCTGACTGTCTGCATATGGATGATTTCACCCAAGATGGATATTTCTTAGAGTCTGAGAAAGCGCTCAGGACCTATTGTTAGCGAGTTCAGAGAATGATCAGGCAAGTATGAATGAAGGTCATTTATTTTGGTTTTTAGTTCATACACGTAATAACACTTGAGTCCTGTTACAACCTTTTGGTTTTGGCATAAATGTCAGGAAATGTAACTGGGAATGAAAATATTGATAAATATATTGCCAGGATTTAAACTGTGACTTAGGCTTGCTGAATAACAGATATTTAGACAACCTTAATAATTTTTAAACATTTCTCATCACTCAGTCCTCAATATAAGTAGTTCTGAAAATGTTTCTTAAGTACACATCATTTTCCCTTTGCAGGAAAAGCAGTTCAGTGCTCACTCCAGTAATTTTTATAACTTCTTCACCCCAAAAAAAGTTCAACTCCGATGTGCCAGTATATTTTTAAGGAGCTTGTGTTTTCCTTCTATTGAACCAATTCTCTTGACAGGCTTAAGAGAAGGACAGGCAAGACGAATGACTGGTGTGAGATCATACAGTCAGTCCATGACCCCAGAAAGGGCTTTGACACAGACTCTTAACATTGGACCACGTGGTACTTCTGTAAGCCAGCAGCGTACAGCTAACGGAGATGCCTGTTGCTTAACCCAGGAGCAGTTACCAGAGCTTTGAAGTAGGGAGGGAGGAAGGGGCAGCAAGTGAGCAAGGAGAATTTCTCTGTGAATAGAAGATTTGATCTGAATCCCCTTTGGCAATGCTTCCCTGCCTGGAAAGGGCCCAGGTTGCGTGGTTAATATCATAGGAGGTTGACAGTAGACCTTGTCTAGCAAAGGATAATGTAAATAATTTGAGAGCTGAGAATGGGGAAGGGAAGTAAATGTAACTTAAGCTTGACAAATTCAGCATGTCCAACACGTTTTCTTGTGTCTCTATTACTTCCCATTGTATATATATGTATGCTCACACATACACACAGCATTTCATTCATGAGTTCAATGTTCTCAGTTCTTTGGCTCGTCAAAGATGTTTTTGTGCTTGCCAGTAAATTACATCAATGATTCCAGAAGCCTTTTTTTGTCTGCTGGCATAGCTAGAACATGGAAGTAGTGTATGGTAATTTAATAGGGCCTGCTAAGATAGTCTCTGTTTTTTCTCTTTCCTTTCTCTGTCCAAGACATTTTAATTCTGTGAACCAGATCATCAGCAAAAGGAATTGAATAAAAATCTGCTGATGTTGGGAAATAATGTCAATTTACACTATGTGACATCTCCTGAGGATGAAGAGACAAATTTCCCATAGCCTAGAATACCTATTACTTCCCAATATTACCTTAGACACAATTTTTTCTTTATATTTGAATCCTTGGAGCTCAGTATCTGTAAATCCCTGTTTCTATATTCAAAACACCCCATCTGCTTTGGGAAACTCTTTAAATTAGTCATAAAGGCCAAGTCTCTTTATGGAAATAATTGGATGGCATTGACATCCTATCTGCAAACATAACAGCTAACTTCCTAGTGAAATGTAATTCTTGGAAGAGTTGACAATGCTGCTGAAAATTATTAAGAGAATATTTGTCCATTTTCAAGAATCTTCTAGATTGAAAGTCATGTAGACATGAGCATGTTTAGAATGTCTAACAGACTCTGAGGACTATCCCATCCAGAATACATTAACCTCTTTATTTCTGGTACAAATTTTCTATTCTGCAGCAATTTGTAATCCATATTTGACAGTTCTGTGTGTACCATGTTGGCTTAGCACTGCTCCCTCCCCAGAGCAGTAGAGTTGAATGCTCCTGGAAACTCAACTCTTAATTTCAAGATTGCTCTACAGAGATTTCATCTCTTCATTAACCGAAATATAAAAATCTCTGCTAGTGGAAGTTTTTGTTCAGGGATTTTTAGTGTCAATTCCATTGAACCAACAATAGTTGCGTTTCTGTTGTGATATCGAAGCACCATATTGATCAAGGTGCTTCAAGTAACCTGAATGTTTCACCTAATGATTGAGGTCACTTTAGCTATGACTTTTTTTCTTATTTTGTGACCAAAAAAATATGGGTGCAGATATGTACCTCTCACAGCTCAGCATGGCCAGTCACTCAGCCTCTTGGACTCTCTATCTGTTGAAATAATCCCCAAGCAAAGCAAGCTTGACTGATGGTTGTCCAGTCCTTTGCACCCTGATGTTGAATAATCTGCCAAGCGATGCTAAAGCATAGGGCTTTTCCCAGGTGAGGGTGATAAGGAAGGTGCAGAATATATGAGAATCGGACTGTGATCCCAGTTCACTGAATTAGGGGGAGGAGAGGGACAGCAAAAAGAAAAGCCATCTCATGTGCAGTGCAGTTGTGTCATCTCTGGGAGCAGAGCATTACTGTCGGTGGAATATTCAATAGCAGCCTATAAGCAGCTCTCTGCTGGTGGAAAAGGTCATCTCTTGGTTTGCCTTGGGCATCAGTAAATACTTTGAAATTGCCCTGGCTTCTCTAAGCTGACAATGCTGCTGGAGAGAGCGCCTGAGGGTACAAGAGAGATGACAATGGAACAATGGCCCCACTCCCATCAAAATCAAAAACAGAACTCCAATTGACTTGAGTGAGAGTAAGGTCAGGACCAAAGTGTTGCACGTAACATATTTCAGTGTTGTCTTCCTACTGATTTTTCAGACACAGGAGAATAGCTAGCAGTATCCACTGTACAGCTTCAAGAGTTTGGGGGGATGTTGACACAAATTTCAATAGATGGATCATTTCCTACACACTATAGTTGCTGTATTTAAAGAAAAAGTGCTGTATGCTGAGGGGAATAATAATGTGTCCATGATTCAGTCCTTTTGTAATCATGTTTTGAAGGGGATGCATCTGACAGATTACTACCCCAGGAAAATCAAACTAAATTAAGCATCCGTAGCTGGGAAGAGGCCGGAAGGGGCAAACTCCTTTATATATGTGCTGTTAGTTTCCAAGACCACCCAGTCTAGTTGGCTGTCATCCTTCCCCCTTTTTAACCTTTTTTTTATATTGCTGCTGCAAGGCTGCTTTATCAAATAAGCATCCATGACAGCATTCTTGGGCTTTCTCTGCATACAGCTATAAACGTATTTTCCCAAATCGCAGTTCAGATGAGAGCACAGCACAGCTTGGGCTGACAGACGTCTAATGGTTGTCTTTAAGAATTCTCTCTTATCCGACATTCACACAGCTGTGGAGTCAGTTCTGCTGGTGTTCTCATGCAGGAGTAATTAACAAGTAGAAGAAGATTCCTTAATATGGAGACAAAGGTGCAAATGCAAATGGATTAGCCCCGTTGAGCGGCATGCTGTGGTGAACTCCAGGGGCTCAGCTGAGCAGTGGTACTTTGGCAATTCACAGTAACATGGTCCTTTGCACTTGTAAGACGAGGCCTTCTGACCTGGGGTTAAGGTAAAAATTACTAAGGACATCTGTAACTTTTAAAGAGTCTGCTGGCATTGGGGGTTTGCTTATTGCAAAAGTAATTGAAGCAGCATTTTGGGGGATAAATTGGGCCAAGAGATGACTGATAGGCAAATTGATAGGATATTGAGATCTAGAGATTTAGTAGAAAGATCATTAGCAAGTAGTTACAGTGATCCAAATTTAGTCTTGCTTATAAAATGAAGGAGACCTTTATGTATGAACTCAAATAATTTCAGACCATCTGTATTGTAAAGTGCAGAGTGGGAAGCGGGCAGTTCTTTTAAAATAAACTTCACCCTTAGAAACTGACAAAGAACCTGAGCATGTGGCTTTCACCCCTGCAAATCTCATCAAGCTTCATTGCCTCCTGCAAATACCTTCCAGGAGGAGAGGGCTGTGAATCTGATAATATACACATTTATGAGGATTTTCCTGTAGGATTGGTTTTCTATTCTTTTCCTGTTTTTTTTCACTTAGAGAGAAGATAACCCTTAATTTTAGTTTGGAAATAAAACTAATTGGACTTACTTATCTGCTGGTTAGATTGAAGCAGCTGAAGGGAGCCTATCTGTGAGTCAGGAGTCAGTCAGCAGATGTTCTCCTTGTCTGCAGTCTGACTCTCAGAGTTGAGCTCCAATGCATCGATTTATATAGGACAAATTCACACAGTAGTGAATTACACCCCACGTGACCGCAAATCATTAATTTCCACTACTTCTTCCCATGCATCCCGATTTTGGATCTATGCTGCCATCAGCCTGCCGATGACAGATTATGATTTCATAAGAAATAACATTATCGCAGGTTCATTACCTGAAACTTGTGAACATAGTTACTCCTGCTTCTTTATGCTCTTTCTCGTCTCACTGACTGTTGTACCACTCTAATCCCACGTGCATACACTACGTGTACAGATGAGCTTCTCTTGTTTACTTTGCATTTCTTCCAAACCTTGGAAAACTGGACTTTCACCGGTCTAATTCCACCTATCTGATCAAGCAAAGTGTCAAAAGTCCTCAGAGAGCAGGAACGGTGACTAATATCGCTGAAGATATCAATAACAAAGGGAAGGCATTTTCTTCAGGATCTTTTTTCCTTCTTTTTGACAGTGTCCCCTAAGTGTCATTTGTATATTTACATGGAAACCTATTTTGAGTCACATAGTACCGAAAGGTGTAGAGAGAAGAGTATTAAAATCCCGTAATAATTTCATGGGAAATAATCACAGTAGATTTTTAAATCTTTGCTCTGGGCTCTGAGGCAAATATGTACCTATAAGATCCATAGAGAGATTCTGGGCTGGACTCTTGTTTATTACTTTCCACAATAAAAAACTTGCTGTTGTTTAAAGACTGTTCTGATATCATGCAGCTTATGGTTGCCCTTAGAGCTCCTACATTCTTCCTGGGAGTCAAGTTAAAATGAAACTTCTTTTCCTAGCAATGGCAAGTCACCTCTGTAAAGCATGACAGATCTCAAAAGTCTCATCCAAATCCATTCTGTTTTCTTGCGTTGAATTGGGACCTAACCAGGCAAATTTGAAACTGTGGCTTCACAACAAATTAGACATAGTTATTTTCTAATTGAGATGCTGTAGGGAAAAGAACAGATTTGGACAGAACCAGAGATGTCAGAATCATCACATCAAAGTTGCTCTTAGAATTTATCTGTAAGTGTTTTGTCAGTCGAGTAGGCACTTGCTTTTCTCACAGGCCATTTAACATTAGGATCATGTCTCCTTCATTTGTCTTCTTGAAATATTGAGGACACATTGATCTTCATGTGCCTGACAGTCAGACAGGAACGTCTGCACTCTGCCTGAAAACTGATGTCCGCTATCAGCTCTTAGAAGAAACGTTTAAGCCGCGAATCCATTCAGTCATTGCCCAATGAAATCTTTAAAAAGTAGCTGGGATCTCCTAGAAACTTTGATTAACATTTTGCTTAAAGATAGTTTTTCTGCTGTAGCAAATGCCTTCTCTGTTGTCCTGCTTTTTCATTCTATTAAGCAGAAGTATCAGATACAACTGCCAAGAAACAAAGATCCTGGACGTCTTTTTTCAGCACCAGCATGCTGAGTCTACACCTGACGTCTCCATCCTGCTGGTGACAATGTCTTCATTAGTAGTACAGAATGACTTTACTACTTGTTTAACTCCACTGTAACACCAGACTGCTTTTGCCTCTCAAGTTTTTTGCTCTAAAACAAAAAACCTACTGTTAAAACTACAGCTTGATTGAAGAAAGCAGAACATGTAAAAAAAATGAAAACTTTCTAGATAGAAAGTCTGATGATTGCAATTGTGACCCAGCATTATGATGTTGCAGTGGGCTAGAAGTCAATGATAAATAGTACCCTCAATACAGTAGGCTTAAGGAGAAGTAAAAATATAAACATTCAGAAATGAAAGGGTGAACTTGGTAGGAAGGTGCTGAATTAGGTAAAAATCCAAACATAGATAGTTGGTGTAATCTCAAATCTGTCAGCCTTGACAGTATCCTCTTAAGTGACTCCTTAAAAATGTTAATTGCACATCATTGGCACTTCAGCAATGACATTTCTGCCATTGAATGTCATGGAGACATTTTTCCTTTTATTATCCTTGAGCAGGAGAAGTGAACTACTGGAATTAGCCACCAAATAACTGTATCATGAAATGTAATGGATCTACCTCCAATATTTATGTTAGTCTCGCTTTTAATAAGCTTCTTTTTACATTTACAATGAGTAAGAGCTGTGGATGGTATTAGAAAGGCAGCGTTGTTAAACTTTACTTTATGAACTGTAAAATAAAGGTTTGTCCATCAGAATTCCAGAACTACAGATGCTGAAAGCCCTGGGGTCCATGGTTTTTGTAAATTTGAATAAGAGCTGGTTTATAGCAGCAGTCTGAAGAAGTTGGACACATTTTTGTCTATTCACTAGCATCAGCTCTCTGTACCTTCCTTTTTTGTTTTAAACATGAAAAAAGAAGGGGAAGAGTAAAAGAAAGGAAAAATAGCCAGGGAAGAAGAAGGGAAAGGGAAAGCAGAATCAAACACACCAGCAGCACGGTGTTTTAGGATTTTCCATGGTGAACTCAAAATGGATGTGCTTTGTCCAAGGTGGCTCCTGCAGCTGCCTCTCCCTTCTTTACCCCTTCAGGGGAAGGAAAAAGATAGAAAAAGCTAATACTTCCTTTTTTTAAAATTGCTGTCTAACCTATATTGCCTCTATCTTACTTCAGGGAACTTCTCTCCTTATGAGGTTCAACTTCCCTCCTCATGAGGTTCAACAATGCCAAGTGCAAGGTCCTACACCTGGGTCAGGGCAATCCCTGGTTTCAGTGGGGTTGATATGTTTGAGAGCAGCCTGTGGAGAAGGACTTGGGGTGCTGATTGATGAGAAGCTCAACATGAGCCAGGAATGTGCACTCGCAGCCCAGAAACCAACTGTACCCTAGGCTGCATCAAAAGAAACATGGCCAGCAGAGTGAGGGAGGGGATTCTGCTTCTCTCTTGGGAGACCCTCCCTGGAGTATTTTGTCCAGTTCTGGAATTCTCAACAAAAGAATAATTTCTTGGGAAATAATCACAGTTCCTGTTGGAACGGGTCCAGAGGAGGCTACAAAGATGATCCCAGGGCTGAAGCACCTCCCTTTACAAGGACAGGCTGAGAGAGTTGGGCTTGTTCAGACTGGAGAAGAGAAGGCTCTGAGGAGATCTTATAGAGACCGCCCAGTACCCAAAAGGAGCCTGTAAGAAAGCTGTGGAGGGACTTTTTACAAAGGCTTGTAGTGATAGGATGAGGGGGAATGGCTATGAACCGAAGAGGGGCAGATTTAGACTAGACATGAGGAGGAATTTCTTCACCATGAGAGTGGAGAGACCCTGGCCCAGGTTGCCCAGGGAAGCTGTGGCTGCCCCATCCCTGGAGGGGTTCAGGGCCAGGTTGGATGGGCCTCGGGCACCTGATCCAGTGGGAGGTGTCCCTGCCCATGGCAGGGGGGGTGGAACAGGATTATCTTTAATATCCCTTCCAACCCAAACTATTCTATGATTCTGTCATATCTAAAGTTTTCTTTTTTTATGGTTACATTGTAAAGGGCAGCCTGATGATGCCAAAGCAGTGAATCGGGGGATGGAAGGCTTAATGTGAGCAACACTTCCAGAACTCCCCCCACCCTCCTGTCTTTTGTACGTCTCCATGCGCAGCCTTGATTCTACAGTGCTTGTCACAGTTTTATACTGTAAACTCTCGATACGTTGCAGCAAAGCGGAGATGGTAACGTTCCCTTGCAAATCTGACCTTGCAAGATCGTACTGCATAATTACAGTTGACAGAGATTGTGAAGGAGCAATATATTATTACTCAGCCATGTGATGATAACTTAGGGATACGTGTATTCAGAGTGGACCACTCTTTAGAGTTATCCAGGACAGTGTCCTATAGTGTAAGTATGCCTGCAAATAATCAGGAGATCTGCAATAGACCACCGTACCTCACTCTGCTCTCCTCTCAGTCTTCACCTATGTCATGCCTATTTGTGTGGTGTTTCAGATGAGCACAATATTTATCCTACTATCACTGCTCAGACTATCTTTTCCTTAGACTTGTTTGATTTTCTGGTTTACCCTAATTGTATTTTGCTTAAGCATAATAAGGACCGTGTGAGCAGCTTACAACATTAAAGAAAAGTTAAACGAAAAGAGTAGGATTGAAAGTGTATATCTTATATTCTACAAATACTAATAAGGGGAATGATATGATCTGAAATAGAAGATATGACCTGAGGTTGGGGAAGAAGAATATATTCTTGCTATAGACTGCTCCTTAGTGATGCTTGCAAAAATATGTTGACTTTCTAGAAATAAAACTACTTCTCCGGCTTCCTCAGGCTGATATTCTCTGGCTCTAGATTGTACACAGTATTATTCAGTTCCCTGCAGCTTCTAGTCCAAAGGACTGCACACAAACTGAATTTGCTCTGTGGTGAATGAAACTGCAGCCGATGAGCTTATTTCTGAGAGGTCAGAGCTCATTTCAAGATCTTTTCATGCCTGTTCAAGCAGCTTCACAGACACCTTGAAAGCTCTTTGGGTAAATCGAAGGTCTCTCCAGATAGCTGCCACAAACCAATTGTTGATCATTGCTTCTGATCTGAAAATTCTTTGTACCTTCATTGTGCACTTTAACTTGAGCTTGAAAAGGTGCAGTTGTGTCCCAGTGGAATGCAAGGGAAGGCATGTGTCTGTCACCCACAAGCTTGGCCTGTCATTGCCCCATGAACTTTGTTCACAACCAGTGATTTTGAAAAACTACATTAATTCACCTTCAGATTATTTTCTTCATTATTTCACCATAATAATTGGCCCTGACTGATGTGTTTTTTCCATTTACTGTGCCATTGTCTGCCTTTTTTTACATCCATTCCCTCCATGAAATACAGATATTTTATCAACTTTACCTGGCTGATGGATTATTAACTTTCTAGGTATTTTTGCAGTAGAAAAGTACTGCTACTCCATTGAAAAGGAATGGGGATTTTAATGCAGTATTATTGCTGGAGTTTCGAGTGCAGCCCAAAAGCAGATATGCTAGCAGAACAGTGAAAAAAGCCCTCAGCAGAAACTACGGGACCTGGAGCTGAAGGCACTTGTAAATTAGATGTGCATTTCGTCTCACATCTACAGTTTCATATATGTGTGATTTGCCTTGCCACCTGATTCATAGTGTAGTTTCATCTTCAGTTTGTTTCAAAACAGGTACAAATTCCTGATACGCTTGCATCTACATGAGCAATACCCAGAGGGATGTTAAGCATAGCAATCAGCAGTTAGGCTGCATCCTTTTCTTTGATCAATGTGTCATCTGAGGGTATGACAGACTGCAGGTGTCTGTCCAGTATTAGCAACCAGTTATTACAGAAATCAAGTTGTCACATCAAAAGCATGTGATGCATCTTCACTGGAAGGGATGGCCTGTTTGAGGCTACTCCAGAAACCAGACCCTTCCACATCTCTCTGCCGTTTTGGTCATATTTCCAAAATCTCATTGGCAGTTGTGTTTTTTTAATAACCTCCCAAAGAATACCAGTTTAGCACATGGGAGCGCATGCTTGTGACCTGTCTCTCGAGTCACGCTGCATTGTGGTTTCTGCAAGTAGGTCTTGTTATGAATGACAGACACAGTGGAGGCTGAAAGATAAGCGTGAATCTGTCCATCTCATAAATGGATTTAATAAATGGGATACTTTGTTCTTTAGCAATTACAGTGATGCTGTAGATTATAAATGAAATGAAACACACATGCAAGATATTTGTAATCAGAAAATCTATTATATAGGCTGCTTTTTCGAAGGTGACTCCTGTCTCTGAATGTGTTTCACTGGCTGCTCCCAAACTGTTAACGTAAGCAATTAAAAGTGAGTGATAAAACATGCTTTTGTGTATTTGATCTCATCTGGCCACTTTTAGCAGGATGAAAGAGCCATACAATCTAATGCTGGTGATCAGAATGATTCTGACTTCCTTTCTCCATTTGAGAGCACTGAGTTTGGAGTTAAATCTCTCTTAAAATCTCTGATTAGAGTCTCCTTTCCAATGATGCCCCTTGGAAGATTTTCAGTAGTTACATATTTGCTGTCTCCGAAAGAGGAAAATACTGCTTACTTACAGTGATTCTGGAGAGATTCCAGCATTGAATGAATACTAAGTAGAAAATGTCCTTCTCAGAGGCAGGAAGAGATGATGAATCACTGTGAAAGCTTATTTCTTGACCAATCTGCCTAAGTATTTTGTTATCTGAAATTATAATGAAGACATTAACAGACTAATATCTTGTGCAAACTGAGCGGAAAGTGAAATAAAGATGGGAGATGATGATAGCTCGATGCTGGGATTTGCACGTAGCCTTTGTATGATGGCACCAGCCTGCAGCGGAGGGTCACACACCTGCTTCCTTTGGGAAAAGGGAAAAATCAATCTCATCTACCTTTTGCCTGGCTGTGATGTAGTATCAGAGAAGACTAATGAGCCTGCTAGCTTGACTGTAGCATTTATTGGTGATTAGTGACTCTAAAAAAATGCTCTGCATAGAAGAAAGAAATTGGTGAGTTATTGTGATCCCCAGTCAGGTCTCCTTCCTTTAAGGACTATTTCATTTAGCTTTCTGCCTGTCCAAGAGAGAAACATTTCTGGCTTTCTGTACTCTAAACAGGAACATGACTTTTGCTGTTTCTCCTAGGATAGAAGCTAACATCACTGAGAACAGCAAGGCTATAGAGAAGTTAGATAGACACTGTTCATTGTTTTGATTCTAGAAGAAAAAAATATTCACCTGTTTTAACTGGGAAATAAAGGCACAAAAAGATAACACCCCAGTCTCTTTCTACCTTATGCCACCCAGACAGTGCATATTTCATCAGCTAAGAATTTCCCTTGCAAGTGGGAACTCTCAACGTAAGATAGCAGCTAAAGCATGAATATTCGTCTCTTTCTTACCTGGCATATTGTCAAACCCAGATGAGATTCTGAGGCTCAGGACCAAAAGATACCATATTCAGGTGGCTAAATTAGCAGACAAACACCTGAGGTTTTTTAAAGCTCCATGATGCCTAATTCCTATTGATTTTATTTTAGCTGTAAGGATTCACATCCTTATGTCTTGCCTGAGGTCACTAAAGGATGCTGTGGAAATGCTGGGAAGCAAAATGAGATTTCCTGTCTCAGTCCAATACCTTAATCAAAAAGCTATGTTTTATATCACAGTTTATGACAAGACAGCTAAGAAACCTTATTAGCTAATCTAACTCTCATCTGGACTGTATGAAGAAGTCAAGCACAGCGTTATGTCATCCTTTTGAAGACATTCATATGTATTATGTTATGTTGCTCAGGAGTTTGATAAGTTATACCTCAGATATTTTCCTTTGAAGACCTTTATAATACTTTTAATGTGGTAGTTTTCCATGAAATTATGTCCTTCCTATCTTTTAATTGCTGAAATAGATCATATTTTTCTTTCTCCTCTGCTGGCTTCTGTGGTTTAAAGATGAAAGCTAGGCTAATATTGCAAAATAAGATATTTAAACTGCATTTTGTCTCCAGTAGTTGGCATTCTTCTTCAATTACCACATCCTTTCCATAGTTTTTCAAGAGGATTACCTTTGTAACAGCTCTTACTAAGGACCTGCTGAAAGAAACCTATTAAGCATTTGTACTCCATTTGATCGAGTCTTTCAGAAGGGAAATGAATGGCTCAAGGTCCCAGTGGTGGATATTACATTGTTTAGCCTATAGGTATCTAATTCTGAGCAACTCAGCTTGATAATGACCCACTCTTTGTTAGCATTGAGTGCTGACTGTGTAAGTGAATTGATGTGTAAAGAGCTGACAGGTAATTTCATCATCTTTCAAGTCATCATCAGTCATACTTTCCAGATCAGGTTCTGATCTCTGCGTTTTGTGAGTTTGTCTTAAATTACTGTAATTCATCCTGATCCTAGGGTGTGTCCATTGAAGATGGCCTAGTTACCAAATGTGGTGAGAAAAAGGTACAGGAGGTGCTGGAAACTGAGAATAGCAGGAATAGAGGAACATACATCCTGTACCCCATTATAGTCTTCTCTAAGATGGGAAGAGACATGGGTTTATATATCTAAGTGGGCTGAAGTACAAACTGCTCTGGGGTCCAGTTTGACCAGTGGTTTTTGGTGAGAGTTTGTCTCTATACATGGTAGAACATACTTCAATACGGTAATTTTAGTGAAGAGTAAGATGTGCACTGTAACCAATGGATAATGGGGTTTGTACTCTTCTCAATTTTTTATGTCATTTAGTAAGTGCTGATCTTGCATTAAGATGTCACTGTCAAACTAGATAGCATTAAAGAGGAAAAGAGTTGCTAAATTTTCAGCAGGTCGAAGTGTTCTCGGATCCCTAGGCACTTTCAGTAAAAATCTGTTGGAATAAAGGATGGCTAAAAAATGGCTTTAATCTAGGCTTTTTAAAAATTTCTCTTTTGAGAGCTACTGTAATAAATCGATATTATTGATTTAGCCTGTAGCAGTCCTAAGATTCACTCATTTAAGAGTCGAAACCACTCTATTACTCAGAGCAATAACCTAACACTTTGAAATCTCTCATCAGAGACTCCTGGTCCACACATGTAGACAGGCATTCAACAAAGATTTCCGTTTGTTATGGATCTTACATCAGCTGAGATCTCTGCACTGCTTTTCTTAGTAATTATCTGCCTTCCTTTTCCCACGACACCCTGTGAAATCCTCTGCAGCACTGGGCCTGTGGTTCATTCTTTCTGGGCTCAGCGGAGCCCTGGCCATGCGTGGCTAGTACAAGCCATTTTAGCACTGGCAGGTTGAACATCATTGCACCTCTTATGAGACCTCTGCAGAGAAACAGAATCTATTTTGCGTGCTAGCATCCGTGGTATTACCCACATTATGAGTCTACCCATGGGCTTAGGTGTGGGTTGTGTATGCACGAGAGCATGTTTTAAATCCTGTATGTTAAAAAGAGGGTTAAGTGCAGTTTTTAATACAGCCAGTCCTGCGTATCCGTAGAAAAAGAGTCTCCTTCCAAGGGTAAATATTTCTCAGGGAACCGAAGGCTTGAATAATCAGTTGCAAAGGAATGCTTAATATCCTGCTCAAAAATTTCCTAAAATCAAGAATCCCAGTTAAATTAACACTAACTGATGTCAAAAATGTGTGTTCTGTCCATATGGTTGGTGAGACCTGGTGGGTTCCATTGCAGTTTCTCCTTATGTCACTTCTGTTTTGCCTTTTATGCATTTTTTATTATCTTTCTATTAACAGAGTATTTCTGTTCCACCTTCTTTTTCTGTAACTGTGCTCCTCAGAAGCATTCACACAGCTCTGCTGCACAGTTCCTCCTCATTCTCCTGGGGCTGCTAGCCTATGCCAGCAATAAATTACTAACCCCATCACTAACTTGCTGGTTCAGCTGCTGTAACCAATAAATAGAACCTAATCAGTGCCCATCTGGTCCTGCTAAGGAATAACCATGGGTTCAATGCTCCTCACTTGTGCCTGTGTGCTCAGACCCAGAGCCGGAGTGGCTGTCTAGCAGATCAAAGGGAGTCCTTACTGCCTTGTGCAATCACATGATCCAATCTAACCCTGAATGATTAGCATATTTATAAATCAAAATAAATCCAAGGAGGAACTGGCCCAGGGCAATTCTCAGTCCAATCAAATTAGACTCATATATCCACCCCAGAGCAGTTCCTTAGAAGCCCTGCCTTCATGAAGCTTCATTTGTAATCACTACGTGCTGTGTACGTTAGAAAAGTTTTATAATTACTTGCTGTTCCGGCTGCTGAGCAGTTCTAAATGTTAGATATTAAGGAATTGCTGTTTCAGTCAGTGAACAAGCTCTGAACATTAAATGTGCTTCATGAGAAGGTTTTTTTCTCTGCCGTTACACATCTCTAAAGGCATATTTTTTTCAAGTGGATGCTTTCCCAGCTGTTGATCACCTTTCTGTTTCTTCTGTATGAAGAGAGAAGGAGGAAACTGATGCTAGGGTGACATTGTTTAAAGGCTTTATTGCTATGGAGGGAGATGGGTGCATTACTCACAAATGAAGACTTTTAAGTAATTTTGCAGATCATCCTGAGAAAGTGCCAATAGGTGATTCATCCTGATCCTCAGGTGTGTGAAGATGGCCCAGTTATCAAATGTGGTTAGGAAAAGGTACTTTTCTCATGCCGTGCATACTTTTGGACATTTTTGTGTCACATGTTTTACAGATTAAATTTAGCAGCGTTTTACCGAATTCTGTATAAGAATTTTTGTACCGTTTTGTACTCTCCACCACAATTTCTTGGGAAGAAGCAGCCTGTCTTTGTCGTGGGTCAAGAAGATGCTTGGCTGAAATAGCACAGTGAGTGGTTCTGAGTGCTCGGTGAGAACTGGGAATCCAAATTAAGCAGATGATTTTGAGGCAGTGTTGTAAATGGCAGCAACAGTGTCTTATTTCACAGACTAGCTCTTCAATTATCAAAAATATGCGTCATGTACAGAATGATGTTGAATTTAAGAATTGATGCACCAATGACCATTTAAGGCTATGGAATCAAGTGCTATGGTTCCCATTTCCATTGGTACCAAAATGATGGTCCCATGGTTAACGAGAGATTTGGAAAAGTGCAGCTTGTTTCCTTACCTTGTCCCAGTCTTCCGCATAACCTTGTGTGTGTCATATAGCCTCTCCTTCAGTCCTCACGTGCAAAATGAGGTAGCTGTGTCTACAGTGAAACAAAGAAGAGGTGTAGGAGTGCATGACCCTCAAGCCTGACTGCAACAGATGGCGTATAAATAGAATATGGACAGTAAGTCCCTCATTTCAGTCCTCGAAGATCACATGATGTGGTGGAAAAGTGAATCCGATAATTCTAGATTTGAGACTAAGGAACTCAGTTTATGTCAGACTTGTTTATGGTGGATTTTAGTGCTTTTCAGAGATGCAGGCTGTTACTCGTGCCTCCAGTGAAGATAATATTTCTGAGAATGCAACAGAGGCAATTGCAGTCAAGTGCAATTTACATTCCAGCTGCACAGTGTGCTATGTAGTCCCCGAAATGTGCATGTGTGTGCATAATCAATGAAAAAATGTTGCAATTTTCTTTGGTTGTAGTAATCAATGTCATTGAAAATCATGGAGTTCAAATAAAAGCCCAGAAGTCGTGCTAGAGTCTTCTTGTGTATTATTAGGTGGAATAAAAGAAGACTCTCATGAATAGCTTCACACGTGGACTTCAAAATATACATGCATGTATGAGATATGGAATAAGGATACTGAGACAGGAACTTTAAAAAGCAATTTTTTACACTAATAGCTGTTGAGTCTCTGCCTGCAACACGATCCCCAGAGAACTTCCCAAATGTGTCTGCATGTGCCCATGTTAACTGTAGCCAGCTGGAACTACAGTTTATATGCCGCAGATGATCTCAGGAATGATGTAAATAAGATGTGGTCACCTCATACAATCTGTTTTCAGTTGTAGATCATTACAAGGGTGTGTGGATACCTGGATATAGGCAGCTTCAGCAGGCTGTGGTTAAGAGCGGTGCAGTTAAGAGCGCCACAAAATGCTACATAGAAACAGGATGGTCAAAGATTTTATTCTGGGTATTTCCACAGCATAGCTCAAAGCCAGGCAGCTCATGAGCACCAGCCAACTCTTAGAAAATGTCTGAAGGCCCAGGGAACACCGGATTCACAGAATCACAGAATAACCAGGTTGGAAGAGACCCACCAGATGATCGAGTCCAATCATTCCTATCAAACACTAAACCAAGTCCCTCAGCACCTCGTCCACCCGTCCCTTAAACTCCTCCAGGGAAGGTGACTCAACCTCCTCCCTGGGCAGCCTGTTCCAGTGCCCAGTGACCCTCTCTGTGAAAAATTTTTTCCTAATGTCCAGCCTAAATCTCCCCTGGCAGAGCTTGTGGCCATTCCCTCTTGTCCCGTCCCCTGTCACTCGGGAGAAGAGGCCATTATCCTGGGAGCCAGCAGGAGGTGATCAGACCTCACCTAAGTCAGGAATCAGTTGGAAATGAGCTCTTTCCCACCTACAGCTTCCTACCTAGAGCTCTCTGGTCCTACTAGTAAAGGTACCCATTTCACATCTGCTCTGAGGCTATTGAGAGAAGTGTAGACTGGATCAGGAAAACTTCCCTGACTTATGTTATCTCTTGGAATAGCTTTGATGTGTGCAAAAATTTATTCTCTATTTAACATAAGTAAAAGCACTGAGATAGTCAATCACACATAGAAACTTTTTCTCTGTCGGTTGCTAAGCTCCAGGTCTAGAAGTGTTGAAAATAATGGCATTTCAGGTGTCATTAATCTAAACTATAATGGCACTTTCAACAGCTAAATGAACGTGATTCAAGTATCTTTGCATATAATCATGCTTTCAAATAAATTACAAAGTTCAATTCCGTATGTATTCATTTTGGGATGTACCAGAAGTGTGTAAACTACAGTTATTGCAGTTGCCTTGTATTTACAAGCTGTAAGATTTATTTAGTAGGAACTCTTCAAATGGGAATAGGTTGGTCTTGAGTTATGAATTGCTAAATCCACCCATCTATTGCATTACTACGCAAAAATCACTCTTTAAATGCATGGAGGAAGTATACTACTATTGCAAAAGTGTTACAACGTCTCTTTTTTGACACAGCAAGAAACTAGCAAGAAAATAAATTTAAAGCATTAGGCAATATTAAGACTTTTCAGAGTAAGCCATCCAAATGAAAACCCGTAATCAAAATAATAATTATCAGGGGAACACATTTGCTTTCAAAGTAATCATGCAAAGTAAAGCACAGAACATGTCTTAAGTAATAAAACATGGTGATTTCTGTTCAAGAGGTAAAAAGAAAGTCTAGCACTTGAGAATATAAGTGCTTTGTACATGTAATGTCTTTATCAATGACCTGGATGAAGGCATTGAGTCCTCCCTTAGCAAGTTTGCAGATGACACCAAGCTGTGTGGAAGTGTGGATCTGCTGGAGGGTCGGGAGGCTCTGCAAAGGGACCCGAACAGGCTGGACTGCTGGGCTGAGACCAACGGCAGGAGGTTTAACAAGGCCAAATGCCGGGTCCTGCACTTGGGGCACAACAACCCTAAGCAGCTACAGACTAGGAGAAGCCTGGCTGGAAAGCTGCCAGGAGGAGAAGGACCTGGGGGTGCTGGTTGACAGCGACTGAACATGAGCCAGCAGTGGCCCAGGTGGCCAAGATGGCCAATGGCATTTTGGCTTGGATCAGAAACGGCGTGACCAGCAGGTCCAGGGAGATTATTCTCCCCCTATACTCGGCACTGGTGAGACCGCACCTCGAGTCCTGTGTTCAGTTCTGGGCCCCTCACCACAAGGATGTTGTGGCTCTGGAGCGAGTCCAGAGAAGAGCAACGAAGCTGGTGAAGGGGCTGGAGAACAAATCTTATGAGGAACAGCTGAGAGAGCTGGGGGTGTTTAGCCTGGAGAAGAGGAGGCTGAGGGGAGACCTTATTACTCTCTACAACTACCTGAAGGGAGGTTGTGGAGAGGAGGGAGCTGGGCTCTTCTCCCAAGTGACAGGGGACAGGATGAGAGGGAATGGCCTCAAGCTCCACCAGGGGAGATTTAGGCTTGAGATTAGGAAAAAATTCTTCACGGAGAGGGTGGTTAGGCATTGGAACGGTCTGCCAAGGGAGGTGGTTGAGTCACTGTCCCTGGAGGTGTTTACGGTGAGGGTGGATGAGGTACTTAGGAGCATGATTTAGGGATTGGTGGGAATGGTTGGACTCGATGATCCAGTGGGTTGCTTCCAACCTGGTGATTCTATGATTCTGTGATCAGTTCTTGATGGATTTTCTCTGAAATGAGCCTTTGTGTATTGTACATTAAAAAAAAAAGAGGAAAAATTGAAGCTCTTATGTGATAAATGAATGCATCCAGCGTTGTGATGAAGCTGGGATTGGGTTACTGAAGCTAGGAAGATGCCTGTCTTTTCTTTATTTTAAAATTATTATAGTGTAGGGTTAGATTGAAGTAATATTCTGTGAAACAGCCAGACTTTCTACACTGTGGCAGACATTTGGAAAGTTCCCATATTAATGTATATTTTCTGATGCAAAGAATCTGTACTTTTTTTTTTAATGCAATTAAACTAGGAGGTAGTCCAGCAAATTTCTTTCATATATTCTTTTTATTTCTGATGTCATTAAAGAAATTTTATGCAAGGGAAAGAATTTCAGCATGTAGTTTCATATTTGTTATTTAAGTTGTCTTATGCCTCCTGGTTTCATAGTATATTTTACGTGCCATAGTGTTGTTCTTTCTCCTCAGTCTCAGGTACATAGGTTTTTTTTTTATTTCCAGAGCATACCTTTAAGTTTAGTCTAATCTTGTTCTTTTGCTGTTTAATCATGTTAATATTTTTTAACTGCTTTCCTGCAGCATATATGAACTTCACTTGCACAGAGTTTCATTGCTAAGGATTTATGCAATTTTGATTGTAGGTGTATACAATGAATATTATTTTTCTTTTTGGTCATGCTGATGCTGGGCTCTTCAGTCTTCCTGAGCTGCACTGAACTTAACTTTGGTTGATCGAGGTCAAATCCGTCTTGCAGCCAGGTTGACTCATACTTGCAAACTCATAAAAAACTTGTAATGGAATAAAGTGTATTTTGCTTTCATCAGGTACAATATCCTGGATCTTATCCCTCCACATAGTGTTCCAAGTGGAATAAAAGAAGTTGTAGATTGGAAAAGGCCTTGTCATATATCTGCGTGTAAATAGCTGCATTTTCAAGTACTTAATATGATATACTTTATTTGCCTTCTTCGGTGAAAGTAATAGCTCTTCCCTTTCCTTGTTTTCCTCTTTTCAGAAGTAACAGTTTATTCAATGAGGTCGTGCAGATGAACTTTGAAATAGCCAGTTTCAGCAGCCTTTCTGGAACACAGCCCATCACTTGGCAGGTGGAATACCCTCGGAAGGGGACAACAGACATAACCTTGTCTGAAATCTTCATCTGCCAGAAGGATCTTGTTGGAATTGTGCCATTGGCCATGGTAAGAAACTGTTTCCGCATGTTGCTCCATCCGATCTGTATGTGGTCTAAGAAAGCGTACACCAGGCTTCAGACAGAGTAGCCGAGGAGTGCTCTTCGCCCTGCCTGCCCATTTTATTTTACAGGAATAGTCGTTAAAATCACGCCCGCATTTAATGGTCTGTAAACATCACACAGTTTCATTTGTTATAAACTTGCCACAGAGAAGACAGATGCTGCCACTTGAAAAATCTCTCTCAGACTTTAAATCCTGAATTTCTGTCATGCCCTGTTCCCTCTAGGCTACCAGTTGGTAACGCAAAAATAAGTAAATTTACCTTCCCATTTCTAATTACCATTGCATGGCTTGAACTAGCAAGCTGTAGAGCAACTGTAGAAGGCCTCGAGCACCTTCTGCTGAAGACTAAGTTGTTTGGTTCTTAGTAGGCTGAGGCTGATACTAATTACCCTGGCTGTTTCCCTAATAGCATAAGAAACTGTTGTTTCAAAGAAGAAAGAGAAAATAATAATAGACTCAGTAACACAATTTTAAAAAATGAAGCATAGATTTATGTGGAAAATGCCTTGGGTTAAAATCTGCTTGCTCTGCTTCATGCTGTAGGCCCGGCTGTGGGCTACGTACCTCCCCGTGACATCATACCCATTGCTTGTCTTTACAAGGCTACCAAATCTTATTTTTGGAATCAGTGTCTCATTCTCTTCCTCTGATCTAGTGAAGATGCAGTTGCTTCTGCAAAGCAAAGCTGAGACAATGAGAGCACTGAGACTTAGCAGTTAGGGCTCCTTGCTGCAAGTGAATACCCTAGGACTAAATTCCTTCTCCAAATCAAGCAAAGAAGACGGTTCACTAGAGTCTCCAGCATTCAAGGTGTACTGGTTTTAGATAAGCATTTTATTTTATGTGGGATTAAGGTACATGCTGAGAACTTCCTCTGTGCTCACAGGTAAAGTAGGCAGTAAGCATTTATTTTTAAAGTCCTGCTGAACGTCAGGAAAGGGAGAAGCTCAAAGCTGGACCAAGTGCCAATTAAATAGAGGAACTGCACATACTACCATTACTCCGTGTTAGAACTCAGGATTTGGAAGAAGAGATAGACATATCCATCCCATTTGTGAATTTTGCCTCTCCTGTGCATAATCTTGGTGGTAATATTCTGGCAGTCTTCTCTTTGAATAGTATTTCAGTGGTTTGCAGCAGATAATTAGAGGAGTATGATTTCCTGGAATACGCCTTCAATATATTCTTCCCCTTTAAAGAGTAAAACTGCTGCTCATATCAAATGAGGTCACGCCCAGCAATTTCCTGATCCAAAGTCTGTTAAGTCAGCAGAAAGTCTCTGCTACATTCCAGATCTGAGAGGGAAATAATTGTCCTCATTACCTGTGGAGTTGAACAGGGAATACGTATTTGAGCTTCTGCCCTCTAAAGACTTGAGAACATGCATAAGGAAGGCTTTGCTGGTCAGATTTTATCTTGAAGTAGATGTCTTCTGTAGATTCCAGTACCAGATGATAGACAACTGTCTACTGGCAGACCTAAAATCTTCTTGTTCATTTTTTGAAAGAATTCATGAGCTTCTTCTCTATATTTCATATCAGAGGAAATCAAGTTTGTTTTTTTTTTTTTTTTACGTGTCTTATATCAGGGTCTAATGCCTCTGCATTTGTATAGAAGACTCAAGATTTACTTGCAGACTTGTGTCTGTTCTAGTTTAAAATTTACAAGTATTCCTTTAAGAACTGGAAATCTGAATTAATGAATTTAGCAGTGTATAAATCATATAAGGTGAGATCCTTTATTCCCAGCAGATGTACCAATAGGCAGTCTGGATTTTGCAAAAGGTTCCAACAATGAAAGCATTAAACCTTTCTTTTTGCAAAGCTTTCTTGTGTTTATCTCATTTCTGTACCTTGTGATAACACTTGGCTGGAGCCAAAATATTCTGTGTTAACAGATTCCAGTCGAATGGGATACCAGTGCAAAATTGGCTTTGCTAGCAGGATGTTAGTAGATAAGGGGAATTTTCAGAGTTTTCTGTTGGCTAACACTGTGTATCCAGCCAGGGGGCTTTCTTCATTTATGCATTAATCTCTAGCTGAGCTGATTACCTGGCAGTTCTCCTGTTCAGAAACAAGAGTCACACTGAAAAGAGAGAGGGTGATACTGTAATTCCTGAGAAGTCAGACCGCTGAACCACTCACTGTAAAGCAACAGCATATTATATTGCACCAAAATTAAATCTCAATGTTTATCAGCAAGTGTGTTTCATAATCCTCTCGAGGGTAAAGTAGATTTTGGTGATTTAAGGTGTTCCTCCTGCAAAAGGACTAACATCCACAGTAAAATCTCTCATTCAGAATTTTTAAAGGTGGCCAGAAAAAAGAAGAAGGAGCTGCCTGAGGTATTGTACTGCACTAGGATGTAGAATCTGATTGAGTCTCTGTCATTGGTCTGATGGGCATCCCAGTCAGTTTTTTGGGGATGTAAGCAGCAAACTTCTGCTTGTTTTATTATAAAGGTTGTCTCTGACTCACAGAGTAAAACATGTCTCATGTGAGCCATTCCAAATTTAAGAAGCAAGAAAGACCATGTATCCTTTATAGGCCTATGCTTGATTACATTAAAAAAAGTAGTAAGATGAAAACTAAGAAGGCCTTCAAAGGTTAGTGCAATTGTTGCTGCAGTAGTTTGGATTGAAAGAGATTCAAGAATTGATATTGTCAGTAACAAATGAACTTGGAATTTTAAAAGAGCCTTGTAGGACTTGGAGCGGCGGAGCAAGTGGTGGGATCCAGCTGCTGAAAAAAGTTCATCATGGAGTAAAAAGAGAGGAGTTAAGTACAATCCATATTCTGTATGCCCATCTACTGGGCTAACTAGTATATACAAACAAGAAACAATACCACAGTGATGCTGCTACAGTGAGCACTACAGTGAAATAAAATAAGCAAGAGAGATCAAAACTACTGGTCTGAAAATAAGTGTAAGAACTTTTTCCTGGAAAAAAATAAGATGTAAATTTGAAGTAAGAGTATATTCTTCCTCAGCTCAGAAGTTAATCAAGCTGAAAAATACTGGAGGACATTTCACCCTTCAAAGTATTTTGAGAGAAAAATGAGACAGAAAAGATAAGAAATTTAATTGTAACTGGTTCTGTTTGCTTTCAGAAAATATATCCCGCTATCTGATGACAGGTGAAATCTACCCCAGCAATTTAATCTTCCAGTAGAGAAAACCCACTGTCCAAGTTGTGCCCTATTCCAGCATTTCTGATTTCATGTTACTTGTTGCAAGATCAATTAGGAAAGTGCTTTCATAGAAGCTTAATTAATTATCTGCTAAGCTGCTTTTGAAAACCTTCTCAATTAATCACAAGTAACCTCAGAACTTGCTAATTAAGATATACAAGGTTGCTTAGCTTACTTCCCACATTTCCTCAGATTTCTACCCCGTCATGACCAAACGCAGCCAGCTGTATTGATTTTTCCACTTGCCTGGATTAAAAAGCAAAACCAAAATTGTTCATATTTGTTGTATGTGCGCACATACAGGTCCCACTGAAGAACTCTCTATGTTTGTGTTCTGCGTGGGACCATGTTTTAGGAAATTTCTTTTCGTACTTTAAGTGGGTAATACACTGTTTTAATACCATTGCATTTTGCTTTTGACTAGGGCAAGGTAGAAGACCAGTGTATAGCTTTGTTGTTTGATGCCAGTAAGACACATCAGTGTTAAAGAACTCCTTCCTGGGATGTAGATTGGCAAATGAATGGTGTAATATTTATGGAAGACCATCTCAGTCCCTGTATACAGAACTGAAGTAGTAGTCCTTCAATGGCAGGATAAACTCCCTCCGAATTAGTTCATCTCTAACTGTGACTTATGTGAAAATATTTAATGTGCTGAAACATAAACCCAGTCTCAGGAGTCTAATCTGAGAGTTCTAGTCTGAATTTCCTCCAAAAGGCACTTGTCAGCATGGGAAGCCATAAAACTTGCTCATCCATGCATATTTCCTCTTTAAAATAACACGAATACAAACTTTTTAGTGGGCCTTTCAGGCTTCCTTTATCAGGCTCTGTAATCCACTGATAACTGCTTACAAGCAAATCAAATTTGGAACAGCTCTCGTTCGTTTCTTAAAGGTCATTGCTGCTGTGTCACACCCCACATTGTTAGTCCTCCCCACTTGCATCAGTGGGTCTAATAAAAAATATCCTCTATCTCTACATGTCCGCAATTTCTACTGATGTCATTTCATTAGGAAGTTCTTGGTTTGCACGTACCTTTCTTTACATTCAGAACTCAATGTATCAACAGTTCTGCTGTAGAAGTGAGTTTATGGACATCTAAGAAGCAGAGCTGTGACTCAGCCAAAACCACTTTTTGACATTTTTCTCTATGCTTGTTAACTTGCTTTCCATGAAACCGCAGATGATTGAAAATTTAGTTCCCAAAGCAATATTTGTTTTGCATACGCGTTTATGTATGCCATTCCCTGGGGTAAAGAATTTTTAAGGTATTTCATTGTAATGAAGTCCCTGTAATATCACTTTAAAATGGGTGCCTAAATAAATAGAGTTCCCATCTCTGCACAGTCTGTGACTTCAAACCATAAAACTCTATCTGTTTCAACGTCACAGAAGTGCAGAATTCTCACTCTTGTTAATCTTTCAGTCTTGAATGAAGCGGGCGGGCAACAGGCACCGAGGAGCTTTCCAGAATATAAAATTGAACGCTATATGTAAACAAATACTCTGCATACCAGACTTTTCATCTTACAGATACTATCCCAGATAATTTAATTCTGAATCACATCAAATAAACACTGTGAATTGAATGTATTTGATGTATTTGGATGTATTTGATGTAAAACTATCTTATTACTATTAGTAATACTAAGTGGGACAAGTTAAATTGACTGTGAAGCCCTAAATAATGCCATGAAGTCAAGTATTCTTAGCATTCAGTTACAAGACTGAGTGCTTTGCATAAAAAACAGAGTTTTACTCTTCCGACGTTTAGGGAGAAGCAGTAACTGAGCTCACTTCTATGCCTACAGCTTCCATCGTGGCAGGTTACAATAGTTAAAATAAGGAGAGCGTTTCTTCCCTTAGATTGATGGTGCACATGATTTCACTAAAGTTGGTGTCATTGCTCTATATTTATCCAAGATGAACTCACAAGCCTGCATCCCTTCCTTGTACATTCCCTGCGTTGCGTAGTGCGTTGAGCCATGACTAGCAGTGCATGTCAATTCATCTTATCTGGTAGGAATTGGCTTTTTTGTTGTCTGCCCATCAGGAAACAAAAGCAGAAAAAGGATGAACTACTGTTCAGTGATCTTAAATTGGTCAGAAGATGCAGACAACATAAAGAATTCAAAATGGCTCAATTTAACAGTGCCTTTTTAAATCCCAGTCATCATTTCTACAGCCCCTGCGCTTTTCCCTCTAGTTCCTGTTTTCCTTTTTTTTTTACTACAATCGCATTCAGTCCTACCTTTTTCAGGAAATGAGAATGGATCAATAAGGCTATCTCAGCTGTCTAGAATTAATTTTCCTATTGAATCAAGTTGTATGTCATTTTCTATGCAGCACAACAGTATGTATAATTTCCTCTTCCAGCATCCCTTATATCTGACAATGCTATTGAATGGATTATTTTTGATATTTTTAAAATGCTGAGGAGAGATGGGGTCAGCTCACTTCCAGATTTTTAAAGATCTCTGCCATATAGAGAACTTCTGGTTTTCTTTGCTAATTTTCCTGCCTGTAGGAGAGAGATATTAATACGAGGCTTGATATATAGGCTTCTCAGCCTCGACAGGAGAGAAATCCTGCAAACCAAACAAGAAACTGCAGAACAATGAGAATGTGCAGTGAGAGAGTCCAGGACTTAATTATTGGGTGCTTGAGGTGTTGAGTAACACCTAAATGCTCCCCTCAAAGAGGAGTGTCTCAGAGTGCTAAACGCTTCACAAATGACAGCCAAGTCAGAAACCTCTAGAAAATCCATTCCACAAGCCAAGCTAATGAAAGTCAAGGTGTTGTTGAAGGTTAAATGAAACTGAACTCCATGAGTGGGAAAGGAGGGACGACACAGCTGATACCAGGACATAGGATCCCACTTTTTCCCTAACACAGCAGGCATGGGGATTTGAGATCCCCCAGCCAGTCCATGCTTGATGCTGATCATTTGTACATGTTGGAAAAGTACTGTTGTGGGCTCTTTCTCCTGGCAGCGTGGCACAATGCCGGGCTGCATGGAGATGGCCAGGAGCTTGCACACTGATTCTCAGCATTGCAAGTCCACGTTCTGCTGCAGATAATAGTGCTATTGGTTCATGTCACTGCGTTGTGTAACGTGAAGTCTGGAAATGCCTTTGTTCTTGTGATTTATTGGGCAGGATTTTGGGACTGCTTTGAGTATTGGCTCAGACTGGTGATAACTGCTCCATCAGAAAAAAAACTTCTTAAATAGCAGTTTATATTTGAAATGACAGCTGATTACATTGTGATTGTTTAACATAACCACAAAGGCAATTCCACTGCTGCCACAGATGTGTGAGCAAGGACCGTGCAGAGACATCATCACGAGCCAGCAGACGGTGAGGTCTGGGCCCAGATGATGGTGCTTGAGAAGGACATTCCAGGGCTGTGCACTTTGATGCTGTTTCTGCTGAGGATTGTACTCACCCTGTGTGCCCCCCACTGCTGCCTTCAGTGCCAGGTCAGATGGAGGAGGGCAGAGAAGCACTTCTCAGCAGGAGCAGGAGACCAATTTCAGAGGTTGGTATTGTGCACAAGTTTGCAGCTGAAACAGAACCGGAATTTAAAGGCAGAGAAGTTATTAATTTGTAAGGCTGTAGCATGCATTAAGCACTTCAGATTTCAACCAGAGTTCACCTATGACCTACGGTGGAATGTGAATGCTGTGCCCGATTCTGAATCTCCTGTAGCACAGCAATTCTGCTGCCAAGGATTCGGAAGAATGAAAGAGGAGATAGAAGAAAATTGCATGAGTTATTTCTGAGGTGCTGGCAGAGCTGGGAGGGGTCTTGGTTGCTAGATTGTGTCCTCTTCTATGGCAGTTAATAAACCAGGTTTCATCTAAACTAGTGCTTTCTCATTAGTTTTAGCTAACATTCGGGTGTCTTGATTTAACTGATAAATACAAGTCCAGGCACTGCCCAAACTTATTCCAAACAACAAACATTTGTGGTTTACCATAGAGAGTAAACAATCTCCACCGTCCCATGCTGTCACTTAAAGAGATGCCAGGTTGAACACTGACTGCTAGAGCAGACCAGGTTTGTTTGTAGACGTGGCAGTGTTCCACAGCAACTTCTCAACTTTGGTTTGCCATTAGATGCATGTTTACCTTAGCCCGTTTTCAGTTTACAGTTCATTATCCAGCCAGACTCTCAGCACTGAGGATGTTTGTCATGGAACTCATTAGCAATCTGTACTTCAAACTCAGGAGTTCTGATTGAGGGAGATAAACCACTAAAACCTCAGTATGGTTCTGAGGAGAAAGGGACCTTAAAGATCATGCATTTCCAACCCCACTGCCATGGGCAGGGACACCTCCCACTGGATCAGGTGCCCAAGGCCCATCCAGCCTGGCCTTGAGCCCCTCCAGGGATGGGGCAGCCACAGCTTCCCTGGGCAACCTGGGCCAGGGCCTCGCCACTCTCATTGTGAAGCAATTCCTCTTTATGTCTAGTCTAAATCTGCCCCTCTCCAGTTTATACCCATTGCCCCTCATCCTTTCACCGCAAGCCTTTGTAAACAGTCCCTCCCCAACTTTCTTGTGGCCCCTTCAGGTACTGGAAGGTCGCTACAAGGTCTCCTCAGAGCCTTCTCTTCTCCAGGCTGAACAACGCCCCTGGCTCTTTGCCTGTTTGCGCAGTGGCTGCTACACAGACATGGGAAGTGGCAGTGGAGCTGGGATTTGATCTGTGCGTAATCCCAGGATCAAAAGAATACCAAGAACACACCAAGGTCTGGGCTACTAACAAAACCTGCTGTGCTAAGCTGAGGGACTGTATGTAAAGATCTTTCTGCAATGCCCAACCTCTCCACATTGATGCTCAAATGCTAAATGAATTAACAGACCAAAACTTCGGGGCAGTGGCCCCATTGCTGTGGTGTGAGCTTCAGACCAGAGTTAACCTGCAGGGCCTGGCAATGTAAACCAGCACAGACAGTGAAACTATCAAGATTGTTTTTTCCCCTCAGAAACAAACCATGCCTAACGCTTACAGCACCGGCATCATAGCATGGGCATCAACAAGTCAGTGTGCTGCTGAGGGTGAGGAATTCAGCAAGTGAATGGAAACAAAAGTAACACATTAATTTTAATCAGGCCTTAGTCATCTGATTTGTCCTCTGCATTTTTTTCTCTAGCAAAGCTGATTATCTTTCTGGAAGATTTGTTACCTCCAAGAACAATAATATGGGCTGTAATGATGTTATTTATTGCTGCAATTTGCTTTTGGAAATCCTCTATTAGTGAAAAATAGCAACAGCGCAGTTTTATTAATTACAGTAGTTGAATATTGAATGCTGACTGTCACTATCAAGATTAGTGACTATGCTGTACTCTGCTCTCCAAGGCACTGCAGGACCAGGGCTTCACATGTTTTGGAAGTGGTGAAATGAATGTTTTGATTAAACTAAATAAGTGTAAAAATATATAATTCAAGTTCACTAGGGAGTTTGAGAAAGTGATAGAGGGAAACATTAGCCTGTAAATTCAGTATTGAAAAACACACCACTGTGTTACTGCACGACATAATATGGTTACGTGTGGTGTGGTTCTGCAGCACAACCCATTTATCTGTACTCTCTACCCCATGTCGGACAGGTCAAACCTTCAGGTTCATTATTGAGTTTTATTCTCAAGATGCCATTCCAGGAAGAAGTACTTTATCTTTTCTTTTCTTTTCTTTTCTTTTCTTTTCTTTTCTTTTCTTTTCTTTTCTTTTCTTTTCTTTTCTTTTCTTTTCTTTTCTTTTCTTTTCTTTTCTTTTCTTTTCTTTTCTTTTCTTTTCTTTTCTTTTCTTTTCTTTTCTTTTCTTTTCTTTTCTTTTCTTTTCTTTTCTTTTCTTTTCTTTTCTTTTCTTTCTTTCTTTCTTTTCTTTTCTTTCTTTCTTTCTTTCTTTCTCTCTTTCTCTCTTTCTCTCTTTCTCTCTCTCTTTCTCTCTTTCTCTCTCTCTTTCTCTCTTTCTTTCTCTCTTTCCTTCTGTCTTTCTCTCTTTCTTCTTTCTTTCTTTCTCCTTCCTTCTTTCCTTCCTTCCTTCCTTCCTTCCTTCCTTCCTTCCTTCCTTCCTTCCTTCCTTCCTTCCTTCCTTCCTTCCTTCCTTCCTTCCTTCCTTCCTTCCTTCCTTCCTTCCTTCCTTCCTTCCTTCCTTCCTTCCTTCCTTCCTTTTTTTTTCTTGTGTGGAAATTTTCTACTTTGGCACTTTGGCTTTACGCTTTTATTTCTGTTTGTACAGACTGGATTTTAGTGGGATGTAGTTGGAGAAAGAGCAAGTGGACAAAATCACCTTGTGTTATTTAAAGGTGAATTCTCTTCCTTTTGTGTTCTGAAACAGTGCACAATTGAGTGAAATCCAAAAGGCTTGCTATAACCTCTTTCTGATCTTGAGTGCTCATTTTGGAGAGCTAACAGAAGGTAGAAGGCCTCCTGCAGCATATATTATGTCACCAGCAGAAACCAAAGTGATCAGTCTAAGACCTGGATGTACTTTGGAATCATTTTGTATAGGGTACTCCGTGTCTGTGTGCCAATACTAAGGAGTTTTTATATGGCTCGCAACTTCAATTGAGCCAACAGAGAAGACTATGTTTGAGATTCTGGATCTGGGACAAAATGTCAATTGCAAGCATTGAAAAGCAGCGACTAACAGGGGTTCTGCCAGCTGGCACAAGGGATCCTGCAGCATGTGTTTTAAGAATGCCTAGAAGCTTCAGGAATGAGCTCGGTGTGGTAATAAATAAGTCATTTGAGACTCAGTAGTTCCTCCTCACTGCTTCAAATTATGGACTACTCATTAAGCACTGGGAGACTGTGATGTGCAAAAATAGGAGTTGTCTGATGGACTGGGCATCACGTGTCTGGATTTAGTTTCTGCCTCTTTTGGATCTTTGGCAACACTCAGATCCACAGCAGTTTACCCTTTTTTTAAATGGACACAGTAGTTAATATTTCCAATGGTACGATGCAAGTGTTTGGCTTACAAGATCATTCTATAATGCTTATTCTTTATAAAGGAAAATTCCCTACTCAGATATGAATTCTGGTCTCCCCTACTGGCAATGTTCGAGTCCCAAAGACTGAAAATGTAAGTGCAGCAAGGTTTGTGGCTAGAGGTAATGTCTTTTATTAGGCTATCCAATAAGGTCAGAAAAAAACAGCCAAGCTTTCAAGCACACAGATCTTTTTTTCAAGCCTCTTTCAGTGCTGTAAGTTACTGTGAGATGCTCAGATAAAGATAATGGTCACTGTGGTTGCTCCAGGTTACCCTAATGAATAAAATACTGCTTTAAACAAATGGATTTGATCCTTTTGTCCTTCATATCACTGACTTATACAGTGATCACAACAACCTGTTTCAAGGGTGCTTCTCTAGCCATTGTGATCTTGCAAAGCAGCCTCTGAAGGTAAAACATGTTTTTGCTTGAGTAAGGAGGAAATAATTACATCTGTGATTATACATAATTAATATATTTATTTTGTCTCCTTCTACATGTATGCTGGGTTTAGCTCCTATGTGTTGTAAGGCCCACCGGTCTGTTAGACATGTAACTGATCAATATTTTAATTATCTCACTTTCTCCTTGTTTTACCTCTACAGTTTCTGCTCTCTGTACAGTATCTGCTCTCGTTAATACAATAAACACGTTCCTGCCCTCTATGTGCTTTGCTTATGTGGACCTGCAGTGAAGTCACTGAAATGAACTATTTGAAAAGGAAAAATAATCTAAGGGCAAGGACAGGAAATAATAATGACTATTTTCTGCATTTTTATGGCAGGGATTGCCCCGACCCAGGTGCAGGACCTTGCACTTGGTCTTGTTGAATGTCATGAGGTTCTCACAGCCCCACTTCTCCAGCTTCCATGAGTTTTGTCTGACAATTAGGACTCCTGTCCTTCAGGTAGAAGTCAGCAGAGGTTTATAGAAGTGCTTGGGTCTTACTAAAGGAAAGCACGTTAGGGACGACTTTTTAGGGTTTTCTCCATAACACTTGTTACAATGGACTTTACCAAAGCCACTGGCAAATTCACTGTTGATTTCAGTAGGATCGGGTTTTAAAAAGTTATTTTTCCAAAATATTTGCAGTAAGAAATACCTGGGATAGAAATGTGTTATATACAAAAGCAGAGGTACAGTCTCTGCCTATAATCAAGTCTACGGCTTCAGTTAACACTGGATGCCTCATCTTAGATGTGTATGTGTTTGTGTGCGTATAGATCACTCACATATATACATGTAGTGTGTAATTATTTGTGCATCCATGCACGTGTCCTAATATGCCTGTGTATTTTGAAACTGCAACTGTCTATTGATTACAGCTATTACTGTAATATTATTATAGAAATATAGCCAACTATATAACAGGGACACAAGTTTAATTGAAATGAACATGGAAAGAATTTCAAATTGCTAATGAAAATTGCCTTTTTACTACCAACTATATTCCCACGGTCATCACAGACTGGAGACATTACCAGAGCTGTGCTGGTTCTGCTTAATGGTGGAGCAAACCCAATTGAACTGGCGTTCCATTTCCAAATAATTTCTTCAGACTCATGAAAAAGGAAGGTAAATGACTGGCAGATCTTGAGCCCAGAAAATACCCTTAAATTGAAAAATTTCACGTATTAGTCTTTTTGTAACAAAAGAGAACTGTAAGCCATGAAATTATTTCAGCAAGAAGATATTATATAGCTCCATCCATGGCTGCTTAAGCATCCATGAACTATTCCATTATAAGATCACCAGGTGGCTATTGCCTTTCTCTCCCATTCAGGCTTTACCAATATTCCCACTCCCATCTGTGATAAACTTAACAGGTCCATTCAGCAATGGAGAAAACGTGAGAGGTGTTCATCATAGCTGAAGGCTTTCACAGACAATTATTCCTTAGGTGTTTGAGTAAATGAAAAGCCATTTTTGTGATTAGAAAGGATAGAATAGGTTGCAGTTTCTGAGACCAGTTTATTGGCATAGCTTTTGGTAGCCGTAACAAATATTTATCCTTTCCTGGGAATGTTGTAAGTAGCTAAAGTCACTGAACGAATGCGCTTGCTATGTTTCTCTTCATTCTGTTTTCCAGGCTCGTAACTACTCATCTACGAGTGCTTCTTAGATAAAATATTATATGTATGACTACATATTGTAGATGTTGTCAGCTGTCTAGTATAGATAAAATATGTTTAATTTATGTACTGCATAAACGTACAAAAACATAAGTTTTCAAGAGAACTTAGGACAGTTTTAAGTATATTCATAAGTATACTTATACCCATAAGTAGCAACGGCGATGGATCTCAAGTATCTGGTCTCAGAATAAGGGCTTTTAACCTGTCACTTCACAGCTTTTCATCTGTTTGCATTTTCTATGCTCAAAATAACCAGTAATGGTATTGGAGTTGGACTGTCTCAGGTATTCGCTCACATTTCAACCCATAACTAAACTTTTTTTCTCTCTAGATATTTTTTCCTTATGTAATTTCTTTCATTTCTAAGTCAATTTAGCAAGATACTGGAAGTAAGGAATGAAATTTCATGAAGAGGAGCAGGCAGTTTTCTGTGCTAAGCATATGCATCTTTGAAAAAAATCAGAGGATTTTTTCATTTATGTCTAAGAATAGAGAAATAAACCATGGGCTTCTGCTTCCCATCTTCTCCAGTCACCTTTTTGTCTTTATTCTATATTTTAAGAAGTTAAGGAAAGCTTAAATATGGGGTTCTGCTTCCCATCTCCTGCAGTTGTCCTTAAAACTTTCTACGTTTTAAGTGGTTCCAGAATTATTTCCTTTGAAGTAATTTTCAGTTACAGACTCTTCCTCCATATGGCCGGAAAATGCCATCTTTCTTGAAAATACCTATTGGCCCCTGGATCATGACTTATCTGTTCCGTCAACAGGAAACAGAGGAAGCTTTAGCATAATACTTGGGTTTTTTGGTGAGCTGCACCTAACTGCGTTTGGTTTCACAGCTCCTACAAAAGAGAGGGGCCTCCAGCCAGAGGGTCAGTCACTGTTGATACACATTGATTACAGTAGACACTTAAAAGACAAGCTATGCACTTTTACAGCTTTTCGAATGGTAAAGGAAGACACAATCAAGCATGAAAATGTTCAGTTGATTTAATTCATGTCCTTATTAATTTGCATTTTCCATCACCTAAGGGGTTAGGTTATCTAATGAGATCTTGTTGGAGTTATTGATGGTGGTAGAGAAGGTTTGAAGTTATTTCTTGAGGACTTCATTCATTGAAAAAAAATGAAGTGTTGAATGCAAGTGTAAAACATTGTCGTGTATGAGCTAACCGTGTTGCTCTGCCTGATTCAAGCAGTGGAATGGTTCTTGTGATAGATGGAAGGAAGAGTTGTTGGAGACTGTACTTGCTTGTCCACAGTCTTGAGGGAATCTGTCTAGCATCTCTTTCCTTGCAGAAGGGATGCTGGTTGTTGCTGCTAAAGGGAAACCCTCTCCAACATCCTTGGTAATTAGGCAATCTGGCCCCTCACAGTTTAGGTGTTTGGATCTTCTAAGCTCCTGCAAGTATGCCGGTTCTCCAAGGAGTCAAATAATCATTGCTTTCACTGAATCCATGCTCTCTGTGGAAAAGAAAGGTTTTAAGATAAAATAATGCAAAGATTTTATATATTAAAAATTGGAAGAGTCGTAAGAGGTCAAATCAAGACCTATTTAGTGAAACTGGTATCTGAGGGTCCATATTTTATAAATAATATGGGGGCTTTGTTGTTTTGATATAGCATTGGGGCTATACATTTCCCCAAATATTATTGGAAAATAAAATGGAAAGAAAACTTCAACACTTCAGTATTTTTGAAGTATTTTATTCATGAAGAAAATGAAAACCAAACTGTGTCAGATGGTGTGGGAATGATTTTTCTCATTCCTTGATCTGTTCAGAAAACAACAACAGTCAGTTATTCAACAAGATGTGCTGAGAATCAGTTGATCCAGTTGCTCTTTTTTCCTCCTCGGTGTAGAAACAGTCTCTTATTATAGTCACTGCTCAGCATAGTGACATCCAGCTATCATGCGAAGCCAGAATGGGTTTATTTTTATACAGATAATAAACACAACTAGCATCAGTATTCAGGCAGTGGAACTTTACTGGGAGAAATATTAATGGAAGTGCTTGGATCCTGATTCCTCAAGGGAGAGGAAATAAGATCTCCTGGTTAATCTCGGTGCCTGTGGCACTGTGGTGCCTATTACAGCTCCGAAATCAAGTTTTGAATTGGCGTTGTGAACTGCATATGATGAACTTAGTATAACAAATACAATAAAGTAAATATTGACTTCTGAAACAGATTTGTTTAAAGAAATCCAAATTTGGTTATGAGTTGTTCACAAGTGGAAGAAGTGACAGGACCTTCAGAGGCATTACACCTTTCTAGACCTGCTGTTAAACCTATGAAGGTTTCTTCGTTCTGCCTAGATTGGAGCACACTGGAAGTGAAGAGACCCAGACTGATTATTCCTCTTTAACAGATCACAGGAGGCCACCTCGCCTGCTTGTATAATTGCTGTTTCCACAAGCTCTGAAGAAAGGGCATTCATTAGCCCAAAGCTTGAAGGAAAGTGATTCTCACTGTCTGGTTTTGGAAGGTTCATCCTTATTATAAAACAGGCTGGATCTATTGCATGTTTTTCTGCTAGCCAGAATACTGTTTATGGGCTTTGCACATGGGAACAGTTTATGCTGATAAGAGATTAATTTTTTATTCTAAGCTGGGTGGAAGTGTCGATCTGCTGGAGGGTCGGGAGGCTCTGCAAAGGGACCTGAACAGGCTGGACCACTGGGCAGAGTCCAATGGCAGGAGGTTTAACAAGGCCAAATGCCGGGTCCTGCACTTGGGGCACAACAACCCTGAGCAGCTACAGACTGGGAGAAACCTGGCTGGAAAGCTGCCAGGAGGAGAAGGACCTGGGGGTGTTGGTTGACAGTGACAGAACATGAGCCAGCAGTGGCCCAGGTGGCCAAGAAGGCCAATGGCAACTTGGCTTGTATCAGGAACGGCGTGACCAGCAGGTCCAAGGAGGTTATTCTCCCCCTGTACTTGGCACTGGTGAGACCGCACCTCGAGTCCTGTGTTCAGTTCTGGGCCCCTCACCACAAGAAGGATGTTGAGGCTCTGGAGCGAGTCCAGAGAAGAGCAACGAAGCTGGTGAAGGGGCTGGAGAACAGGCCTGATGAGGAGCGGCTGAGACTGCTGGGAGTGTTTAGCCTGGAGAAGAGGAGGCTGAGGGGAGACCTCATTGCTCTCTACAACTACCTGAAAGGAGGTTGTGGAGAGGAGGGTGCTGGGCTCTTCTCCCATGACAGGGGACAGGGTGAGAGGGAATGGCCTCAAGCCTCACTAGGGGAGGTTTAGGCTGGACATTAGGAAAAAATATTTCACAGAAAGGGTTATTGGGCACTGGCAGAGGCTGCCCAGGAAGGGGGTTGATTCACCTTCCCTGGAGGGGTTTAAGGCACAGGTGGACGAGGTGCAAAGGGACACCTTTAGGTAGTGTTTGATAGGAATGGTTGGACTTGATGATCCCGTGGGTCTCTTCCAACCTGGTTATTCTATGATTCTATGATTCTATTCAAATTTACAAACTAGAAGAAGTGAGATCCTGTTGTGTTAATAATCTGGGTAGAGTCCAGACCTCTTTACCTGAGCTTAAGTCAATGCAGCCTTCATACACAGATATGAGTAATGGCTGTATAACTTTTCCTTCATTTCATGTCACTAACTGTAAACAGAACAAAACAATTAAAAGCATGGTTAATTTTGTTCAGTTCCTTCAGTCTCTTTTTACTTTTAAGAAGAGAGATGCACTTTTGGGTGCTAGTAGAATTATGTTTAGCAACACAGCCTGCATGTGCTGAATCAAAGTAATCGTTGGCTGTGTTCTCTTTTTCACGTTTGACTGCTAACAGGGTAGATTCAGTGCAAGGAAAGTGTGGATTAGTCATCCAAGGATCCAAAGATATTTTTCTGCATCCCTGTCTGTTAATATATTCTGCATTCCTCTTTCCTGTCTGCAGATTATAATTTATCAGGAATCAAAAATTCCACTAGCAGGGCATTTGAAGACTGTACAAGCAGGAAAGACAAGGGAACGGTCTGTTGCTAATGTCGAGGACCAGTAATTAAGATTTATCTCAATGTGGAGACTGTAAACAGAGACAAGATCATTGATTAAAAAAGCATTGCACTTGCAGAACACTGAGTTCCCATTTTGAAAAGACATTCAGATCCTTATCATAAATTGTGTTGTTCGCCAGAACTACAGGGGAGATAGTGTTGGGCTGGAGACTTTCCCCTCCCAGCTGAGCACCTCCTTCTTTTTCTTCTTCTGGGCCCAGGAATCTGTCGTCATTTACCTTGCAGTGGTCCAGGCCCAGGAGAAGTTCGTGAGAGCCCCTAGCCTAGCACTGTTGGCTTTGCCCCTGTACTGATAAAAGTCAAAGACACTCTTCTGGGAGATGAGAAATACGAATCTGAATGCCTTCTTTAAGTCCCTGTTTCCACATGCCCTCCGTTTACCTTCTTTAAGACTCCTGGAAACCCACAGACATCATGTTGATCAAGCTTCTCAAACGAATGTTGTGCATGCTAGGGACAGAACAATGCCAACATCCACCTTTGGGTCTTTTCATGGGTGATGTTTTATCTGTGTTTGACTTCTGCATTATTTGTTCTTCAGGGCAGGTATTGTCCTTAATTTTTGTGCCATGTACATTGTTGGCCATTTAACAAAGATTTAATAAAGAGAATCTACCTCACAGTGTTGTCGTGTGTCGAAAAGCATTAGCATCCATGAGAAACTTTGAGATGCTTTGTTCTATTATCCTCGTCAGAAACAAGCTGCAGAAATTGCAGCTTCTCTTGAATAAGTTTGATTCTTAGGTAGATTTTGAGTGGCCTAATTCTTCACCGCTGATAAATTGTTCATTAGTTTGTTTTTTCCTTGAGTCTTAGAGCTGCGGAGTAACCTGGATTCCATCTAGATCCATGTTTGAATACTGAGGGGTGCTATTAGGTTAGCAGGTTGCCCCCCTTCGGTTTTACTATTTAACAGCATACCCCATTTCTTTTGCAATGGAATATTACTCGTGAAGTAAAAGTCCTCACATTACAAGCTGATGACTGATGCAGAGCAGGATATGGGCCAATAGCATTGGAATCCTGTGAAAGAAAAGAACAAACCAAAATCCAGCCAACAAAATTTGCCTTTCCCCACTGCCTGCTACAGGGAGAATTTGCGTCAGGAAAATTCTCAGTCATAATGCAAACTCCTTGGTCTGCAGAAACACTCCTGTTCTTCTGAAGCCTGTGCTGAGAGTTTAAAAACAGAACATCAGCTTGTTTCCGTTCTTGTCTGTACTCTGTGAATGTGGAGTGTCACAGGATCCAGTTGGCAGAAAGCACAATGTATAATTTACTTTTAATCATGGGATTATACAGATAAACAGAGTCTGCTGCCTAACAATGTTATTTTGTTAATCAGCTGTAATCTAGTCGTCTTAATAACTCAAATCTACAACCATTGTGTTACCAGACTCACAAATCAGCATAACAATTGTCTGCGGTGCAGCACAGCTCTGTGCATCACTCTAACTAGGATGCCCTCGAAACTTGTGATGCATAACTTAGTGCTCATCAGTAGACTATTTATGGTGTTTGCAATCGGCGCGTGTGGAGTTTACTTTCTATGTCCCTCATCTCCATCTTCTTCTCTTGTAAATGTGTTGCCAAGGTGTCACTGTTTATCAAGGGTGATGGGTTGAACAATACTTGGAAGCACAGTACATCTCCTGGAGCTCTCCTGTGTAGGCATTGTCTACACCCATTCAAGAGCTGTCAGCAGCATGCAAGGGCTTACTGCTTCTGTGCTTTTCCCGTAAGACAAATACTGTTTTGATTTTAAGGTAGACAGTGCCCAACTGCCTCTTTTCCACAATCTTTTTTCAAGAAACTTCCCCTAAAAAGTAAAACATAACTGTTTTTTCTGTGTCACTCCTTCAGATCCACAGCATAGGTTTGTTACTCACAAGGTAATGTGTGTGAGGGAGAAATCTTAATTCTAAGCTACAACGAACATCATTCTGTGAGATTCCACATACACAATTTTCAGCCTGTAAACAGGACCGTTCTCATGACCTCAGGCTCACATGGATTTCTCTTGATAACACCATCTAATCGGATTTAGAGTTTAATTAAACAGCTGTCACTTTGCTTCCTCATTCTGCCGCAATTTAATGTTGAATTAGTCCCTAAATTAGTCATGGCTGAATGCTTGCCTTCTTACAATTGAGAGCTTGGATGAACATAAGGTTTGCTCTTCAGCTAAATTCAAGCAACTGAGGTTCATATTCTGCATTCTTGCTCTTAGCACAGAACTTCCACTGACATTGCTGGACATTCCCCAACTGAAACGGGGATGGAATAAAATGTGAGATTCCTGCAGTCAATCATACTGTTACCTAACTTCAAATGACCAAATATGATCACAAGCTTCTTCTCAGCTCTGGCTAGAATACATTAGCTCTATAGATGTCATTTTCCCTTTCTAAAAAGTACTGATTTTTCTGAATACCATTCTGCTGACTTTTCTCTGGAAAAAAAAATATATATTTAGACCAATGCTACTTCTAGTGGACTTAATTCAAATTAAGCCTGTGACCAAGACCAGAGTATGAACAAAAGCTTATGGTACTCTGAATTATAACATTCATTCAAGCAGGAAAGCTCAGAAACGTCCTGTAGAGTCCTTATACTTGCATCAAATTCTATATAATGGCCTCACTGAACTCAGGTCTTAGTGCAATATAATGTAGTGTCTGCCTCTCAGCCTGAGTCTGATCTCACCATTTTTCTTTGACATGCCAATTAATTCTTTCCTTACCTATTTACTAAAATATAATATCAAGGTTTGTAACTGTAGTAACTTGGTATGGGCACAGACAGAGAACTTCCAAACTACTAGGCTGATATAACTTACCAGTTCTAGCCTGTGGGCTTGGTTAAATCTTTTGTGGTTTTTTTCCCTTGATGTAGAGAGGTGAATGGCAGTTCCTCTTGGTTCTAACTAGTTGCACTTGAGTCACAACCTGTCAAGTGCTTAACTATAAAGAAGTGGGAAAGACACCCATCTCTTTTACTTTCTTTGTTTACCTGGGGAAGGGTGATTAACGATGCAAGTTGCTTGTGCTAGGAAGATTTCATGCCACACTTGGTGCATACATATGCCAGCAGAGGAGCTTTACTTTATCTGTAGTAGGTATCAGGTTCTGACTTTGGGACTTCATTGCTGAGGTCACTGAAGCGGGCTGAAGATTTGTGTAGCGGAGGTACAATTCCTATCTTTGATGCAGAGTCTGAGGGTTCAGGTGCTTTGCGAAAGGTTGGGTTTTCGATCAAGCAAGTGTAGTGGTGATTTGAGCTGACTAGTACACAAAATATTGTCTGGGCTGGGAAGAAGTAGATGTTTTGGTAGAGGATAATAAAAACTGTTGAGGAAAGGCATTTACTCTGTTCTGTTTGATAGCTAGTTGGGCGTTAAAACTTACCAATGAATGTTTAAAGTAATTTCTTATGAGACAATTCAATGGATTGCTTTTAAACACCTCCTTTAATTAGAACCTTATGTCTAACTGCTAGAGTCTTCCTGTAACCATTAGAAGAGCAAGAAAAACTGTTCCTTAATGCTACTGTTTGTTAATTAAATATGCTTAAATAGTGATGATTTTCTTCACGTGCTGCATTCATCGAAGGAATGTCCTGGTAACAGGAAAGAACCATCCGAATCGGGAGTTTGTGGATAGTTCTTCAAAAAAGCAAATCAAGTCTGTCTCTGCAATTTGAGGGTCAGCTACTGGGACTCAGTCGTTGCACTTCAAAGACAGTTTCAGGCTTCCAGCAGTTCTGAGCTCAAGACTCCCTTCTGTGTCAATTAGAATTATATGTGTAGTTCTCCAATTCTGCTTTGGAAATGACAACTCTGGCTTTTTTAGAGTTTGTAATACACTTACAGAAACTTCTTTCCAGCCTGAATATTGATGCTTAACTTATAACTCATCCTCTTCCTGCTTTTTCAATTTACTTTACACTACTATCCCCATTTTGAATTTATTGGGAACAAGTCCAAACGTTGCTATCCAGTGCTTTCAGTCTTCTGCCACACAAAATAAATTTGATTTTAAAACTTTAGTTGCTGCCTGCACAGAAAGTAGATTAGTTCTTGGGGGATTTTTAAAAATTAAAGCATGTGGAAATGGCCAAGATATTGTGATTTTGAAAAGCACCTACATTTTAGATGAGTTCTTAGTCTCTCTAAAGCTTTCTTAGTCATCTTGTTTGTATGCTCCCAAATTAGCTTGCAAACAGGATTGCATACTGTGTTTAAAAGCAAAAGCACCACCTATACTAACTATTGTGTTTCCTACTCTAACGTGAGAATAATTATTTTCTTAACGTTGCTTGACATAATCTTAAATATTCAACTACTATGCCTAATTATCAGTGGATAAGCCAAAGGCACTGCAGGAGGTGGCAGAGTGCAAGGGTTTGGGTGCTGAATCGGGACCCCCTTGTCTGCAGTGCTTGTCCAGGGTGCTCAGTATTGCAGGGCAGACAGGGTTTTATTTAAGCTCCTTTTATTTTTATGAGTTTCAACTCAGCTTTTGAGGAGTCTTGGACCATGGATCCTTTTAGACATTGTTTAGAGTTTTCTGCCTAGCAGCTTGTGTATGGGTGCAGACAATGGGTCAATTCTCTGTTACATTAAAGCCTTGGGCTTTATTGCAGCAATATAATGGAAATGCAGAGGAGGCAGAAGTTGTGCCGTAAGGCTATTCCATATACAGGGATGTAGAACACACATTTTTCTATTTTAGTCCTAAACAAAAAGACAAAAATCAAGACCTGGTTTTGAATAGCAGGGGGGACTTTCAGACTGAGTAAGGGAAGCAGCAGATTTGCAAATTGCTTTTATTTATAGTATGTAATATATTAATTGCTTATACCTCAGTATTTCTTAATCTGTGTAGAACCAATGAGTTATGACTAATTTCAGTGCAGATGAAACATAAAGATTTCCAACTCTGCTCAAAGCTGCAGCAAGGTGGTTAGCAAGTGCTTCCTAATGCTGAGGATCTCCAGTGATTATATTGATACCATTGGAGAATATCTACAGTGTGTTTCCATCTCCTTTATGCACATCATGAATTTGAAATTCCTGAAGTTCATATGGGGCTACAGAGAAGGAATGTGAAATTTCAGTAGCCCTTTATCATGGCAAGCGATGCCTGTTATAGTTTCGGGGGCAGATGCATCTCTGAAGTAATTAATCATAATAAATTCATTCAGATGCATGCTACTTGCCTTTTAATGAAACCATTAGCAAAGGGCAGAAGATTGAGATTTCTAATTCCTGGTAGTGTGCCAGTAGCCAAATTTTCTGTGAAAAAGTTTTTTAACCTTTGTAATAATGGCTTTTTATCAAAGCCCCTTAGAAGTTGGATACACCAATAATGGCCTTTTGGAAAGAGAGAAACAGAAGTGACAGATTATTACTTAACAATTGGTACATGAGTTCTGCACTATAGAGTGCAGAAAGCAGGTGTATCGGTTGCATTTATCTGTCAGGCTTTTCCTTTTTAAAGATATAGGTTGTTTTCTGTTGTCCAGTGAAGAAGGAGCATGTTAATTGGGATAAGTGAAGCAGAACAGGCTGTTCTTCAAATACAAGATACGTAGGTTTTCATGGTATTAATTTTAAAAAACCCAGAAACTACTAAGATACAGGAGAGGAGGGAACCACAAGAGGTTATCTGCTTACTTTCCTTTTCTACCTGACTCAAAGAACCTGTGTTATTGCTGAATGATTTAACCCGTTCATCAAAAATCTCTTAGGTTAGACTGTGCATTTTCTTCTGCCCCAGACAACTTATTCAATCAATTCTCCATCATTATTTTTATAATGAAGACTGCCCTAATGTCAAACAAATCTTCCCTGTTGCAGCTAAAGCCCATTACTTTGAGGTCTGTCCATAAACATGGAAAATAGTTTATTCTTACTCATTTTTTGAAAACTTTGAAGTGTACAGAGAGAATCATCTTTAATCTTTTCTAAGCTAAACAATCCCAATTGTTTCAGTGTTCTTTTTTATTTCCCTTCACTTAAGAAGGATTTTCTTGCAGTTCTCAGAATTGGAGATAGCTCTTTAGCTGACGCCTTGCTAGTGCTGAGTAGGAATACCTCCCATCGCAGGAGGGTTCTTTGGTTGATTCAGTTATGGTTTTTAACTGTAGCAGTGTGCAATTGCGAACTTATGTTCAACTCGTGATCTCCTATAGACTCCAAATGCTTTTCTGAGAGCAGCTTTTCTTGATGAATATTTTCCGTCCTATATTTACAGGATTTGTTGTTCCTCCAGAAAAGCAGCATCTTGCATTTAACTTTAACGCATCCCATTTTTTTAAATCTTATCACTGATAGCGGATTCTAATACAGTCCTCTGGTGTTCTTGTGGTGCTGTGGTGTAGGCTCAGGGCTTGGCCACATGATTTCGCGAGGTACTGCTGGGAGTCTCGCCATCACCCAGGGTAATGCCAGAGTGGACTAAGCAGCTGGTCTTTTCCTGGTGATACGCAGGGCAGAGGAACCAGGATCCTCATTGTGAGTCAGAGCGTGCCTTGTGGTCTTGTCTGCTGGGCTTCCCACTTATTTTCTCCCCTGCTTTTCTTAATATGTGACATCACATTGAGGCCGATGATCACTCAAAGCTGCAGGCACGAGCAAAGCTGAGCTGCAGGAAGTTCAGTAACACCCAGGCTGTTTTGTTGCAAGTTAAACCCAGATGGTGAATTTATTCTGCTGCTTGTGGCACAGAAGTTTCACCTCATTGCAGAATCAGGTCTTTGTTTTTATCCTTTGGGCAGTGGTACAGGGCTGGTTCATTGTTTTGTGTGTATGAGATTTTCTGATATGTCTTGAACTTCATTACAATTAAATGCAAATATGGGTAAATCCCCAAGACACAGAGTATGTTTTATATCTGAAACTCATTTCTATTTATGGGATTTCTCTTCCTCTGAATCTGTCCCTTTATATTAGATTTCTCTATCGGTAATACATATCAGTTTCTAGGGAAAAACTGGATCTGAGTAGCATCATTTCAAAGCAGAGCTGCGGTAGCCTGAAAAGATGTCCTGTCATTTCCACAAACTCTCTTACTGCTCCTTTGCCCTGGAGTCCTTAGTTCACAGTGTTTAACACGAAAAGTCACAAAAAATAAGACTTTGAGGAATCAAGGCATAAGATTAATTTCAAAGGACATATGGCCCTTGCAGTAGCCAAAACAGCCAAATACATGGCATAAAATATTTTGAACCTGCTTTTTGTTGAACCTATGTGAGTTATTCAGTGCTAGTTGCTTTAGAAGTCTGCCAATGGAAGAGAAAGTTTGGTTTGTTACTGAGTTTTTTTTTTCACAAATATTGAGATCTACTCCTTTGGATCTGTTTCTGGACTTAACAAAATACCAGTACATGGCAATAAATACTTTTGGAACAGAAATATAGAATCATAGAATAGATTGGGTTGGAAGAGACCTTAAAGATCATCCATTTCCAACCCTAGTGCCATGAGCAGGGACACCTCCCACTGGATCAGGTGCCCAAGGCCCATCCAACCTTGTACCCCTCCAGGGCTGGGGCAGCCACAGCTTCCCTGGGCAACCTGGGCCAGGACCTCACCACCCTCATGGTGAAGAAATTCCTTCTTATGTCTAGTCTAAATCTGCCCCTCTCCAGTTTATACCCATTGCCCCTTGTCCTATCACTACAAGCATTTTTAAACATTCCCTCCCCAGCTTTCCTGTAACCCCTTCAGATACTGGGAAATCTTCAAGTTTGGATGACAGAAGTCAAACCTCAAAAGCCATACATTTCTTTACAGTGCTCTCTTGCTCAAAAATGCCAGGTGCCCAGGCAAGTTGGGATGGGGGCAGCTAGGGTGGTCTCTGCCCTTGAAAATCAGGTATTCCTGACTTTCCAATAGCCTTAGACTTTCCAGTAGTATTATTTGTAGATGTGGCTCTAATTGGACAGCTTTGGTTTTGTATATGCTGTATTTAGGGCTCTTACTTTTCTAGAACAGTCAATGTTCCTTTTTTAACAGAGTTCTGGGGTTTTTTTAAGTGTGATGGGATTTCTTCTGAGAACTGTCAGAGAACCTGAGAAATAATAAGTTGCAAGATGAAAAGGAAATCTGATGTAGATTTCAAAGACGCTAAATTTGAATTGAAAACAATATCAGTAGCATCAGTGTCCCATTTTGTTGCCCTTGACATCGATGGTTGCAGTCCTCATGACTTTGGTGCTGAGGTTTGCTAAATATTTTATTCACTTTCATAGAATGGGAACTTGAGAATTTGGAGAAAACTTATAAGTTGTTCTTGGCAATCTTGGGAATACCATGATGCTGAAACAGTTCAGGAGTTAGAAGAGTTAGCTCAATCAATGGTGCATTGAAAGGCTTTTATACACTACGACTCAAGTTCAGACTTCAGATTTCCTTGTTATTTCCCCTGCAGTTAATAGTAACACTAACTCCTTCTGGATTCCTTACATCGCTTCATTGGACATATCAAAGCAAATTGAACACTCTTGAAACTGTTCCAGATAAAAGGTTCACAGTGGGACCCCATCTTTGCAATGGGCATAGATTCAAAGAGCAGCGTTTTTACTTTCCAGACTCTTGCATCCTGTCCCAAACGCTGCTGATCTAATCCAATTTAGTAAAAACTCTAAATTCATGTTTTGAAAGGTAAATACGGGGAAGAGCCCCCCTCTTTAAAGATAGAAGCTACCTGTGACATTTACCTGCTTGGATGGAATTTAGCTACAGTCATTTTGATCACTTATTTAACAGTAAGCAATGTAGCTGACTGTGTTTATTTAGCAGGTAAAATATAATTGGGGTTTTATGATGTTTTATCAAGTTATACCAGTTGGAAAATGAGATTAGATCATTAGCCACAGAGAAGTAATTCTTGAGTATAAGTCGAGTTGAAGAGCTGATGTTTGCCTTTTGGAAATCTCTGAAATGTGCTGTGCTTTGTTTTGTTCTCAGGACACGGAAATTATGAACACCGCAATTCTTACAGGAAAAACAGTGGCAGTGCCCATCAAAGTGGTCTCGATTGAGGAGAACAGTGCTGTGACAGACATCTCTGAATCAGTTGAATGCAAATCCTCTGATGAAGATGTCATTAAAGTAAGTTCATGCCATGTAACCACTAAGTCAACTCCTCTAAATTAATCATACTACTGTTTCAAAAGCCTGAGGATGGGAGTTGTTAGGAAAACAGAGAGTTAGGTGCAAAAATACAGCCACTGCACTGAGTTTTGGTAGAATTCAATGTTTCATTTTTATTTGTGTCCTAATTTTAAAGCGTCTTGGTAATGTCACTGCAGTCCTCTTTGCACAGAGTTTGTTCTGTTATTTCTGCCTCTCCAAATGTTTGTTATCAGTTTCCAGCTGTGATTATCACCTCCACAGCTGCACTACTGGAATGGATTGGATGAGTTTTCCACAGCAACTGCGATGCAAAGTCATCCTGGTCGACTTCACATTCTGCTGAGAGCTGTTTTGAATTAATTACTTGATTCTGCACAGAAGCAGCGAGAAAGCATTCACATGACTGGTCCATCAGTTTAGCACTAGCAGCTTAATGTCGCACAGTAACAAATACCAGTGGGGTTGTATTGTCTTAAGGCAACACAGCTATTGCTGCAGTGGACATGTACTCGGAGCCCTGAAGGAAATTCTCAGTTGTGCAGGGGGTCGGTACAAAGACAATGTTCTGCATGAGTCCTGTTGCACTTTCCTCACAGGACATTTGTGGTGCATGAGCTGTTAAGTGAGGGTGATTTTGCCCTTAGAATCATAGAATTGTAGAATAACCAGGCTGGAAGAGACCCACCGGATCATCAAGCCCAACCATTCCTATCAAACACTAAACCATGCCCCTTAGCACCTCATCCACCTGTGCCTTAAACACCCTCAGGGAAGGTGAATCAACCACCTCCCTGGGCAGCCTCTGCCAGTGCCCAATGACCCTTTCTGAGAAAAATTTTTTCCTCATGTCCAGCCTAAACCTCCCCTGATGGAGCTTGAGGCCATTCCCTCTCGTCGTGTCCCCTGTCACTTGGGAGAAGAGCCCAGCTCCCTCCTCTCCACAACCTTCTTTCAGGTAGTTGCAGAGAGCAATGAGATCTCCCCTCAGCCTCCTCTTCTCCAGGCTAAACACCCCCAGCTCTCTCAGCAGCTCCTCATCAGGCCTGTTCTCCAGCCCCTTCACCAGCTTTGTTGCTCTTCTCTGGACTCGCTCCAGAGCCTCAACATCCTTCTTGTGGTGAGGGGCCCAAAACTGAACACAGTAAGCTCTTTTGATCAGAGATGTTTATTACTTTCTGTGATTTTACAATACCAGGCTTTGTGGTGGTGCTCCTTTGGTGTCTTTAATATGCTATCACCTCTCTTGAATGGATGGTCTACAAATAGTAATGCCACAGCATTATGTGTTACAGTCAGTTCAGTTCAGTTTGTATGTTCACGGGAAGAAATAAGACTTCTTTGAACCTGCAGGATCCAACAGTTTGCTGCACTCTTGTAGAAATTATGTAGGAGCATTTATTATACCAGTAACCAAGTAGGTGGGAAAACCAGTCATACTTAGAACTGATGAAGCCATCAGAGAAGACTTTACAGAAAGCTTTATCCTTTCAGTGGATCCTTCAAAGCCAAATTTCCAGTTTGCAGGAGCTCAAAGGGCTCCCGTATATCAGATGCTTTACAGAGTTTTTAATCTCCAAGGATTCCTGTTAATTTTTTTCCTTAGTTAGCCACCTAGTTACAAATGAAAGTAATAGCTGGAAATTAGTTTAGGGATCATTCTGATTATAACTATATTGGAAACCACATTCCTAAGTCAGGGAAAACACAAGATAGCATTTACAGTTTTTTAAAAAAATTCACAAAAGGACTAGTGTCATCAGCCATATTAGCCGTTTCACTTAAACAGCTTACAAAATTGCACCAAAATATTCCAGCCCAATGGGGATTTCTTTCCAACAGTGAAAATGACAAGTGTTAAGTTCTTCCATTCAGAGGAAGAGTCAGATCCGGGAAAAGAAAATACCTTTGGAATTTTGCTGTGCATCAGGAGACAATGCATAGAACATGGCTGCACAATGATTTCCCATATAAAAATCCATCTGTAAAAATTACTTCTGAGTTTTGTAGCTTTGGAATGTAGGGATCAAGAAGAAACAATATTTCTAAATCTTATACAGAAAAAAAAGAGAGTGTTTTTGCGGTAACTGCAATACAGCCTGGGCTACTGCAGTTCTCCAACAATTTGTTTGGAAAGAATCTTTTCTTGATGCACTATGTCCTTTGATTAGCACTTGGGACCCTGCTGTGCTCTCCTCTTATTTTCTACAGAAATAATTTATCTCCACTAAAAGGGTTCTGTAAAATGGAGCCTGTTTGCACTATTGGAATGTTTTTAAGTACCTTCTAGAAGCCTTCCTATCTAGCCACTCTGAAGTTGAAGTGAAACAAATAACTGGAGGCTGACGATTAGAATTGACTAGAGGAATTTTTCAGGTGTAATTTCTTTCTCTTCAGAAATGTTTTGAAATTGCTCAGATGAATAGAGAAACTGTCGTCAATGTATTTAGAAATACATGCAGAATCTCTAGAGTAAGGCGTCTGTGACATGAGTGCTAACTGCTGTGAAATGTACAGCTAGTTAAAAAATAGAGTTCAGTGAAATACTTTGAACAAAAAGGTTTTATCATCTCATCATAAAGGAAAAAAGGACTTTTTTTTCACCTAGATATTCCAGTTTCCAGGCAGTTTCTCTACATATGAAATGAAGTTTGGGGTTCAAGTCAAATTGGCATGTTCATATTGGTTCTGATTTGAAAAAACACTCAGCTTCAAATGCAGCACAAAGGCCTCTTTCAGTTTCAATTCATTTTGAAATTCTCCATCAAGCTTTTATGTTAAATTCTTTGGATATATCATCTTCCACTGTAAAATACTGGTTTAGATACCTTGTTGCAAGTAACCTTTTTGTTTAAAAAAACCCAAAAGCCCAGTCATCATAAATTATATCTGTTGGGAAGAGTTCGTGGTATCTTCAACAAAGAATGCCTTCACGTGTTTACAGTTCATGTTCCCAAGCATCCCTATCATAGCAGAACCAAAACGTATTTACAGGTATGAAAGCCTGTAGATGAATTTAAACCACAAACTAAGAAAAATAAGGAGTTATTCATGAGAAGTATTTAATATGCAAGTATATGATCTTTTAGAGGTTCAAAGAGATGTTTTTGTTAAATTTCAGTTGTGTTGATTCACTGATAACTTTGGACACAGGCAAGATTACAGAGTTAGGCTAGAAATTAAAGGTGATTGGTGCCTATTAGCACTCAGCTTGTAATATTTGGTCACCAAATAAATAAAAGTCTGTTTGTATGATTCATGTAAAGACCCAAAAGATAATGTTTCTGTCCAACAAATTGAATGGCCATCAAATAAAAGCTTATTTATAAGTTTTACAGTGCCTTCAGTTTAGCTGCAATATGCAGAACCCAGTGGAAATCTAAACCCTAAGATATATTTGCAAATAACAGGTAACAGTTTCACCAGTGATAATCATGGTCTCAAGGCAGCTCGGCGCACGGTTTGTGTCCTGTGTTAATCTGCTGACTACTACCCCTTTTACTTTTTTTTATTGTCTCATAGTTTCAACACTTAACTTCCAAATTTACAATTGATTTCATGAACTTTAAAAGTCTTTGCATGCTCTAGACCTTCACACAGTGGTCCAACCTTTTAAAAGTGGACAGAAAATTTATTATGGTACTAAAAATCGGGCGACAGCCAAATTTTACTTTGCTAAGCTGGAATTTACCAATAGGATCTATATATCTGGTTCCATTAATAGTAATTGCAGTTGCCTTCATAGACTCCTTTTCATCTCCTGGAAATCAAGTGGAACGTGGCTGCTTTTACTGGTGCTTTTGTGCAGTTACTCATGAACAAACATGGCTCCAGGTTCCTGGGTCACCTGGCTGCTAGAACATGAGGATTTTTTTTTCCATTAAAATAACCTGAGTTCAAAAATCTTCAGTGCTGCATGACTTTTAGGAGCTACTGCAAACCTGGGTTTCTATTTCACCATTCTTGGACTAGCTTTTATCCCATCGCTACATGAGGGGATGCTATATATGTGGTATTATATTCTTTTTGTATTGCTGTTATTTATAATAGGTAAATTTAAAGCTGGATAGTAGTCTCTGTGGATTAGCCTTGAACCTTATTTACTAGTTGATTTTAATTTTTAAATGGCATTAACAGCTTTGAGATGAATTCAGATCAAAACATAGATTCAGATCATGTTAGTCTGCACGTGAGGCTCCTGTGATCATCACTGGAAGTGGAAACATGGCTCTTACCGTTAAAGCATCCCTCCGTAGATGTTATTATCAGCTCTTGATTTCATGGGACTCATGAGCAGAGGGAGGTATTAACTGCAGGAAAGGCCACTGAGAGAACATTAGGTATTTCTGTTAGGAGCTAAAATCCAGGAGAGTGTCACAGCCGTCCCTCTCCTATACTTGAAACAAAACCCCAGCTGAAAGCAACACTGAGCTATTGGGGGCTGAAGGTCTGTTTACCAATGAAAAAGCTGACAGATGGACATTTTCATAAGAGATCAATAAATAGTTGTGTTCTAATTGTAGTAATTTATTTTAAAATTTGTACATCTGGAATCATATCACAAGACCCTATTTACTAAGGGAGAGTTGTCAGCACTTCATTGTTTAGGTCATACTTTGCTGTCATCTTAATATACCCAATCTTACACAAATAGTGCTACTTCAGCCTCTGGATAGAGAAGAACTATTTTCCTGTTAAGAAGTAACCACTAGCTAGCAGCATCCATAGATATTTTCATTGAAAATTGAATTATGAATTTTCCTGGCAGTAGGTGAATGCAATTCCAAGCTGAATGGCTGAGCTACAAGCCGCTGTTAGAAGAACTGAACTCTTAAGCCTCGATCCTGTACTCATTAAAGTGCTGCGCTCATTAAAGCCATCAGGAAAGCTGACCTTGAAATTTTAATGGTATGGGGACAGTTTCTCAGGCTCCTTAATGTTTCATCATAGTACTACAGCTATTCCAGAGGAAAAAAAAAACCTTAATAAATACAAGATTATGTATCTATGGTTACCTTTTCATCATGTTATTTAAGGACCAAATAGAAAGATATAGTACTTACTCTGACTTGAATCAGTGGCTGTGTATTAGGTGCAACATGATCACTTTTTCTCTGAGTGTGGGGGCTGGATGCCAAACTTTGTAATTCAAAAGCAGCCTTCCCCCAGTAAAGGAAATCATCTTGCCTTTTATTATATCAACCCTATCTAGAAAAGTGTGTTTATCCATGCATAAGCAAGGCTGACCTTCTGACTTACTTTGACCTGAATGGGAATCAGCTTCTCCCCTCAGCAGACAGACTGATGAGGGATAATGTCCTGCTGCAGCACGAGCTTCTACTACTTGATCTACTTAGGGTCAGGGCTCAGCTGGTCCCTGGATCCATTGGAACTTTCCAGACATGCAACTGAGAGTACAAAACGGGTACCCAGGGAACTGTGAGGTGGGAACAGGTGATGACAAATATTTGTGTGATGGAAAGATGTGTGGTGTTACATTAAAGAAAGCGCTAGTGCTGAAGTCTGTCACAACCTGTATGAGGATGAATTGGAATCGGGATGTGACTGCCCTTCCCTGGTGCACTGCAGTGCTAAATGGTATGGAAATGCCTGAGGTTGTTCAGGAAGGACCTAAATATTTGGTATGTTGCTCTCCACAGGGCTAAATCAAGATCTGGTCCTTTTCCTATTGAAAGTAAAGCGTTACTGATCTTGTAGAGAATGAGTGCTTTTGGTGCTAAATACAGCTTTGAGATAATTGTACTTGGTTTGGCGAAACTTTATTATAGATACTGCCAAAATATAAAAAAGGGGAATCTCTTGAGTCCTGTCAGAGGAAAGCTAAGTCTGCTCAAAATAAAGCTTCCCATGGCATCTAAGGTTTCTTCCCTATGCATTCTTACAAGCAGTGTCTGGATGCAGGTAATGATGTGGTGGGTTGTGATGAAGTGTGGTGCGTATGGTGATTTCAAGAGGGAGTAAAGTTTCAGGAGATTTGGTACCATTAGAAATCCCAGCACGTCACTGGCACGCTGCATTTTCCCTCATACCTTTCACCTCTTGCTGCATACAGCAGGATAAGGATCCAAATTTGCGTTCAGTTTCTGCACCTCAGCGTTCACATATATTCTTTGTATGGAGCTTTATTGCAGAGCCTTCAGGACTCAGAGGATTTAGGGCTTTGTATTATGGTTTTAGTGCAAGTTATGAGAGAAAATAAAAACGAGGGGATGACTAGGAAGAACTGATTGTTCCTACCAGCTTTTTCGATCAAGGAAGACCACTAACTTCCAATAAAAAGCTCCTACAGTGAATATAATGCAATTGATTTATTGCTCATTTTTTACTTAGGTCAAATAAAACTCTATTTGCTCTTTGTTAGCTAGGTGCAACTGTTGTAGAGCTGAGCATGCTGAATAATGAGTAGGTGGATATACTTCTGATTAATGTAAGTCTCCGCCCTATGAAACAAAGGGAGAAATGAAAAGTCACAGTAGGCAGGGTTTCCAGGAACCCGGTGTGTTCTAATAATAGATAGGTTGTATTCTGTGCAATCACTTTAATGTAATACTCTCTTCTATAGTTTTCTTGCAGTCCTGCAAGATTCAGTGAAAGTGTGGAGGGGCCAATCTAAACAAACAGCAGCTGCTCATGGAGGGTTGACCCCTCTTTCAGCTATTTCAGCCCACACAGTCAAAATTGCAATAGTACTCTTATTTTTTTTTTAAAAAAAAAATAAAGCAATTCTATACCTTTCTGGAAGGAATATATTAAAGTTGGACTACTCCTTTTAAGGTGCCTGTTTGCTCGTCCACAGGCTTGCAAGTCTTTTCTCGGTTAGCTCCAGAATCAGGAGCTGAGAGCTTAGTCTGTGTGATGCCGTGCTGAAAGCCAACACAGCTATGCTGCTTTTGGGTCCTGAGCTGAGGTCTCTGTGCAGGGCTGTGTCCTCTCTCAAGGGACACATCAGCAGCCTCAGAACAAGCACAAGGTCTCTGTCGCGTCCACTGCGTGGTGCAGGTGCCCTCAAGGGCCACCACAAATGACCTTCCTGAAGTTTATGTTTGCTGATGAACTGCAAATACAGTCCCTGCTCACCACACCCTAAAGCTGCCTTGAAAGCCCTCAAAAGCAGAAGCTGTATCTCTTTCTGTGTCCAAAGACTATTTCTCTTATGGGTCCTCTTCCAATACTATGTTTTCCTTAGCTGTGCATTAAATTGATAAGTTTTTAAAACATCAAAGAAAGTCTCAACATGGAAATTCCATTGTTTCGCTGTTCTAAAGCCCTGTGACTTTTTAGGCTTTTCTTCTGATAAATCTAATGCTATATTCTGAGCAGAATTGCAAATAGAAAGTCCACCTCCTTGCCCTTCTTATTTTTTCATAGCCCTGCGATTTAGTGAGATCAATATACATCGGAAGCAGAAAAATTTCAGAAGAGCTTTGGAAAAATGAAGCTTTACTGCACAATTCTGTCAGATGCAAATACAGTGTATAGGCCAGCAGTAGGAGGAGCTTTCATAGAATATGTTGCATCATTAATGAATCCCACTACTCCCCAAACAGTCAGCTCTGTGGAAATTGAAACTCAAGACTACATGGCCCGTGATACTTAAATTCAGCAATAAAAGTTGTAAATATCTTCCCATCACATAAAATGCAAACGTTTCAAGGGCAAATGTAGAAACTTTTAAAACTCAGTCCTTGCAGGTTTCTTTCCCACTTGTCTCATGCCTTCAAGCAGCTCACTACCTGCACTGGTGATGTCAGTATGGAAAACCAATACCTCCCAAATGAAAAATCAAAGCAGGATGGTAGTAACAGTGCTTCAGGTTCCACAGAAAGTGGAACTTCAAAGTTGCAAGATCAAGACCCGGAAAGTAAGTGGGAGAAATAACATTAGTCTTCCTACAGCTACAAATACAATGGGAAGATAAGGAGCTTTCTCCAGAACTTTTTAAGAGTAATACAGAAGAAATGATGGTTCAATTCGCCTTTCTGTTTTTGCCAATAGCTGTAATTCGCACATTGTGAGTTTGTGTACTGTAGGTATGTAGTAAAGTATAAAATGACAAGCAGTGTGATGTTCTCAACTACGCAGCTACTGTCCAAAGTGTGGAGATGGAATTAAAAGTCCCAGCATTCACCCTGTGATCCTGCTTTGCCAAAGCAAGGTATTTGGGGCCATGCTGCATATATAGTCTGGCATGTCCCTAGTGGGTAGGAGCCGAACTCTGTTCAGCCCCATTTTCAGAAATTACTTGACTCGAGAGTACACAAAACAAGACAGATTTTGTTTTACGTGATGATGCCAGCTGTGGAGAGCTCCCGTGGCTCAGCGCAGCTACAGTTCAGCTTTAAAAGCTGGTCATTTGGGAGCAAATAGATGCCCTCCAGTCTCAGCTGGCATTTTGTGCCCCTTTTACTCTCTCAGTTCTGTCGTAGTGAATGATATTCAGTTAGTTAAGTGTACTGCTTCTGCTCTGCAAAGCTGCCAGCAAAATCTTTGTAATGAGATTGGATAATGTACAGCCTTTTCCCTAAGAAAAGCTCTCTAGCTTTGGGGCGTTTCTTCTTAGTTTTGCTAATCTGGCTGCAGATACTGAAAATGCAGACCCTTTGCAGCAGAGAAACTCCAAATAGCTTATAAACTATGAGCCCAGTTTTACAGAATTCTCCTCTTCTGCAGCACTTGGGGCTCAGTCCCTGTGTTATAAGAGCAGGTTGCTGGGAACTTGGTCCGAGAGTTGATCACAGGGATAGCAACCACATTTCGTAGAATCATAGAATAACCAGGTTGGAAGAGACCCACCAGATCATTGAGTCCAACCATTCCTATCAAACACTAAACCATGTCCCTCAGCACCTCATCCACCGGTCCCTTAAACCCCTCCAGGGAAAGTGACTCAACCACCCCCCGGGGCAGCCTCTGCCAGTGCCCAATGACCCTTTCTGTGAAAAATTTTTTCCTAACGTCCAGCCTAAATCTCCCCTGGTCGAGCTTGTGGCCGTTCCCTCTCGTCCCGTCCCCTGTCACTTGGGAGAAGAGCCCAGCTCCCTCCTCTCCACAACCTCCTTTCAGGTAGTTGTAGAGAGCAATGAGGTCTCCCCTCAGCCTCCTCTTCTCCAGCCTAAACACCCCCAGCTCTCTCAGCTGCTGCTCATAAGGCTGAGGAACACATTTGGAATGGTACAGCTGTTTTCAAGCACAGAGTGACACCGACACTTAAGCCGTGTTACCCATTGAAAACTGCAGACAGTTGATTTTAAGAGGGGCAGAATGTAAAGAGTCTTAAATCAATTATTAAAGTGTGATACCTTCCCTGCTCCCTCATAGCTGTTTCCAGAATGGGAGTAATTATTCCTCAGCTTTCACAAGAAACAAATTAATTATTTCTCTTTTGGTGGGCTGTAGGTCAAAACAACTTTCAGAGTTATTCTTGCGCATAATTTGAAAAATTAAGCCTTTCATTTTTATAGAAAGATGACATTCTCATCGGTATTAAGGCTTCATTGCTCCATTTAGACTAGGCATAGGGAGGAATTTCTTCACAATGAGAGTGGTAGGGCCCTGGCCCAGGTTGCCTAGGGAAGCTGTGGTTGCAAAGATGATCCGAGGGCTGGAGCACCTCCCATATGAGGACAGGCTGAGAGAGCTGGAGTTGTTCAGCCTGAGAAAGAGAAGGCTCCAAAGAGACCTTATAGCGACCTTCCAGTACCTGAAGAGACATCTTCACCATGAGAGTGGTGAGGCCCTGGCCCAGGTTGCCCAGAGAAGCTGTGGCTGCCCCATCCCTGGAGGTATTCGAGGCCAGGTCGGCTGGGGCTTGGGAAGCCTGGACTGGTGGAAGGTGTCCCTGCCCATGGCAGGGGGTTGGAACTGGATGGTCTTCAAGGTCCCTTCCAACCCAAACTATTCTATGATTCTGTGATTACTCTCTATACCTTTATGCTTACCCTGTGAGAAGAGCTTTTGGCTTCACTTTCCAAGTCACTGAGCACAGCTCCAGCTGTAGTCGGTAGGAATGAGGGGTGGCTCTGGAAAGTCAAGTCAAGTCATGCTAGCAATTAGCAACTCCTGTAATGAATGCTTCCATTTTAAAGGCTGCTCTAACAGTGTCAGGAAGCTGTAAATACCTTTCCAGAGATGATGGAAGAGCTCAGGTCTGATGTTTTAACTCTTATCAGACTTGAAGAGTTTAACATGTAAAAATGAATAATATGGGCCTTGAGACAGCTTCCATTTTCCAGTGGTAAGTTATTGATTATTCAGAATTATGCAGCCAGGCATTGAAATTCTTCTTCTGAAACAGTTGTCATCACCTAATATTCATGTGGCATAGGATTTCCTTTATGTATGAAACCATAGTGTTTAATTGGAATAATGGCTAGAGAGGTATATAAAGTCTCTTAAAACCTCTAGAATTTAATAGAGGCTAATTCCCTTTTTGCAGTGGATGTTGTTGAAGAAAAAAATCTTAGAAGAAATCCTGTAGCAAGGACATGAATATTACAGAATTCTAAAGGAATATCTAAAAAGCTTGTGGAATGATTATCACTGGCTAATATTTTCTATATATTATGCCAGTGTCAGTATATTCAGTGGATAGGTCATTCTGATACTCTGTATTCCTTAGTGGAATAAATGACTGTGTTCACAAAGCTTAACCTTCACGAGCTTCAGTTGCCCTTCTGGTATGTAAGAGTGATGATACTGAGCTGTAATAGTAGGAGTGTCATATATTTGAAAAGTGCTGAACATCACTATTCTTTAATAATTATCCTGACATTTTTTTTCCTTGAAATTGAGACTCTCTTAAGAAATACTGGAAAAATCTTTTTGCCCATAGAGTTGCTTTCATAAATATTTAAACATTTATGTAACCTTTGAATGTTTTAGCAACATTTACATTAGTGTAACAGAAATGGGTAAATGGGTTTACTTACCAAAACACAAGATTTTGAACCTGATGAATGCAAGCAGGATGTCTACTGTTATCATATCTCCTCATTTCTGTCCAGTCGTAAAGTTCTGAGATGTTTTAAGCCTCAGGGTTTTTAATTAAGGGCAAACTACACAGACTTCTACCTAGAAAATGGTCTGATGCCTCACAAATTTGTAGTGTTTATAAACTTGACAGGATTGCCATATTAAAAGCTTCTCTTTTTGTCCTTCAGAACTGTCCTTCAGAGACCCTCTGGTATGGGCTAATGTTTCCAAAGATGAAAAACCACTAGGAGAATAAGCAAGCTTAGACTAGACTCACAGATTTGGTACCGTTCATTTCTTTTTAGTCATTCTTTCCACTCCTGTGTACAACAGATATGAAACAGTCTTTGAGTTCACCATCTTTTGAAAGACAGTCTTAGCTTATATTTGACATGAAATGTGTCTTTTATAAACTTGAAATGTGTCTTTTATAAACTATCTGCCTCTACCAGTAATTGAACAAAGTTTTTGCAGCAATCTGTAGTGGAATTTAATACAGCAAAACAGGGATATTCTTACAGAAGTGTCAACAGCCCCTTTATGGCTCTAGAGTCCAAGGCAGCACATTGTCACATCCTTCATGGTGACTTCAAGCAGTTCATGGTACCTTCTTGCAGTTCTGCAATACAGAGCTTGTTGTGGGATCATGACCTTCATCTGCAAGGAGTAAGCAGAGGCAGATGCAGAGGTTTGTTATTTGACTAATCGCAGTACTAAGAATCTTCTTAATATTCACTGCAGCGAATGTGTTTGTTAGCAGATGCAGAGATACCTTCACTCCCTAGATGACAGTCACTTTGTGCCAGAGGTGGTGATTCAGGAGTGACTCTTTCTTGATTTTCAGGTAGCAGTTTTCTCTGTTGGCTCAACGAAGTGTCCCTTGTAGAGGATCTATCCAAGTCATTTGGAAAGGCCGTGGCCTTTACAAAGGGGCACAAAAATGTAATGCCAGAAAAAGGGAAGACAAAGAAAAAACTTCTAGAGAATTGTGCTTAGCCCTGCCTTTTGCTGTCTAGCTTCTTTAGTTTTAATCTGGATAAAGATGTTAGAAAAGTAGAAAAATAAGTGGGAAAGGAGCTGAATGCAGCTTAATAATGAAAGAAACTGCTGAAATAGCATCAGAAAGCTCTTTAAAATGCAAAATTTCTTGCTGATCTGCAACGCAGAATGGGAAAAAAACAGTCACTTAAAGGTGGTGGCTAAGCAGGCTTTGCCTTCATCATCTCTCACTTCTGATGCCAAAGATTAAAACCATTTTCAGAAGGAAAATTTTTTCATAGTGAAAACATAAATACTACAGGAGATGACAGACAGATCGCTGTTCACAGAATCTCCAGCCTCTATTAGAAATCCCCTTAGACTTCTGTGGGCAGGACTCACAGATGAAACCCAGTCACTGTCCTGTTCAGTGACCTTTCAGGGGCATTTAAACCCAGGAGGGAAGCAGAGAGATACTTCTATCTATCAAAAATGCTTAAATATACTTTTTTTTAATTTAAAAAACTTGTGTTCTGTTATGATCCAGTTTAATTGATTACTCTTTTTAATCTCCCATGGAAGTTCTGTTAATGGCATCAGTGTTTTAAATTGTTCTTACTTGATGATCCGGTGGGTCTCTTCCAACCTGGTTATTCTATGATTCTATGATACTAATCTTGTGTCTATCTCCTTTAACCTCATACATGAACAGATCAAAATAGTTTTGCCAAGTCTGCTTTGAATAACTCCAAAACCAAGTTGACTGATGTTATTTCCATCTGAGTCAATCTAAGCTAAGGGGATCTGTTGTTGCACTGCATATCCCCTACCCTTGTTTCTTGAGGAGCATCTGCTTAGCAAATCAAACCTTACATGTGACTTGCTTATAGTGTCTTAAGAGCAACCTGCTTGCCCTTATTCTTCTTAGCCTGCTAAAGCTAGGCTTAGCTGAGATGTGTTGCTTACAGAAGTCGCAGACTGTGGAATAGCTTTAACTTAATGTTTCTTGAGGAGTATCCTTAATCCTGTACATATGGAGAGCATACACCCCCCATGAATTAGTCACTGAGATGCTCTTCGCTTCTGCCTTTTATCCCTTCTATGGCTGTAGTTGGGAAGTCTGTTGCCTTTCATTGTCAAAATCCATCAGTGCTGCATCAAGAACGGGTACCTGAAAGCGCCAGAGTTAAAATGCATACAATACTGCAATACAATATAAGCTTTTTTCCTCCTGGACTGTCTGTGTGCTACCTCTTTATCAGAAATAGAGGAACAGAAGAAAGAACATGTGTAAGGACATTAGCAATGCTTGTACTTGGTGAAAAGAGTAATGTTTTTCTCAATGCAACTCATAAAGACCTGCCACTATTGCTGATGCATGTCCAGTAATAAATATTATCCTGTAACAATTTTAACGGCTGTGTAGTAGCTACAGCAGCCACCTTCTTAGGATGCTGTATATATTTGTTTAGCCATTTGTTTCTTGCATACCCATGAAGGCATAAGCAGCTTTACAAATACAGATGGAGATTGGATCTCAGCCCAGAACCATTTAGGAATTGCAGGTTTGCTGCTATTGTTACTCTGTTTTTTTTTCTCTGACAGTTGCATTTGTTCTGTTACTGACAACACTGGGCTTTAGATAACAGTAAAACATACATCTAGACCAGACGTGGTCAGTCTGAAGCCAAGTATGTCATCAGAAAGCTTTTATCAGCATGGGTATGTGGTTTACTATGTGCATAAAAAAAGCAACTTGTACAACTAACTCAGTAAGTTCATTCTTTTGTCTTTGGGATCAACCCTAGAGAAATGAATAGGATGGAACCAGTTTCAGGATGACAATCACTGCTTCTCCAAGCAGAATTCAATTAGATCTTACTGTTGTGCAATAGGTAACATACATATGTGATAAATTGTTTAGATGTGAATTCTTTTTAACTTCAGCCATCTTAGTATCTTAGTATCTGGTCTAAGATACCCAAGATCTGGTCTGAGATAGAATCATAGAATCGTTTGGGTTGGAAGGGACCTTAAAGGTCATCCAATTCCTACCCCCTTGCCATGGGCAGGGACACCTCCCACTGGATCAGGTGCCCAAGGCCCATCCAACCTGGCCTTGAACCCCTCCAGGGATGGGGCAGCCACAGCTTCCCTGGGCAACCTGGGCTGGGGCCTCACTGCTCTCATCGTGAAGAAATTTTTCCTAGTGTCTTGTCTAAATCTGCTTCTCTCCAGTTTATGCCCATTCTGCTTCATCCTATCACTGCAAGCCTGTATGAGTTGTCCCTCTCCAGCTTTCTTGTAGCCCCTTCAAGTACTGGAAGATCACTATAAGATCTCGGAGCCTTCTCTTCTCCAGGCTGAACAAGCCCAACTCTCTCAGCCTGTCCTTGTATGGGAGGTGCTTCGGCCCTCAGATCATCTTTGTAGCCTCCTCTGGACCTGTTCCAACAGCTCCATCTCCTTCTTATGTTGAGGATTCCAGAACTGGACACAGGACTCCAGGTGGGGTCTCACAAGCGAGGAATAGAGGGACAGAATCCCCTCCCTTTCCCTGCTGGCCACACTGCTTTTGATGCAGCCCAGGACACAGTTGGCCTTCTGGGCTGCGAGCGCACATTGCTGGCTCGTGTTGAGCTTCTCATCGACCAGCACCCCCAAGTCCTTGTCTGCAGGGCAGCTCTCAATCATGTCATCCCCCATCCTGTACTGAAATCGCGAGTTGCCCCAACCCAGGTGTAGGACCTTGCACTTGGCCCTGTTGAACCTCACAAGGTTCGCACAGGCCCACTTCTCCAGCCTGTCCAGGTCCCTCTGGATGACATCCCTTCCTTCTGATGTGACAACTGCACCGCTCAGCTTGGTGTCATCTGCAAACTTGTTGAGGGTGCACTGAATCTCGCTGTGAATATCATTGATGAAGATATTACACAGCACTGGTCCCAGTATGAACCCCTGAGGGACACCACTTGACACAGATCTCCATCTGGACTTTGAGCCATTGACCACTACTCTTTGAAAACAACCATCCAACCAGTTTCTTTATCCAGTGTACCATCAAATCCATGTCTCTCCAATTTAGACAGGAGGTTGTTGTGGGGGACAGTGTCAAAGGCTTTACAGAAGTCTAGGTAGATCATATCTGTTGGTCTACCTATGTCAACTGCTGCAGTTACCCCTTATGTGGCTCTAGGCAGGAATGACTCCACGATCAGAGTCAAGACTGTAACTCCTGACATGTAGCCCTTCCCCGCCTGTCCAGTTGGAGTTGTTTTTATGAGAAACGTTTTTGTTACCTTTCCTCTTCCAGGGTGAAGCTGATGCAGTGGCATCATAGAAAGAAAGCGTAGCCCTTTCTGTATTGCGGTTCCAGTTAATAATACCTGTAAAAACAGGGCATGCCATTTGTAGTGATAAAATGAAGACATTTCAGCCAGCTCCAGACTTTCAAACCTGTCTTAGATGGTCTGAGGGAGAAGCCTAAACAGACAGATGGGGGTGGTATTGTAGGATGCAGTACTGTTTTCAGTCAACAGAACCCTGTTACAGGGTAGCCCTCTTAGGGAATGAGTCATAGAAATGTTTTTATTATGTTCTCTGAAGTTTCCTTTTGCTATCTCAGCACTGATTTTTTTACCAGAATGTGAGCAGTGCTTAAACCTGACAGAGAATAGAAATGGGATGTGATTCCAAACTAGGAAGGGTTTAGCTCCTGTATCTGTGGACACAGAGGACACCTATCTGTTTGGTTAGCCTGAGGACAATAAGCTTCCAGCTGATAGTCTTTATTTGACTAAAATGGCATTGGGAATGGGAGTGGGGATAAACGGGAGCAGATGATAATATAAATACATTGCCACCACAAACGATACTCGTTATGGGCGATGAAGTAGAATTCTGAAGGGAGGGGAGCAAGAGCAGGCATTGAAGAGATCTGCTGGGTTTACTGGTAATTTCTGCAGGCATACTAGCTCATTTAGAAATGTAACAGCTCCCATTGCTAGCCACTTAATGTATGATTAATGTGCCGCAAGATTTCCCTAGACATTTATGACACCTTTAGGAATAGATACAACAATGACTTTATCACATGGAGTCACTTCATACTATCTGCATCCCTCTTAATGATTTATATATTCAGGAGTGATTTTATCACTAGTACTCAGTAATGTAATAAATGAGAAAACTCAATGGTCTGTAAATTACAACATTGATTAAAGAAGTGATTACTGATATAACTCTTACATGACTATGATAATACTTGCTTATATTTCAGGACAGCATTTACATGTTAATGATAAATCTACTGTAGTGTTTAGAAATATTTTACAGCTTTAATCAAAATGTAAACATTTATAAACAGATAATGTTTATTGTGGATGAAAATCCACTCCCGAGCCAGCTTTGTCTTGAAGAGCGAAAGCAGCGTCACTCACTGGCTGATGAATGTACTCATTGAGGTAGATTTGCTGCTTGCCTCCACTGGGACCTGGTTGGGCTTGTTGGGTTTCTCTCGACCAAGCTGTGAAGGAATCTTCTCATTATAAATTCCACAGCACTGTGATAGCCTAGTGGCTGACTGCATAACAAACTGAAAATCAACCACAGCTTCATAAATAGTATCCTGTCTTTAGGCATCTCCAGCATAATTATGCCTCCTGAGCCAATGAAGGAACTTTGTGTTCAGCTGCTCCCATTGTAAAAGGCTGTCATTAACATGCATAAAGGAAAGGGAGCCTTTTTTGTTTTGGTTTGGTTTTGAGATGCCAGGGTTACACTCTGAGCTTGTTTTGACACAGTGATTACCTTTTCTTCTTTCTCTCTCTCTTCCTCCCATCTCAGGTTTCTGACAGATGTGACTATGTTTTTGTCAATGGCAAAGAAATGAAAGGCAAGGTGAATGCACTTGTGAACTTCACGTATCAATATCTGAGCGCTCCTCTGCAAATCACGGTCTGGGTTCCACGCCTGCCTCTTCAGATCGACATTTCAGACACAGAACTGAGCCAAATAAAAGGTTGGCGAGTCCCTGTTGTTTCCAACAAGAGGTGGGTTTGAGTTGCTAAATTTCTTGGGTGTTTTTGTAGAATGAATGGAGTTGATTTTAACTCTTAGCAAGGACAGCTGCAGCACCTGCACCCAAAAGGCAACATAAACTTTCCCTGAGGAACAGCAGTACTGGAATCGGCACCTGGTGTGCCAGATATCTGCAGATATAATAAAGCTTTGAAAATTTGTGGGAGTTTTGCTTCTGTGCTTGTGTTTGTTCTGTGTGGCAGAGTACAGTGTCGTGCTCTGGTGGTGTTCAGGCATGCTGACTTAGATGAAGAAGTGCTATGGCCCATTTGTGTGTGCTTCATCATGCTAGGTAGCCATAAATCATCCATGTTCCAACAAAACAGAAGGGAGCGCTGCTCTTTGAGGGGTTGCTCTCCATTAGCACACTAATGTTAGTTTTCACTAATGTTCTTGAAAACATTTCTTTATGCTTTATTTTTTTTTATGAAACAAGACCCACCAGAGACAGCGATGATGAGGATGAAGACGAGCGGAAAGGAAGAGGATGCACTCTGCAGTACCAGCACGCCATGGTGCGAGTCCTCACGCAATTTGTAGCTGAGGATTCTAGCCCTTGGGGTCACCTGAGCTACCTGCTGGGCTCAGACTGGCAGTTTGATATTACAGACCTGGTGATGGATTTTATGAAACTGGAGGATCCTCACATTGCCAGGCTGCAAGAAGGCAGGATTTTGATCGGACGGGAAGTAGGAATGACAACTATGCAGGTACTGTGCTGTAGACTGGCACATTTTGCCATTCCCATAAAGAACCTCGGAGGGCGGCAGGGAGGTGGGGGTATGATTCCAATACAGAGTTCTGCTATCTTGAAACACGGTCATTTCTTATTACGTGCGTGTGACCTTCTAGAGTGTCACACATAACGTTAATGTGGTGGCAGTGATACAAGCTAGACGAGGCCCAGGACATGCAGGATGGCCAGAAGGTGTAAGCCATAGAGCCTTCAGAGGTGTTTAGAAGAGGCAGCGCTTTTAGGGTTAGCGAGAATTCAGACTTCTTGCCCCACCCAGGTGGATGCAGATTACCACCAGTCAGTTGTTGGCCACCCTTCTGACTTTTTGATCTTAAGTTGTGCCAGGTTTTGACTTATTTAAACATTAGTTCAGGAGAAAAAAAAATGACAACTACCAACCTCGTTAATAACTCTGAAAGGCACAAGGGGCCAACATCATATCCTAGTTCTGTCCCAGCTGAATCCTTACTAAAGCCAATGCACAAAGAGTGGGCATAGGTAACGTAGGCTGTAGATGGGAAATGGGGAAGGTCAAGAAGACAGTATGTGCATGAGCCAGCTGTCCTTAGTTCTTTAAATATAGCAGTATGTCCCTTAGTTTCATTAAAGATCTTACTTTAATTAATCTTACTACTTTGATGTTCCACCAGAAACAGGTAAAGTAGAGAAATGAGAATTTCCAAGCAAAGAAGTGAAGGACAAGTCCTAGATGTTGCTAGCCTCCCTTTGAAATGGTTGAGTAGTAAATCAGATGAGCTGCTTGATACTGGGACACAGAATAGAAAGGAAGAAAGTTTTAAATCGACTCTTCTAGTTAAATGATACAAATAGCACAAGTGAGATAGTACAGCTCTCAGTATTGGTTGCAATGTTCTCAGCCATAAACTCTCTATTGAATGTTTTTCTGACCCTGCTAATGAAATTAGACTGCCTTTTCAATGTCTTCTGCCATTTCGTTTTTATGCAAAAAGCTCTGGAGACAAGAAGAGATGATGACCTTAAGAAAGATTATTTTAATTGATCAGCCTTTTCCTAAGCTGGTTATTTTGTGTTTCTCCAAAGGTTTTGTCTCCTTTGTCCGACTCCATCCTGGCAGAGAAGACAGTGACTGTGCTAGATGACAAAGTGACAATAACAGACCTTGGAGTCCAGCTGGTGGCTGGGCTTTCACTCTTTCTTCAGCCAAGCGCAGCAAGTAGTCGGGCTATTGTGGCTACAACCGTTGCCCAAGAGCTGCTTCATACTCCTAAGCAGGTAGTGTACACTCCGTATTTACTGTTGTTGCCTTTTGGAATGGGGCAGTGTTTAATCAACGTGAAGTACAGATGATAATTCATAACAAGTTGTAGAAGTTCAACTTTGAAGTAGCACCTGGCCACAGGGTCACTTTCCTCTAGAGATGCTTTGGAATTGTCTTCTCATTTCTTCCATTCAAATATGGACTTAATCTGCAGTGAAAGTTCTGACTACACTCAAGTTTAGATTATTTACATTTTTAATATCCTTTCTTTAAATGATGCAACATCTGTTATTTTTGTGACACAGTCAGTCTGTGGACAGTGATCCTTATCTGCTAAATGAGCATGCCCTTGTTTTCCATGCCAGAGAGCACAGAGCTCTGTGTGTCACAACAATTTAATATTTTGAAGAGCTATAAAATAGAGGCAGAAGATAGCTGAATACATTTCTTTTCCCTCCTGGGGTCATGGCACACTGCCAGGCTCCTCTCTCCTTTCACGTTTTAGATGGGTTTTGGGGGGCTTGTCATTAAGTTCATTAGGGTATCACTGCGCTGATCCTACTTAATTTAAGCCAGCAAATTTCCATCTCTGTAAATGGAGTTTTGCAAGCAGCATGTTTCAGGTCACACACAGAAGACTGGAGAATACCACCAGATCAAGCCAAATAGTTGCTCTGGAAGAGATTAAAACCAAAGGTCAGTAGCAGTGGAACAAGCTGTGTGTTCATAGTTCTTTGAGTCAGTTGATTTGAAGAGTGGGACTGGGGACCGTTGAATTATCTCTGTCCACAGAGCTCTTCTCACAGAAACTGTATTTCATCTTACATAGACAGAGAGAGATCTCAAGTCAAGTTTTATGGCCCATTTTCATGATTATTGCTACCTAATTTTCTGGAACATAAAAATAATTTAGATTGTTTTATAACTTAGTGACAGGAAAATATCCAAACTAGAAGGACATGTTGCCCATCTGTTCCATTTACTGCATCCTGTAAACATAAGAATATTATGTAATTAACCCATTTATATCCTTCTCTGGGGCTTAGAAACCATCTCTGAATCGCTGCCTTCAAACAAAAACTGTAAAAGCAAAAGCTAAAGCATCTCTAACCCAATTCTGTTGGGTAGTAGGGAGCACCTACAGCACCACTGGAAGAATGATGGCTTTGATTGCATATAAGAGAGCTCTTGAGACTGGAAAGGTTGCGCAGATATATTGTCAGCTTCTCAGGTTCATAGATAATCTGTCCTGAGTATGCAAAGATATTGATCAACATCAGGTAATGGCAGATTATGACAGTCATTTCAGTAGTGCACAACATGGCATCTCATATTGTATTATAGCATGGTGAGATCATGAGACACATTGTTCATATGTATCACTACAGTTAGCAAGTTGTGAAATAATACAAAAAATAGAAATGTGTAAATGTGGTTTGTTTTGAAATTATTTTTCCCAGCATCATAGTTCTGGGATGATTTTAGTGAAATATTTTGTTAAAGCCGATGTTCTTTTGCAAGGTAATTTCAGTTTTGTCAGTGGTACATTTCTGAAACAGAAGTAACTGGGCATATCGGGCTCCCAGTCTGAGAAAAGCCTTCTGCTTCAGGGACTACTAGGCAGTGTGGTTTGCTGCCATCCCTGCTGTCCCCTTTGTGGGCCTGCAGATAGCACTGCTGCATCATTCTCACTGAAGATAAAGACCGTAAAACAAGAAGCAAGAGAAAATCAAACCCCTTTTTCTCAGTAAAAGATGTGTAAAATCTGTTCTTTCTTCTCATGACTCCATCTGGGAAAAAACCAAGACTTAGACTCTGTTAGACGGCAGTGGAAAACCTGGTGGTTTCTACACAAGGATCTGGAACGCCCAGGAAAATCTGGTTGCTTAGTAGCAATCCCAATTTAGTCATTTTCTCCCACCGCTTCTATGCGTGGTATCTTCTGTCCCAGTTTCATGCAAACGTAGGGCAGCATATTCTCATGGAATCCCACTTGAGCCTCTGTTTCTCCTTCCAGCTCCCCCAGTCTGCAGCCTGTGCACCCTCACTGCCTCTGCTTGTCTTCCTACCACCTCCTCTTCACCGGGAGAAAGACAAGCATCCTGCTTGCTTCCCAGCAGAAGCCTTTACTGAGAGCATCACTCCTCACCTATTTGTGAGGATCAATTCCTGCTCAAGCACTGCGACTATTTACAATCCTGATCTGAGTGCTGCCAGGTCCTGTGGAACCTGAGCGCAGTCCCTAGTTACTGGGGCCGCTTTAGCAGAGCCTTCATCCCGGAGGCCTGAGCTGGTTTGCTGTACTGTGCAATTCACTTCCTACCTCATCGCAAGCCACTTGTTTGTCCTCAGGCCTAGATCTTACTCAGCCTATAGACAGGGCTTGCCCAGGGAAGTGTTGAAAGGAGACCTTAGGGATTTCACATTTAATAGGAGAAATTTCACGTGAGGCTCTGGAGCGAGTCCAGAGAAGAGCAACGAAGCTGGTGAAGGGGCTGGAGAACAGGCCTTATGAGGAGCGGCTGAGAGAGCTGGGGGTGTTTAGCCTGGAGAAGAGGAGGCTGAGGGGAGACCTTATTACTCTCTACAACTACCTGAAAGGAGATTGTGGAGAGGAGGGAGCTGGGCTCTTCTCCCAAGTGACAGGGGACAGGACGAGAGGGAATGGCCTCAAGCTCCACCAGGGGAGGTTTGGGCTGGACATTAGGAAAAAATTTTTCTCAGAAAGGGTCATTGGGCAGTGGCAGAGGCTGCCCAGGAAGGGGGTTGAGTCACCTTCCCTGGAGGGGTTTAAAATATGGGTGGACGAGGTGCTAAGGGACATGGTTTAGTGATTGATGGGAATGGTTGGACTCGATGATCCAGTGAGACTTTTCCAACCTGGTGATTCTGTGATTCTATATATGTTGTAGGAGTGGCCTATCAAGTCACATAAGTCTTTTCCTTTCATTTGCAGTTTGATGAAGGATAAACCATTTAAATATCTTGCTCTTCGAAGAATTCATGCAAATGTAGAAACCCTTGTGGCTAAATTTTGCAAGAGGAGACTCATGATTTAGAGTATACCAGCTGAGATCCTTACAGAGCTAGAATTTCAGAAGGCTGAGTGTTTTCTGAAAATCAGGCCCTTTTGTAAGAGAGTTTTCTCCAAGAGGACAGCCCAGAACTAACCGTGTACTTGAACTTTGCACAGCCTTCATTATTTGTGTCTTTTCCTCTCAAACAAATTTATGAAAAGATCTAAGTAACTCATGTAAACCTTACCGATGCAACTGAAAATCAAAATAACTATTAAGATAGCTGGAAGTTTTATTTTTTTATTTTTATTTTTTCTCAGGAATTATTTGGTATGTCTCAGCAATGTTATATGGAAAAAAAAGTCCATGTGTTCCTAGTCAAATGTTTTCCTTGGCTTCGCTTTAGCACCTTCAGTAACCAAGCTACAACATAGATTAGCAAATGTCCTCGGGTAATTGGTGCTCTGGTAAGCACGATATTGTCCCTGGCGGATTAATCAGTACATCTGTATAGTGCAATGGAGAGCATTATACAGACTGTGCTATTAACACATCCTTCAAGAATACAGGAATGAATTTAGTATTTTTACAGTGACTTTCTTTCAGTGACTATAATGACGAGATTATTTCCTTGATTATAATGACCATGTCTGCATAAGTAGCATAAAGCATCCAAAACACAAGTCCTGAAAAGCTGGTAGTTTCTCCAAATACTTAGCAATCTAGAGAAGATAAGCTTTTTTTTTTTTTTTATCTTGGATGCCTTAAGTTATTTAGCTTTATCTGCAGTTGGGCAGCGAATTACCTGAGGTGACAAGGTGACCTTGAGGGATGCTGAGCCCATAATTCCTTTCTTTTAAATCAATGGTGAGCTCATTGGCACTGAAAAATGGACCAGTGATTTAGGGGCCTAAAAATAAATGCAGGTTGACCAACTTTTAAGTATCAAATTTGAAATATCTTCTGGAAGTTTGGGAACTGTAGCTGTGAGCAGTCTTATTTTTAACAGCCGCCTGCTCAGGTAGGAGTGCTGTTCCATTTGGCTTGCTGGCCATTGTTAAAATCAACAGTGCCATCTTAAACACCTCTCCAAAATGTAAATAAAAGAAAACCTACAGTGTTTTAAGTGCTTTCTGATCTGAGTGAGCTTCAAGGACTCTTACATTTTAGCTGGCTCTGCAGGGAAACTCGCAGTCATATCATAGCTTTTTTGTTGCCGTAGGGTATTGCATGTGGTCTAATGAACTGAAATGGGAGAGTGGATAGAGTAAAAGGAAATAAAAAGAGAGCCTTCAATAAATAGCTGTGTGTATTAATATAACTCTCAATGCTACTGGGAAACTGCAGACATTTTCTCCAGGGAGAAAAAAAAAAAAGAGTTATGTTAGCTCTTTCTAAAGGCCAAGTTCTTCTCTTTCTTACGTGTAGATCCTGTTGACATCAGTGACAAGACCCAACACTTTGAGGTTATCTCTAAACTCAGGGAGTGCCCTCCAAGATATCAGGTCTCACACTGTTAGAGGGTGAGGGTGCTCTGCACAACCTGAATCAGGGCAACTAGCTGAAGTCACTTACATGTCTCTGCTTTTTGGGTTAACATACAGAATCACAGAGTGGTTGGGGTTGGAAGGGACCTCTGGAGATCATCCAGTCCAACCCCCCTGCTAAAGTGGGTTCACCCAGAGCACAGGGATGCTTCCAGGTGGGTTTTGAATATCTCCAGAGAAGGAGACTCCATAACCTCTCTGGGCAGCCTGTTCCCATGCTCCGCCTTCAATTCTGTCCTGGTTTAGTTTATGTCCTTCATGCAAACTAGTTCTGGGAATTCACTGACATCTCACAGTTAAGTAACAGATATTAGGAGTATTTTTATGGTGTGGATTCATTACCCCATTCTGGCAGTATAAATTACACTTAAATTGTATTTATATCTTTTTTAAACTGACAGAGCAATGTAATGCCTCACAAGGATGACAAAGGAACTAAGCAGCATGGGAAGAGGAGAAAGGATTTATTGTTAGGTGAGATTCTAAATTCTTCCCTTGCAAATACAAGCAAATTCCCACTGGAATGCAATGTCATATTAGCAGACTGGACAAAAAGGAGAGAAAGAAATACACAGTAGGCGAAAGCGTGGTTTGAATTAAGATCTGAGTCTTGGCTGTCTTTCATTTCCACATCATAACGATCAAGCCCAATTTTTGCTACACAAGCCACAGGCTTAAAAATAAATGCACTTGTAATACTTTGATATTTCATGTGATAAAATTGCTAGGAAAATGCATTTCAGCATTCAAGTCCCCAGATAGAACAATCAGAGCTGGTCTAATAGAAGCTGCTGAGAACAGTATTCCCTTGCCTTTATTTGAGGAAGGGATGTATTTGTTTTCTGCAGAGCTATCCAGCAATCCATTTCTTTCCTTTAGTGTCCTTCCTCACTCCAGGACTATTGCAGCTGACCCCAGCAACTGTGGACTTATTCACAAATACTTTTATTTGTGCTTTAGTGAATGAAGACCATTAAAAGGGCTCTTTATTCTCAGTATGGAATAAAATCAAATATACTGATCAATCTGCACATCGGTGTTTCTAAGCAGCAGAATTCTCTATAATGCAACCAGTCCTGCACATGGTACTCCCCTGTTTTTTTGCTTGAAGAATACTCGCTAGTATGCCTTCATATCAAGCTGACCCCATCTTTTTTGAGGAGGTAGTGAAGGATACTTGGTAATCGCTGACTGTGATGCTACAGATGGGCTCAGTGGAACATCCTAGCATAAGCAGACTTTCAAATGATGTGTGATGCTTTAAAGGGCAAAATAATCATCTCTTTGGCTCCCAGGCAATGCGTGTGAGTCCCAGCACAGTGGGACTCATTAGATCTCTGTATGATGGGCTTTCTACAGAGCTTCCAGACCAGCTCTGCTGCCTGCATGCAGTTTGCCTTTTGGAGTGTGAGCCTTCTTGTTTTATCTAGGTGGAACAGACATAGCCAGCAAACATATTTTTGAGGTAACTCATAGAGCAGGATTTGAAGCATTACAGGTTAGGCAATACAGAGCTCCTTGGGGAACGGTTGGTTTCCACTAGTGCCATGTTTCTTCTATACCCCGTAATTTCCTCTTTGTTTTACCCACATAAACATAACAACTGGATTACAGGAAAGATAAAACTACTAACACAAAGCAAACTGCAAGTTTATCCAAGAAGGTTTATCAAGTGGCATCCTTGAACTGATAAGCAGCAATGTAGTTCAACACCTGAAAAGGTGGTGGAACTGCAGCAGATAAAGAACTGGCCAACTTGCAAGTGGTATGTAGTTGTACCTGAAGTGGAGGAAGAGAACAGCAAAGGCACAAGGGAAAATGTAGACAAAATGTGCCTTCAAAAAGTTTTTATGTGCTTAGGAAATGCGTGATATTTGATAGTCAACAGTGGTTTTGGGAAGCAGTTTCTTCATCTCCCCTGGACTGGATTTTGCTATCATTAACATGATCAAATGTACATTATCTGACTCACTTCACATCATCCTAGTCACTATATATATCATCCTGTTCTCTAAGAGACACTGGCATTAAAGTGTAGTTGTGGTTCATTTGTTCTGAGGGTGCAAGTGAACTTGTGTGTGTGTGTGTTTGTGTGCATGCACATGTGAAAGAGAGGAATAGTGGAGGAAAGAAAGACTGGAGAGCCAGATAATCCCTCAAACGATTTGTTTATGCTTCATAATTAATGAGCACAAGCATTTGTCACCTTCAGTGTTGAGGGCATCAAACTAGGGCAGCAAGTTTGCAGGTAAGAAGCCTCCAATCCATTTTCATCTGCTGATAGTAATTGGAGGACCTTGTCAGAGATTCGGAGGGGATTTATTGATGCGGTACATAGAATTTGCAGAAACAGCTCTTTGAAGGACATGGTACTAAATCATTTCTTTGTTTCTTTCTTTTTAGCTTTTCAGAATTTGTAATCATTTGGGAAATTCACTTTCTTCCCCTGCCTTCATCTTTCCTTTAACAATGTGAATGAGAGGAGATGATCTCTTGCCAGACAGAATATTTGGGCTGATATGATATACTTTGGCAGGATTTGAGATTCTATCCCTCTTTCTCTCATTTGTTTTATTTCCCTTTTAATTAATACTGTCTATAGCATAAGCACAACAATATTGTATTGTGGAAAAATGTGTTCTTCTTATGAAACAAAGGTCTCTTGGAAATAAAAAATGCAAAAATATCCAATGCTGGCTAAGCTATTGCACACCTCTGTTATCCACATGCGTGCCTGCAAATTTCAGCTTACTGCCATTTCATTTTTCTGCTTCGTAAAACCAGGAATGCAGAGTAGCAGAGAAACAGTGTAAAGAATAAAAGTTGTTTTAAAGTTGCTTACCACTTTGTCGAATTCTAGCCTTTTGGGCTGCATTTTTCCATGCTCGTCACCTCTTCAAGGCACTGAGAGCTGCTTGAAGGCTGTTAAAGCAGGAAGGAGAAAAAACTAAGAAAACCAAACAGAGCTGTCGAGGTCTTGAAGAATTCAGGAAAGAAGTATATATGGCTCCTCATACGTGTTTCTCTCCCATGTCAGGAAGGAGACCACAGATCCCTCAGAGGTGCTTTTCTACCATCAATAAAACCGATTGGTGTAGGGGGGGCCATGATCAGATCTGGGGCTCTGCAGTGCTCGATACGCTGTGTCTAGCTCTTAGGGACTGTATTAACGGTTTAGTTATGTAAATACTTCTGTAGAGTTGTGGAACTATGTAAGTCCTGCGGAGGGCTGGGAGGAGGCATAGGCCTTAGCCTCAAATATGCAAAATTCTGCACTGACTTTCTCATTCTGCCCCCTGGAAGTCAGCACCACTGGCAGACAGTGCCAAGCCTGTTGTGATATGTGCTTGAAATGATGCTGGTAGCTTTGCCTTCCATAGGCCGATAAAAAGTAAGTGTATCTTGCAGACTTCCCCAGTGAAATGCAAGCCTGTCCCCTTGTTTTAGGGACAACGGAGGCAACCGTGTTGAATTGCTGGAGGAGATGCATCTCTTTTTCTCTGCATGTACCCATTATAAAGAAATAATCCTTTACTTTCCCACATCTAGGTTTGCTTTACTAAAGAGTTCTATGATGTAAATTCAGACTGTGCCCTGCAGCTTTATGTTTTTGTCTGTTCAGCCATTTCAGGATTGCTTCTCTAATGAAAGATCAGCTGTTTTAATTTCCTTACGCAATTCACCCTTCCCAGCATCTGAGCTACATTGGCTCCATTTCAGCTGTTTGAAGTGCATTTGAATCACCGAGAACTTTGCCTTCTTCCCTGTTGTGCTTATTTTTCTTCTTCCAGTCCCTCAAGAACTTGCTGATAGCACTTTGGAAATCAAATATTCAGTGTAGTCCAACCTTCTGCACAGCTAAATGCCCCTTGCTGTTTTCATTGAAAAGCTTTAAATTTGACTAGAAGGTTAGCAATTCCCTTTGTTTATAACCATAGCATAACAAATCGTTGCCAATTGAAAACCATATTAGGTTGTAAATTTGTATTATGACTGGACGTTAACAGAGTGGCAATGTTTTTTCCCTGATGGTGATTTTCAGTCCAGTTGTTCTCACGTACCCAAGTGTAAAGTTATTAGGACCATCTGCGGTTTAAGTCTGGGAAGAAAAGAACTTCAGTTTTGTGTGAAGTTGCATGCCGGCATTCTGCCCGCACGTCTGCTGGCTAAACAGGCAAGACACAGAGCAAATGAAAAAATAAAGAAATCTCCTGCAAAGAAAGCTACTGAGACGTGGAGAAGTAAATATCTATATCATCTGGAAGGGATTTTGAATGACAAAGAGCTGACCTCTAGCTTTGTGGTTGCATCTAATGATGACTTCTAACAGTGCTACCTGCAGAGAACAAAGATAGTCCAATTAAATACAGGCCATTTGTATTTTTATTGTAGAGATCATACCAGAATCCCCATTCTGACACAGAAATGCAGTGGACTTTTTAATTATCTCAAGGATAAAGTATGTTTTACTTAAAGCAAATCTTTGTCCAGCAAAATGGCCATTGTTCTGTGAGTCTTTCAGGTGAATCTTCTGCTCCAACCATTTTCAAGATACTCTGGTGGCTCCTTATTCCTGCTAAGATATTTATGCCTTATTTAATTTGACAGGTCCCTGTGACACCTGTGCATGGGGAACATGAGGAAAATAAGTGTTCTGTCAAGTGCCTCTAGTAATTTTTCTGGTTTGTCTTTTTTCAGGTTTTGTATGACAGGAATGACTTTCTTTATAAATCATGTAAATTGTAGCCTGTTAATGGACACTTTGATATTACAGACATCTGACATCAGTTATTATTTATGTTCTTCTGCAAAACATTTACAGGAAGGGTAACAGTGGAACCTTTAGTGAAAAATGTGACCAATTTTCTGCCCCATCAGCTGAAGCTTGGTTCACTTTAAATGCAGTGCAGAGCCATTGTCTTCCCTTTCCTCCAGCTGCCATTCAGAGCTGGGAGACTGATGAGCAGCAATGGTTGAGCTGTTTTATTTAAGACTCTGTCTTTAACCATATCCATCTCCTTTCAGGAAGCTGTGGTAAGCACCTGGATTCAGTTCAGTGACAGCTCTGTTACTCCGCTGGACATTTATGACTTCAAGGACTTCTCCCTCACTGCTGTATCATTAGACGAAGCTGTGGTCTCGATCCAGCAGAACGCAGCCGTAAAATGGCCAGTTGTGGCAGCGGAAGGCGAAGGTCACGGCACGTTAATCAAGGTGGACATGATGATTTCCGAAGCCTGCCAAAAGTCCAAAAGGAAAAGTGTCTTAGCTGTGGGGAGTGGCAATGTCAAAGTCAAGTTTGGCCAGAATGATGCAGACTCTGATACGGGTGGAGATTATGATGCTGATGAGATTGAAAACCACGCTAGCGACCGGAGGCACAAGGTGTCAGATCAGGAACGGTATGGCCAGGATGGACGATATTATGGTAGCTCATCAGCAGAGCGAGAGGAAGGAGCCATGAGGAAAGTCGGCACCACAGCAAAATCTGTAATAAAAAATAAAGTCATTAAAAACAATAGGCTGGATGGTGGCAAACTCTCAGATGACAGCCAGCTGCAGAACATTCCTATAGACTTCACCAACTTCCCTGCTCAAGTAGACCTCCCAAAAGGCAATACAGGCATGGAGGAAAATGACCTAGTGCAGACACCCAGGGGCCTTAGCGATCTGGAGATAGGGATGTATGCTCTGCTAGGGGTCTTCTGCCTGGCAATTCTAGTCTTCCTAATAAACTGTGCAACATTTGCACTGAAGTACCGTCACAAGCAGGTTCTGGTGGAAGGACAGGCCACCATGACCCATTCCCATGACTGGGTCTGGCTGGGAAATGAAGCAGAACTGCTAGAGAACACAACAGATTCATCACCTCAGCAGGATGAGCACACCACCATCATCGACCGAGGCTCGGGTTGTGAGGAGAGCAACCAGCTTCTCAATGGGAGCGCTCAGAAGAACATTCAGAGCCAGGTTCACAGGTGTGCTGACTCAGGGGGCAAGCTTGGAAAGGAACAGAAATCTGAACCTTTACATTCGCCGACATCTAAACGGAAGCGGGTAAAATTCACAACGTTCACTACCATCCCACCTGACGATGGTTTTCCTACTGTCAACTCAATCCTAAGTAGCAATGACGATGACATTAAGTGGGTGTGCCAGGACATGGACCTCGGGGACTCCAAAGAAATACGAAACTACATGGAGAAGTTCAAAGACAAAGTGTAGCTCCTTGCTGGTTTTTTGGGTTTAACCACACCTTGATGCCTTCAGTTCTACAGTATATATTGGGACAGAAGAGGGGGAGGGGAAGGAATGATGAGACAATTTTTATAATCAGGGAAAGAAATTTGCCAAACAGTCCATGGTTGGTTTTTCAGTTTTCACTCGTTTTGTATTTCAGCAGTTATTCTGCTACTTGTGGATTTAGGGAGTTGATTATAAATAGCAGAAGGGAACAAGGAAATGGTATGATCACGATGATGAACTGGGCAGGAGGAGGTTGTGAAAGTGTATTTTATGGGTCATACAAGAAATAATGATAGTAATGTCTCAAAGTACCAAAAATACTTGTAAAAAAAAGAGTGTGTGTAAGAGCACTAAAAGAATAAGCGAGACAAACAATAACTTGTCTGTATTTCTGATAAAACATCACATTTATGGACATATGACCCACAAGGAGAATTTTTAGACTGTTACTCAAGCTGTTTGTTTTTATTCCTTCATTTGAAGTGAAGATGTATCTTTGGCATTACATATGAAGGAGGAAGAAATTACCTGGTATTTTTATTTTTACTTTTTTGTTTATCTTGTAAGTTGAAACAGAATAATTATCCCTCTTGTGTTTTTCTTTTCAGTCTCTTAAAACCAGGAACATTTTCAACTGAAATTCACAGTGGACCAAGAACAGTCTGTTTCTAAGTTAGCTATGAATATTCTCCTGTCATTTAAAGAATTCAGGAGATAAGTATTGACTAATAATTTCCGTGTGGTGTCTCTTCTTCTCTTCTGAAATCATAAGCTTCCATTGTTTCACCTTACCTAGAACTATGTTCTGTTTGGAAGTAGTATTCACTTTACTTTCAGGTTTGGATTGTTTATTTAGTTGTTTGTTTGCAATTTCCACAACCAAAGTTCCCATGTTTCACCAAGGGAAGAAGGTGCTGGTTCATGTTAGCTTGTAGAAGTAACAATCGAGGGGATTGCCCCACCGGTGCATTTTAAATGTACCTGGAACAGAAACCATCACAGGCCAAATATGTACAGCCTGGATTTGGGGTTTTTGCCAAGTCCATGAATTCATAATTTTGTTCTGTAATGTTCTGTTTATTCTAATGTCACCAGCTGTCACCAGGCTCTGAAAGCTAGAAGAAGAATGGACAGAAAGACACTGACTGTCCCCAGATTTTTATTTCCTTGTACTGAGAGAGCTGGCCTCTGGACAGACTGTTGGAAGGGAGGGAAATATTGCTGAAGCAAGATCAAGAGAGCTATTCTGTAGATTTTTTTTTTTTTTTTTTTGCCATCGGACCAGCTAAGACTGAAAATTTTAGACTAGATTGTAAAAGCCGATGTTTGGAATAAACCAATACAAACCCAGTGATAATTCTGAAGTGAATGCAAAACGGCGCTGTAGATTCATTGTGTAAACTGGCAGGACTGTTGACTCAGTGCCAGTTTATGCTAACAGAGGATGCAGATCAAAATCTATACAATGAGGAAACCACTGTCATCCAAAACCTTTTGTAATTGAAAGGAAGATGGTATATCCAGCCTTTTGGAAAGCAGTATTACGTCCTGACTGTTAGCCAGAAGCACTTGCATTGTCCTGTCTTTGCCCATGTATTTCTTTTTTTTTTTTTTTCTATTACTAAACTCAGTAGTTTGGTTTTTTACTTGGACAAAATCAACCCTGCCACCCAGTAACATAGATGGATGTTTTAACAAGATATGCCTAGTATGCATTGTAGACTGAAAGAATGTAATATTTATTTATACATGTTATACGAATTGTAATTAAAATGCTTTACATGGCTTGACAAATTCACCTCTCTTTTCTGAGGGGAGGGGGCTCCTGTCATTTCTGTGTTGAGGTGCTGCATCCACTGCCTATCAGCTGCAACAGAATTTCAGCTGCTTTTTGAAGGGAGGAGATGTATCAAAGTTTTTCACTGTTCTGACCCTTCTTTTGTGAACTGCTTCCCCTTCCCACCCGGCATGTGGTGATGATGATGGATGGTAGGAGGAGACAGCAGTCAGACACAGTTCATGGCAGTGCACAATCCATCTTCTTCATCCTCATGCCTGCCATCAGCACCAACAACTCCACGACTCTTGCTTTTGATATGTGCAACTTCCGTGCAGCCCAGTCATAATTAATTATGACTTCCCTGATTGATACAGTAGGTTCAGATGGAAGCAAGTTTCACTGAACCACAACTGACATAAACAAAGCACCCTGTATCCCGAAGGACCCCAGGCGGCTTTACAAGCCAGGCACAGTGATGCATCAGCCACACCTCAGGGATCAGTATATCTTCCTGGGAAAACGCAGGTGTCTCTGAGGTGAAAAAGGCATTAGCTGCACAGAGCTGCAAAATACAACAGCAGAGGAACAAGAAAAATAGTACGGAGCAAAAATAATACACCACGGTAGCACAGAGTATTATTGTTTAAAGTGCATTTTTAAGAAAGCTGCTAATGTGCTGTTACAGGGGCTGTTCAGCAACTGAAGAAGATTGGCATCTCCAGTAACCCAGTGCTCCCAAGCATATTTTGGGATACTGGTGCAGCACTGGCTGGAGAGGAAAGGTGTAATTACTAAATCACTGTTTCTAGTCTAGGCATCCTGATTTTCCTCTTTGCTTTTGGCAGCTGAGGCTTTATAGGATCAGAAGAGAAAAGGGTATCTCCATCTAACATAAACAGCTGGCTCCTGAAGAAAAACTTCTGCGCAGAATTCAACTTGCTCTGTATTTTCACGATGACATGTGCGTGTCTTTCCTGGTCTTGCTATCTCACCGCATTATCTAAGGAACGGGTTCCACAGTGAATGAAATTCCTAACTGACCTCCTCTCCAAAAGCTCACGTGCTTTTATCAAGAAAGAAAGATGTGTCTTTATTGAAATTAAAAGGGAAGGGGAGGGAAGGGAATCAAAGTTTCCTATGAAAAACTATTTTGAAATTCCTTTTCAAAAGATGTAAATTTCTGCTGAAAGACACACTCCTGTGTTAGTGTAACTCAGACTGAATTCAACATTCCCAAAAAGGAGCAGATCTCTTCCGTTATGAATAGGAAAATTACAGCGTATTTATTGTTTCAGTATTCATTAAAATAATCACTGGGGTTTTTTTCTTTTTGTTTGTTGTCTGTGTGTATAGTTCTCTTTTGTCTGTCAATTCAGACTAGGCTGTTTGTTCAAAATAACTCCTCTTTGTAAAAAATTAGTTTTAATATACAGTGATGATCGTTGTGGCATTGGGCAATACACACATGGGAGCAAGATCTCATTGACTGCTACCCATGTGTCATTTCTCAGTGACAATATTTTGTCATCATGTTGGAAGTAATAAAAAAACCAGCCTCTGTGGATCCATTGACCGCAGTGCTGGGTCGGACACTTGCCATTCACAAACACGGCAATTTATGAATGCTGGAAATCACCATGAGCGTTCGCTACTTCTAACTTACTCTTTATCTTGTCTGTGCCATAGTAAGCACGTCGCAAACACTGATAATCATGTACAACTGCCAACATGAGGACTTGCATGGATGAAGAGAGAAGCTTATGAAGCAGTTTCTTAAGTGCTGCAGGACTTGAGGCGATTAGAATCATAGAATCATAGAATTGCTAGGTTGGAAAGGACCCTCTGGATCATCGAGTCCAACGTGACCTCTTTCCCGCAGCAAACAAAATGGCAATATTGCTTCCCTGAAGCACGTAAAATGGTTTTCTCTGCTGTTTTTTTTTTTTTACTAATACATGTTATTGATGTCTCTTGGGTATCAACTAATGGACTCGAGCTGTCTCCACAGTGGCACCGTGGTGGAGTTTTGAGGCTGTAGGATGAAGACACCTGACCTGCTCTGTACATCATACTGCAACAAAGAAGATGAACCGCTGCTTCAGGTTCTGTTCTGGATATGTAGGTTTGATTGCCCCTGGCATGGATGTGGGTAGAGATAGGGCTGCCAGGAGTGCTCTGGAGAGCTGGGTGGGATGGGGACATTGCCTACCACTCCTTGCACAGCCTGCTCTCTTCCTCAGCAGCAGGAATTGTCTCCTGTGCATTGGTATTTCCTTTCCTAACGCCTGCCAGCCTGGCTGTTTGGGATGCCGCTTTGCAGAAAGCAGGGAGCATGGCTCTGGCTGCTCGTGGCAGCCTGCTTCCCTGTGTCCCTGCTGCCTGGGTCGGGGCTGGATGAGCTGCAGAGAGGCTCGCTCTCTGTCCTGGAAATCTTGGCACCCTGCTGCCCTGCTCTCTTTGTAGGTCTTAATCCCAGAGGAAGCTTAGAGGAGGCCACTGATTTTGACCCCTATGACTCATGAAGCATGTCTTCAAAATGACGTGGTCTTTGTGAAGGAAGTCTGTATCTGAAGAGACAACAGAGGGAATTAAAAGGGAATTAAATAAAGGAAAAATCTCAGCCCTGCCTTCACATTTAATTTTTCTGAACCTACAGAACATGGTGCTTCGGAGACAGACAGATACTGAAATTTTTCAATTTATCTTCTACTGACCAAAAATTCTGTCAAAGCCCAGTTCTGAGTGAGCCACCGTAAATGATCATCTCAGCAGGGAGGAAACCACCGGGCTGTGAAATATCATTTATTTGAGAAATTCACATTGGGTCAAATGCCAGGATTTACATTTCTTAAGCTTCGCTGTGCCGCAGTGACAAAGGCACTGGGATCGGGTGCAGAAAGCTGCTCTGAACATCACTCTTGGCAGCAAGCCGTACTCGCCAGATGAGGGAATCTTTGAGTGCCAGAGTTGCATGGTTGCAAAGATAACACGCTGCAAGGTACATTTTTCTGTCAAGGAGCCAAGATGGAAATTCATTAATAATAATTTGCACTTAGAGGAGAGCCTTTCATCTGAGAATCTCAATGACTTCCATTTGTTGGCAAAGGATAAAAATGTGAGCTGGCTGAAGGGGCCAAGCTTTCGGAAATGAGTCAGTGCAGGGTGAGCACTCCTCAAGGTGCAGGAGCACGGCTGGAGCTGCGTGAGGGCTGGACCCCTGTGCTGCTGGGATGCAGTGAAATCACCTGGGGCAGCCCAGCCGGCTGTGGGAGAGGAGAGCGGTTGGGTTGTTGCAGGTGAAGGTGTTGCCATGGGTGCAGGAGGAGGAGGGCAGAGGACCTCTCCTGTTGGCATGAGGTCACTGCTGGCACAGAACGGATCTTGGTGAAAAAGTGAGTTGTGCTAGATTGGGGTTTTTTTTTATTACTGAGTTGTGTTTGGAGGTAAGGCGCAATCTTATTGCTTGCTTAGATTTCCCGAGTCTGGGAATCAGCAAGAGAAAACGTGAGTTGATCATGCCTTACATTTGGCCAGGGGAAGGGGACTGCTGAGGGAACAAGATGCAATTTGCCTGGTACGTGTGCAGGGAACACCTCGTAGTGCAAAGTCAACATGGCACATCCTGGATCAGATGATGGATCCTGAATCCTTCTTATATGGTTAGCTTCCAGGAAGCCCATATTCCTTCAACCAGTGAGCTTGCTGACTTGCCCTCAGCTTCTGGAAATACTTTGACGTTGATTAAATTTGAGAGATGACCTGAAAAAGGCTCTCTCTTTTGGAAAGCAGGGATGCTGTTAGTTCATAGTGCTACATCCAGCTTGCTGGGTTGGAAACAGGACAATGCTTGCACATATATTTCTTCTTTCCTCCTTGCCAAGTTCCAAATACAAGTAGCCATAGTAGCAAGAGCGTTGCTCTGTTGGAAAGGCTCCTAAGCTGGATTTCAGTGCTTAAAAATAAGCTGTCAGCAAAGATGCAGCAGCAGACAGAGATAATGATGCAAATTACCAGATAACTCTCCCTCTTGATTACTTATTTTGGACAAACTCAAACCTGTTCTATTTATGCTTATGCTAGGGAAGGATTAAAGCTCTTTGTGTGAAGCAATGGTGTCAAAGTCAGCCACGAGCACCTTGGAATATGTCTGATGCTCAGCTGAGCTGTATCAGGTTGCAAAGACACCCTGTGCTCATCATCCCCTTGGCTGCAGGGGCTGCCCAGTGCGCATCGGGCACGTTGCAGCCAATTGTGCATCTCTCCAGAGGTGTAGTATCATGCTTAGAGATAGTTGGTAACTACCTCTACAACTACCTGAAGGGAGGTTGTGGAGAGGAGGGTGCTGGCCTCTTCTCCCAAGTGACAGGGAACAGGACGAGAGGGAATGGCCTCAAGCTCAGCCAGGGGAGATTTAGGCTTGAGATAAGGAAAAAATTCTTCACGGAGAGGGTGGTTAGGCATTGGAACAGTCTGCCCAGGGAGGTGGTTGAGTCACCATCCCTGGAGGTGTTTAAGGTGAGGGTGGATGAGGTACTTAGGGGCATGGTTTAGGGATTGGTGGGAATGGTTGGACTCGATGATCCAGTGGGTCTCTTCCAACCTGGTTATTCTGTGATTCTGTGATACCTATCTAGCTATCCCCCTTCTCCCTGTTTTCTCCTTGAGCTTGTATCTGGAGGTTTTTCAGGCAGCCCATTTCCAGCACGCTCTGTGGCTGTTCAGGGGACACCGAGGTGCCTCTGTGCTCTGGCTGCTGGAGTAGCTTCTGAGCCTTTTGCTTTCAGCCAGCTGCAAGGGTCAAACTTGATCCCCTTAGTTCAAATAATATGAGGAGCAGTTGAATTCCTGTAAGACGCTGTTTAGGTTTGAGTCCTTCATAAATTGATTGCAACACTGTAATAATATGAGCAGGAGGGAAATCTTACAGGAGGCTTTTGCAGGTTTTGCCAGTCTCACACGTGGCGTAAGAGGCATCTGGCTATGAAATGTCTGTTCTGCCATCGGCCATATCAAACTCCGCTCACTCACTGCCTCTTTCTTTCCCTGTTGGCTATTTTAAGCTGCCATCTAGCTTCCTGGGAGAGCTAGTTTGACTTTCTGCATTACTAATAAAAAGCCATGGGCACAAATCCTTGTTATTCAGACCTCCTGTAGCCTTTGAGGAGAAGGAAGGTGTGAAAAGATGTGGGCAGTTTATGTTGTGGAACTGAAGAATGACAGCCAGGTCCCACAAGAGAAAAGATAAAGACTTGAGTTGTAAAGGCTAGGGTTACTTTCTTCGTTTTCTTTCTGTAACCTATGTACAATTTCCCTTACTATTGTGGTCTTTCTTAGTTTGGAGTCATAGTTTTCCTGGTTTGAGGGTAAGATCTATGCAGTCCTTCTGAGACTTAGGATGACTACGATGACTGGCTCGTTGCGTGGGGTGGGAGCAGCACAGCGGGTACCATGGCTCTGCTCTGTTGATGTGTGCCAACACCTGAGGAACTGTCTGGTGGACGTACTGCTGGGAAGGGATGTTCATACAGTTGATAATCTGGCTGAATGCGATAGCGGCTTATTCTAGGGACAAGCCAAAATGTACATTTTCTATTGAGGGGGAAGATTTTGATTCCCAAACGGAACTGTACAGCTTTTGAGACTCCGGTTGGACAGCCACACTGCAGACAGAAAGCCCCATTTGAGGCAGACTCGCATCCAAAATGCTGTGTAGCTAAGGATTGGAACTTCGGTTTCATTCAGTAGCAATTGCTATAGGAGAAGAATTATCTGGGGACTCTTCTTTGGTTATGATGACACTGTGCATCCTCTAAAACTGAGCTGAGGTTACTGTAATGATGAGACTCTATTAATTTAATATGAAATTGCTACAGGGCCTTTTCATGGGTTGTCTGAAAACATTAATATTCTTTAACAGAAGCACTTTGGCAACTCAAGTCACTATTTCCTATTCTTCCGCTCCACCCCTATGTTTTGGGATCTGCCATTTACTTTCTCCATCGTGCCTCTAGGTTCGTCATCCCACATCCATCAGCCTGGCAGGAATTGTACACACTTTTGGTTCATTTTCAAACGCTTCAAGAGCGTAGTCCCTGCTTTGTAGGGCATTGTGTCTTATTAGTTCAAAGCCTACTATTACAAAAATGAAATGCAAGATCACTTTGGGGCAAGAGGGAAATGGCAGGTCTGATAACTGACAACTTCAGGGCTTGTTGAAAACCCACTGAGCAGACTAAAGTGGAAGTTTTCCCCAAATGTGGAGCAAAAGGGAAGAAAGAAATCTAGAAAGAAGCTACTGTTTATCAAATCCAGACATATTCCCCCATAAAGGGAGTGCTGTTCCTCCACGGCTCTACCCATGATTACCAGAACTCTACAGTGTTACCTGTAGACCAGCCCTTTCCCTCGGGGAGAACAAAGGAGGCCCAGATAGCTATAGTCAAGTACGTGTGAGTGAGGCTTTCATTGCTGCGTGAGTTGCAAATGGCTCTGAGGAAATAAGGAAACCTGCGTGTCTGTGCTCCAAGTTCAGCTTCTCATGAGGCTGCCCTGGTTCCTGCTCTCTGAACAAAAGCCTGTGGACTCTGGTGATACAACCTGACACTTGTGAGTGAAGGGAGGATGCCTAGGTATGTACTAATGAGATATCCAGCTTCTATCAAGTAGGAAGGAATTAAACATTTATAAAAAAAGGATTAATGTGTCATTCTGAGAAGTGGCAGGAGTGAATTATCATCAGTGTTAATGTGCGATTGCGAGTTGCGTGCTGTGGATCGTCATAGCAATGAATGGGTACAAAGTGTAGCATTTCCCTTTAAGTTTCACAGAGCTTCGTGTTCACGCACAGCTGTGAGCACAGACCTCTTGTGATACAGGATTTTGGAGAGCCTTCCATGTTTCAGGTTCCCTCCTGGCAGTCCTTCCAGCAGCATCATCTGTCCATGAAGTAATTGCTATCGTAGGGCTCATATTTATTCAGCTGCTACCTGTAAAAGCAGCAGATCAAAACACGGTTCTTCTGTTTAGAAAAGGCTAAAGACATAGAGGTGCATTTTTTTTTTCCCCTTCAAGTCTTCTCCCCTTCTATGTACAGTGGGATCAAGGTGGGTTAAAAAATCTAGTGTAGTTAAGCTGAAGTACCTGGAAGTGCAGGGCTGAGTATGCAGATGCCCAGTGACTCAAGGACGGCCGTGGTAAGCTCGTCCTCCTACTGCAGTCTGAGATGTGGGACCTATGGGCTGAAGTGATGGCATTGGGGAGGGTGAAAAATACCTCCTGAAGGGGCTACAGGAAAGCTGGGGAGGGACTGTTCACAAAGGCTTATAGTGATAGCATGAGGGGCAATGGCATAAACTGGAGAGGGGCAGATTTAAAGTAGACATTAGGAGGAATTTCTTCAAGATGAAGGTGGTGAGGCCCTGGCCCTGGTTGCCCAGGGAAGCTGTGGCTGCCCCATCCCTGGAGGTGCTCAAGGTCAGGCTGGATGGACCTTGGGCACCTGATCCAGTGGGAGGTGTCCCTGCCCATGGCAGGGGTGGAACTGGATGATCTCTAAGGTCCTTCCAACCCAAACTATTCTATGATTCTATTAAAACCAAGTTGTGTGTGGAAAGGGCAGAGGGAGGAGAGAAGGTCTGTTTATCTTCCAAGCTTTTGTTGTGTCTTATTCTAGTTCAGTACTTTTAATACCCTGGTTTAAAATTTCCATAGCTTTGGATTTATGAATCAGGTTATGCTTTGATAAAATAATGAGTTCTATGTACTTACAGGTTTTATTGAAAAATGAGCAAATAAATATAAAATGAAACAGGCATATTGCTAAACTAACCCAGTACAATTTCACTGAACTACCAGAATGGAATAATACAGCAATCACAGGCTGCTATTAAAACTGAATCCATAAAGCAGTGAATTCAAATTAACAATTCACCAAATTAAACCAGCAGGTAATCAAATTCAATGATAGGGTTGATGCTAAGAGGAATTGCTCTGTGTTGGTCTCATTGGAAAAAGCCTATGGAGAAGCCAAATCCTTGCAGTTGATGATATAAAGCAGTGATCTGGCCAGTGCAATCATTCAGCTGGTGAAGGGCAGAAGCACATGGGAAGTAGGTGCAGATGAATGCAGAAAATTGATTTGCATGTATATTGCACAAAATTATCAGTATCTGCAGCAAATGCATGGCCTCTTGGGATCCTGTTTTCTTCACCCAGTCCTGCTCTTTTACTTTCAGTGCCACCAAATCTTCCAGCGGGCTTGCTCTGGAGGCAGTGATTGAGTTACAGGCAACCTGGGTTCTCTTTAGACCTCTTGGTGATCGAGAAAGGTAGAATTTTACAGCCTCATGTTCACTTTTAGGGTACCCCGTAAACATATGAGCTTCAGTCTCTGCTACAGACCCATCCATAGCAGGAAGGGGGATGTATACGGAGGAGGGAGGAGAACCAGAGACCATCATGCTCTGTGGTATCTTGAAGTAGTCACGGTAGCGCTTGGAGAAATTTAGGGAGAAATCAGGTGGCTGTTTCTCATTGCTTCTGCTTCTAGATGGATGTCTGTTCAAAGCAGTATCCTACATTGCTGGTGTGATCGTTTCATGGAACAGTGAAAGCAGTAATGAATGACCTTTTTACTTCACAAAACCTGCTCGGCTAGCAGTAAGCATATGTTCTTTCAGAAATGCTCCAATCACAGCATGAGGGCAGAGTGGGGGAGGCCAGCAAGGAAGCTTGATGTCAGCCTTCTAGCTGAGGTAATGGACATAAAAATCTCCGTATGCTGAGAAGTCATTTTAAGAAAAAGTATTAACCTAATTAGCCCATTTGTCTCTTCTCTCATCAAGCATCTTTCCAACAACACTTATTTCCTGCCTTAAATTAGGAAACCAATACAGGTAATGTCTAACTTGTGTTTTGGAGTTATTGGAACAAGTAATCTTGGTCTTTAGAATAAATTCACTTCAAATTCTGTCTGCAAATTTGTCCCGTTTATGTCTGTATGGACTAGGTTATTTCAATGGGCTAAACTGGTGTAGCAAAAACTGGATTTGGGAACAAATCTTTTAGCAGGCAGGTCAAAATAATAACCAAAATAATGATGGATTTCGAAATGGGCCCTTTATTGCAAAGTGGGAATCTGTTTACAGGTAATGCAGGAATGGCCCCAGGGAGAATAAGTCACACAGACGTGGCACACAAGCCGCTGCATTTATATAATTAAATGAAAATGGGTGGTTGAACAAGGCTTGATGAGATGTTTGGTTCTAAAAAGGCCAGCAAATATGCTTGGTAGCAATTTCCCATCAGAGTCCCATGGCTTAATTAGACAAGTTTAATTAGTTCGGTTTCATGCAGCATCACTAATATGCAAGAATTGGAAATCCTTGAATCTATCTCAGATATTGGTGACACGTGGTTAAAAATGCAACGTGAAGGCTTCTGCAGGTCCCCCTTAATGCAGAGTTGTAGAAAATGCCTCTTTTCAGCCTTGGGTGTTAGTCAGAATTTGAGTTCTTTAGGGATGTCACTGAAGGAGAGCAAGGGCTACTTTGGATGTAAAGCCACCTCCCGCTTACAAAATGAATCCTTTGGTTGAAATGGGAACTCGGTGTTCCTGGTTTCAAGGATGTGATCTAGTAGAAAATGATTAAAAGAATGCAAAGTATACAGTTATGAGTCAGTAAAATTCAATCCCAGGAAATCTTGATCCTTTAGCTCATCTCTGAGCTCTCTCACAGAAATATTAGCAATTACCTGGCAGAAAATCTTCAAGCCAAAAGAACCAGACTCGCTTGGCGTTGTGTAGTGGCCCTTAGGAGTAGGCACTGCTTGTCCTGGGCATCCATCCAGACGTTTCATCATTATGATGTTTATGAAGAAAAACTCTAATCCATCTATTATAAGCAAAAAAAAAAGATAGCCCTAAAATGTCAAGGTTAAAAAAAAAAGCAGGTTGATAGTAGGGAAAACCAGGAGCTGGTGTATTGATAAAGAGCCAAGAAGAAATTTCTCAGGGACGTTAAGTGCTAACTTGATCTAAGGAAGGGACACTGCCTAGGAAGAAATCTTAGCCAGGGCTGCAAGACGTGCTCGTCTGCTCAACCAGTGGCGAGAGGCATCAACACTGCTGGACTGCTCCGTGTACGAGTGCAGATGTGCAGTACTGTCTGCCAGAAGATGGCACTCGAAGTATGGCCTGCTTCATGTTCTGGAGTCCTATCTGCTTGCTACTAAGCTACTGGGTAATAGTTTATGCACATGCAGACCCAGAGCTAATGGAGTTTTGTATAACCAATACAGCCTAAGATTTCGTAAGCAGCTACATCCTTATGCCTAAAATGGGTCTGTGATCCAGGAAAATAGAGAGGGAGGGGGTCTGCAGACAAGAAGTCGCTGCCAAAACATTTATCTTGGTGACTTGCAAGCTCTGTTGAGAGGTTCCAGGTTTTGCACAATTCTGGATCTCTGGTAGAGGGATCTGCCCTTGGATAGCACAGCTCCACTGCAGTGCCTTTCCTCTCTCTGCAAAGACAGATATAGTTATGTTAATCTTTGTGTTGTACCTCGAATATAGTGGGCGTAGTAGCTTCAGGACCTCCTGGAATAATTGAGTGCGTGGGGGCAAACATGGAGTGTTTTTTCTGAATGAATAACAGTTTAAAAATGAAAAGTGTAATTATGACAGGTGTGTCTCATACCTTAGGTGGAGCTGCTGCTCTCGGCATCATTGCCAACTTCATGTCTTGTCAGCAGAAAGTTTACTTTTAAGGAGGGGGAAAACCTGTAGAACTGTTTTGTCTGCTTTCTGTGCCACTGTTTGATGTAAAGAGCATCAAACAAGCTTATGTTTGTTGCTAATGTTCTCTGCAGAATGCAAATAGTTTTATGAAAGCAGCAATTCTTAAGCCAAGGGCTCTGTGTGTCCGTATCTGATTCAAAACATGAGTCACAAACAAGGAGAAAAATAAGGCTGGGACGCAGTAGCAGGTGAGATACCTGGTGAGTTTCTGGTGGCCACGAATGTCGTGCTGCCCCAGGATTACCATGCTGATGCTCCTCATGCTTATGTTGTAGCACAGGCTATTCTACATGAGACCCCATTGTAAATTGTGCCTCTCTAACCATATCTCTATCCACAGATAAAGCTATAACAAAGCAAATTAATGCTGAGGACGTGCTACTCCTCACCTTTTTCCTTTCTGTCTTGTGGCAATGCTCAAGTCCCAGAAGCACACCCCTCTTGCCCTACTCTGGATGTGCTCCCACCTAGGAGAGCGACCGAAGATAACTACAGCACAAGAGGAGGCTGTGGGGTATCTCTTCCCTCTTATATCCACCCCAAGTGTCTGAATAAGTAGTGCACAGCTGTGTTGCAACTTGTTGCACTGTGAGAATTCCCAACAGAGATAAAGACAGCTCGGTACCATCCTGCTAGGGCAGGGCTGAAGCTATGCAGTTAAAGGAAAACCTTACACAGTGCGTGGGAAATAAGTATTGGATCTTGTGCATAGATTTCCATACAAAGCATCGTGATGCTATGTTTTAGGCATGCAATGAAACGGACCCTGAGGTGGTGACTGGGGCATAACAGTATCAGTGGGTGCTTTTCCATGACAATAGAAATCAGAATGTGAAGGGGACACCCCCACTTAGCAGTGAAGCATCAATTCCCCTCCTTGATCAATACCTGTGAGCAATCTAGGAGCTGTGGTATGGTACCAACTTTCATACCAAATGTTTTCCTAACGAAGTCTCCAGGAGTAACTGATCCTTTCAACTACCATCTTGCAGAGAAAGCAGTAAGAAATTCTAATGTAGATGCCTCTTCCCACCTCAGCAACCTCCCTGCACAATGTGTTGTTATTCCTTTCCTTTCTTACATTATGACCCAATCATGCAGACCTTCCTTAAGCTAAAAGCATATAAAGTTTGTGAGCAATGGAAGAGTATTGCTATTGCTTTGCAAGTACAATAAAATCTTTCTAACTTCCCTTCAGCATCAAATGGGGTTGTGGTTAAGGGGAATAAGTTCATCTTTTCCTATCAGGGTGATAAAGGAACTGTGAAATCCATCCAGAGCTCATCTTTGGCCATGTAGGAGAGCATAGCTGTGCAGTATTTACAGTCCAGAAATTGCCAGGTCTGCCTTTCTCTCCCCCATCATTTACAAGCAGATTCTTTCTTTGAGCTTAACCCCAAATATTAATGATGCTCTTCCTTTTTCCTTTTTTGTTTTCCTTCTCTCCTTCTTTCAGCACAGAATCCCATTGCTACGGTGCTGACATGATTTAATTTTCCTACTGGAAGCCATTCTTCTGGGGCTGAATATAAGAAAACAAATTGACAACTGATGACCTCAGATTTAGTATTGCTAATGCTGATTCCACAGATTTCCTTTTATCACACTCTAGAGCTAAATGAAATCACAAAAGGGTAGTGAGCAGCCTTGGTTCATTCTGATTTCCATGTGCTGCTCTTGATTAGGGACTGAAGACAGGTCAAGTGACTCATTTAAATGAGTAGCTGGTGAGGCTGGGACACGTGAAGGACAAAGGAGGTCGGCTTAAGCCAGAAAAGGCAGTAAGTTTGCAATTATGATTCTGGAAATGCTCTCCAGATCCAGGGCCACCCACTAAAGAATCCCAAGAGGGGTAGTGCATCCAAGCAATCGCTTCAGCCTATTGCAAAGTTAGTGTGGATCTGCAAACTTCAATGTATGTGTATATATATATATTTTTTAATCTCTGCTTCATTTAGCTAAATAGTTCCAGAATCCAGATTTCTGTCTTGGATTATATAAAGCATAGGGTGGTGATGTATGCCAGTGGATGGGGAACAGCCTTGGACAAGGATTTGCTTCTAGTGCTCCTACAGTTTTCTTCTTAGGGCGTATAATTATCCTTTCTGTTATCCCTGTAAACAGCTTAAATGCATACACATAAACACATGCCTCAACACAAATCCATCCTTTGCCTTCTCTGGAGTGCTAAGAAGCAGCACTGAAGAGCCCCAAGCTTGTGAGAGAGCCCAGTTGCTAACTGGAGGATCCTGATATGACTGAGTCCCCCAGAATCCCTGGCTGCTCTCCAAGCCACAGCATCAGGATGGCAGCTGAAATGTAGGTCTCGTTTTCTCTTGATTCATGAAGGAGTCTGCCTCTGATTGTACACCTCGGGGTTCCCTTTGTGATTATGCACTTCCCACAACTTGTTAAGCTCCTAGTGGATTGCACAGTCCTGAAGCTGCAATGCGTCACCTTATTGGAGTGGCTTGTGTTGGCTCCACTTGCTGTGGTTTTGGGTGGATCAGGGGTATTTCTGCTGCCGTTGGTGAAGATTTGAGAGTATTGAGTGAGCTGGTGAGTGTGCTGGCCAAACCCCTTTCCATCATCTTCCAACAGCCCTGGCTGACTGGGGAAGTTCCACTGGACTGGAGGCTGATGTCGTGCCCATCTACATGAAGGGTCGCAGGGAGGATCCAGGGAACTACAGGCCTGTCAGTCTGACCTCAGTGCCAGGAAAAGTCATGGAGCAGGTGATCTTGAGTGCGATCATGAAGCACTTGCAAGAGAAGCGGGGGATCAGGCCCAGTCAACACAGGTTCATGAAAAGCAGGTCTTGCCAAACTAATCTGATTGCCTTCTATGACAAAGTGACTCGACTACTGGATGAGGGAAAGGGTGTGGATGTGTCTTCTTATACTTCAGTAAAGCCTTTGACACAGTTTCTCACAGCCAATGGCATCTTGGCTTGTATCAGAAACGGTGTAACCAACAGTTCCAGGGAGGTTATTCTCTCCCTGTACTCAGCACTGGTAAGACCACTCCTCCTGTGTTCAGCCCCTCACCACAAGAAGGATGTTGAGGCTCTGGAGCGAGTCCAGAGAAGAGCAACGAAGCTGGTGAAGGAGCTGGAGAACAAGAGGAGCAGCTGAGAGAGCTGGGGGTGTTTAGCCTGGAGAAGAGGAGGCTGAGGGGAGACCTCATTGCTCTCTATAACTACCTGAAAGGAGGTTGTGAAGAGGAGGGAGCTGGGCTCTTCTCCCAAGTGACAGGGGACAGGACCAGAGGGAACGGCCTCAAGCTCTACCAAGGGAGGTTCAGACTGGTCATCAGAAAGAAATTTTTTCACAGAAAGGGTCATGAGGTACTGGCAAATGCTGCCCAGGGAGGTGGTTGACTAACCATCCCTGGAGGTGTTTTGAAGATGGATTGACAAGGTGCTCAAGGACATGGCTTAGGGGCAGATGGAAATGGTTGGACTCCATGATCCAGTGGGTCTTTTCTAACCTGGTGATTCTATGATTCTACAATTCTAGGGAGCTTTTCTGTGGTCCTTGCAGAGAAGAAGCTGTCCTCAAGCTCCATGAATGTAACACTGATACATATTATAACTGGATGCTCAGATTTGAGCAGACTGAAATTCAACTTACAAACTGAAGTAATGGTAAAAACACACCCCTGGTTACCTAGGGTTTGTCAGCTCTAGGCTAGAGAAGAGTGTTTCTACCAGTTTTCTGCCTGGTAGAAGGGCAAAAGTAATTGAAGGTAGAGAGCTCCACTATGTCATTACAGCTGAAGCTTTGATTGCCACTGATGACCCATGACTTCCCTGCAGGTTCACAAGACATTTAGTCCTTCTTAAACATCCATTTAGTCTAACAGATGGACTTATTTGCTTAAAGGGGATGTGCCTGTATATTCATTGTATAATCATTGTGTGCAATGATCTTCCCACAGATAATCCGAGTATCTGGGTGGGCTTTTTCCATCTAGCGGCATTCCAACCTTCATGGTCCATACAAAACAAACCTTGGAAAAAAGTAAAGTAAGTTACTATGTTACAAAGAAAGATATGGGAAGGATCTGAAAAAGAGGCAAATTATAACTAAGGGGGGAAAAAACCCACCCAATGCAAAAGAAATACCACGACCTTTTCAGAAAGACTCAATTGTGATCAGTCTTCTGAAGTTTGATTCCTGCTTCTGATACTCCTCAATGGTGTTTCCTGTTCTTGACTCCACGTATGAACATCACCTGATCTTTGCCCCAACTGGTAAGGTATCCTTTCTCCTTTTTCCTGATTCTGTTCTGAATAATTTTGGATTTTCATTTTCTTTCTTGCTTTAAAATTTCTGGGATTTGATTTCTGTATATAGATGTTGGCCAAAAAATTTCTATCCTAAATGTAGTTTGGGTAGAATTCCCCCTGGTGCCAGCGCTGTCTGCAGTCTCTCTGACACATCGCTCATGAAATCTGCCTTTGACTTCCAGCCTCAGTGACAGTTCTTGTGATGTTCGATCACTTTTTGAAGCTCATTATGACACCGTATTCCCATACTCCAAGCTTTGTTTGATCTCATCCATGGCATCGCTTGGGGTGTTTCAAAGGGCCTCACTGAAGACGGAATTATTCAGCCAGTGCCTGTAGATAATGGAAAGTTAAGGCTGAGACCTGAGCAGAGGTGTGTGTTAAGCACATTGGCGTGTGCACAGAGCAAGAGCTTTTAGTTCCAGGAGTGAACCATGTGTCAGGTAGGAAAGGAGGTAATGACTTGGAGTCATCCAGGGGCCTGTGTAGCATTAAAAAAAAATACATTCTTTTTAGAAATCTATTTAAATTCCATAATTTTCCCAGGAATTATTCAGAAATCATGCTCTGTCCTTATTGTTGTGTACAAAGTATTAATAGAATATGATTTCAATCACTCTTGCAAGCAGAAGAGACCTAAATTACCCAGGACTTCCATATTTTACTTGGAAGCATGAAAAACCTTTCCTTCCAACTTGAGGATTGTAACAAGTACAAAACTGGCTTGTGCATTAATGTGGTATTTTGGTAAACCTGGAGAGTTTCCCTAAGTTTTGCATGTGACTTTTATGGATATATGTTATCACTTATTTAGCTGGGCAATGATTTTTATCCTCATGTAGCATAAACACCAATGTTTACTGTCAGCTTTATTGCTCAGGCTGTCAAAAGGAAGCCTGAACCTGAACACGTAGCGGCTTAGTAAGATTCCCTCTTTCCTCACTCATAAAAGCACAAAACTCAGCAAAATTTAGCAGCAGAACACTGGAGGTGTAGAGGGAAAGGCTGATTTTGGAAAATTATTCTGCTGCATTTATTAATTAAGACAGAAAGGGAAGAATCAAATACTTAGCCCCTTAGGCCTCCAAGGTAAATCTGCTCCCGAAACATTTGTTTACAGTTTGTTGCCACAACTCTGTGTATGTGTGTGTGTGTGTGTGTATACACAAATATTATACTGGAGTTTGTTTCATTTTCTGTTATAAATTGTTGCAAAGGGAAAATGGAAAATGTACTCAGTTAAAGGAGAAGCAACTTTAGGGATAGAATATGGGGTGTGTTGTTGATCATTTAGGTATTTGCTTAATTATCGTGCAAGTGCTTTCTGAAAAGAATCATATAGCAATTGACTATCATAAACTAGATTAATTTCTGTACTGGAAGTTCCATACTGTCTGTCTTAAATCACCTGTGGTGCATTAGGTATCAGAAGTAAAGTGACGGTTCGTCTAAAGGCATAATTCTCCTCAATTAAGTTCCCTTACTAAAAGCCTTCTTGAATCTGGTTTGGCTTGCATTTCAAATCTTCGTGAGTGAAAAATGCCTGCCTTGAGCAAAAACTTAGAATACAACAAAAGCTGGTTTGGAAAGTTCCCTTTTTTGTAAAACTGGGGGTTTTGCAACTCTTCAATGTTTAGCAAGTAGCTGGAATGACAGAGTAAATTTCTGGAGAGATTTCATGCAGCAAGTGAATATTTTAGGGTTGGTTCTGGTTTTATTGCTTTGTTATTTTCAGTCTTTAGTGTCTTTGGTCCCAACAGCGGGTGCACTTTTAGAGTCTTTGGGCAGCTGTGTCCCGTGCTGTTCTATCCTAGTGTGGCTGCTGCACCCAGGAGCCACCTCCTTTGGAAGGATGCTGGTGGACGGCGACTGGACTCATGGGAGGAAAGCTTTTCCAAGAAAGGCTGTTGTAGAAGTAGGAAAGCTTGAGGGGAAGCAGGCAGCTCCCCTGTTGCTTCTAATAAAGCAAAGCACAGGGGAGTAGAAAGGGGTTTTGATCATATTTTCCTCCTCTGCAGGAGTTAAAGGTCGATAAGAAGCTAGCAGATGTTAGTAGAAGTTACTTTCCAGTGGCTTCAGGAAGAATCTTGACCTCCCTGTGGTACCTTAATCCCTAGGACTGACCTTCTCAGAGGAAGAAGAACACCATGGGGGCCAGGCAGGGGCACGGGTCTGCCAACTCTGACCCTACTTCAGTTTGGTCGCGTATTTTATGCCAAAGCACATTTATAGGGCACAGCCAAAGATGCAAAAGCATTATAATTATGGCAAGCAGAACACATCCTCTGTTTAAGAGGCTGCCGCTTTCCCTGGCATGAGCTGCCATGCTCTTGAGCTGAAAATGGAGCAGCCGAAGCTCTGAACTGTGGAGGTGATAAGGGAGAACGTTAAACACTGACTATCTGTCCAGGTCTGTGCCTGCCCGCTGCCCTCTAAACGCAGGCTGTGCCAGTCCATGTGGAATTACTGGTGCGAATAAGACAGAGCCACATTGGATGACTTTGAACCAGCCCCGCCAAGGTCAGGAGAGTTTTGATCCGGCTGATGTGACCTGCTACTAATTCCCACCTGCTGTTCTCCAGCCACATTCATACTTGGCTCCCATTGGCAGTGGTGAGAGCTCTGCCAAAGCAAAGGGACAGCAGATGTGATGTCTGAGACCAGCCTTTGCTTTTACTGTGGGTTTTTCTGTCTGCACGGTCGTAGCTTTGGGTCATGCTCAGCCTAGTCAGAGTTTCCATTTCTGCGAGGCAGTAACACTTGTATTAGGTGCTTTCGAACACTGAAGTTCTTTACATAGTATAAAAAGCTGGCTGACTGCCCCCTTTAAAATGAAGGGAAGGTGAGACTAAGGGATAAAATTACTTTCCTCGGCAGCAGACAGTTCAGAGCTGCTCCAGGCTGGTGGTGTCTGCCCAGCCCCTGTGCTGTCTCCACATATTGCTCTCTATATCTACCTGAAAGGAGGTTGTGGAGAGGAGGTAGCTGGGCTCTTCTCCCAAGTGACAGGGGACAGGACAAGAGGGAATGGCCTCAAGATCCACCAAGGGGAGGTCTAGGCTGGACATTAGGAAAAATTTTTTCACAGAAAGTGTCATTGGGCACTGGCAGAGGCTGCCCAGGGAGGGGGTTGATTCACCTTCTCTGGAGGTGGGTGGATGAGGTGCTGAGGGACATGGTTTAGTGTTTGATAGGAATAGTTGGACTCGATGAACCGGTGAGTCTGTTCCAACCTGGTTATTCTCTGATTCTATGATTCTAATCACCAGGTTGGAAAGGACCCACCGGATCATCGAGTCCAACCATTCCTATCAAATACTAAACATGCCTTCACCAATGGTGCCTCTCGCTGCGAAAACGTATTTGATTTCCTATAGCTGACCTAGAGCAAAATGGCTTTACAGAAGGTGCAGGCAGTACCTCCCAGATGTTTTTTCACTGTGAAATACTCCCAGGCCTAGCTGCCAAATAGCTCCACCTAATCAGAAGGCCTCTCCCTTCTCCTCCCCACCTGAGAGTGTCTTCAGAAACATTACTGCCACAATAATTCTGCTTTCTGTCACTGAGGCTTCACTGCACCATAAACATGACACCTTCTGTTGTACGGGTGTGCTGCTCTGACACAGATACTTACTCAGCCCCGCAGGGCCAGCCTTGTCTCCCAGCTTCAAAGCATCGTCTTCTGTCTCCTTCATACATCATCACTAGCAATGCACAGATATTAATAAAATTCAGATGGAGAGAATGATTATTGTTGGTTATGTCAAGTAAATTTAAATGGTTTTTCCTCTTTGGTAAATCACACCCGGCAGTCTTATTTCATAAGTTACACTGACTCCCCGGGACTGGAAGGTTGTGACTAACAGCTGTTGTTTTTACAAAGCGACTTGCCTTGGCTGGAGGAAAACAAAGGCAGATAAATGAAATGTGATTTGTGGTGTCTCTTAGTGTAGGCTTGTCGAATGGGGCCACCTAAATCCCAGTGATAAACGTGGGCCCTATGCTGGTTTGTGACCAGCAGAAGCTTTTTTTTTACTGTCAAGTGCAGCTCCTACATTGGAGAAAGCACCTGCCTCTCGTCCGAGAGCACCCTGTATTCTCCATGTGAGCAGCATCAGATACATGTATTGAATTAAATCCCAAGGCTTAGATTTTGTAGGCAGCTTTGTCTTGTAGGAGATAGGGAGCAGATTGCAAGTGGCTTATAGAAGGCTACCTGGTAGCAAGAGAGGCAAAGCCTTGTATGGTCTTATCTAGAGCCCTCGGAAGGAGAGGAGAGGAGAGCTACTGCTCTGGGCTCCCTGAGACCATGGAGAGGCTCAGCCTCCCCAGCCATGGCAACTCCACAGTTTTCTCAATCAGGTGGGATGTTTGCATTTTAATTCAAGTCTAGGTTATGTCTTTAAAACAATGCCTAGTGGGCATCTAGGACCACCAAACATAAGAAAACCTTATTCATTCAAATACACCACTTGGCCCAGTGTCGTACTCAATTCTCAGGAGGGTTTTCTTCCATTTTTCTTCAAGTATTTAACAAAAGAAAATGCAGGTTACAACAAAACCTGGAATGAAGGCTTCCAGGCACTCCTATTAAACAATCGTTACACCTGTTTTCTGGGTGTTGAAGCACCGTTTACTCCTAGCAGATTCCTGCCATTCCTAATTACCCCTTGCAGCCTTTCTTTGCCTAGCCAGTATCTTTTTTCCCTCTCCACGACTGCTACAATGCACGATAATCTTCACTGAGATCTGATGCTGGCAAGCTCAGAATATCTCTTGCTCCCTGTTGAACTCAAGGGAGCTTTTGTGGCCGGCTCCCATCTCGCTTTCCGGGGAAAGCTGCTGGCATTGGGAACCATGGACCTTGGTGCTCATCTCGCTGCCACCACTTCAGGCTCCCTTGAGGTCTGAAGATGCTGGTGATCCATGCTTGTTGCTCAAGGCTTCTCTCTTTCATGCTTATTTGCCTCAAACAGCTCTAAAAGCACCTTTTGCTCTGCCCCCATCATTTCATTAGGAAGTAACAAGCCATCCAGGCACTTGAGCTGGAGACTTTGATGCTCAAATTGTTTCAATGGTAAACTTGTTCCTGCACAAGAGGCTTGTTGCCATCAGAGCTTCTTGTAAACAGTCTTAGTAATTACAGCTCTCTACAGCTGACTGAATTTTCTGCTTGACATGCTGATGGCCTTCAAAATTAGGAAAGAAAACAACTGCTAGAGAGCTATAAAGCTGCTTTCTAAGGCTCCAGTGGTCCCACAGCTTGTTGGTAAGGTTATGTTAACAATTCGAGTTTGGTTTTAACCCACTGAACGGAATAGTTAGGTCACTGGCCAAAGGGGTTTTGTCTGGGGTGGATCAAAAATAACTTCATCCTCCCCTGATGCATCCTGCTAAAACAAGTCCACTATTCATTGCTTGGTTTGCCTTTTCTGATGTGAAATGAACTATTAAACTCCATCGTATTTAAACTGAGACAAAGCATAGCTGTTTTTTGTTTAAAATAATTTTTTATCCCTCAGGCCCTATAGATTTTATTTGATGTTATCTATTAGATGGGGGCTTTTCAGAAGAGAGTCTCAAACTGCCAGAAGTTGCTTTGCAGAATGCGACCAGGCAGATTTCTACCTTGAGCAAGACCCTTCTCCCTTTCATTCCCAAGTGAAGCTGGACTTGCTCTTTGTTAGAAAAGACAAAAAAATCCCCACCCTCTCCCAAATCTCCCCTTAAAATGAAGTTGGACTATCTTAAGCTTTGCCACATGTAACCTAGGGTTGATTTGATTGTGCATAGACTGCAGTGGGTTTAGATGATGCAGAGTCATTGCTGCTCTCTTGAAGCACTCAGACTCCAGTGGGTGACACTGATAACCTTGGAGAGGGATTACATTAAAGCGTGTTGCTTTCCTACTGAATACTGTTTTGATGAAAACGTCCCCCAAAGCAGACAATAGTTATGCTAAAATATTCAGGCTTGTAAAATGGAAGAGGAGGCAGCAAACTCATAAATCTTGTGACTTGGGTGATGGGGAAAGGCACACACCTCAGGACTGCTCCTGATTAACAGCTCAAACCTGAAATACCCACTCAGAATGTTACTGTGGCTGCCTTTTTATTCCAGCACCAGCTCTGAGCAGCAGCAGTGCAGTCAGCCAAGTGGAAGACTTAACTGAGCTTTCAATTCTGAGCTGTTCCGCAAGAGGAGGGGAAACTCTCAGCAAGGTGACAGCAGAGCAGGATCTCATAGTGCTGCTGCACATCTCCGTGATTAATAGTGCACTGCAATTTCAAGACCTGTCAAGCAAGCACCTCTTGCTCCACTAAAAATCAGTGTTTAAATAGGGCTTCTTGCTGTCAGTGTTCCTGAGCTTATTTGGTATTCAAGGATGCAAAGAAGAACATAAATAATTTGATATTCATACTGACAACTCTAGGCGCTGCCATAGCCCCAATTTCAACAATGTAATGGACAGTATGTTATCTCATAATGTGTTTTGAGATCAGAGCTGATTTAAAGGTTATTCATCCTGGGAGAAATTATGCTGTAATTGAATTTATCTTGCATTTATCTATTCAAGGAAACGTAGCTACAGTTTAAGGGAGAAAAATACATCAAGGAGCTAAATTTTTATTATCAGTTTGGATAAAAGATACAAATTATTCCAACAACCTTCCTCCACTGAGATGTATTATTTGCTACGTAATCGAAGTCCATTCTGAAAAATAGAGATTTTCAGCAGATAAAGGTGGCTGAAGAAGATAGTGGGGCAAAGTGGCACAGAGCATAGAAGTTGTCAGATTCATGTAAAATGAATTAGAAAATAGCTGTCTAGGGTTCGAGGTGGAAAAGAAATGTTCAGCTGTGAAACATGGAAACGCAGCTATAGCATCCCCAGCTTGTGAAAGGTGACCTAATGGACTTGGTAGGGACAGAGCATAAATATCCCTGTTAGGGGGGGAAGTAACTCCCCAGGCCAGGGCTGGAAGAAGACCTTATTCAGGTTAACAGATGGGGAAAGAGCACGTGAGAAGGCTCTGACTTCTGAGAATCACGTCCCAGGGCTACTGGTCACCAGCCTGTGCTCCCTCCAGGGCATGCAGAGTCTCCCAAGTGTGGTGGCCTGGAAACGGAGCAAGAAGTGACGTCTGAGTCCATTGCCCATCCTTGGCAAGTACCGCAGCACGCGGCAGCAGTCGGGTGAAGCTCTTCCTCTCGGGCATCTCCGAGTACTTGACCAAAGTCAGTGCTATGAGTGGGGTGAGAGGGGCGAGGTGGCGGGGCCAGGGACACGCAGCAAACCTGGGGCAAAGCCGAAGCTGGAAGGTAGGAACAGGCAGCACGTGCAGTGCCAGGCTGCGTGTCGCTTCAGTAGCTTTGATAGTAGCCAGATTTTAGATTTGCAGAGAGGTGCTGGTGGCAGCTCTTGCCAGAAGCTCCCCAAGTCCTGACTGTGCTCTTCTCCCCCATTGGTCAGACCTGGGCTTGGATCACAGGGTTTTTGCTTGTGAGCTCTGGCAAGTGGCTCGGGGAAAACACTGTGCCCTCCTGCTTATAATAGAATCACAGAATCACCAGGTGGGAAAAGACCCACCGGATCATCGAGTCCAACCATTCCTATCAAACACTAAACCATGCCCCTCAGCACCTCATCCACCCGTCTCTTAAACGCCTCCATTGAAGGTGAATCAACCCCCTCCCTGGGCAGCCTCTGCCAGTGTCCAATGACCCTTTCTGTGAAATATTTTTTCCTAATGTTCAGCCTAAACCTTCCCTGGTGGAGCTTGAGGCCATTCCCTCTCGTCCTGTCCCCTGTCACTTGGGAGAAGAGCCCAGCTCCCTCCTCTCCACAACCTCCTTTCAGGTATGGCTCTGTCCTGGCAGTTCCTTGAAGGGGCTGTTTTAGTGCATCTTGTTTTGAGGCTTCACATATGAGAATTTTGGGGCATATACAGGCAAAGTTGAAAAGTACTGCAGAAGACATCGTTCCCATGACCACATTATCTCAACAAGCTATATTTAAAGGGAAGGTTGCCCTTACCCGATCAAAACACTTCTGAACGTGGGTCTCTCTATCTTGGTTTCCTTTCCCAAATACTGCAATGTTGATAAAGGAAAAACAATTAATTTACCTCTGAGATAACAAATTTTATGCTAGATTTCAGCCAGACGGTACAGAAAACAGCTGAGAGATTATAGACCCCAAACCAGGCTTTAAATAGAAATTATAAGTTGCTATAAAGCTGCCACTAGCACTGTTCTAACAATGGGAAAGTTATTTCCCTAATTCATTTCCCAGTTCCTTATTATTTATCTCCCTGTTCTTCATTATCCATGTCATTCCACCTCTCCCACTGCTTGTCAGATCAGAGGGGACGACTGTAGCCTTAGAGAGACTCAGGAGCAGCAGAATTTCATGCTTTGCTTTAAAATTTTCTTCAAAACTCATATTTTACTGAATAAAAATATTCTGAAAGATGCAGCAGCCTAGGACACAGTGCATCAGGTTTGCTCTGGTAGCAGGGAAGAAGTCGCTTGGGTGGTGTTGGTGGCACTAGCCCTGCTCATTGCGTGTGTTACTTGTTTCTGGAAACCTGTAGCCTTTTGGGTTTGCTCTGGCGTCTGAAGTTCTCCCAGCCGGGCTGTGAGTTGCTGGACACGCAGGGGACTGCAGAGGCCATCTGGTTTTGGCATTCCCTCTTCTCCTCTTCTCTCGTGGTCCTTCTAATCCAGACTCTCCCTAGAACCGCACACAGGCTGTACAAACAACACTCTGCCCTCCTGGGGGTCTCTTCTGTTCTGCCTCCATCTTGCTGCTCCTGCCAGGGAGCAGCTACTCTCGTCTAGCTCGCTGTCTCCTGCCCCAGCACAGACGGCTCAACCCCTCTGAGATGCCAAACAACAATGCTGTGCGGTTCCTTATTTGCTTCCACCCTTTCCCTCATCCTACTGAGGATTGCTGATCAGCCAGCCCGTGCTTCATGTCTTCAAACCCCACTCTAAACCTGACTGTGGGACAATAACGCTCTTCTCAAAGTGGGTTTTTTTGGTATTTTGGGGGTTTTTTTTAAAGAAAGCAGTACTCTAGCAAAATATTTATTCTCTCGGAGAGCTTCCACAGCCTGAAGTGGTTGCACAAGTACCGAATGTTATTTTAGTGGCACTTGAGCACAGTCAATATTTGGACAGTACTGAGGAAAAACCAGCAGCCTGAGTGATGCTCACACACAGAGTGGGCAGAGCAACCCGCTGTTTGTCCTCTGCATTCAGGGATGCTCCCTGGTGAGGCTTTTACCTTTGTTAAGACAGTTTGATTGAAAATGAAGTCTTCTGAAAAATCCCAGCTCTGGGAGGTTTTTCAGCTCCTCAAAGATAATTAAAAAAATCAAATAGATAGCAGAGCAGCCAGCAGGCCTGTCAGTAACCTGCCTGTCCTTCGGCATTTGTGGGGCTGAGCCCCAGGAGATGCTTTCAGAGTGAGCGAGTCCCCAGGCATGGTCTGGATATCATAGAATCGCCGGGTTCAAAAAGACCTTCTTTCAGGTAGTTGTAGAGAGCAATGAGGTCTCCCCTCAGCCTTCTCCAGGCTAAACACCCCCAGCTCTCTCAGCCGCTCCTCATCAGGCCTGTTCTCCAGCCCCTTCCCCAGCTTCGTTGCTCTTCTCTGGACTCGCTCCAGAGCCTCAACATCCTTCTTGTGGTGAGGGGCCCAGAACTGAACACAGTACTCGAGGTGCGGTCTCACCAGTGCCGAGTACAGAGGGAGAATAACCTCCCTGGACCTGCTGGTCACGCCGTTTCTGATACAAGCCAAGATGCCATTGGCCTTTTTGGCCACCTGGGCCACTGCTGGCTCATGTTCAGTCGCTGTCAACCAACACCCCCAGGTCCTTCTCCTCCAGGCAGCTTTCCAGCCAGACTTCTCCTAGTCTGTAGCACTGCAATTGCCCATTGAATTGCCCATCTTCCTCCAAGGTTTCTAGGTGATCCAGGTGAATTATTTACCCCCTTGGTGGATGTCTCACATGGGATGTAGATATTGCATCTACTGCCTGACATGCCTGTCTGGGTGAAAACTGGCTGCTCAGGTTCTGTGTTTGTAAAAGGTGAAGCACAATGTGACCCTTTATTTCCAGTCTTAGTCTTGAAGATGGTAGTGGGGGCTGTGGGGGGTGGGGGAAAGCTGAGTCTTGCTAAACTGCCCTACCAATCCCTGTTACCTGCTTAGAGGTGATGATACTCTGCTAACAGGTGGTTTCCTCGATAGTTTAGGTTTCCCCATGCGCATATCCTCACCTCTGCTCGGAAGCATCACTGCTCTCAGTGCAGAGAAAACAGTGACAGGTGGTAGGATGAAATCCAGAGACGATCTGTTAGCAGGAGCGTGGGCGGCTTCTTAAATTAATTTCTTCCCAAAAGAGAGCAGTTTGGGCCTCTTCTTCAGAAGGTCTTGACAGGAATGTGCCCATCAAGGTTTATTGGAGGGAACAAAATGCAAAACTCTGCACCCAGATTTCCAGAAACATCCCTGCTCAGACTGCTTTTCCTTGTTTTCCTTGTGATACAATCTGAGATTGAAGCATCGTGGCTATGAGTGATGCCAGTGGACTATGTGTGAATGAAGACTGGGCTTCGTTTTAACTGGGGGAAAACCACGTATCTATCTCTTTACTTGTGTGCATTGGATCAGTTAAAAATGCCAGGACTCTGGGAGTTAATGAATTGGCTGAACAGTCCTTGTGCCACCAGTGGAGCTCAGTAGTCCCCAAACCTTTATTTTTTGCAAACAACCTTTCCAATATTACTCAATGAAATTGCTTTCCAATTTCATGCATTATTGCCTCTAGATGGCCATGAACTCTGAAAGCACACCCTAAACCCAGCTGACTTTAAATATTTAAACACATGCATTTTCATGTCTTAGTTCCATGAGGTTTTGCCTTGTCTGTGTCCCTGCAGGTGACAGCAGCACTCGGCTTTGCTTCACAGTTCTCGCACCTTCGCATGAAGCACAGCGTAACACAGCTGACAAGCAAGAAATAGAGAAGCAAATGCATTGACTGATACTGAGTCAAGCTGGAAAATCAGTTTGATGGAAAACAAAAGGAGAATACCTCTCAGTACAATAAAATTTGCTAGTGGCTAAGCTCTTGTCACCTGAGCTGCCCTGGGGGAAAATGAAGTTTGATTTCCCAGCTAGAAAATTTCACGGTGATGTTAGTGAAGGGTTTAGGTGGAAACAACTGGGGGAAGGGAGAGCATATTTCCTTCAAATACTTCTTAGTATACAGAGAGTGAACTGATAGCAGTGGCTCTTACTCAGTTTTTTCTTGAATTTCATGAAGTCTGGAAAGATTTCTCCTGGGACCAGAAGTTGCCTTTGCTCATTGACTAGTGCAGCCATGCAGAAAGTGGTGGTTTAGCCCTGGGAATGGAATAGCAAATGGAGTAGGTAGGATAGCGTAACTGGTGTGACTATTAAGAGAAAGCTGGATCCCCTTTTTTTCACTGGAAGAAGGCAGGGAGAGAAGGCCTGAACTGCTTGGGAGCTGTTCAGGATGCCCATGAGGAAGCCGCACTTTTCATTGCAGTTGATTAGCCACCTACAGGTGGGATTCTGCTCCACCAAGTGTTTAGATGAGGGGTGTTCATAGCAAGCAGGATTGGCATCCAAAGAAAGTCCTGCCACAAACAGAACAATAAATGTCCTATAGCTGTTTTTTCTAGAGAGCCTGAAGCATCCAAACCACAGGGTTTCCCACAAAAGCCAGCAAGCTCCACCATCACCACCACCAGGAGAGGGGGAATCACCTAACCCAGTTAAGTGCTTGGAGCTGGATCCATGCACACGGAAAAGGCAGTTAAGGTGCCAGGAGGGTGAGCACTGCCTGTGAGCAGGATGGCAGTCAGTGTCTCCCTGATGGCTGGTGTGTCAGAGTGCATCACTGGTAACAGGCTGGGTGTTTGGCTGGGAAGAATGACACAAATGGAGATCATCACCCAGGGTGTACTGGAGTGGCACCAGAAAGGTAGTGTGAATATGTATTTTGCAAGGGGGAAAGTTTACTGAGTGTCAGGAGAAGATAACACCAGGCCAGACTTTGACTTCTATTTGTCCACAGAGGGGAAGCTTTCTCCCCCTTACTAAATCTGGACAGGGACCATTGACACATGGTCTGCATGGAGGAGTCTGGACTGGATCGCCTGGCATAAACAAAATTATTCAGAGCATGTGTGCTTTGGACTTGGCTATTTGATGTGGAAATCCTGAGAAGTCATGTGTGTGGCCACACCACTGCCTTATCGCTATTTCTAATCTACTAAACTGTGCATATTCTAGTACGAGATACGGAGTCTTACATCTTTGCAGCTGGAGGTTCTTGTGGCTGAGACACATCTGATACACAGCTGATGGTGCTTACTGTACATAATGTGTAGAGTGCAATATGCAGCTGTAAGCCGTGGGCTGTAGAGTGCAGACTTCTGTGCTCTAATTTTGGATTAGAAGAGAGTGTAGAAGAGTTTCCTATGGCTAGTGAGGTGCTGTGGTCTGTGACTGGGCTTCAGTTTCCAGTGAGAGTATGAAGAAGCTTGAATTGCTAGAAGAATTTCATGTGTGGCTATGCTAATTATTTATTTGTCTCTTATTTTGCCACACTTGGAAAAGAAACACAATAATTACCTAAGCCTGTGATTACAGTCTACATGAAGAAGTCTTGAATCTGGCAAGATGTTGATTCTATTCTAATTATTAGTTTAATCTCTTAAAACAAAGACTCCCAAGGTGCGTTAACACATCAATGAATTGAAGAGAGCCTCAAAATGCCCCTGCCAGATAAATCAGAAACATTATACTCATGATACAAATGAGGGGAGCTGAGGCACAGGTAATTGCCATGGAATTGGCACTGGCAGAGGCTGCTCAGGGAGGTGGTTGAGTCACCTTCCCTGGAGGTGTTTAAAGGACAGGTGGATGAGGTGCTAAGGGGCATGGTTTAGTGTTTGATAGGAATGGTTGGACTCGATGATCCGGTGGGTGTCTTCCAACCTGGTTATTCTATGATTCTATGACTTGTTATTTGATATTGAAAAAGTAATGTCAGGTACCAAAGGGTACCTTCCCATCCTTCCTGCTCCCCTGGGGTGCAGCGGTGGCTCCTCAGTCAGGCTCTGCCCGGCTTCTGTGTTCCTGTCTTGACACGGAAACCTCTCAACATGTTGTCAAGCGACTTCCAGAATCCACGCTAATAACACAAAGTCAGTAATTTCCGTAGCTGCAGCACTATTTCCATGGCAACAGCAAGAGTAACAATAGAAGGGAGTGAAAAGTTGGGCTGAACAAAGACTGTGTGATATTAAATGAAAAAAAAAAAAGCCTGTCACTGAAACTCCCTGTGCGGCTGCACCTTGGGCTGTGGCTGCTCTGCAACCCTTGGAGGGCACTGAGAGTTTCTGAATTACAGTTGAGGTGAGTGGTGAATTACTCAGTCACTCATCATGGAGAAGTCGCTAAGTGTACGTGATTAGCTTGGAGCTGTTCTTCTGTGGGAATTGGGGGAAGAAGGAGAACATCCAGTTTCTGCTTAGCACAAGCCTTTATGCAAATGCCCCACACTGGTACAGGGGGTGAGGCCCCTTGCTGTTACTCTAACATGTAAGATTCTGCTAAAATGGAAGCGAGACAAAATGCAAATAAAGCAGTTGGTTTCATCAGTCTGAGATGCAGACTCCGGCTTGAGACTCCTCCATCAGCAATACTACAGGTTTGAGGAGATCCCTAACAGACAAGTCAGGAACACGTGAAGCACTGAGCAAGCAGAAATCCTGAACTGAAGCATTTTTTATTTCTCTCTAGGCACACACTTGGCTTACAATAAGATAAGAGAGGGAAGAGGGAAACAATGCCACAGGTTTGGTTTTATGGGCAACGCGGCAATAAAAGGTGAACTTGCAGAGAGGCTGATTTTCTGAGAAGGGCTATAAATAGGAGCTACCTTTTAATTGTGAGCAACTATGATGGAGCCAAAAGAGAGGGGATGGATGGAAGAAAGGGAAATGCTTCTCCTCTGTCCTGAAATCCTTCATCTGTCTGTGCTGCTTAGAATGGGCTGGAAGCGATGGGTGGGATACAGCTGCAGGCACTTCAGGCTGGTCTTCCTGCATGGTACCGAGAGCCTTGAAGCAGCAGTCGGCTTGGTCTGAACTTCAGGTTCAAATTCAGTGGAAAGGTACTGGTGGCAATAAGTTAAACCCCTCTCCCAAAGTGGTGAAGGCCCTTGGCTGTGTGCAGAGCCACCGGCAGGACCACAAACCCATTTTCCTCCCACGCTGGGAGGCTGAGCCTGAAATAAAATTGCTGCTGACAAGAGAACCAGAATTCAAAGGTGGATTTGGCCAATGACAAGATGTTGGCCTGAACAGGTCCTGCTTTATCCCTGTTCATACATGAACAGAATTTAGTTGTTTTTATTTAAGAAAAAGCAGTAGTGGAACTAACAGGCGTTTTCAAATACCATTTGAACCTATTGTCTATTTTAATTTGTGTCCCATGCCAGCAATGATGGCTCAATTGTAACTGTCAGCCTCTCCGTAGATAGTCACTTTATACGTTTACTATAAACAAATCTATTTTAAATCCTGGCAACTAGGGGCAAATATCTCTATAAAACATCTAGAGCTGGGCAGATGCCTCAGCCAGGCTTTTCCTCCCCTCTGTAAATCGCACTTGAGCACAGCTCTGGCTACACTCGTATTGCTTTTGTGTTCTCTTCCCACGGATGCTCTAGTTTTGTTTTTTTTAATAGGCACATACTGGGCTCTTAAGTGGGTGTAAGGAAATGTTAATATGAAGTGAAGCATTTTTTTTCTTTTATGCTTGTCCCTGAGCTCCCAGCCTCCATCAGACCTGGATGAAAAATTACTAAAAATGTTCATCAGCCTTCCTTTTCCTCATGTGCTTTCCCACACAAGGTAAAAAGCATTAGCAAAACTGCTGTAATTTTAACACAGCTTCAGGGAAAGTAGATCACCGTATTTCTCCAACACCACCTCATGTCCCACATTCAAATCCCCCTGCCCCAAGCCCACCCTGAAACAGCTTCCTTATCGCAAAACTCTTACACAACACACACCTCCTTGGATCTTGAAGAAGCTCAAGAGAACTGGCTACAGCAAACAACTGCAGGGATTGCAAGCTGAACTCCTGTGACTGAGGTGATGCCGCTGGTCCATATGGTCAAGCATTTGACCTCTGGATAATTTTCATAGAATCATGGACTCATAGAATAGATTGGGTTGGAAGGGACCTTAAAGATCATCCAGTTCCAAGACCCCTGCAATGGGCAGGGACAACTAGGGTTTCAGCGGGCAGGCAGTCTTAGTTTCTCATGTGCAAAAACCCCGTTTTAAACAAAGAATCTGTCATCTACTGCATAAACCTGAATTGTATCAAAAAAGAGTTAAAACCATGTGATGTACCTCTTATACATAAGGGCTAGTGTCGTCCTACTCTTAATAGAGATGGAAAAAGCTAAGAGCAGATCTGACACTCTGTTAATCAAAGCTTGTTTTAAGCACCCCAAGCACGTGGGTTTTTGGGAGCCCACATCATTCTGGCAGAGGTGTGGAAGAGTCCCATCTTGGTGATCTGCCTCAGCGAATACGGTTACCCAGAACTCATCCTGTAGCCAGGTGCTCTCTCCTGCTCGACTTCCACTATGCTTAGCACGCACTTTGCAAGTTCTTTACTTGGCGAGCACTGAGCTGATATTTGTGCAGAATAAACTCTGAGCAAACCTACAAGATCTATCTGTTGTACACAGTGCTGCTGCTCTGGATGCAGGATACCTGACACTGGCTCTGTTCATAGAATCATAGAATCACCAGATTGGAAGAGACTCACCGGATCATCGAGTCTGACTATTCCCATCAGTCACTAACCCATGTCCCTCAGCACCTCATCCACCCATCCCTTAAACCCCTCCAGGGAAGGTGACTCAACCCCCTCCCTGGGCAGCCTCTGCCAGTGCCCAATGACCCTTTCCGTGAAAGATTTCTTCCTAATGTTCAGCCTAAACCTCCCCTGGTGGAGCTTAAGGCTGTTCCCTCTCGTCCTGTCCCCTGTCACTTGGGAGAAGAGCCCAGCTCCCTCCTCTCCACAACCTCCTTTCAGGTAGTTGTAGAGAGCAATGAGGTCTCCCCTCAGCCTCCTCTTCTCCAGGCTAAACACCCCCAGCTCTCTCAGCCGTTCCTCATCAGGCCTGTTCTCCAGCCCCTTCACCAGCTTTGTTGCTCTTCTCTGGACTCGCTCCAGAGCCTCAACATCCCTCTTGTGGTGAGGGGCCCAGAACTGAACACAGTACTCGAGGTGCGGTCTCACCAGTGCCGAGTACAGGGGGAGAATAACCTCCCTGGACCTGCTGATCACGCCGTTTCTGATACAAGCCAAGATGCCATTGGCCTTCTTGGCCACCTGGGCCACTGCTGGCTCATGTTCAGTCGCTGTCAACCAACACCCCCAGGTCCTTCTCCTCCAGGCAGCTTTCCAGCCAGGCTTCTCCTAGTCTGTAGCTGCACAGGGTTGTTGTGCCCCAAGTGCAGGACCCGGCATTTGGCCTTGTTAAACCTCATGCCGTTGGACTCTGCCCAGCAGTACAGCCTGTTCAGGTCCCTTTGGAGCCTCCCGACCCTCCAGCAGATCGACGCTTCCACCTAGCTTAATGTCATCCGCACATTCGCTAAGGGTGCACTCGATGCCTTCATTCAGGTCATTGACAAAGACATTGAACAGGGTTGGACCCAGCACTGAGCCCTGGGGACACCACTTGGAACTGGCCTCCAGCTGGAGTTCACTCCATTTCCCACCACTCTCTGGGCCCGGTCAGCCAACCAGTTTTCCACCCAAAAGTTCAAAGCACAGATGCTGTTTGCAGTGGCTGGGGGCTGTGTCCCCTTTTCCAACACTGTTCACTCCTCTTCTTTACAAGGCAAAACGTCCCCTGAATCAACTTCCATCTGCCCTTTCACAGAATCGGAACAAGTGAGGGATCGTGAGCTGGGTGGGCGTACACAGGACAGCTAGGGACCATTAATTCCACCCGTCCTTGACTGCTTGTACCTGCAGCCGATCTGCATCTCTAAATTTTATTTCACAGACTCATTTTAAATTGCTTCATGTATATGAAAAGCAGACAATAGTGTCCTCTGCCTGCCAGGGACATGAATCGGGTCAGGGAAGTGAGAATAATAAAACATTCTTTAATATATTGCAATAGACACAGCAGATGTTTAACTTTCTTTCAATAAAAATGACCCCGTATCATTTTATTATCTTCAGGGATGCATTAGTCTCTTCTTCAGAAGGCAGAAGAAAACACATCTATTGCACTAAAAATTTAAAAGGAAATTGAAGACGGATGTTATCGTGGCATATTCCCCCTAGCTAGTCTGTAGGACTGAATGATGCAGAAACACAATTTTAATTAGAGGCAGCTCCTGCCAAGTCTTACTCATATGTGCAAAACTAAACAAAATTAATTTGAACCCTGAATTAGCTATCTTTTCCAAGAAACATGAAAATAAGGCTACTGGATTCAGCATCTATTAATTGCTGAGAAATCACATGAATTTTCTTAGAACTCTGGTGTGTGCATAGACAGGTACTCTGCGAGTACGGCCAGTCCTAGTTGGTAAGAGCACGTATTTTGGTGACAGCCAAGAGGAAATAAACATCCATTGGCTACTGACTGCTCTATTGGGTATGGAAATTTGTAAGAATTAGGGCAATGTGGAATCTGCAGATTATGTCGTATTTTCTTTCACTGCAGCAGAAGATGTTGGTCTGCACAGTTCGGTGCTGGAGAGAGCTTTTTCTTCCCTGCTCAGTTGGGTTCACTATGATGGTCAGGCAATGCTGACTGTGAATGTGAACTCTCACTAATTTCAACAGATTCCTATGGCTTGTTGTAAAAACTGATTAGAGGGGCAGCCTCTAAGAAGCCACAAAACACACTGGGCTTTAGGGTCACAAGTAAGCCTACTACAAAAAAAAAAAAGGAAGTGTTAATTTGTAGGATCAACTCTAGGTCTTAGAATCACAGAATCATAAAATAGTTTGGGTTGGAAGGGACCCTAAAGATCATCCATTTCCACCCCCACTGCCATGGGCAGGGACACCTCCCACTGGATCAGGTGCCCAAGGCCCATCCAGCCTGGCCTTGAACCCCTCCAGGGATGGGGCAGCCACAGCTTCCCTGGGCAACCTGGGCCAGGGTCTCATCACCCTCATGGTGAAGAAATTCCTCCTTATGTCTAGTCTAAATCTGCCCCTCTCCAGTTTATACCCATTGCCCCAGTCCTATCACCACAAGCCTTTGTAAACAGTCCCTCCCCAGCTTTATTGTATCCCCTTCAGGTACTAGAAGGTCACTATAAGATCTCCTCAGAGCCTTCTCTTCTCCAGGCTGAACAACCCCAACTCTCTCAGCCTGTCCTCCTATGGCAGGTGCTGCATCCCTCAGATCATCTTTGTATCCTCCTCCGTCTTACATCCATAAGGGACACATCTCCTGCTTTAACTGTATCAAAATGCAGGCTTCTGGTTGAGAAACCTGCAAGCTGGGGATGAGCTGAAATTTCTCTTTTTCAAGACACTCTAAAGTGCTTTTCTCAGCCTGTGGAGTATATTTTTATATTTTCTGCTTTTACTTCAAAAGGATATTTGACCACATTCCAGTCTGACATCCTTATAAAAATATTTGAAGGGTTCTAGCAATATGAGAGTGCTCTGCGAAACAGACAGCTATTTTAAATTATTGTAGCACTTCATGCTTTTATAAGCTGAATTTGGACAGTTTCATATCATGTAGAACAATTTCATAACATGAGAGATCATCAAATCTGATGAGTTGGAATTTAGAAATGATGAGTGTGGAGATGACCAATATGATTCTTGAAATTATTACACTTTTGAAACCTAGAACAGCCTCGCTCACAGGCTTTTGCCATGATTCTCCACTGTCCCTGGGCTCAGTGAATGGCTGTAAATGATAGAACACTACACAGCTCAAGTGCAGGCTACTGCAAGACAGTAAAGATGGGAAAAATTGTAAAGGTTAAACTACCAACATCTGAAATGGGACTTGAGTGCTGCTCTAGACTTTAGTATTTAGGTTGTGCAGGGAAGCTGTGGCTGCCCCATCCCTGGAGGTGTTCAAGATCAGGTTGGATGGGGCTTTTTGCAGCCTGATCTACTGGGAGGTGTCCCTGCCCATGGCAGGGGGGTGTAAATGGTCTTTAAGGTCCCTTCCAGCCCAAACTATTCTATGATTCTGTGTTTGGCTTCTCTACACAGCAAGAATCCTTTAAAATTCACAGGTTTGCTTAATTTATGGTGTAATCCCTTACCTACACTGACTTGCTACGTTGATCCTTCAGGTTCAGAGACAAGATCAAATAGCAGCACTTACACACATTATTATATGGCTGTTGAGCTTTTGTCAATAGTTAGAGGAGGGCTCTCAGCCTGCCCTCCGTGGGGTCTGAAAGGGGTGCTCACAGCGCAAGAGAAAGGTTTATGTTCAGTTATGCTGCTTCAGAGCTAGGAGATTAAAATTACTTGCAATTTGTAAGGGCTCAGCTGGTGACCACTGAGCTGTCAGAGGTAACTCAAACATGTCTCCAAGCCCTTCTTTGTTCTCTTCTCATTTTAATTAATCTGGTTAAAAACTGCTAAAACTGGCAGCCCCTACAGAGTAAGTATCAACATGAGGAACTAACGTAAAACAGCTGTTGACAGACTAATCTAGGTGTGCTCCATGGTATCTGCTGTTGTGGCCAATCCCCAGCACAAGCTCCTAGTTCTGTGGCTCCTCTTTTCTTCTAGTCTGATTTAGAGTAATTCTTCAAGATTTGAAGACTCGAGCACTGTGCTCATTGTAAAAGTTTGGGTTACAGTAGGAATCACTTCTGCTGACCTTATTAAATTTTTTTCTGCCGTTTGGAGTAATTTACCTCTTACAGTGTTTGTGCTGCATTTACAAGCAGAGGAACACCTGGTTGCTGTTTCGGAGTTATGCCTTTGAGGTGAAATGTCTGCTGTTTGAGACTAATCATCTGCCTCTGTTTAATTCTTCAGGCTTTTAAGGAGAAGCAATGGCTGTTTTGAATTAATTTCCAGAAGAACTGAGATGAAATTTGTCAACTCTTAAATTGGAGAGTGCTGCATCTAGAAGGTTCTTTTCTATGCTGAACAGATGAAATACACGAGCTTATTTCATCCAGGCTGGTCTGCAGTGTTTCAGACCTTCAGAAATTCAACCTTTTGAAATATTTTCTTCAGGCTTTTGTGCCTCTAGACAGACACCTCAAGACATATTTCTTCACCATGAGAGTGGGGAGGCCCCGGCCCAGGTTGCCCAGGGAAGCTGTGGCTGCCCCATCCCTGGAGGGGTTCAAGGCCAGGTTGGATGGGGCTTGGAGCCCCTGATCCCGTGGGAGGTGTCCCTGCCCATGGCAGGGGGGGTGGAACTGGATGATCTTTAGGGTCCCTTCCAACCCAAACTATTCTATGATTCTATTTGTACAAGATGCCATACAAGGTGAAAGCATTCTGTGCACTGAACTTGAATGATGTGGTCTCATCCCTCAGGTCTTGGTCCAACTAAACCTACAAACAGAGCCCCAGAGGATCACTTCTCCATTTCTTTAATTGCTTGGAAGTGAAGGGGAGGGGCATATTAGAATTCCTGGGGTAAGAAGGGTAACCTCAAACCCAGACTACCACCTCCGGTCATAAACCCTCTGCTATAACACTGCACTGCTTCTAAGGTTTTCTGCTCCAGCTGTTGGGTGGAGGCAGCAGAAACAAGAATACATGACCACCTCCAACAATGTTTGCAAACTAATGGTTAATTGAATTCCTTCCATCAGTGACATTTAATGCAATGCTAAATTCTGCATTAAAAGACTAGGAAATTACGGGACACTCACCAAAACCCACATTTCTTTTAATTTGTGATGAGCTAACAGATATTTAGATGGTATGGAGGTTATTGATCAGTACTGTCTTAAGAAGCAAGCAGAAGAAGTCCTGATGTTTAACATAAGAGCTATACGGGAATTTGCTGAAGTCAATGAGGGCACTCGCATTTATCCAGCCAAGAGCTCCATGTTGGGGTCTAATGGTTATTGTGAAATCCTACTGACTCATCAAGCTATTGAGTGATATCACTGACAGTGTGTGACACTGGAATAAAAATGAAGACAAAATAGATAACTTCAGTATTAGAAATGCTTTTAGCATAGCTTTACTTTTTAAACCTCCAAACACGACAGCCAAGCCAGTGCTCTGCAATCAGCCCTACCCTTGGGACAATACCCTAATGTGACAGAAAAAAAAGTACCTCACTCAGAAGTACAGATAAAGCCAGAAAAATAACTGTCTTCTCTGCTTCCCATTTCATAGAATCATAGAATAGTTTGAGTTTAAGGGACCTTAAAGATTATCCAGTTCCAGCCTCCCTGCCATGGGCAGGGACACCTCCCACTGGATCAGGTGCCCAAGGCCCATCCAGCCTGGCCCTGAACCCCTCCAGGGATGGGGCAGCCACAGCTTCCCTGGGCAACCTGGGCCAGGGCCTCCCCACCCTCATGGTGAAGAAATTCCTCCTCATGTCTAGTCTACGTCTGCCCCTCATCCTATCACTCCAAGCCTTTGTAAACAGCCCCTCCCCAGCTTTCTTGTAGCCCCTTCAGGTACTGAAAAGTCGCTCTAAGGTCTCCTTGGAGCTTTCTCTTCTCCAGGCTGAACACCACCAGCTTTCTTACCCTGTCCTCGTATGGGAGGTGCTCCAGCCCTCTGATCATCTTCGTAGCCTCCTCTGGACTGGTTCCAACAGCTCCATCTCCTTCTTATGTTGAGGATTCCAGAACTGGACACAGGACTCCAGATAAGGTTTCACAAGAGAGAAATAGAGGGGCAGAATCCCCTCCCTCACCATGCTGGCCACGCTGCTTTTGATGCAGCCCAGGATACGGTTGGTTTCTGGGCTGTGAGCGCACATTGCCGGCTCATGTCGAGCTTCTCATCAAATCAGCACCCCCAGGTCCTTCTCCACAGGCAGCTCTCAATCTCATCATCCCCATCCTGTACTGAAACCAGGGATTGCCCCAATCCAGGTGTAAACCTTGCACTTTCCTATCTGTCTATAACCCTTCTTCCTCGAGGTTGCAGTGCATCAGGGACTGAGGGGACAGAGCTTATCAGATGGTTGGGATGTGATGGCAAGAAGAGAATTTAAATGTAGAGTTGCACCTCTCAGGCACCACTAGGACCTTACTCATGTTCCCTGGCTTCAGAATTACTACAATTGTGTTCTCCTCCACCTAGCTCTGAGCAGGATGAAAACTCAAAGGCTGCTCATGTGTTGTCTTTATTATTTCACTCTAGGAACTTAATCCAGATTTTTCATGTCCAGGATATTAATGTGTCAGGCAATGTTAGGAAGTTGTGGTTAAATTCTGGATCAATTTGACCGAGTTCTGAAATGTGAAACTAATTAATGGGAACCCTTCCTTGCATTTAAATTATCTCAGCATCTGCCCAGCAATCTGCCTAAACCTTGGAGCTATGCACTAGCCCTTAGCATCTTCTCCCTCAAGCCTCTTCATCCGATCTCCGAGTGGAACACTGCTCTTCACAGATGTTTAGTTTGCAGACAGTATAATAGTTTATAGCGTCTTGCCCGACAGTAGAGCCATTTATCATTATGATCAAGTTAATAGTTATTATTAGTTAAATATGCGATACTCATTTTGTGTTGATTCACAGTATTAACCAGTTTCCATAGCTACAGCAGAGAGGATGAGTGACTATCTTAGGATCTCCTGTGAGTTCAGAGCCAAGAGAAAACCACTCTTGAAAAGGTGATAGGGTAGATAGGAAGAGATTGTAACGTGCGGTGTTAGATGTGCAGAGATAAATCACATTTCACAGCTTTCAGAAAGCATGTTATCTGGTAGAAGCTCCATCTTCAAAGCCTAAGCAATATTTACCTTGTTTTCCCTTGTTCATTAAAGTGTTCTATTCCCTGTCAAAAGTGATTTATGGACTCTGTTGTATCACTAGATCTCATTACTGACTAACACTTCCTAGTAAGAGGTAGGAGAAGTCTTATCAGTAAAATACTGTACGGTAGCACCAAACCAAGAGAGGAATAGCGTGTTGGAGAATGTCTGCACTGCAGTCACAACGTTCACAACGTGCCGGCAGCCTGAGCAGGTGGGATCCAGGATTGCTGGTTGGAGGCTGAGGACACGTAGCATCATCTGCTCTGAAGCAGCAGAGCCAGACAAGGGTCGCCCCGAGCTGCAGCTCTTCCCAGCGGTATCTGGCTGGCTCAGGGCTGCCTGCTCGAAGCACAGTCACAGCTCAGCTGAGCACAGACATTCCTTCCACTAAAGGTCACTCATTACATTCTGTCTGTGTTCTGAACTTACTCACTGTGGGAGAACGTCCTGAAAAAGGAAGCAAGTTTAAGAAAGATAATAATAAACCTACATGTAATGGAGTACAGAATGAATCAAAGAACAGAGAGGAAAAGTAAGCTTTGATCCTTCAGGGTATAAAGTAGTCCCTTAAACTTCCCACTTCTTTCTGTTCTGATCATTCCTCAATACATGAAGTTATTTTACCTCTTTTATCAAGCATTACTACAGCCACTGGTAGAATGAAGGTAGTAGGATGGCTTGTAATTCATTCACAATCCTGTGCTTGTAAAAATGTAATGTTTTTCATCCTTCATTATGATCCTTTAAGTCCAACAGACTGTAGGTTAGAGATTACTAGTCACGTCATAAGGCTCATTTGAAAACCACTGCAAGTGGATCCAATTACTATGTAACTATGTTTTGACAAGTGTTTTTTCCACTGACTTAGAGAACAAGATCTATGCTGTGAATACTGTAATGGAAAAATTAATTCCGAGATGGAAAGTACTGTTAAACCATATTGTGTACATGACATGAAAATACAGCCAACAGCCAGATTATTTAACTGTCACTAGGCAATCTCGACTGAAAGTCCTGTTCATTGCTATTCTGAACTTAGTGCTACCTGGAGCAAAGTATCTATTTGCACACTTATCATTTAATAGCTTCTGACCCAAGTTCTCTCCTCTATTCTTCTCGCTGCAGTTAAATCCTTGCTCTGGGGCCTGCAGGTATCATGCTTTCAGGTAAGTGCATCATTCTACAAGCAGTATTGAGTGTTGGTCTATAAATTCTCTGCTTCCTCAGAGATGAATTTGCATCTCAAACTATTGACTATTCAAATGGAAAGCACTGTCATCTGTTTCCCCAGAGGGCTTGTCTGCGCTACCACAACTTGCTCTGCATATAAACAAAATCACTAGGATAACATTTTTCAAGAAGTAATTTCAAACACCAAAAAAAAAAAAAAAATGTCAGGAACGCCAGGGCTCTCTTAATACAGGTTTATTGTTAGGCTGAAACCTTGCCTGACAAGTGCCAGCCCTGAGCAACTTCTGTTAAAAATACAAAAAAACCCAAAGAAAACAAAACCAATTCACCGAGTTGACTACAAACTTTTAAGGGAACTAACTGTTGGATGCCTCAACTACTGTAATTAAACTCACTCTGGCGGTTTATGTAAGCAGAAGAAATGAAAACAAGGCCCCTCCTTTTCTGAGGGATATTCAGCACAGCCTGTAGACACAGAGGCACAGGTCTTGCTGGACTCCTGAAGTTCCACTTTAGCTGAGCAATACATCCACATCACACTCTGAAAGGAAACACAAGGTCCCAGGAGCTATTCTTTGTACATGATTAGATTACAGCTTGCAGAGGTGTTAGAACGTACATGCTTATTCTTTTCATCATTCCTTGCGAGTGAGAACAATGAACTTTAATCAAATACTTGCTCTTGTGTTGAATAAGTACTTTTCAATGCTGTGCTTTGAATTTAAGGCACCTGGAAAGTCAGAGGCTCAGAGACATCCGTTGGGGTGACTCCTGTCAGATCTTTCTATTACACTGGAACAATCCAAGAAGTGAATGTAACTAAATTCAAACTGTACACTTCAAGGTATTTCATTAATGAGGTACAGTGCTCACTCACAGTGCTAATTGATTAGTCTTATTTCTGTGACTGGAGTGGAAACACCAGAAGATAAGATGGGGAGGAAGAATTAGCTAAGCCTCTGAGTCACAAAAAGGCCTTATCCCTTTGATGTGAAGCGTCAGATTAATCTTCATAAATGGTCATAATTACTTGTGCCTGGAGCTCAGCCACGTCATTCCAAATAAAAATTAAATTATACAACTGATTGCATGTTCAGTCTCATCTCCAGTGTTAGAACCACCCCAGATAAACACGCAGACATTTACTGTATGCTTGTAACAGGGTAAAAGACATTTGCCTAAATACCCCTTTCCATCATCTTCCAGCAGTCCTGGATGACTGGGATGGTTCCGCTGGACTGGAGGCTGATGTTGTGCCCATCTATAAGAAGGGGCGCAGGGAGGATCCGGAGAACTACAGGCCTGTCAGTCTGACCTCGGTGCCGGGGAAAGTCATGGAGCGGGTGATCTTGAGTACGATCACGAAGCACTTGCAAGAGAAGCGGGGGATCAGGCCCAGTCAACACGGGTTCATGAAAGGCAGGTCTTGCCTTCAAATGCCGGGTCCTGCACTTGGGGCACAACAACCCTGAGCAGAGGTACAAACTAGGAGAAGCCTGGCTGGAAAGCTGCCAGGAGGAGAAGGACCTGGGGGTGCTGGTTGACAGCGACTGAACATGATCCAGCAGTGGCCCAGGTGGCCAAGAAGGCCAATGGCATCTTGGCCTGGATCAGGAACGGCGTGACCAGCAGGTGCAGGGAAGTTATTCTCCCCCTGTACTCGGCACTGGTGAGACCGCACCTCGAATCCTGTGTTCAGTTCTGGGCCCCTCACCACAAGAAGGATGTTGAGGCTCTGGAGCGAGTCCAGAGAAGAGCAACAAAGCTGGTGAAGGGGCTGGAGAACAGGCCTGATGAGGAACAGCTGAGAGAGCTGGGGGTGTTTAGCCTGGAGAAGAGGAGGCTGAGGGGAGACCTCATTGCTCTCTCCAACTACCTGAAGGGAGGTTGTGGAGAGGAGGGAGCTGGGCTCTTCTCCCAAGTGACAGGGGACAGGATGAGAGGGAATGGCCTCAAGCTCCGCCAGGGGAGATTTAGGCTTGAGATTAGGAAATTCTTCACGGAGAGGGTGGTTAGGCATTGGAACGGTCTGCCCAGGGAGGTGGTTGAGTCCCTGGGGGTGTTTAAGGTGAGGGTGGATGAGATACTTAGGAGCATGATTTAGGGAATGGTGGGAATGGTTGGACTTGACGATCCAGTGGGTCTCTTTCAACCTGGTTATTCTGTGATTCTGTAAAATATTCAGTAGGTTAACTTAGTATTTATTGATTATACTTCTCCTTAAATAATCGTTTCACTAAAGCTTGCCTACATCGACTCTCACAGTTACTATTAGACACCTAGTTTCTTTGGAGAGCGATCTGCAGATTACTCTTCACTCTTCATTAAACTCAGTTTTAACTATAATCCGCAAGCCTATTTTAGAAGAGCAATTTATGAATGCTGTTGAAGAATTTTAGATGTTGGGGGTGAAAAAAAAGAATAGTGACATTTAAGTTCAGTTACTGGAAAAGGAATAAGTAGACACTAAAGTAGACAGGAATTAGGAGACACTAAAAGTTGATGACCTCTAACACCAGAAGGAACACTCCTCTTGGAGGTTCACAGAATAGAACTAGTCCTTCAGAAAGAACAAAAGCAAAATCAAAAAAGAACAAAAGCAAAATCTTTGGAAATCTTGTAGACTACTACTTACCAAGCACCCCACCTACTTCTCTCCTGTGACTGAATATGCTTTGGAAATCAGTGGAATAAACATGAAACACTACACATTCTTCTCTGTTTCAGAAGTGCATGACTAAACCAGCATACATTCCAGAAAGAAGTTATTTGTTCCCTTTATGCTCCTTATGCAGCTTGTGCAGTCTTAATATTTAAAAAATGGCTAGCTGTAAAAAACAGGCTATTCCAGAAACTGAACATAAAATAAGGAGCTTTTAACTAAAGGTAGAAAAGGAAAATAGCTTTTCCTCATATGAGATGTTCCTTACTTCTTTTTTTTCACTAACCCAATTCTAAATTGTATTAAGTATTGCAATAGCTGAAGCATCTCCACTGATTTACCTTGGCAAAGAGGCAGCTTGCATACTGCTGTATCATCTGACAAAACTAATAGGGTGCCAGCGTACATTCAGAAAACTAATAGGATCCCACTGCAGATTTAGGAAATAAAGGCTAAAGAGCAAAATATTTGTAGTATAATTTTACTCACCTAAAAACAAAGGGTCAAAAGTCACAGCATGGAAGTCCATTTTATTTTGTAAACTCATCAAAAAGATGTCCATGTACAAAAGAAGGACATTTTAAAAACGTAAATGCAGACAAAGGAAATTATAAAAATTCAACACATTAATAAAAAGTTTTTATTTTCTTTCCATGTAATTCCTTGCATCTTCCATAGCAGTCTGCACACAATCTTAACCACAATTGTTAGAATTATTAAAATTCAAGAGGCTGAACAGAAAACCATTTGCTCTGCTATAGGAATGTGTTGCTGAAAGATACAAACCCTGTAGCATGTTAGCTAGAAGTAAGACATAAGACCGAAGGAACTGGCTGAAAAGCTTCTAAATTGTTATTGCGCATTCATCTGAGAATTCAGTCTCAGTTTTCTTTCGCAAATATTTAGGATATTCCTTAGGGAAGTAACAGCATTAGACTGAGCAGTGCTTTATGAAAAGATGTATGTTTCCATATTGCCCCAATACCTCTAATGCAGATTCAAAAATAAAAACATTTCTGAAGTAAAACCATTTCAGTCTCAACAACTGCTCACTGTGCACCAAAACTTACGGCTATACGACAAGCTACTGTGGGATATAATTTAGTATTCGGTACTGGAGACTTTTGACTGCAAGTTTGCACATGAATCCTTGAGACACTGCCACTGAATGGTAAATTATAAAACTACACTTTTTTTCTTTAATCTGAGCCAATATGTTCCTGTTAATCTGTTCCTGTTTCACCCCCAAAAATGACTCTCAGGATTGAAAATTTGTTCTTGTAACCACTATATGAGGCTTCTGTAAAATGTTTGTTTCTGGTGTCCTCAAAGTAGCTTGAGACTGTCGAGTGTTTCTCTAGAGCCACTGTTCTTCACTACGCAGAGTTTTTCAGTCAGGAACAATCCATGTCACACGTGACTCGTTACGCTCAATTTCCAAGTGTCCCAGTTTTCAAGAGTTAAGTAAACATCTCACGATTAACAAAGAGTGACCTGAACGCCTAGAGTTAATATGCTTCCAAGATCTGTGTTTGTTCTCCACCAGGACTTAGTGCAAGGAATGAGCCCTGCCAACATAAGGCACTTACCTACGTTACATGAGAGGGGGCAGGGACAAGAATTCTTGTAACATGCAAGTCTAGTAAGAGTCTCACTGGAGAAAACAAGATCTCGCAGACTCAGGGTGCACTGCCACTTTGTTGTGTGCTGCTGAAATAAAGTCTGCTCTGTAACAGATTTCAGATCCTCCCATTGGCAGCTACTTCATTAATCTTTGATTTTTGATGATCGTATTTCACAGAAACAATAAGGAAAAGCAAGAGGGTTGCTCCTTGGATAGCAGCCAGCAAAAAAAAATAATAGTTTAATTGGCAGCCATTAATGTTACCTAGAAGAAAATGGGGAGAAAAGTACACATTAATAAAGATTATGCAAACAAAAACGTCAATCCCTTCAAGCTTAAGTAGTGAAGACTTCTGTAAACTGAAAAAAAAAAAATCACATTTCTATCTGACAACATAGTTTCATTTTTAATTATCCACAGCAGAAGATGGAGCTTCTGAGGAAGATGCTCGCAGTACAAGAATTGCTTTCTTCTGTGCTTCAATACCTTAAAGTAATGTCCCTGAAGAAGCTGGTAACACTTTTACTTACAAAAAAATTGCTGGAAGCTCCTCCAACCTCTCTATGAACAAAGACTACACACAGGCAGCACTGGGCATGCTTCGTGTGAGTCAAAATAACTTTGGAGGGTTAACAGGCTAGCGATCTTCCCTTCTTCCCCCCCAGCCTCCCATGGCCTCTTTTCTTTTTGTCTAGTTTCTTGCTGCAAAATTGCAATGCTTTGCTGACTTTTATATAAAACAGCTAAAATACTCAGCGTCTATTTTCATATATTATTTACTTTCTTTGTAATGTAAGTAATAGAGATCACATCAATTTTTGACGAGACAATTCATTTCAAAAGCAGAAAAAAGAAAACATCCCTGTGCTGTGGCCACTAAATGGACTTGAAAAAGACATTTCTATAAATAAAGCCTTGGACTGTGAAGTGTTCAGAAACAGCTCCCAGTGAAACGCTGCACTCAAGATGGAAGTAAATCTACACTCATGCAGGCTAGCAACTTAAAGCCTTTACTATCTCTACTAGATATACTTCTAAGGAGCCCAGAGAATACGGTGCAGGCTTTAGTTGAGGACAAAAAAGAAAGTCTCTTACATTTTACACCTTCACTGAAACAGGTAAAAGTATGATTTTTTTTTTTTTTTTTTTTTGTACTACATACACTAGAGAGCCCACTCCAGCGGTCTTTTCAGTGCTGCTTAATGCTATGTGGTCTTTCTTTATCTGGAGGTCTGTGCCTTCTTCAAAGATAAAATAAAAGGAGTCAACAAACGAATGCTATTAAGGAAAAAGTCTGACAACTCTGTAGACATAAAGAAAGCAATTACTGAGATCTTCTCTCAGCCTTATTTTGGAACAAATTTTTTGGAATCCATGAAACCACACATGGTTTCTCCTTGGTTCAATTCACCTTTGACCCTCCCTCCTAAGTTGTTATAACCAGTGGTTTGTACTGCATTAAACAACATTAAATTAAGGAGCTTATTGCTAAAACATTTATTCCTCTCTTAGGAAAGGTGCACTAACTATTGCTTTGTTTCAAAGAACAATATATTGTGGCTCATTTCCAATGTGCTACATGAGCCACAGCCAACTGGACCATTATGATCTTCAAAAAGGTTAGAGAGAGTAAAAACAGTGAAGTATACATCGATCCTAACAAGTTGTTCATGCAGCATGCCTATAAATGTTCAGATTAAATTACTTTAATTACTGAAACTTAAGATTCAATTAAATGCATTTATAATAAAATGCAATAAAATTAAACAGAGTCTTTCCTTGACATTTAAAATACAATATACATGGGAATCTCCATTTCAAAAGCAGACGTATTTTAAGAGTAGTAATTATCCTTTATGAGATGGGATATTAAAGCCATGAAATCTCAGTTTTTGTCAGAGAAATAACAGTCGTTTCAGTGGCAGCAACCAACACTAATGTGCCAGCAGAGAGAACATCCTCAGTAGATTTGAGGCAGGTAGATATCTCAAATGATATCATGAGTTATTGGAAACAGCAGAAACTTGGTGCACGTGCTTACAGTTACTACACAGCATCTAATAAAAAATTCAGAAATCATTCCTTTAGAAAGACTCCTCCTTACAATTCTTACCCTGGAAGATCTATGTGAATTTTACATATGAACTTGACAACTTTAATAATGCTATATCCAATGACAGCTAGTTATAATAAGTTTTTGATGTAAGTAGTTAGAACAGTAGCAACTATGGATGCTACAGATCAATCACTCACCGAGCACTTCAACGTCGAGCCAGCTGTATAGCTGCCGAGAAGGCAGCCTTTCTACTGAGCCCTTATCAACTGAATTATCTATATATAGAACTGCAGAAAGAGATGCTCTTCTAATTCTGCTACTGACTGGGAGGAAAAAAGTCTCAATGTGATTAAATTTTAATTTGGTGAGAACAATTCCATACAGTTAAGGTCATTTGTCATCTTTTGCAGTTTTTAAAAGAACAACTTATTTATAAACCAAAGATGACGATCTGTGGCATAGGTACTATTCCAGACAACATTACTTTCTGGTAGCACGCAAATTAAGCTTTAACACCAAATTTTCTCACACTAAGTTGAAAAGTGCAGCCTAAACTTTAAGCCATGTATACACAGTAGGTCTAGGATACATTTTAAGAACTTCTCACGCCTCTTCTGTTGGAACTAATTAGCCCACTGATGACAGTACGATTTTCTGAAATTCCCAAGGTGCCACCTACTGGTGCCAATAATTATTTTTAACTTCAACTGGCAATACAAAGTAGACGATACATCGGATTTTTTTTTATAAGTATAAATAGCTAGCAGTCAGAAATGCAGATTAACTCATGGTAATTTTCATGAAGTCTCCTGAAACAAGGAAGCTGAATAACCACTAACAAAGAGATAGGTACATCCTATTCCCCGCAACTAGAGAAAGTAATTTCAGTACTTTATACCAAACACATTCTTCCACACATAATTTTAACGCTTTTTTACTGAAATACAAAAAAAATATATATATAAGCAATTTCTAGTGATGAAATGCAGTAACAGCTGAGCAGGTAACAGACAGGTCTTACAAAGGCAAAATCCTATGTGTGTTTCTCACGCTTTCATGAGGGCAACGTTATCGTTTTGCATAGTCACATTGCTTCGTACTTACATGCAAGATGAAACTTTGTCTTTAACAAAACAGTGGACAAATTTATAGTTTTGAATTAATAACTGCTAAGACTTAACAGTTCCACGTGCTTGACGTTAACTGCTTCTGAAGGAAGCCTTCCACGTTATACACTATGAATACACTGAAAGTAACTTACCAAAATCTGTGTGATTACTCATCCAGCCAATATTTTTAACAGATACCAGTGCCAACAATCCAGAGCCAACAAATGATCCAATCCCCGAAAAGAAAAAAAACAGTCCCATAATAGCACTCTGCATAGATTTGGGAGCAGCTGAATATGCAAATTCTAGGCCTGTATTAAAGATTAAGAGAAAGATGTTATTGGAAGATTTAGGAAACAATAGTAGATCACACTAGTGTTACAGAAGCTACAGATGTAAACTACTTCTGCTGTATTAAAGATCTAAAACTAACCTTGGATTTCAGGAGACAGGGAATTGAAGTAGTGAATCCCTATCAGTTCCCTCTAATTGCTTTATGGATTCTGTTAAACGTCATCAATACATGAACCCATTAAATGGACAACAAGAGACATGCGCTTTGATCTTAATATTATGTGTGAAAAATCAAGAAGTCTGTTGAGGCAGCATATTCATCTTTCTGTCTAGAATTATCCTCAAAGAAATTTATTAAACTACCTCTAACCTGGTAAGTTCCACGTTCCTCAATTCCCTTGTTTCCATATTGCCTATCTGTTGCACAGTAAATAAAAAGCACACTGCTGAGAACAAAGGGCTCAAGCCAAAAGTCACTCTAGCATTGACCACAAACATTTACTTCTCACGGACTCAGTGTCTGTATCTGAATGTGCAGACACAGAAATTAATTGTCGGCAGTAATTAGTTTTAATTCCATTTTGATCTAGAATTCTCCAAGCTCATTGCTTGCTGGCCTATTCTTTTTAAGGCTTGTAGAAAGAGGACTTCAACTTGAAACTACCCTTACTCAAATTTCAACCAAGAAAAACATAGCAGTGACATCAAATCGAAAATTTGTGCTACTGAATTTTGGTATCAACAGAAGAGACTAGGTTAGGCTTGCTTTGCAAAGGCTAATGCCCATGATTAACTCTCCTTTTTAGAATAATACTCCTGTCAAAATCAAATTATTCACAAGAGACAGTCAAATACATTCTTTCCAGCTCTTTATCTCCAACAGGTGAAATGCTTGTTTCGAAACAGTCTGCTTCATACTGAAAATTAATGATACCTCATCTAACATTTTTCTTGGCAAAGTGAGCATTATAGACCTGAAAATGGCGCAGATATGATGCCGTGCATAATAAAGCTATGCTTTATTTTCACCATTACTGGTATTTGACTTTTGCTACTCCAGACAGAGTTTAATTGAAATAATACACTGGCATTTCTTTCCAAGAAAAGGCTTAACACTTCAAGCCAGACAGGTCAATTTAGCTTTTGCGAGGGAGGAATTTTGTTCTCGTAAAAGAAACAGAACCGTATGTTCTCACTGATCTAACAGCATTCTGCACTGCCACCTGAGAAATCTCTGATAACCAACACACTGCTTCTCTTTTCCCTTGCAAAACACATCAGAATGGGCAAACAACAACCTGTCTGTGATTCTAGAAAGGAACTGAAACTTTCTTCATGCAACTCAGCTGTGTGGGTTCCTGTAAATTTAAACTGTAATGAGAGAATAGCTACAGAGATAGAGAGACATCTGCAAAGGGGAAGAGGGGGGCGGGGGGGGGAGAAATATTTATTTTGAGAATTAAAAACTCAAACCTTTTTCCTAGGCTTTGTCACTACTGTAACAATTTTTTCAAAGAATATTTATCTGGCCAATCGTACTTAAATTAAAAAAAAACAAACCACAAGTAGACTTCTCTCAAGATAAGGTAGCTTGGGCTTTAACCTCTCGTTATCATAGCTGCCAAAAGTCCTCAGAATATCAGCCACATTTTGGTCCCCAGGCTTCTGTACAAGTTAAGCTCAAGTATATCACATGAGAGGATCTGGGCCATCTCGTCTCTTGTGCATTTTACAAATATATTGCATGCAAGTCTTACTGCTGGAAAAAGATCTGAAGACTCAAAACAAAAACCAAAATGGGTGTAACACTGGCATTTTTTGCGACAAAATGAGGCATGTTTATAAAACTGAATAACGTTTCTAGCAACCCTAATATTTAATCTGGCATAAAGAATATAAAGTAATTTCTTTGCCTTCAGAGATATTTTTGCCTGCTGGCAGCCATTGATAACGATTTCATGCTACCTCAAACAAGGAGTTTTGAAATTAAACCCTCTAGTTGGTGTTGTCATGTGAGATAACAATTCCCAGTTAAATAAGGGTGCTCTAAGAAGATTGACAGCATAATACAAAAGATTAATGCAATGTGTGTCATCTTTTTAAAGGTATCTCAAGTGTAACTAATGTGGCTTAATAAGAATATGCTTAGTTTAACAGTAAACAAAAAAACAAACGTATGTTTCTGCTCTTGTGATATTTAGCCTCTTTTTGTTCACAATAAACATTTCCAAATCACTACTGCTTTGTAAGCATTAATGCTTTGCTTACTTTAAAGCTGAATTTCATAGCACAATAGGTGCCTTTACCAACTTGTAATATTAAATCAGTAAAGCATACTCTATTGAGTTGGGTGAGGTCTTCTTAAAAATGGTAAGAATTCAGTTTAGATAACAATCAGAAGGCAGGAAAAAAAAACTTTGTAAAACAAATCAAATGAACATGTAAGACACAAAGCATTTAAGATCTGCACAGAATTTCTGGTTCAAAGAAACAGAAGCATTTGTATTTTTCCTAAAACTGACCATCAGTTTTTGAAGTTATAAAGCTGTTGGTTCAAACCCAGCAAGTGCAGGACAGCAGAATGTTCACATAAGAACAGCATAATCCTCAAAGAATTTGCTTCTCATGAAGAAGTCCAATAAACCAACTGAAAAAAACTACTCTCAATTTGGAATTCAACAAACTGAGAATGTTTCAAGTCTGTGATAGGTTTGCTATTTTTTCCTTGTGAACAACTATAAACTAGTAACAGTGTCTAAGCAGGAAACTAGAATGTGTAAGAGGAAAGGAACTTACTTATTTTTGCATGAACACTTGCATTTCTCATAAGTCATCAGAGTCCAGATTTAATTGGCACAATCCCTAAATTTATAACTAAAAGTAACTTATTTTACTCTTTTGATAGAAATGCTACATCCAGCCTTAGTTTTAATAAGTAACTCAATTAAGCAAGACTTCAATCTTCAGATTTTTATGTGTTATGACTAGTGACAGCTACTGCTCACACATAAATATGCTGTAACATGGGACAGCAGTGACTATGCAGATACATCCTCTAGCAAAGCATACATATTGCTTGCACTGTTAAATCATACTTTCTATTTAAGAATCTAAAGTGTTTAGCATAACTATGTCTTAGTGCGCCTTAAAGATAATGAACTCTCCCCATATCTTACTAGTTGTTTATTGAAACAAATGAATTCAAGGACTTTGCTCCTGTTGGTTCTGCAATGTACAGGCAACAGGAATGGGACGTTTATCGGATATCAGACAATGACTTCAGACCTTCAGCCATTTGACACTTGCATCTGCAATACTGACTGCTGAACTAGAAAGAGTGAAGAACTAGGATTTCAGCTGGTGCAATCCAGTAGGACCATATGTTCAAATCTTGTGAATGACACGATGTGCTAGGTGCTGCTTTCCAGGTATGTGCTGTGTGTGCATAAACCTAACTGGTTGTTGGAGGACCCTGCATTCATATTGTAAATGGGACACTCCCAACACCAACGTAGTGTGTGACCTCAACCTACCATCCACCAGGGAGGAAAAAATACACTAGTGGTGCAATTGAATGCATATTGCAAAACTACAAATACACGTAAGCCAAAGCTGTATGTAAAAAGAATTCCTCCAACACACTAAATAACTGAGGCAGAGTTTAAGGTGTGCTGGATGTCTAGTTCTTTCAGTCACATGAAATCCCAGGCCAGACAGCTGGAAGAAAAGCCTAGAGCAAATGAGCATATAGAAAGAAAAACCCAAAGCCCACATTTTCTTCTACTTGCCAAGTAATACAACCACCTTGTTTTATCTCCTAACAACTGTGATGACAGGAGAACACATGTAACCAGAAACCCGATGGAGAAGTTCTCTGTTCCACTAAGAGAGGAACGAGTGGGCCATGTGACAGCTTGGACAACCGCCAGCAAGGCTGTCGAGATTTAGAGAATCTCATTTTAACCCACTGTGCTTGCCCAGCATGAGGAATCAAAGTACCCTCTTACTCAGGGGAAACGAAAGCCAGAAATTCTATCACGAGAATCAAGGAAGAAGATCTATATGTAATGCCAGTTTGAATGGATAAGCTTCAAAGTTCAATATTTTGAAACAGTATTTTAACACATTAATAAATAACTAGTTAAGCAAATACTACATGATTTTTAAATCAAGTCACTAGAGGAGTCTCAATATATTACGTCAGGTAGCTCTGCAATTCTGTTGAAGTAGTATCAGAATAGCTACTCCTACGATCATGAAAGGTTTCAGTTACTGGTAACTTAGCATTGCTCCCAAGCAGTAGATTTGTAAACACCCTGCTAAGAGATTTGTAATGGCATTTTACTTGTTTAATCGTAGTAACCCATTGCTGGGCACACCACAGTGACATCAGATGAATTGCCTATGCTTTCCTCCTGCTAATGAGCCCTACATGTATATGAAACGGACCAGAAAATAAGATTTTATAGTTCTATCCACCCTCTCCTCCCACTTAACTTTAAGCTTAAAAATCAATATCATCACACAGCTGTCCACTACAACACATAGAACAAAACTAAGAAATTTAATATCTCACATTTGTTCAAGAAAGACAAGATTTGAACAGTGTTCCAGTTTGGCAAGTACCACACTGAAGTGCTAAAACAACTATTGAAAAACTGATCTATAAGCAAAGCATATAAAACTGAACAAAAAATAGCTGCTTCATTAGTAATAGTCACAAAAAACCAAGATTAGAGTATCACGTAGTTTTTCTTATCTCCCAGATGTAAAAATTCAAGTAACGTGAATTTAAACTGGTGGTAAATCTTTCTAAAGATAGTTTATTTCTTCCTTTTCCCTCAGACAAGTGTTTCCACTTACTAATTGATGTTTAAACTGTGAGCTCAGTTTTTAAGCCAAAAAAATTACAAGGCATAAATTTTATTTGCAACAGAGGAAGATTCAGCAGCAACAATACTGCATTAAAACTGTTATTTAAAATAAGATATTGTAAGAGTATATTGTTTTCCATTAGGGCTTAAAATATACAATGCTAAATGGATGACAATATTTTCAGGGTTGGTCTGCTTGAAATTCAGTCTTGAAAATATATTCTTACATAGACAATTTTCAGATGTGAAAAGACAACTGTGCTTGCCACTTATATTAAGTATATTGTATAACATTGTATTCGGGAACATTACAGCTTATTTATAATGATTTGAAAAGTAAATCTTCATTTTCTCAGAATCCATCATTTATTTAATTTAAACAGACAAAGACTCTTACCTGCTATACTTGCAAATATTTCACTGAATCCAATCAGCACATATTGAGGAATCTGCCACCATATTGGCAAATCTGCAGCATGGTATGTAACATTTCCAATTGTCTGATTAATTGTTTTAGCCTTTACAATTTTTAGTCTGTTGCTTTCCAGAATTCCTACATGGGGAGAAGGAAAAAAAGATTTACCTAGCATGCAAACATTGTTTCTTCATATTAAGAATTAGGATGCAGTCCTGCATTGCAATTACAAATTATAATAAGATAGGAAGATGTATTTCCTTCTTTCCTAACATCAAGCATTTCAGTCTAGTATTGCTATTGTTATTGCAAGACACTGAGTTCTCCTGACATAGAACTAGCAATTGTATTCTTATTCAGTAGCAATAATTATACAAATACTTAAACCTTTCCCAGATGGATTAGCTGAAGGCTCTCGTACAAACTATGCTGGTTTATTTTAAGACAATCTCATTTTCACAAACTACTACTTTGCAGCTTTGAATGATTGCATCTACCACCATAGTATTAATAAATTGGAAACCATTTTTCTTATCAAAAAGGCTACACTAGTCCGTAGAAATATGAAAACACTCTACGAATATGATAGTGGCATTTATACACTTATCACCCCAAGAGATCCAAAAGCTCATTAGAGCTTGATTTACAAGCAACACGTTGCATAGAAAGTACTTAATGTGGAACAAAAAATAGACACAATTGTGTAAAATATAACCATTTTTAGCTTGCTCAACACAACAGTTTAGAATAGAAAGTGAATATCAAATAATGCTGTAGGGTTTTTGTTGAAGTTGCCCAGATTAAAGGATTTGCCTAAAAATGCAAAGAATAGCTAACAGTTATTAAAACTCCTTGCTTCACCCAGAAAGAATATCTACGAAACAGCTCTCAATATCCTTAGAAATAAAGTGCATTTATTCATCACCAATTCAGAGAGGCAAAACTGAGTCAACGACACCACTTCCTATACTAAGTGTTACATACATGTGGCCTCCCATTTAGCGCCTGTCAGTTCTGGTCTTTTTCTGCTTAGTGAGCCAAGATCTGACCTAAGCGTGGGGCAAAAAATATCAGTCCTGTTACAAAAAAATAAATAAAATTTTACATGGCTTAGATGACAGACACAGTGCTTCATGGATATTATATCATGTACAAGTGATTATATCTGCTTCCTCACTTCGAGATTTCTCTTTCCTAGAGGCAGCCAAAGGATGACATGGACATTTAACATCATGTTGGCTGATGTTATTGACAGCACTTTTCATATAAACAATCTCAGGCAATTGCTAATGCACAATAGAATATCTGTTCTCCTGTTTCTTCCCAAATTTGTGACACACAAACCTTGAGGGGTGCAACCACATCACCACCTCTCTGCTAAGTGGTAGCGTTCCAAGAGAAAAGACTGATATGTCATGGATGGTTGGAGCACCTCTCATACGAGGACAGACTGAGAGAGTTGGGGTTGTTCAGCCTGGAGAAGAGAAGGCTCCAAGGAGACCTTATAGTGACCTTCCAGCACATGAAGGGGTTACAAGAAAGTTGGGGAGGGACTGTTCACAAAGGCTTGTGGTGATAGAACTGGGAATGTCTATAAACTGGAGAGGGGCAGAGTTAGACTAGACATAAGGAGGAATTTCTTCACCATGAGGGTGGTGAGACCCTGGCCCAGGTTGCCCAGGGAAGCTGTGGCTGCCCCATCCCTGGAGGGGTTCAGGGCCAGGCTGGATGGGCCTTGGGCACCTGATCCAGTGGGAGGTGTCCCTGCCCGTGGCAGGGGGTGGAACTGCATGATCTTTAAGGCCCCTTCCAACCCAAACTATTCTATGAGTCTATGTTTGCCAAAACCACCTCACACCATGACATGTGGTTTCCTACTAGTCCTGGTCATAGCAAGAGACCCAAGCTGGGAATAAATAATGAGGCAAACTCCCTGAAGGCCCTATATAAATATACAGTCTGTAGGGGAGGGCACAACTAAAGAAGGAATTCTAGATATCACATGCTTAAGGCTAGTATTGCATTTTGTCACTGTAAGGAGTTAGATCCAGAGTTCTGAAAACCAGACTGAGGGAGCACATGTTAACAAGTGACCTACAACGTACTTTGAATAGGATGGAATCTGCATTTGTATAACCTGTTTATTTATTCGTAGCAGTTCAGAATCTACCGAAGTACAAAATCTCACAACAGCTCTTCAATCTAATCTTCTGAGACACAAGAGTTGTAGAGGATAGAATTACTCCAGTCTATTTAAATATCGCCTCTAGGCCCCAAAATGTTTCTAACAATTAGTGTTTTCCTTAGTATCTGGTTTTGAGGTAAAGACTGTTCTGAACTAAGTGCTTCTTAGTGCCAAGACACCACATTTTTTCTCTCCTTTCTTCATTTCTTTAGGTGACCACTTACCTATCTTATTTTAAGTACCTTTCTTTAGCTCTTCAGCCACCTCAGTGCCCTCTGGACTATGAAGAGCTGATGCAATTAATTTAAAGCTGGATTTCTTGATGTTTCGGGTTTAATACAGCTGACAAACATTTTAAAGTGGAACTTAATTAAAATGTAAACAAAGCAGTACAGTCAGCTAAGAACTCAGACAATTTCATTCATATACATTCACCATAAAGTTATTGCATCTCAAAACATCTAATGATCCTTAACGTGTTTCATACTCTTCACAACATAAGCAAATTTAAGAGTGTTTAGCCACATAGGAGCACAACTATAATATACCAAACTTTGCCATAAATTTATCTTCAAAGCTGAGTACTTCAGAATCTAGAATCTATTGATTCTTTCTTAGACTTTGATAGACAAGCTTCAAATTCAATCTTACAGGTTTTGTAGTTAGAAGAATCTTTATTTCTTGCTATAATTGTTTAAGCTCTACAAATGAAATAGATTTTCCAGTTGAATGACTTTAAATACTGCTGCTCAGAATTTACAATAAAATGCAATCAGGACAGCAAATGTTCATTAAGTCTAATTGGTTGTATTCTCACACAGTTTATAGGATATTTAAAATAATGTAAACAATCTAATAGGTAGCCTAAGTAGTGTCCACAACTGATACCAGTTAGGTAAGCAAGTTAAAATGGAAACTATGCACAAACAAATTCTTAAGATACTTCTACCTTAACATTTTCATATGTTTAAGATTTTAATCAGTATTTCTCTCTACAGAAATGGCTGGAAGTAATGTTATATTTCAGGAATATTAAAATATGGCTTCTATAAATACGGTTTAATGAGAAAATAAAAATTTTATTAAACATATAAACTAACAGAAGCTTTCCACCCTGCTAGAAATAAACAGTTTCCTATGCCCCAAATTTGTTGCAACTGAAACTCTTAGAATCATGGAATCACTAGGTTGGAAAAGACCTCTTAGATCATCAAGTCCAACCATTCCTATCTTAAACTGATGCTATGATGAAGGGATGTTAACTTGTCCCAAAAGGTTAAGCTTTCCAACCAGAGTGCAGATAACCATCCAAAGAATTCACCTTCCCAGTTTCTAGTGTGGAAGAGTCAGGGGAGGATGACGCGCTACATTTGTAGCTGAATAGAAAACAAGAAGGGATATGATATTTTTAAGAATTCTGCTATATGAACCCATTTCCTCACTCAGATATCATAGCTCAAAATGCTTTTATTCCCTCCAGCACTAATAAGACAGATTTTGCCAGGTTTGAATTATATGTGAGCCAGCAGGTTCTATTTAAAGAGATGATATTTAAGTATTACATCATCTTCTTTTGCTGGCTGCAGCCTTCTAAGTAACACGGAATAAGAGAAATGTTCCTATTTTAAGTTTAAATGACTTTGCTTTAAGAACTTTCTTGCCCACACACAAAGTGACCTTGGCCTAATAAGGTAATTATCTCTCTCTTAAAGAGAAATCTTAATAGCCATATAAAGTGTCCCTCTCTCTAAAATATAGGAGATTACAAGTGCTGAAATTAATTTATTTAATGCTATAATGCTTTATCAATATGTTCATTACAGCGATACTAGGTGAAGGCTATAGGTTCGATGAAGCATTGCTCAGAGATGTCCAGTTCCACATCAGCAGTGCTTAACAACTTTAAATCATCTCAAATGCAGCTGATTTATGGTTCGAACAGAGATGCTATCTTTTTCTTTTCATGCTACAGCTAAGCTATTTTACACTACAGTAATTCCCAAACATTAGGGAACATTAAGGCACGGGAGAAAAAAACCCAGAGTGGGAGGAAACTCATGTTCAACCATGAACTAATTTTATTATTTTACATAAAGGAAAAGGATTTTAGGCAAAATTTCACTTTTTTAATACTCGGAAGTTAGACTAAGTGAAGGAACATACTTATTTCTGAACTAAGTTACTTTGCAGGATAAATAAATTTTCAACTTCAAGATAAATTGTTAACAAACCAGAAACAAGGACTTAGCAATGCCAAAAAGTTTACTTTAAGAGGACTAACAGCCTTATATCCAGATGCTGGACACTTTGTTCAGGCAACCCAAACACTGATCATGAACCTAAGTATCTGTTGAGTAAATACGGTCAGAACACAATTAGTCCTCTTCTACCAATACTAGGAAATAAAATTGTATGTGAAAACCTTAACTGAAAAGTTGGTGTTTAAAAGGTATACCTGACATCTATTTTAGGCAGTAAAAGTGGGCCAATTTTATTGCAAACGTTCAAAACGGTAGAAGATCTTTAGATAAAACCTCTTCCATTGTAGGATTTCATTGTGCAGTTGCATTCTAACTATCCCATGGAAAAGACGTCTTGAATTCAAGTTTTTATTAAAAATGCTGTTGCAAGAAGCAGAATAAATAACTGTTAGCAGATTTCAAAGTTGTTTTCTTACCTGCAGCAAAGGCAGAACACATTACAAAGAACATTCCAACTGCAATCCTCTTCAACGAGGACGGGAGTAAGCCATTCCTCTTTAAAATGGGATCCACCAATTTATCTTTTAAGGGTATTAGGATCAGAATAAGCACTGCATCAAACATTGTCAACCAGGCTGCTGGAAACTGAAAGGACAGATGACTTAATTAGCAACTTCATGCTTACGGGCTAATTTTTTTTCTATTATTTTACAAAGTAGAAAATATTTTTGGTGGAACACCGAGATCCAAAATAAACCGCAGTGCACTGATAGGCACTGGGGAAAGAAAAATAAGAGCATATAAAAGCTGAGGAAAGCACTCAGCTGTTCAGGTATTCATTTAATTTGGCAGGTAATAATTTTGCTAGCTCAGAAGCACAAATGACTCCTCACCATAGTAACTCCAACAGTAGTGCACAGTCTCACTTTCAAGATGCACCTCCACCTGTGCCAAGGTGTTGGGGAGTTTTTGGGCAGGTGAGAGAATAAGAGCTTTCCACCGGGTCAAACAATATCAAGTGTTCTGAGCAAAAAGGTTCTTTACACAGAGGCAAATAACACCGCACATCGTTCCAAGGAAAATGAAGAATCAGAAAATAACTGGGCAGATGTAGAGAGTATTCTAAGAAAACAAAACGCAGAACTCAAAGATGTTTTGCAAAGGATTATTTTTTATAAGGTTATCTGTGTTTCACAGGGCTCATATTTTAGGTGCTTACTCTGAATTAATTTTTGTCAAACAAAAGTTGACTAAAACCATATGAATTCCATTAGAAAGTTGAGATGGCTGTTATCCATACTGTAACATCTGAGTTTATCTGCATACATCCTGAAACATTCTTAATGGAACAAATCATGGTCCTCTGGGAACATTTCTGCTGTTAAGATTTTTTTACTCATAGAACACCTGTCTGATGAATGACTGATTGCGCCACTCAAAACTAGTAAACAAAATTGTGCAGATTATTAAAACGAATACATTCCAAGGCACATTTTTAAATACATTTAAAGTTAAAATGAACAGCTCACAAGTCAGGAAGTGACTTAATGTAGTTAAATAGTCCCTACTATTTTACTTCCAGTGATATACTCTAGTCTGAGAGAATTAAATTTTTTTTCTAATTCAGTAATGAAAAATATTTATTAGCCAGGTTATGTAGATTTTATGTTATTAGGCTTAGGGATTTCTGATATATGCCACAGAACAGTCAAAACAGAGTTTCACTAATGTAATACAAAATTCAATTAAACTTAAATTACACTTGTCAAATTAACAAAGAGTATGGTACAATACATGCATCCTTTCTCATTTGCAGGATTCAATAACTGACAATAAGATTTCTGTCTGTATGAATGTGATAATTTCCACCAAGCTTGATAATATTTAGCGCCTGTTCTGAGCCAACCAACCACGACAGTACGGGAAGATTTATAAAAACGTTTGGAGCTGTATTTTCGAAACGCATTTAGAACAGTGTGATACAGCTCTATGCATAACACCAACTCTTTAACCTAAAATACAACCACTGCTTTACCTACGTGTTTCTGATGTAGACTGAGGTATCGATACTAAACTGTTTCTCTGTGTGTGTGGAAACTCAAGGTCAGAATAGATGAATATTTTTCTAGAGATCATCCAGGATGACCAAAGGGCCTGTGACAATCAATAGCTAAGGCCACAGAAACAGGGGAAATCAACCACATTCCATCAAAGGCTACAAATCTCAACCACTGGCAAGTATCTCAAAAATCCAAACCCTCAGCCTCTAACAAGCACCTCTCATTGCGGATGAGAGCCCCGTTTCACCAGTATGGCCAAGATGACGAACTGCAAAAACAAGAGTTAGCAAACCACGAATGTTCAGTTCTTCATGCTCTAAGCAGGAGTTGCCACTTTCAGAGGAGTTTGCACAAAGTCTTTGACTAACATCAAGCTGTGTCCACATCCAGTTCTGCCAAAATCCCCAACTAGCATCAGTGTATGCGTGGCACACTTTTTTGCACTCTGCATGCAGACTTGTTCTAACAGTCATTAAAGTACTATCACTTTCTTGCTCTGCATTACAGTTGTCATTGCAGTTCTCCAAGGAAGCCAGGCAAATTCTTTCAGGTTCATAGTTTGCCAGCCCCAAGAAGTTATAATGATGATGGTAAACCTGAATTTATCATACCCTCTTCTTTAATATTTCCCAGGCATTTCAAGATCATGGATCTGAAAACTGAATAATCAGCTGCTGTGGCTATAATACTGATAATTTTGATACATAATATTACATACATTGCTTAGCAATCTTCACATACATTGAAAAATGCACAGCCCATTCTGTTGAACTAGTCAAATTTCAGATTCATAGAATCATAGAATAGTTTGGGTTGGAAGGGACCTTAAAGATCATCCAGTTCCAACCCCTGCCATGGGCAGGGACACCTCCCACTGGATCAGGTGCCCAAGGCCCATCCAGCTTGGCCTTGAGCATCCCCAGGGACGGGGCAGCCACAGCTTCCCTGGGCAACCTGGGCAGGGCCTCACCACTCGCATAGTGAAGAAATTCCTCCTTATGTCTAGTCTAGATCTGCCCCTCTCTAGTTTATAGCCATTGCTATAACAAAGTAAATAAGCAATAACAAATAAATAAGCAATTCTTGATTATTTAGCAAAATTTTGGAACTGTCAATTCCCTCCATCTCCCCTTCAAGTTTCTGTTTGCTTTAAATATCACACCAGCATTGACCTGTGTAACAGACTGATTTGTGTAATTAGAGTCAAGGATGTAGGAATTTTTTGTCACTGCTGAATTTCATAATAAGGAAGAGAAATACCAAATGCCTCTGGCACTGCTGTATTTCATACAATCATTCACTTGGGATTTTTTTATTTTGTTTAAGATGTATGCTTTCCCATTTTCTACTCCATCAGGAGCCTGCAAATTAAAAGGGCACACACATATTTCACTCTTTTCACATCAAGAGAAAATATGTTTTTGTTGGTACTGGGCAGAAGTGCCTAGAAAAGCTTAAACCTAGACCTGATGAGGTACAATGCTGTTCACATAAAACGTTATGTCGCCAGCCCGTTTCTTAATTACCTGAAATCACTTCCATTTGGAAAAGCTAAAGTAGCCAGAATTGCTTTCAGAGATACTACCTACATAACATAGATTGCAGGTCAGTACCCTTCAGATGTACCACATACCAAGGATGACAGCAAAAATCAAATTAACTTATTCGACTTATGATGTCAGATCTCAGCAAAATATTGCAGAATACAACCACAACAAACCTAGAACTGATGTGCTGCAGAAAAAAGAGCCAGTTGCTGCTATGCAAAATAGAAAATAATTATTTAGAAGTATTGAGACAGACCAGGATCATTATTCCATTATTATCTTTGCCTCAAATTCAGCATCCTTTAAGTCAACACTAAATTGGGGCAGCCAACTTTTAAAGCCAAATTTCTAAGTCAGAAAAAGCAGCTACATGGCATGAGTAGCATTTTAAAGTCTTCTTAGCAAAAAACATTTTTTGAACTAATTTAATGAGACTTACATTCATACTTTTTGCTTTTATTTCTCAGTACCGTTTCAGCAATTACGCGATGCCAGCCTTTCTTGAAAAATACTGGTTGAACAACTTCCTTCAGTACGCTAAACTGACTAAAGGTAAAGTGAATATTGATTCAACAGCATGAAGTTACAAGCGTATCTCAGATTCCAGATTCTTAAATACTTATGTTTCAGTGAAGAATGGGTATTCCTGCTGAGTTTATAGAAATGCTTCTGTACTACTTACAATTTTGAAAGCTTAGGGTATATAGATTTATAATCTTTCTTCTAAGATCATACTGTGTCCATGGAAGGATAAAGACACTCTTACTTAAGGCTGTGAAAATTATGTAAATACATTCAAAACAGGATGGTGTGAACTCCATATACTGGAAGATATGCCAAAATCATTATGCTTCTAAATGCCTAATGTCTGTGGCCACTGCTTTCCTTTAGCCACTAACTTAATTTTCTGGAATTTTTGTACAATACTTAACTTTTTTTGGATCTCAACAAAAGAAAATATACTTTTCATTTGGTTTGCCCTACTTACCGTATGAATAGAGTTGGTGACATTTGATATTTCAGGAATTTTCAGATGGAGACTTTGTAATACATAAGTCGTCTGCATCTAGTATTAGGAAAGATGAGTTGAATTATTATCGATATTATTTGAAAGTATTCTTAGTAGCCATTTTTCACCTCTCAACTTCAGGATAAGTTTGATATTTATGATGAAAAGTATGACATCAGATATTTGAGCATATTGGGACACTAATACAACTTTCCACATCAATTTTATCTAGCAAATAAAAAAAATTCAGAAGAAACTACCATCATACAGCACTATTTTTGCTAATGTAATGTTGTTAAAATGATTTTTAACCCCAGATGTTTGAAAGAAAAGGAGTTAACATTATTGAAAGTGTATCTTAAACAAATAGTTAATACCAGAGCTGTGAAAAATTCTCTTCAATGTTCATCTTCTCTAGAATAACAGCAACTGAATGCTAACTGTAAGTAAACTTTATAGAACAGTTTCCCACATAAAGCCTTTGTGTGTTTCCTCCAGGTAACTGCTCTCAGGGGTGGTATTCAGAGAGGAGTTAGATTTACAGGACAGCCTCAGAACTGCAGATTCCAGCTAGCGCCCAAGACCTTTCTCATGCAGCTGAGGGAAGAAGTTAGCACCCTTACATTAGAAATTGACTTTAGAATAAATCACGTGGAACTACTCACTTGAAAATATACTGTCCAGTAAGGTATTAAAGCCAAAAAGACAGGGATAATCTTGACAAGAGCTTTCACATCTTCTACTTTATCTTCTCTGAATGGGCCCCCACGAGACAGCTTGGCCATCTCAAACAGACTTTGCTTGCGAGGCTGCTGAAGGACTCCCTGGCTTTCGCTTTTGAAAAGAATTTGAATCGTGAAACAACAACAAAAACTGACTTTGACTGAACTGTCAAACTTGTGGCACTTCTTTTCACTATAAAAAGCTCATGCATTTCCAAAATAAGTTACTCTTAAGAGCAAAGCAACTAGGCCAGAATGGATCATGAAGGGGTGAAAGCACAAGCTGAAAACTTCCATTTTAAAGGTTACCTTATCTTCCCAACCTCCCATTACCATGCATAAACACCTGGCACTGCAACATGCAAAACTTAGCAGAATCACAAAATATAGGTTATTCTAATTCATTGAATTGTTTTATAATCTGAATACATGAAAGCCTTTTGTAGGGGTGGCACCTGACATCGCTTATCAGCAGTGACTAAATCCAGGCACCAGTATTCCATGAGTTTCCCTTGAGAGTGGAGTAACCTCTTGGAAACCAAAAGGCTAGTACACATTTTGGCTGCCCATCATGCCATTTACAACATCAAATGCAGATTATAGTGTTTTTCAAATCAGAAGGCATCCCATAAACATATCTAAGTAGAAAAGGAAGTTAGCTAATGCTTAAAAGCAGCACACTTTGGTTACGTTAACACACTCAGAAACTCTGAACTGGCAAGACATAGCATTCAATTGAAAACAGCAGTCTTGATATTGCAGCATGAAGGTGCAGTGATCTCAAATTGTGCGCCTCTTTAATCCCAGAACTCCCAGAAAATATCTCCAGGACTCCAATTTTCCAGTCTGAGTTCTCAAAGCAAAACTGCACATTCCAGTGTATTCTCTAGAGTGACTTACTGCCAGCTAGTCTGAACTAACTAGTTCCAATTCTTAGGCTGATTCATTGAATTCAGACTGTACAAAAGAGTTCATTACAAACCTATTAGACGAACGTTCCACATGTCTCTTTCTTGAGCAACAAGAATATGAGAGAATTTTAAACATGTCTGTGAAGGCACTACCATCAGGCGGTTTTGTGATGAAGAAACTCTGACCACATAAGAAAACCATGAATGAAATCCCAATGCAAACTGTTGGGATACTATATCCAATAACAAAGCTCACATTCTGTTGAATGTATGCAATGCCTCCCAGAGAAAGAATAGCTCCCAAATTAATGCTCCAATAAAACCAATTAAAAAATCTTCTTGTGGCTTCTGGACCCCGATCTTTGACCTGGAAAAGATTAAAAACAAGTCATTCAATTTCTGAAGAAAATGAAACCTGCTTAATAGAATTCAATCAAGTTCAATGCACTGAAGAGCTTAGGTTTAATTTAGAATCATACGGAAATGATTTAAGTGTTCCGGACAAGCATGGTATTTGATGAAATGACACCTTACCACGCTACCCCATTACGTTATTGACCACCTAGAAGCTCAGCACAGGGATAAAAAAATTCATACAATGCTACATAGCTTCCCCTTAGACGTCACTGCTATTTCCACTGCACTTTCTCTCATTTGGTCATTTTTCTAGACAGAGGTCACTCAGTTTAGAGTCCCATAGTCCACATGGAAGTTGAAATAACTCATTTTTTGTTAACAAAAAGTTAAGCTGCCTAAAAGTTCATGTATTAGTAGTTAGCAGTAATTGCTTCTTCAAACTGCATACACATAACAGTTAACCATATTCCATTTTCTTAGACTCAAATGATTACTTGGTAATTAAATCACAAATTAAAATTTTAACACAGTCCTAATGCCTCTCATCAGAACATAAATTGAAGACTTGTCATTCTGACCTTTGAACTAAAAAATAAATAAATTTGGGCTGCCTGAGATGTCACAAGGCTGCAGTAAACACTTACCCCTCTATAAAGTAAGCACTGTTTATAGTGATATTTTTCTGCATGAAGCTCTCAGTGCCTTTCCAGTGAAAGTAAAGAGAGTTGTGGTTTATAGAATTATATTGTACGGTTTTCACCATCGCTTTTTATTCTGTATTGCCTACCATAAGTCACCTCGTGTCTTGTAATTAAGTCACAGGAACCTGGCATCACTCATAAGATGTGATGTAAGAAAAATTATGCAAGTTAAAATTTGAAATACATTAAAAAGATCAACTAGTCTGTAGAAGAATCCATAATACCGCATTTGTCACTGTTTCATGACTGAAAGGCCATTAACAGTGACTAGCGAGTCAGTGCCATGCACCAGTCTTGCCGAGTCAGTTGTTTTTGATTTCTAATTGCAGGTTTCCCTTCCTCATTTGCCAGATCTTCAAAAGATTTGTGTTTAGTTTGCAATATGAAAATCAAGCTGTGTCTTGAAGTAAGTTTTAACATTGTCAGTTCTGATTTACAGCTTCAGGTTTCTCCGTGGTACACAAACCCACCTGTATCATACAACAAAGCCTAACAAAAGAAATATTAAGGAACATATTCCTATACATAATTAATAGCATTGTTAGGCATTCAAGTAGGTCTGCTACCATGTCAAATATTACAATCCCAGAGCCTAGACACATGAAATTCTCCCTTTCTAGTTTCAACTTGGTACTCATTTCTTAATTTTGAGTTACCATGTGCAGTAGTTATCAAGGTAGGAATTCCAACTTACATGAAGAGTTAGCAATCTATTTTATGATGGAGAAAAGGAGACTTCATAAAGTCTCAGTTCTCTTATACTTTCTACAAGGAAGATTACTTCCCATCCTCCCTCTAACAAATGACCTCACTCACATACATAAAAAAGAAAAGCTGGGAGACGAAAGCAAACTTTGATAAAGTAAGAGCAGGGGCAAGCACAGCGTGTTGCTTCCATCAAATATTGCCCCAGTCTCCAACCACTGACTCAAAAGAAACTTTCTGAATCAAGGATGACTTCTATCTGCTTAATAAATGCAGCAGATCTCTGCATGAACTTGTCCAGCTTGCCTCTGAACCCAGGTCAGCTTGTAGAATCTGTACTATCCTGTGGCAAACAGTTCCCCAGCTAATTACACAGTGAGAAGAACCACCTCAATCTGTCTGTGCTGAACCTGCCCTGCGGTAGCCTCACTCGTTTTACCTATTTCAAAAAACCAACAGAATCCAGCTGAGCTTTTGCCACGCCTGGTTCACTCCTGCCTTTCTCTCACTGACCACTGTTTCCACAAATCACCGCCACATCTTCTGTCTTGTTGCCTTTTCAGAGATAGGAAGTTGTAGACAGTTCCACAATTCCTTGCATGGAAATTACTGGCCATGTCTGTGGCCCTTCCCTGAAATTTCCTTCCCCAACTCCAGTATCCTTTTTGAAACAGCAGCCAAAACCAAACGTAATGCTCAAGAGACAGAAAAACCAAAGGCTTACAAGGAAAAGAATCCATTTTCTGCTTCCTCGTCAAAGTATGTATACAGACTAAAAATCACATCATAGCCACATCTGAAATACCACTGTGGAATTTTATCCACAAACATACACACACACACACACACAGAATGACCAGGTTGGAAGAGACCCACTGGATCGTCGAGTCCAACCATTCCCACCAATCCCTAAATCATGCTCCTAAGCACCTCATCCACCCTCACCTTAAACACCTCCAGGGACGGTGACTCAACCACCTCCCTGGGCAGACCGTTCCAATGCCTAACCACCCTCTCTGTGAAGAATTTCTTCCTAATCTCAAGCCTAAATCTCCCCTGGTGGAGCTTGAGGCCATTCCCTCTCATCCTGTCCCCTGTCACTTGGGAGAAGAGCCCAGCTCCCTGCTCTCCACAACCTCCCTTCAGGTAGTTGGAGAGAGCAGTGAGGTCTCCCCTCAGCCTCCTCTTCTCCAGGATAAACACCTCCAGCTCTCTCAGTCGCTCCTCATCAGGCCTGTTCTCCAGCCCCTTCACCAGCTTTGTTGCTCTTCTCTGGACTCGCTCCAGAGCCACAACATCCTTCTTGTGGTGAGGGGCCCAGAACTGAACGCAGGATTCGAGGTGCGGTCTCACCAGTGCTGAGTACAGGGGGAGAAAAGCCTCCCTGGACCTGCTGGTAATGCAGGTAACATTAATAACTAAAAAAAATTTCCCACTGAACTAGCTGGTAGAATATCTTGTCAAAGTGGAAAAACCAGGAAGACATCTTCCTAAAACCAGAAAACACGGCAGATTTAAAAGGGAATCGTAGTTCCTTTCACACATCACATCAGCAGCCCAAATCTTAGCTTTATTACATTTACAGCAGGTTACTCAGTTTCCCTTTGCTGGCTATTACTTGAGCTGTATGACAAATAGATTGGTTTACTCTCTTCATAAGTAGATGCTACAATTTAATAAGCAACAAAGAAGAAAACTGTTACAATGTTATTATTTTATTTTTCACAAAACAGCAGGGATTCTTCTTTCCCCTCTTATGCTTGCATTATTTTCGATCACCCAAGCAGAAAGAAACATCTATCACTCCCTCTGCTGCGTTTCATCTGCACTCATGCATAGCAGCACTCTCCTTGCGGTACCAGCACCACCAGCTTCGTTATGTTCTTAACGTCCTACCAGCAACTGCAGCAGGAAAACAAAGCACAAGTATGGAGAGGGTCCTGGATTGAACCTCTCCTGTGGGCTAAGGGTTTCATGTCCCTGCACTGAAAGTCAAAGTCACAGAATCATAGAATCATTTGGGTTGGAAGGGACCTTAAAGATCATCCAGTTCAAATCCCCTGCCATGGGCAGGGACACCTCCCACTGGATCAGGTGCCCAAGGCCCATCCAGCCTGGCCCTGAACCCCTCCAGGGATGGGGCAGCCACAGCTTCCCTGGGCAACCTGGGCCAGGGCCTCCCCACCCTAATAGTGAAGAAATTCCTCCTTATGTCTAAATCTGCCGCTCTCCAGTTTATACCCATTGCCCATTATCCTATCACTACAAGTCTTTGTGAACAGTCCCTCCCCAGCTTTCTTGCAGCACCTTCATGTGCTGGAAGGTCACTGTAAGGTCTCCTTGGAGCCTTCTCTTCTCCAGGCTGAACAACCCCAACTCTCTCAGCCTGTCCTCGTATGGAAGGTGCACCAGCCCCCTGATCATCTTTGGAGCTTCCTCTGGACGTGTTCCGACTGTTTCATCTCCTTCTTATGTTGAGGATTCTAGAACTGGAGACAATAATCCAGATGGGGTCTCCCAAGAGAGGAGCAGAGGGGTAGAATCCCCTCCCTCGACCTGCTGGCCACGCTGCTTTTGATGCAGCCCAGGGCACAGTTGGCCGCCTGGGTTGCGAGAGCACATTGCCACCTTATGTCAAGCCTCTCATCAATCAGCACCCCAAGTTTAAAAGATTTTGTTCCCATCATAATAAAACAGCTTAAAGACAGCTGTAGTGCCTAAAAGGTATAAAAAAAGTCACCTTCTTAGATTTACCTCCTTACATGAGGAGAAAACAAACAATATCAGCAAAACACCATGGCTGGACTGCAAGGCTCCCATCACCGAACAAAGACGCCCCAGTAAAACTGTTCCTAATGTGCCCTGACAAAAATGAACAGTAGCCAGTATCGAATACACACAATTCATTTGCTCTAAGTAACACACTGTTTTGCACATTGGTTCAGATTCAGACATTGTCCACACCAGCGTTGAACAGCCGTCTCTTGTTTAGATCATCTCCCACTACCCAATATCCAGTCCTGACTCTCCAGTTCACTGTCCTGCATTCTTCCAACCTTTCACGCCTTTTTTCTCTACTAAATGGGATAGCGCATCCCTCTCAAAGAACACTAGGGAACAATACAGTAGAGCGTTTACTTAAATAAAAATACAGAATGACCAACTGTACTGTGCAAGGAGCATCCCAATTGCCCTAATTTTTCCTCTTTTAAACTATAGGGCAAATTTTAAATAAAAAGTAAACAAACAACACACCAAACTATCACCACTCCATCAGACCAGGCAAAAAAACCACACCAAAAATCCCCACCAATACAGGCATTACAGAAGCAAACAACTTTATGCATTCTGGCCACAGCCAACCCTGCCTGCTTTCAGGAGGGCTTCAAAAGAGGAAATACAATAATCTTGCCACTTTCAAGACATCTAACAACTTTTGCAGAACAAAATCTACCCTAACACTTGATTTTTTTACTGTCCGAAAGATGTGTGTCTTGATATATCTGGGAATTACCCTACAGATATAGTTAATCCAAACACAGAAAGAAAACCATGGTGACATTCTGAGTTTTACAACCAGAAACACCACAGCAGTGGATTTCAAAATAGTCCAGGATTAGTTCTCCAAATTAAAATTTCTAATACAAAACACATATCAAGTTGATTATGGTCAGATGAGATGTAATCACAACCATAGTTTTCATGATAAAGAATCCCAAGTGCCTGGAACATTATGTTACGGGAACAGCATAACCATTAGGTTATTCACAGGCACTTTCAGCAGAGGATGCATCAGCCACGTAACTCTGCCCTGCAGTTCTCTAAACTCATTCAGGAGATACAGTTAACACCTTACAATCGGAACAAAATGTTAAATGCAACCAAAACAAAGGAGGAGAGGAAGAGTAACTAGATGTTCAGTTACACCACCTATGAAAAATCACTGCAAGTACCAGGCCAACAGCAGCTTCCAGAGCACATAAGGTTAATACCTAGACCTCATTCCAACTTAGATGGCAGACCATCACTTCCTAAAAGAAATCCTCTGGATTTTTCAAACCCAACATCTTTCTTAGAAGATGATCTAAGTACTAACCAAAGCAGTTTGTATGGCTTGAAACCCCTCCAAAAAATCAACACAGCTCGAACATTAAGAGTCTATTAGATTCTCCAGATTTTTATGTACAGAGCCAAGAATCTACACATGCATCACTGCTTCTGCACAGTTTCAGTGTTTAGATGTTTTGCTTTGTCACAAAATAATTTCCTAGCTCTACATAGCTAGATCAGTTTCAAAGAAAAGGTTATTCATATGATATCTTTTTTTTTTTTTTGCTGCAGCTAGCTTATCTGGTGACTGCCATTCCAATGTGACAACTGATTTCTGACATCATCTGCTAATGATCAAATATTTCCTAAACCCCAACACTTCCGAGTTCCAGTATGTCATAATCTTCCCCCTCTCCCTCTTCACAATATGACAGACCCAAAGCTATGATCTCCTATTTCACTCACACAAAGGAAATAGAAGATTGTTACTGACATGAGCAGATTTCATTTGTTCCTGCAATCAACTGACAGTCACAAGTGACAAATGTGACAAAATCCCTCAAACTTATCCCAGACAACTACGCAAGCAGCCACATAGCAGAGCAAGGATGGAAATGGAGAAGCTTGCCCTTCTCCTTAGCCTACAAAAGAAAGCCTAATGACAGCACTGTAGTAAAATTTACTCTTACAGAATTCTGACCTTCCAATCCATCACTACAGAAATCAGTTATTCTTTGAGAGCATCTGGAGGTAGCTCAGTAACAACAGAATTCGGAACTACTCAGTTATTACATAATTTCAGATTCTTCTGTTAAAATTTTGCCAATCTACATTCCAAGTCTGCTTCTTCTCATTAGTGCCATGTCTATTCTGTATGTCAGAAACACGTTGGTACTGCCCATACAGATGCCACAACTTCAGTTTTCACGCTCATATCTACAGTCTTAGATCTCCACAGCCTCCTAAGAAGTTCAACCACAACAACAAAGTAACTTAAAGTTAATGACTTTCAACTCTTTATAAAAGGTCCCCCCATCCCTCCCCAGAGGCTGGAAAACCTAAGTTCTACAAACAAATAAATAAAAGTTTTGAAAAATCACTCTAAATACATCTTTATAACAGCAATTTCCAAAAGCATCCAGCCTCTGGCAATGCTTCCATCACAACAATGGCTTTAGCAAAGCAAGAAGATTTTTGGCAGGTTATAGATGGATAGATTTAATGACCGTGATGGCAATTCAGAAAGGAGATATACTGTGGGTTCAAATTATCATCTGTAATCACCATAACCCAAACCAGATTAATGTATAATTGGAACAATTACTATAGCTGATAGTAGATCAGTGGTCTACTCCTCGTGTTGGCTTTGGGTTTGAAGCTAAACCAGCTTTCACAATAATGAGAGATGATCACATTGTTTCCTAACTACGGAAAGTCACAAACTGCTACACAGAACGAGAAGGGACCGCAGAACACTCACACTAAAAAGGGGAACTGGAAAGTGCCAGGTTATACACATCACATGATTATAGACACTATTCTGAGAACCTTCTGTTCCGATACAGACCTGTATGATGGATCAGTCTAGAAAAATGGTTCTTATTTGTTAACACAGTTAAATAAGGCTGGTCTATATCTAGTTTGCAGAAACTTTATTTGCTAAGCTGACTGGCAAAAGTTACTTTATACTAAGTTTACTTAGTCACCTGAAACAGCACTTCTAAAAGCATCCATTTAAAAGAAATGAAGAATCTACATCCTTTTAACTCCAGAAGAAAACAGGTATTAGAATTTAGTTTCCAGTTTTACACAAACTGATTATTTTCTTCTAAATAAAAAAATCCTCAATACCCTTGGGTTCTCTATCCAAATTATACCCCATTCGTTAAAAATAAAAAAAAAAATGTACATGGTAATTCTTAAGAGATACACAATGAAATGTAATTAACTGAAAGGTGCTTCATGCCAGCTAAAGTACATGACATAAAATACATATTTTCCTCTAACTGGTATTCAAGGGACAGAGGACAAATCTTATCAGCACATGTCCAGCCAAAACATGTTTGCATTGTATCATGGTCTCCCAGGAATGCAACTCTGGGAGACAGACTTTATTCTCAGCAACACTTATCCATCTGCCCAGCAGTTTGCTACATTCCAACGCAGGGAGAAGGCACCCAAGAGGGCCCCAAATCGCACAACAAGGTAAGTGGTATGCTGTAATATATTTAACAATAGATAACCCAGAAAAGAACAGAGAACGAGAAAAATTCAGTCCTCAGCAGAGCTCCACTGATTATTATGAACCAGAAAGGAGTATTTCTTTTGCTTCGCTCTACATAAATCATTGTGAATTCTCTGTGAACCTAGCCCAAACCTGCTTTCCGTGAAACCCTGTGGGGAAACACTTTAAAAAAAAATCCAGCTACAACAGCTACACTTCCATTCTTCTTTTGCTCTGTCCCTGCCATTATTTATCTCTTATATTTAACGTTCATAAAGTGTTCTGGGGATAAGCAGTCAGTTTTGAAAAACACCTAACAGATAAAGTCATATTAAAGCTGTTCCACTTGATGGGTTCACGCTGTCTTAAACAGAGCAAATACATTGGGGACACACAATCCTAGGCTATAATAATATTTTACATTTATATACTGCCTTTCACCCAGAACACCAGAAACTGTAATATATGAAATGCCAAAGAATGACAAATATAAACTGCAGAGCAGTTGGCAAAACTGCAGAGGTATGTTTGGCAAGGATATTGTGGTAGATCCCACCTCTTACAAAGAATTTAATGGCATTTCTGATACTTGCATTGACCACAACTCAATGGGCCAGTGAACAGACATACAATGGTATCGGAGGTATCTTCCTTGCTTTGTTACCAAGAAGTCTGGTTGGAAACGCTGCCCAGTACCTACATAAGCATACGAAATTCTCAGTTTGCAAAGCACAAATTATACTCTAACTCAACACCTGCAGTCAACATACCACCTTAGCGTAAGCTTTGTAAAAACATACATACATAAGTGTATTCCAATTGATACTGAACTAGAAATTGTCTCCTAAAAATTCTTGGCTCTGCAGTGGTGATGTAATGAATTATATCACTGAAGTGGATCTTGGTAAGGTCATTTGGCAGGACACGTCCTTAAGAGAATAACCCAGGTAAAACATTTCCCATGTTGAGAGGCCTTTCCCATCTATGATGTGGCATACCATCAGTCTGCACAAAAATCCCACTCAAGGGCACAGTGCAGGACACAAAGAATACCTAAAGCATAAAACAGTTTGTTATTTAGCTTTCATTTTTCACAGGATGATAAAAGACTGAGCTCTGACAGCTACCCTAGAAGGCCCACACCATCCTTGTCAAGCCTAAACTGTTGATCAGGTATTTCACCTGATGAGCTCTGAGGCCGAATTAAAACGGGTACAAACTCCACAACAGTAGATAATTAACAAACCATTAATGGCCATCCAGTACTTAACCTAACTCCTCGAAACGGTGATGGCTTAGCTAAATCAGGCACCACAAGCACGGCAGGGCTACCAGGAAACCAATGGCCATAAGAGATCACACAGTATAGAGATACCAAAACCATATCAAACAGGGCACAACTTAACAGCTTCCATAACACAGGGCACAAAGCCAGATGACCTGACTCTCTCCGAGACTTCACACCTCGAGAGACTGTGCATTGGTAGGTACAGTGCCCACCCCACCAAAGCAAGCCCCCCGGTGTGACCGACAGCCACCTTCTGGTTCAGCTCAGTGCTCACAAACTGTCTGTCAGCTGCTAAGTAATACTCGACCTGGTCTGCCCCAAAAGGGGTGATGTTGGCCTTGACCGACCCGACGCCCAGCCCCACGAGGACCAGTCCCACGAAGGTGGCGGTGGCGCAGTAGCGGGTGGCTCCCACCTGGGAGCAAGGCGCCACGGTGGCATTGGCCACTGCCGGAGAAGAGCAGTTCTCCACGGGGAACAAGGGGATGTCCCCGCAGAGGCCCTGCCGGGTGTGCGGGGCGGCGATGACGGGGAAGGCCAGCATGCCCAGCAGGTACAGCGCCATGCTCAGCAGGATGGTGCCGAACTTGCCCAGCAGGGCGTCGGCCAACCAGCCGCCGAACGGCGACACCAGGTAGGTGATGCCCATGAAGAGCAGCAGGGCCTGGCTGGCCTGGGCCCCCTCCCAGTCGTAGGGCGGCCCGTTGAGGAACAGCACCAGGTTGGAGGTGATGCCGTAGAAGGCCACGCGCTCCAGCAGCTCGGCCAGCAGCACGGCGGCGCAGGCCAGACGCCGCCCGCGAAAAGCACCACCGCCGCCGCCGCCGCCGCCCGGCCGGCCGCGCTCCCCGCTGCCCAGCAGAGGGCTGCGCTCGCTCGGCTCGGCCTCCTCCATCGCGGCGCCTCCGTCCCGGCCGCCCCGGGGAGGCTTGGCCGCGGCCGCGCTCCGGGCCCGCCCCCGCGCGCCGCCATTGGCCGAGAGCCACGTCGCTCCGCGCGCCGGGAGTCACGTGGGCAGCGGCGCGGGGGAGCGGCGGGGAGAGGGGCGTGGCCAACGGGGGCGGGGTTAAGAGAGGGCGTAGCCGAAGAGGCGCGGCGGGGCAGTCATCTGCTCAGTCCGGCAGGCGGCTGAGGGGGCGTGGCCAGTGGGGGCGTGGCCAAGCGGGATCATGGCGGTGCCGTCACGCGGATAGCGGGGGCGCGGCCGCCCGTGAGGCCTCGCGTGAGGGTCCGGGGGGCGGAGCGGGGGCCAGGCTGCCTCACGGAGAGGCCCCTTTCTCCCCGCCGGTGGTCCCTTAGGGTGCCGGGTAGCGGGGGAAGCTGCAGCAGGGACAATCATGGCATAGTTTGGATTGGAAGGGACCTCAAAGCCCATCCAGTTCCAACCCCCTCCCACTGGATCAGGTGCCCAAGGCCCATCCAGCCTGGCCTTGAACCCCTCCAGGGATGGGGCAGCCACAGCTTCCCTGGGCAACCTGGGCCAGGGCCTCACTGCTCTCATCGTGAAGAAGTTCCTCCTTATGTCTAGTCTAAATCTGCCCCTCTCCAGTTTATACCCATTGTCCCTTGCCCTATTACTACAAGCCTTTGTAAACAGCCCTTCCCCAGCTTTCTTGTAGCCCCTTTAGGTACTGGAAGGTTGCTATGAGGTTTCCTCAGATCCTTCTCCAGGCTGAACACCCCCAACTCTTGGCCTGTCCTCATACGGCAGGTGCTCCAGCCCTCTGATCATCCCTGCAGCTTCCTATGGACCTGTTTCAACAGAATGGATTTGGTGGCTGTTCCCTGCATTAGTTCAGGATGGGAATGGTGTTTTATTCATTAACCAGAGCGGTGCAGCTTTATTAACAGCACAGGTTGAGGTCTGGCTATCTTGAGAACCCTCCTTTTCCCTTTAGTGTTACCCGGCAATAATAACAGCAGTGAAATTCACATGTGGTTCTTGTCCTTGCTTTGCTTCTCAGCTGGAAAAGCAAAAGCAAGGGTGGGCTGAGTCCTAGAGCCCTCCTGGATGCAAAGGTGAATATGCACTGTGAGTGACCCTTTCTTCAGGTGCTCCCTTCCTCTGGCCAGTGTGGCAGGCAGCCCATCGCTCAGGAGCCTACACTGGATACCTACACTTGGAGGATGAAGGCTCTCACCTGAATGCAACCAATTAAAATGAGAAAACACATGCTAGTAGTTGCAGCTTTGAAGCTTAAAAGATGTTCTTTTGATGTAAAGATCGTGATTATCTTCAACAGCAGATTTTAAACTCATGTTGTTGGCTAGAACAAAGTCAGACAGATATTCCTCATTGTGTCTTTTCAAATGGACATCGTATACTTACACCCAACATCTAGGTATGTCTTAAAATTTTTGGAACGGCGTGGGTAATTGGGCAAGCAATGCTTGTAAAGGTAAATATGTGCATTTAATGACAGGGCCTTGTAAATAACATGCCCTAAAAGTGATTCATCATTTGCCCTCTTCAGTAGTTACATTTCATGACAAAGGACAATGAGGAAAATGCTGTACAGGGATCTGGTTTTGTGAACTACGGTAACGTGACTGATTTGGTAATTTAAAAAATTACATTTCAGCTTTGCCCAGCGTAATTCATGCATTATGATTACATTTTCTAAGGGGTCTAGTAGTATTTGCTAGTTTGCAAAATAATTAAGCACACTTTGTGTTATTGTGTGTTTTAATATTTGCAGATTTCACATTTGAGACCCTTCATAATTTACTTTTGTGAGTGGAGTGAGATTTTTATATCGGTTTGCCCAACAACTGTGACAAACACCTAGCAATGCTGAACAGTGTTTGAAATGCACATTGTAAAATGTTACTTAAATCTTAAGGCATTGAGAAGCAGATACTCCCAGTAAAATTCAAAAGACACTTATAACCCTAACATTCTCTCTGCAAGACAGCAGCTTCAGGAAGATGGTGTTTAATTTTCCTCCAAACAAGAACACTTAGCTACAGTATATTTAAAACGATGCATTAAGATACATCCGTGACCCTTTCTTTGATTACAATGGGTGCACCTGTGCCTCTACAGTGATACTCTAGTACACGTACATATTTTCAAAGACACAGCAATGCTTCATGCTGCAAAGACTTGTAGATTATTTTTTTCAGTTAAGGCCTATATAACATAAGAACCAGTTACCATAAATAGTAATAAAAAGTTAAGACTTCTTTGAATGTTTCCTTTATTTTGTCTTTATTTCCCAGGCGACTGGTTAAAGTTCCTCCTTTGTCTCATGGAGCAGTCTTTGCCTTACTTTGATGATTGCATTTTTGTCCTTTTTTTGTGTTATACAATAGATGTGCTGGGCAGCTGCTGCGTGGGTCGAGAGCCAGCAGCGAAGTGTTAAAACAGCCAAGCTGTTTGTAATCAGGTATGTCTTGCAGATATCAAACCCACAGCTTCCTTTTAACCCCAAACGTGGCTTTCTGAGCTTGTCACATCTCCTGTTTTAGGCTGTGCAAGTAGGAAGCGTCCTTGTTTTTGATCACGGAGGCTGTAGTGTGTCTGCAGCAGCAGGGCAAGGAGCGTTTCTAGGTTGGCACATGCTTTCTGGGTGTGATGCAGCCGGATGAGCTGTGTCGGGGAGATCTTGGAACCAGAAGGAGGGTCTATTTGGGCAGGATAGAACATAGTGATGTGTCAGGAGGCTGAAAGGCAGCTGCATAAGCTTAATGCAGTCCATGCTAGACTGACAATTGGGCAGCAGTAACAAGCAGGTGACTGTTGCTGGATTTGAGAGTGGTTAAGTGCTCTCAAAAGCCAAAACTTCACATAGGCCACTTACAATAAAACAGACTTCAAGCCTAGAATCCTGGCTGGATTGAGAAAAGCCCTCTAAATTTCAATGGGGCTGGAATTCCATGCCAGAAGTGCTTTCGAAAACAGTGATGAAAAAAGCTTGGTCCTGCCTACCCTTAAATTAGGTTATTTTTAGTATTTATGCCAGATTTGTTGCTCTTCCAAGTCGTAACCATCTTTTTTAGTTTAGATGGAATTTAAAATGGTCTGAAACAATGTTGTGCTTAATTATTTTGAAGTGATAACGTGGTGGGATGCAAACAGTTGCACAGAGCTCTGCAGCAAAAAGACCCATTGGCAAAATGTGAGCCAGCATAACAAAATTCTTACCATTTGCCAGAATACACTCCAATATATATCTTTATCACTCCAAAACCTTTGGTTCCTGAATACCTGTCATGCTCAGAGATCCACAGAAGATATTTGAAGAACTGTTTTAAAAACAGTTTGGGATATACTTTTCTTAGTCCTGATGTTAAGACTGTTCCTTTTTCTCTTCCCTGCCTTGTGCTATCTCTGGATCCTGCCTGCTGCTCTGGAGGCTGTGGTTCCTCACCGGAGCTTTCTCCTGGTCTTACACCCCTTTGGCTCTGCTTCACTGTATGGTCTTCATGACATTCAGCGTAGTCCTTGACAATCCCTTTACCTTGTTCTTTGGACTAGCACACTCCTCTGACTATTCTGGTTGTTGGCATCGGGTCACAATTAGATTTTCTTCATTCCCACACTGAATATGAATCACCTCCATCTCAGGAGACATGTGGTGGCTGTAGCATTGCTGAGAACTGCCTCAGGAGATGGTGGCTGATCACTCTCAGGAAGTCTTTAGGTTTTCTCTGAGGCCATGATTAGAGGATGTAAATTTTGTGGCTGTTCCATTGAAACGCATAGGGATGGGGGAGGGAGGCACCCAAACTCACTGACTGCTGCCACCTGGAATATTGTGTCCAGGATGAGACTAAGCTGGGTGGAAGTGTGGATCTGCTTGAGGGTAAAGAGGCTCCTAGGGGATCTGAACAGGCTGGACCGCTGGGCTGAGACCAGTGGCATAAGGTTTAAAAGGGCCAAATGCCGGGTCCTGCACTTGCAGCACAACAACCCTGAGCAGCTACAGCCCAGGAGAAGTCTGGCTAGAAAGCTGCCTGGAGGAGAAAGACCTGGGGGTGTTGGTTGACAAGTGACAGAACATTAGCCAGCAGGGGCCCAGGTGACCAAGAAGGCCAGTGGCATCTTAGGTTGGATCAGAAACGGTGTGGCCAGCAGGTCCAGGGAGGTTATTCTCCCCCTGTATTCGGCACTGGTGAGTCCGTACCTTAAATCCTGTGTTCAGTTCTGGGCCCCTCACCACAAGAAGGATGTTGAGGCTCTGGAGCGAGTCCAGAGAAGAGCAACAAAGCGGGTGATGGGGGCTGGAGAACAAGTCTTAAGAGGAGCGGCTGAGAGAGCTGGGGGTGTTTAGCCTGGAGAAGAGGAGGCTGAGGGGAGATCTCATTGCTCTCTATAACCACCTGAGAGGAGGTTGTGGAGAGGAGGGAGCTGGGCTCTTCTCCCAAGTGACAGGGGACAGGACGAGAGGGAATGGCCTCAAGCTCCGCCAGGGGAGGTTCAGGCTTGACATCAGGAAAAATTATTTCACAGAAAGGGTCATTGGGCATTGGCAGAGGCTGCCCAGGGAGGGGGTTGAGTCACCTTCCCTGGAGGTCTTTAAGGGACGGGTGGATGAGGAGCTGAGGGGCATGGTTTAGTGATTTATGGGAATGGTTGGACTCGATGATCCAGTGGGTCCTTTCCAACCTAGTGACTGGAGCACCTTCCCTGTGAGGACAGGCTGAGAGAGTTGGGGTTGTACAGCCTGGAGAAGGATCCGAGGAGACCTTATGGGGACCTTCCAGTACCTGAAGGGGCTATAGGAAAGCTGAGGAGGGACTGTTCAGAAGGGCGTGGAGTGACAGGATGAGGGGCAATGGCCATAAATCGGAGAGGGGCGGGTTTAGACTAGACATTAGGAGGAAATTCTTCCCAATGAGGGTGGTGAGGCCCTGGCCCAGGTTGGAAAGCGGCAGCTGCCCCATCCTTGGAGGTGTTCAAGGCCAGGTAGTTGGGACTTTGCACCCCTGAGGCCGCGGGAGGCGTCGCTGCAACAGGGGGTGGCACTGGATGACTTTTAAGGTCCGTTCCAACCCAAACCGCTCTGTGACCGAGGCCCGGGAGGTGCGCGAGGAACCCCAGCTCCGTTCCCAGCCGAGCCGCTCCCTGGGCGGGGGTCGCGCCCCTCCCTGCCCACTCCCGGCAGCCCGCGGGGCCGCAGGTGCGGGGCGGGCTCCATGCGGCTGCTGCTGCTGGCGGGGCTGCGCGCCAGGACGGGCAACGCCACCACGGCCCTCAGGATCCGGTGAGAGCGCGGGGGGCTCCGCGGGCACGGGGCGGGGGAGCCGCCCGCCATCCCGCGCGGCCGCTGGCGCACGGAGGCGGCGTCTCGGCCGCCGCAGCCCCGTGAGTGGCTGCTGCCGGGGGTGTGAGAGAGGCCGGCGGGGGCGGCTCTGCCCGGGCTGGCGGGGAGAGGGGGAAGGGGAGTCGAGGGCGCCCCCCACTCCATGAGGTCACAGAGTCACTAGGTTGGAAAAGACCCACTGGATCATCCTGTCCAACCATTCCCATCAGTCACTAAACCATGTCCCTCAGCACCTCATCCACCCGTCCCTTAAACCCCTCCAGGGAAGGTGACTCAACCACCTCTCTGGGCAGCCTGCTCCAGGGCCAAATAACCCTTTCTGTGAAAATTTTTTTCCTAATGTTCAGCCTGAACCTCCCCTGGCGGAGCTTGAGGCCATTCCCTCTCGTCCTGTCCCCTGTCACTTGGGAGAAGAGCCCAGCTCCCTCCTCTCCACAACCTCCTTTCAGGTAGTTGCAGAGAGCAATGAGGTCTCCCCTCAGCCTCCTCTTCTCCAGGCTAAACACCCCCAGCTCTCTCAGCCGCTCCTCATCAGGCCTGTTCTCCAGCCCCTTCACCAGCTTTTTTGCTCTTCTCTGGACTCGCTCCAGAGCCTCAACATCCTTCTTGTGGTGAGGGGCCCAGAACTGAACACAGGACTCGAGGTGCGGTCTCACCAGTGCTGAGTACAGAGGGAGAATAACCTCCCTGAACCTGCTGGTCACACTGTTTCTGATCCAACCTAAGATGCCATTGGCCTTTTTGGCCACCTGGGCCCCTGCTGGCTCATGTTCTGTCACTTGTCAACCAACACCCCCAGGTCCTCTTCCTCCAGGCAGCTTTCTAGCCAGACTTCTCCTGGTCGGTAGCACTGCATAAGGTTGTTGTGCCCCAAACATCAAAATCGGATCCCTCTGATACAAAAAGTCCTGTATATTACAAAACGTGGAGTATTTTGATTGAAGCGTTACATTTTCATCGAGGTATTTTCTGACAGTCAGACATAAGGTCCTTCTGAGAGCAGATTTTTGAATCCTAGAACATTTTGGGGTGGAAGGGACCTCAAAGCCCATCCTATGTTCCCCCCCCCATGGGACCAGGCTGCCTGTGAGTTGAGAATAAAGGGTTAACGTGAAGAGGGGCATTATAACAGTGTTTGGCTATGCTTCCTTTGTTTAAACTTATAGCTTACTTAGCTATGCTTTGCTAGTTTCAGTTTTAAGGTAGCTGTCTTCCTTGCTTTATACAGAAGCGTATTTTGCTTGTGAATAATTTTTAGCTAGCCTGCACCTGGATACTTACTATGGAATTTTAACAAGGCTGCAGTTAGAAAAGAATAGGAAAGAATGTGAAAGAAACTTAGAAAAGAATGGGAAAGAATGTAATTGTATCTAAATAAGCCAGATAGCAAGGACTGGTGCCACGATAAGAGAAAGAAGAACCAGCTAGAAGTAGATGCAACCTTGAAAAAAATTCCCAAGCTGTCTAAGAGCATGCACAAGAAGGAAATTTGAGAAGTTCACTGTGAAGAAGACTGTGAGCCTTCCTCCAGAAGCCCCTGCCCAAGGCCCCCAGAGGGCAGAGCGCATGCACCAAAGGGAGGGAAGCCTTTGTGAACAGTCCCTTCCCAGCTTTCTTGTAGCCCCTTCAGGTACTGGAAGGTCACTATAAGGTCTTCTTGGAGCTTTCTCATCTCCAGGCTGAACAAGCCCAACTCTTTCGGCCTGTCCTCGTATGGGAGGTGCTCCAGCCCTCAGATCATCTTTGTAGCCTCCTCTGGACCCATTCCAACAGTTCCATCTCCTTCTTATGTTGAGGATTCCAGAACTGAACACAGGACTCCAGGTGGGGTCTCACAAGAGAGGAATAGAGAGGCAGAATCCCCTCCCTCACCATGCTGGCCACGCTGCTTTTGATGCAGCCCAGGATACGGTTGGTTTCTGGGCTGTGAGCGCACATTGCCGGCTCATGTCGAGCTTCTTATCAAATCAGCACCCCCAGGTCCTTCTCCACAGGCAGCTCTCAATCTCATCATCCCCATCCTGTACTGAAACCAGGGATTGCCCCGACCTAGGTGTAGGACCTTGCACTTGGCCTTGTTGAGCCTCATGAGGTTCTCACAGCCCCACTTCTCCAGCCTGTCCAGGTCAGGACATAATAACATTAAAATAAGCCCTTGGAAAGTAATACAATACACATAAGGTTTCTGGGAAAATATGCATGCCAGTGGGAAATCTGTCCTTTAACAGCTCTTGTCTGGCTGCTTCAGCATCCTGTTGCGTCATGGGCATAATCTGTGTGTGTACAAAGTGGGTGCTGCTTTCTTGTGCACATAGACCTTCAAGCAGAAAGCAGACATTGAGTGAGAGGTCAATTTAAATGTTCACAATAAAGATAGGTAAAGGATTCTAACAGAAATAGTGTTTTGAGAGTCAGTAACTTGTGTCATGTTCGGTTGTTATCTTATCACCTGCTATAAATGCTACTTAAAGTTGTAATATAAATTAACCCATTTAGGAAAAAAAGTCTGATCAGCTAGCAGGTAAATCTGTCTTCCTGACTAAAAGGCTAGTCAGGTGACAGCTATCACTAAAACAGTGCTACACAGATACTTTCATCTAATGCTGGTTTTCTTAAGGCTTTATGCCATTTTAAAAGAAGTAAATGTACTTGTGTGTCCGAAGGCTTGGGCATGTCGGTTCTCACGTGAACCTGCCATGCCTGAGCTTAAGTACATATTGTAACCTTCATATCATATGTGTTAAGGTACAGAAAATATATATTCCAATTAATATTTGTCTTCGGTTATATCTGCGTACACACTTATGAATTTCATTGTTCAATTTTTTTTTTTTTGTATTGAGTCGTGGCAACTTTAGTTCAAGTATAAAGGAAAAAATGAAGTTGTCTCTGAGTTGGACACTTGCCAGCATAGATTAATTTTATGGCTTAATGTCACTGGGTATACTATGCTTATGATATTACAGCTGTTCATATAGCTGCTTCATCTTTCCATAAATAAGATATTCATTTCCTGAGTTTAAAGTAACTTGTGACAAAGACACCCAAATCTAATTTGGTTAGAAATCAGCTTGCAAAGACCAGTGATATAATGAATGTGCTGTGGGCTTTATTAATATCAGTGTGCATAATCTTTAATCAACTTAAAAAATACAGGCAGTGAGTAGAGGATAAAACAGTAGAAAGTCTTTGGTTAGGCTGCCATTCTTCCGCCTTAGAAATGAGATCAAGTAGAGTGTTAAGAAAGAAAATGAATGAATCTTCTCTCCACCCGGAAATGTTCCGTTCATCTTTTAGTTCTTGGCGGTAAGGAAGAATAGGAATCTTGAATGAATTGGTTAATTAGAAAGATTTAGAGGAAGTATTTTGTCAATATGTAAATATCTCTAGGGAAGGAGAGGTTGTTTCAGTTCTCATTTGAAATGAGACAGTTGAAATAGCCATTCTGTAAATCTCCAGGTAATCAACTGCAAGAGAATTAAACCCACAAATTCAATAATACTTGTCGTTCCTCTTTACAATTATTTTTCAGCTTAGACATTTATTGGAGTCATTCTGAGCCCCGACTGTTCTTCTCTTTAGGCTTACCCTCTCTGCCACCATTAAAATCCCACGGAAGAACACTTGTACAGACGGAGATCCTCTTCTCCACGTGGCACATCAGAAAAGGTCTTTTACCTGCCTCCCTCTGTTCACCCAGGTGCTGTTGGGGGTGTGGCCATTCCCAGAGCAGGGGAGCAGCAAGGCAGGTGTTTATCCTCCACCTTGGGAACTAGGATGTCTTGATTTACATGGCCTGCACTTGACACATGCTGCATCCTAAAATGGTTTGCACTGCTAGACCTATTGATAAGGCAGGATTAAATTTTGCATAGTTATTTTGGCTTTCCAAGTGGCAGTTACTTCAGAGCATAGCGATGTCATTACTCACATCTTTGGTTTCTCTTCTTATTTGAAGTGGATTTTATTCATACTTTGTTCGTTCCAACACAATTGCTCTGTGTTGTTTAAAGGAGAAGTTTGAGAGAGAAATAAAATGAACCATACTTAGCTTTAACAAGCATGAAAAAAATAGAGATAGTTTACAAATAAAACAGAGAAGACCAAGCAGGGTTTAAACTCTTGTAATCCCATCAACTTCAGAGAGAATTGCTTGTATTCTCTGGCCAGACCTGAGAAAAGGCAGTTAAAGTGCCACTGCTCACTTAATAAGCTTTGAATTGTGCTGCATAGATGTAACAGTAGCTGATGCACAGCTGCTGTGCAGCGTAGACTGCCTAGGGAAAGAGGTGTTTCATATTTTTGGATGAAGCCTATTTTGTGCCATTCAAGACACGTCAGTATATCTACGTACCAGGAACTTCTTAGGAAATCAAACATTCTTTGCCTGCAAGTAATTCCATTGGAATATCAGTTGCAAAGTAGAACATAAATGTTTTTGAGAGGATGACATGGCAGAAAATAAAGCAGTTTTAGAAAGTATAATGCTTTAGAAGTCAGTACACTTTAACTCGCTTGTGTCTCAGTTTCAGCCATGCTGTGCTTGGAACTATAAAACTGTCTCTGTATATGCAGACCTGTGAACTGCAGATTTGAGTTAAAGGAGGGAAGACTGCCAGCCAGGATAAGTGAGAAGTAGCGATCAATAATTTAGGAAATAAAAAAAAATAAACATTGTAAGCCACCTGGTATTTCATAGTTGTGTTTAGAGAAAAATATTTTGCTATAGAAATCTTCAGTAAAGTGAAAACGTGTCAGAAAAGGGGTGTACCATTAGCAATATCTCTCTGCATACAATGTAGATCCAGAGTGGATGCTAACAAGTTTAACTTACAATCCTCATCATTTCCAAAAAGTGTAAAAAATAGAACAACAAATATTAATTCCCTGAATACTAAAATCAGTGGGGCTGGGAAATGTTTTATCCAATATTTGGATATGTATAAATATCACAGTGTAAGTAGTGACTAATATAATGTACTTTAGGAAGGGATCTTTCAAACTTCCCAAATGACTGAAGTTTTCCCTGTTTGGTTACTTCCTAGCAAAACACCTGAAATCTGGAATCTGACAGCTAAACTCCACTACAGAAATACTCTTTCCCCAGGTAGTGGCATTGGCTTCCATCAGAAGTTTGGTAGAAGGGAGACATGGCAGATTCTGGATCCAAGCAGTAATTGCTTGTTAAGATGCTTGGAAATTTACCTACCGCATCCAGAGCTGCGACAGAGAGAAAACGTAACCTTGAGATTTGGTGTATTCGGTGTTGTCTTAGATTCACAGACAGTGGGAGGCATGTTAATTTTTATTTTTCGTTCAGGAAGTATTTGTTTATGAAATGGCAAAATAATGTGGATACACAATTGCCAGGAGGAGAAAAAATATGGATAATGCATCTCTGTCTTGGCTTGATTCAGGGACATCTGTGACTTCATAGCCTTCAAAAAATATCTCCTGCAGTAGCTTTACAGCACCTCTTCTTGTGTTCCTTAATAACAGCATATGTGTGAAAATCATAGCCTCCATTTTTTTTTGGTTATAAAGATGAAAAGTCGTTTAGAAAATATGAAAATATCACTGTAAATTCTAGTACTTAAATACTGCTCAGTAACTCTGCTTCTATGCTCATATATTTCCATATATCTGTAATCTAAAGCCTGTGACTAATCACATTGAACTCATTGGTATGATTATGGGATTAAGGCATCTTTACATCTGGGAATTTGAATTATTCTAGGAATAATTTGATATTTTTTCCTTCGTAAGCTGAGTGCAGTTTTTTTACATGCTCTGGAGTCATTATGTTTAGGAAAAAAAAAAAGAAAGTAATAGAAGTAATCCACAATTTATGAGCCTTTGGAACACTTGAGGGAATCCCCCTCTATTTATCACAGAAACAGCTGTCATTCAGCTGTGGAGGAAAGGAAAAGTGTTATTTCCTGGTATATTAAAAAAAAAGATGCTTTATATTGAAATTCCTAGCTGAGTTTCTTGATTCCTGATGTCCTGAGAGAGTTATTTTCAAATTGATCATAATACGCAAAGATATTGCTCATACGTGATAGTGACTTATAATAATTGGAATACTGATGGGAAAAAAATTCTTTTAGACTATTTAATGAGCACCTGTGAAATTATGGAATCTGTGCATGAGCATCCTGAGTATTTGCCCAAGAGATTTTCTTTCCACAGCACTGAGATTTGAGGATCATTATTTAGATAAAAATTGAGAGCCCCTTTCAAAAGGCAGGTAGGTTCTTGGTACAAGTCCATGGGACAACTGGTGTAAATAATTGCTTGATAGTGTGAACAAGAAGCCTACAATCTGGCTATATTTTAGTATTTATTAGTATTTATTAGTATTTATTAGTATTTATTAGTATTTATGGGTCTTGTTTCAAACGATGAAGTTAAAAGTAAAATGAGTTTCTCTTTAGAGTAAGGAAGAAATACAGCACCATATGCTGTGCCAGTGGAGCTCTGATATAGTGCTAATACATTCCTCCCAAGGCCTCAAGACATTTTACAGCGTTTTTAGCACCAATTTCTGTGCAGTAATAACGAACTTCTCCAGGACAGAAAATTACATTTCTTGAGAGAATATGAAATGATAAGGGAGGGAAAGAGCCAACGTTATCCAAGGAGCTCTTGAGTTAGCAGGTTTTTAGTGCTGGAACAGTTAATGCACTATGAGAAATTGATCAACTGGAACAATAGCAGAAAACATCCTTGATTTATAAACGTACTTTATAATATTGAAACTGTAAACACTGCACTACAGCCGATACAGCTTTCCAGTTTATATCAAAACGTGGATTTTTGGCTGATGTCATTGGAAACTTTAATTTGGTTTCAGTGGGAGGAATTCTGAGCCTGGAGTATAAAGGGAAAGATTGAGCCAAAGCTCACTTAAAAGCCTCAAGTAAAGCTTCCTGTAATCAAAAAGTTTCTTGCCTTTAAAGTCTTTTAATCAATGTTTTAATATGAGGATCCACTGTATGTAAAGGTGAATGAGCAAGCTGACACTAGCTGGGATGAGTGGTTGTGTTTTGGCGTTTTTTAGCAACTGAGATTTAAAAAAGACTGTGACAGTATTGGTGTATTTACTTTTGTGTAGTTTTTTTCTTATACTTCAATTATCCAGTGCCTGTTTTACAAATAGGTAAGCTAAGACAAGAAGCAATTAAACCCACAATGATAGAGAAAACTCTCCCATTTTGTTTATGTATTCATTTTTTTGCCCCCGCAAACATTTTTTTTTGCACGTTCTGTATTTTTAATAGCTTTGATTAGCTGGACATATTTGTGTTTTCTTTCACTTGATTGCCTTTCTCCAGAACAAGGATCTCTAGGACCAAGGTCAAACACACTCAGTTCAAAAGGAATCTTTACGAATTGAGCTTCAGCTCAATATGCAGAAAAGATCCTCATTATTCTTCTCTACTTCTGATTTCCGAAGTTGTTGTTGATACTTTGCAGACTTGGGCCTTAAAATAGGTGCAGATTATGTTGCTACTAAGTGTGGCTGTGGCTTCACAATGGTGAAGGTAACAAATATTTTCCAGGAGAAAGAAAACCCTTGAAAATAGCTTCATGGTTGCTTGAAAAAAAATGAGCATAAATGTGAATGTCAAAGCAAAAATGATTAAGGAAAAAAATTTGATTAAGCTTATTTAATATACCAGCATGCTGACAACATTAACAGCATCTTTTTCTTCTTTTTCTATTTGCTCCGATAAAAAAGGGATCATCTACTTGCTGCAGGTCATGTCTGTGTTCTTAAAGATGCTTTCATGTATCAAAGTCCAGCCGAAATAGCAAATCTAACCTCCGCAGAGAAGTTTGATGCAGCCCTGGCCATTCATCTTTATAAAGGAGGCAGACTTCTGCAAGGTAATCTTATTTCTGTTTGGCAATAAAAATACCTCCTAAAAAAGTACTGAAAGAGAAGAGAAGGAATACAAACAGTTGTAAATGGCTATAAATGCATAAACCCACATGTAATGTAGTTATTCTGTTTATCCATTTCAACAAGTGTTCATAAATGCTGAAAATCTTTCTCTGTGGGAGATCTGATCCAGAGAGGAGAGAACTAAATAAATGTATCTTTAAAGCACATAGTGCATTTCATAATTAAGTACCTAACTACATTAAGATAAGAGCATTATACTAACATTAAGATACTTTGAGCAAATGTGTTCGTTCAGAGGACAGTGGCTCGGCAAAGTATAGCTGAGGTCAAATAGGAGAAAGCTGTGAGGCTAATTTGATTTTTCTGTTCAAAAATGAGTCAGTTTTTTTTGGACGTGAAATAACTTTGAGCTATTCACGCCAGCTAAACTGTAGGAGACAGGATGTTATCAGACAAATAATGAAATTTTCTATTGTATCTAGCTATGTAGAACAAAATTTTAGCCTGGCGTTAATGATACACTAGAAGCACTGGCTTTCAAAATTACAGATGCTGTCACCTACTGCAATTGCAAGTGTGTATCTATTTTTGAGATCACATTCATATTGTGCAAATCTATTCACTTAGACAAAGGTTCATAATTTGATACTTCCATCAGATCTCAGTATAGTTGTGTTGTGCTATTTTTCAGACTTCAGAAGTCACCCCTGCAATTTGTGATCGTGGGTTTTCAGAAAGCCTAAATTATGTCTGGCATGCTTGTGTTTCTTTTGTTACAATGGAGCCCTCATTTCAGCAGGGATCCCAGAATACAAATAAAAAAGTAATTCTGTAAGATGATCCCTGCTACCATGTGTATTAAGACTTCTCTGGCTGAAATATAGAGATGATTGGTTTTGTGATAAGACCTAAAATTGTTTTGGAAGAAGTTTACGGAAGGTCTTAGAATGATCTCTTTATTTTTTTTTTTTCCTTAAGGAACAAAAAGTAAGGTTGGATTTTGAGTGTTTACTGTAAAACTTTATTGCAAATTTGACTTGCATAACTTTGCCTGAATAGTGTACCTATTAGTGTTTCAAAATCCCAAATGACCTACAAAGCCAGATACTTGATTGATTTACAAAAGCTCAGTAATTTAAATAAGTCAGAGTCACACTGTTCCAAAAAGCATCTGAAATAACTGAAAGAAAAATAAAACACAAGTCTGTGAAAAGCAAGACAGAAGGTAGTGTGATTACTGGGATGATGCTGTCAACGTGTAAAAGTTATTGTAGATTTCTTGAAGGAAAAAGTGATTCAGAGGGCATTCCTAGGTCTTGTAACATTTAATTGTTCCATACCCTATATTAAGAAATACCTTAAAGAAATATAGTCATTTCAGTCATGCTACTAGTACTGCTCTACCACCAGTCTTTCGAGCCTCGTCCTGGAAAGTTTGTTTGCATGACTGAGGATGTGTGATCAAAACTTTTAATAGATGACATAATAATTACTTTTTATTTATTAGAAAGGCAATATATATTTTATATTGTGTGACTGAAAGCCAGCCCTAGAAGACTGTTTCTTTAGCAAAACTGCAGTCCCATTTGGAATTTAAAACTATATTCTGCATATATTGGTTAGCCACTGTGAGTCTGTTATGTGTTAGCTTGATGTGGTGTGAAACTGACCATGTGATTATTTTCAATGCTGAAACAATCAACAGTAACTGTTATTGTCTCCTATCTCGATTAAAGGGGGAACATTACTGGTAGCTTTCTAGTTGCTAAAAATAACCGGACTCCAAGAAAAGAAATACTACTAGAAAGGAATCTTGCACTACTGTTGGCTTTTGTATTTTCATCTAAGTAGTCTTTGGCCTTGTCCACCCATGTAAGTCCAGCAGTTGTTAGCACAGAAGTGCTACTCTACTCTGTTTTGGTGGCATTACCCTTATGCAAATATGAATTTATGCCGATGCCGTGTATCAAAACAGGGCTTTTACCAGAGTGCAGACACTACTAGGATATATTTGTTTATGTTGATACTCTAAAACTTGAATGTTGATGAGGTCTTGTGCACAGACTGTCTCACAGCCAGCATGCCGCTTGCTGTTCTGAGTACTGAGCATCCTAAAACAACTTCCATAATGTGAGTGAACTCAGAAAGTCTTGGAACAACCAACTATAAACACAGATGCATCTTTTGGGATGGAATTAGGCAAAACAATGGTTTTATTGCAGGTTCACATATACTGCCTTTTTTAATTTACTGACCTTTTCTGATGGTATGGCTCCATCTACAACTTCTGTAGCAGTAGAATTTGCTTTGAAAGTCAATATTTTAAAAAACCAAGCAAACCCTGAAGTAATGTCAGTGACCAAGTTTGCAGGATGATCACCCAAACCTCTGGATTGGGATGCTTGAGGGGCAGTGAATCAGTGGCTGAGGGGCCTGGGACCAAACCTTGCTATACTGCATCTTATTAAAATGTGAATAACATTTAAAATACATATGCTGTTTGGTGGGCTGCCAAGGAGAAGGAGAGAGGCAGAAGAAACTAAGTGATTGTTCTTACTAAGCATAGAGAAGGCAAAGCAAATAAATCTCAGAGCTACACAACAGACTGAAACTGCATAGTTATTGCATGGGTATTTTTCAGTGCTAAAACCATAGAAACTGAAGTTCCTCCAGGCTTGCTTTTAAAAATTTTTGCTGACATAAATACTTTTTTGCTCTTCATCCCCTTCCAGTCAGTGACCTTGATGTGTTGGTCAACTTCTCATCATAGTAATTGCTTTGCAGGTAGCAGAATTCCTTTTGGAATCATCTTTGGTGGGACAGATGTAAATGAAGATACCAAATGCGAAGAGAAACATAGAGTGATGGGAGCAGTGCTAGCAGAAGCCAGGTAAAAGTGTGTGTGGTAGGTTTATGACAGGAAAATGCATTCTGGTAATGGCAGATCTTTTAGGAACTGTTCCAAAAATGCTTAGAATCACTGGGGGATGTGTGGGCCAGCGGATAAAGGATAGACTTCTTGAAATCCTGATGATCTTAATGTATTATTTGATCATTCAGTGATAGAAGTAGAACAGTTTCTTCATAAAATATAGTCTGTGTGCAGTCTATTCATTTTATATTTCCTCTGTAATGTTCACTTCTGACCATGTAAGAGTTGGCAGAGGTAATTTGGTCTCTTAGGCTGTGAATTTTCCAAAAGACTCAAATCCCATTGAAAGCTAATGAAATTTGTGCTCTTGCTAACTAATCCTGCACTTTGTCTACTGAACCATAACTGTTTCCTAGAATAATGGAACTACACATGTGATAAGAATGTAGAATTTTAAAGCATGTAAAAGGTACGAGAAGAGTAATAGCAAGAATACTTAATGTGTGATTTGGCAGCATATTGCTCTGTAGAATAATCTGCCTTGTGGGTAGACGTAAAGACAGCCTTTGGTAGTACTGTGGACTGTAGTAACTTGAATATTTAGTTGATATGTTTGCATTGGATACAGTTTTATGCAATCAAGTTTTTATTTCTTACCAAAATTATTTTAGACTGTATTTGCAGAGATTTAGATGAAGAAATGCACATATAATTATTTCAAGCAATATCCGTCCAGTTTTCATTCATACAGAACTATCCTGGCCATGAAATAACTGGTATTTGGTATTTAAATGCTGAATCTTTAGTAGTGGAGGTGGTTAATGCAAGCTAGTGGTGGAGGTATCACTATTTAAATAGCAAATCTTTGTTAGTGGTGGAGGTATGAATATTCTTTTTTAAATCTTCTAGTAATACTATTGGCCTAAAGAAGACTGGACCTTGTTTGCAAAGGTCCTGTGCCAAAAGTGCTTAATATTGCTCAAAGTTGTTCTTTTTAAAACTCTGTTTCTTAGTACGTTCTGGTTTGTGTTACGTGTATTTAAACATATTAATTATTCTGTATTGGAACAGATGTATTTCATGCATTAAGTGCTATCTGTACTTACAGACCGGGGTGCCCAGCAGTTTGCTTTAAATGAAATGACAGTAGTTCAGATGTGGCGGTGTGGATTTTGGTTCATGTTAGCAATGAGGAAATACATGCAGCATCCACAGCAGGCTTAAAATCTCATAGTTTTGTCTTTGCTAATACCACTGTATGTCCTAGCCATTATTAGCTAACTTAAGAGCAGCATGGGTATGCTCTTCCATCTATAGCACACTATAAAATGTGGTAGGTAAACAGATTTTAAAGACAGCAGTTAATCACACTCACTGGAAAATCATTAAAGCATGTTCTTACGTCTTAGTGTGACTAGTAGTTGAAAAGCAACTTAAGGCCCCACAAAATTTATATACTCATTTACTTTTGTTGTCAAATGATCAGAAGTTATTCTTCATCCAGGACTGAAGGAAGAGGAAAAAATATATCTAAATGTGTCAGGTAAATTTCAGCACTGACCAAAATGAAAATTATATAGGAACAGAATCTCTGAGTTTGTCCATTTGATCCAGTTCTGTGTTTAAAATATGATTTGTCACAAATACAGCTAATATAGCTTATGTAAAACATATGCTTTACTGAATGCTTTTTTAATTATAATTGAGTTAGGAACTTGAAGTATAGCTTAATAGTTTGGATTTCCTATGATGTTTTGAAATATATTACTGCTTCCTTACACAGTTCATAATGTTTTCTGCGCTACAGAAAAAGTAATTTAGTTTTCCAGAAGTTATTCTGAGTAGATCTCTTCTCCAATACCATCACTAGTATTATTCATTGCATAGTTATTAAAAGAAACATTGATTTTTTTTCTTTTCTTTATTGATTGCAGGGTTCTAAGCAGAAAGTACAATGAATTGTAGATTAGTTGTCCAGTACAATGTACCACCACATTCCATAAAACAAAGTATTGAACACTGTCTAGCTTTACAATGAGTGTTTCATTTTTAATCAAATTCCTTTAAATGGTGGTTTACTCCTCTAGGGTGTTTTTTTCTATTGAGCAGTGTTTTGTAGACTTGGGAACAATAGTTTTTTTCTGCTTGCTAATGTGATATATTGAAAGTATAATTGCAAAAACTGGAAAGGGAGCATGTGCAACTTGACAAAACAAGCATTTGCAAAGGCTTTAATAACCTTAAAGCTGTCAAGTTGTATGTGAAATTCATTGTAGTACCATAAAGCAGATACTACAAAACAGATCTATGGGAATAAGGTTTGTTTCAACAAATGAAAGTAAAAGTTATAATTCATCATTTATGTAACTTCTAGTGAATGCCTGTGATTTGTGTTCTCAAATTATAATATAACGTCTCCAATTATCATTATTCTGGTTGTGACTTAGCAATGTGCTTTACCTCTGACCATTGGGATGTCGTAGGGTTGGCTCACAACAGAAACACTACATTAACACTACGGAAAAGAAACACCGAATCAAAAGTGTTACATGTGAAAACCTCTGTTTTTTAGTCAATACCTATAAAAGCAAAAAAGGAATTTTGCTGAGCAGACACGTTATGTCTCCTATGAAGAGGGTATTCAAACATTACTTCTCCACAGGGCTGATCATCTTCAGAAATGATCCCATTTGTGGTTCTAGTTAACACAGAAGTTCCGTTTCAAATAATGTGTTTATGTTCCATCACAGCTTAAAAGCTGTGATGGAAACTCAGCATGATCTTAAGATCTCTTCTGAACAGGGATTCTTTGTTAACTCTGACAGCATAAAATATCTCATATGACTTCTTGGGCTTATGACACCGAGCTCCCACTAAGAATAACTTGTTTATCAGGTATATTTAGAAATCAGACTTCTGTAGCTGAAGTCCCTCTGTAATGAGACACTCAAAAATGAAAACTGTATCAATGCTGATTTAAACAGTGTCTGACATAACTCTTCTGTTGTGTGGAATGGTAGTGTATGGCATACATTTCTCAAAGGCAAGTTGAGTAGAATTCCAGATGAGCCTTTAGAAACAGCCATACGGGAAAAAGTGTAAGTTTAAGCTTGGGAGCAGAATTCTCTTCTCCTTCCCAGATGAAAAACCTAGACATTAAGTTATTCAAGTATACTTTTGTTTGCTTGTTCTTAGTGTGCTGTTATTGTTTATGCACATTCCAGAGGAGAAGCAGATAGTGTTCATATACTGTTGTACAGTTCCTTCATTTAAATGCCCTTCTCATAACAGAGAACAGTCGAAATGCCCTTCTATCAGTATTATGCCTGGCTAGCGCAACCATCTTTGCCTGAAACAATGACTGTGGTAAATCTCATTTGTTGACACCCAGTGCTTCCCTATTTATTATAAAGGAATATCAGGTGCCCAACGCAGAACTGCAGATTTCTTCTATACTGCAGACGCCTAATGTTCACAGCAACAAAGCTGTGTCTCCCAAGTCTGTGAGATGCCAGGGTTGAAATCTAGTCACCGTATCATCTCTGTTTAGTTTACTTAATTCCAGTATTTTTCCTACAGGATAACATTTTGATCTCTCGGATATTTTTTTCTCATTGACAGCTTTGACTAGTTAGAAATAACAAGGGAACATTGGGGAGAGGTTTAAAAACATCCACCTGCTTGTTTGAATTGAACTCAGTTGCAATGAGTTGCAAATAGTGGGACTGGGTATTGTCAAATAACAATCATATGGAATTAACTGGACGCAGGATCCCTTCTTACCTAACCTCCTGGTTGTGAAGAGGGTGATTACACCTTGAAGTGATGTAGAAACAGGAAATGCTAACTCACTAGTGCAGCTGTATATGTTCATCATTATGGTTGGACTCGATGATCCGGTAGGTCGTTTCCAACCTGGTGATTCTATGATTCTATGATCTGGATCAACTGGGGGTTGTTGCCATTATGTAGGTTTGGCCTAACTGTAAGAAATCCTCACTTTGAACTCCCTGAGAACTCCAAGTTGTAAAGCCTGAAGAGATACCATTTGTTTTCTCAGTATTTTCTGGCAAAACAAATAGAAAGCCTGCTTTCTGTCTTCCAATCTATAATGATTTTTATAAGCCTCTGCTCTTTGCTCTTATAAAGATTTTCTTGTGAAGTACTTTTCTGTTTTTATGATTAAACGCTAAGCAGATGATTCCAACTATTTTTGTCCGTCTAACTAGGTTTGCAGTGGCTTTCACGATGAAAATGAAGGAACTGGCAGCAGTGGAGTGGGTATGTTTTTCATCATGATGGTGATGCTTATAGTGTTAGCAACTATGCATTCTCCTAAAATGTTTTCTAAATAATGGTAGAGAATTGTAATAATCTTTATATTCTCTAATCTTGTTTTTCCTTTCAGAGAAAGCATTTCATATTTATGTACTTTGACAGGTCAAGTAGATCTGGCATTTAAAAGCTGTTTACTATTTGAAAAGAGTATACAGCAATTTAGGAAGTGTTTCTCTGTAACATTTAAAACTAATCATTGCTGTTGTTATCGAGTTTTTCGTGATGCCATATGCTTATATTGTTTATTTTTGCATCATTTAATAAACAGTATGTTGCCAAAATTCCACTAAACTGGTCTACTTACAATAAAGAATTTGGAAGAATAAATTGAAACTACTTGATTTGTCAGTACTGGGAATAGAATGAACTTCTTAAGGTGAACCGCAGAACTAAAGCTGAAGTTGTGCCAAGTCCAGCAATATGTGACACACAGCCCTGGTGAGCAGAATTTGAGGGATATATAGCACAGAAATAGCACTTAACTTTCCTAAGCTCATCTCTCCTGAAAACAAACCAAGATACACCATGCTGAAAGATATATGGAAAAATACTAAAAACCATTTTCATCCAACAGTATAGTGGTTAAATACATTTGGCAGTGTATTTTAAGGAGATTATTTAGCCAGCAAAGAACTAGCAGTAATAAGGGCTGGCTCTCTAACTCTTCATTTAGTAGGTACCAGTGTATCCACTATATCACAAGCCTCCTTCAGACGTTCAGTGCAATTATTTTTAGTATCCGATGCTCCTGTTTGAAAATAGAATGGATCAGTATTTTCACCGTGTGTTGTAGAGTTGGTGGCAGACTACCAGTGGAGAAATTTGAGACAGATCCTTGAAGCAGAGAGTCCTCAATTCTGGTTTCTGAAGAGTAGAGTAAGGCAACAAAGAGCTGCCAGTCACTTGAATACAAGGAGTGCTTTTGGATGGCATCAGGCTGCACTGCTAACCTGTGGAAAACTTCACACCAGGCAGCAGGGCTTGCTGATCCAGCCTGATGGCTCAGCTGATTTCCTGTGCAAGGTTAGCTTTCCAACTAACTTGTTGACTAAAGGCTTGTACTGGATTACAGAGAGTTTTGCCAAGCACCAGATCTAGTGAATGGTAAGCAGTAACTATTTGGTGACAGACAGGGAATTGGAGGCAAGTCTGTCAAGTCCTAAACTGAAATACCACTGGGTGATCTATGTCTTAAATTCTGAGGTTTTGAGTTCTTTTTCCAGCTGTGTCCTCACATAAAGGGTGAGAGCAAATGTCACACTTTTACTTTCAAACAGTGAAGAATATGAATACATCTTTCCATACCCAGGTCACAGAATATTAACACTTTTTACACATTATCTCGCACTAATGTGAACTGGATTATTTCTAGAATGTGTTTTATTAATTGAAGAATCAATTAAGATTTTAAATTGTGAACATGTTAGCAGTTGCCCTGTGCTCAAGGGCTGCATCCTCCAACAAATCCTTTTCCATTGCATTGGATAAATTATCTTTAATTATGAAGTACGTAATACAGCATTTGTAATAATAAGTGTTGCAAGTGAGGTTGAGATACAGTAACAGATCTTATGATCAGTGTTCTATTTTGGTAGTATGAAACAGGTACATAAGAATTAACTAAACCAGTTTTATTAGCATTCATTTTCATTTCTGCATTCTTCTCAAGACCATTTGAAATAAAGAACATAATAGAAAACTGATCTATAAAGTGTGAATACACGTGTATGCCCCGTTACACAGCATTCCTGCTGGTTTTTTCTTGATGATCCAAACCCTGGCAGGATTATATTTATTTGCCATAAGCTATTAGAGTTCCAGCAGAGCATGAAACCAGACGGTTAACTTAAGCTTATTTCTGAAACTTGGTGGTTTTATGGAACTAAAGGCCTATCTTTACCCACCAGAGGTTGAGGCAGAACTATGCAGTGTGCCAGCTATGTAGGCAGGGCTGGCTTCAGCTGCCCTCTGCCCCATTGGCTTTTTTCCACCTTGTATTTTGCTGCATCTGTGTCCTAGCTCTGAATTTCAGCTCTCCTGCTTGTCCTGCAAATATAGATGCTGACGTTGGCCTCCAGTTTGCAATGCTGTCTCCATTGTTTGTGAGACTTTTTTTAGGATTGGAAAAATCCAGTATAACTTAAAATGCTGCTTATTCATAGCTGAGAAAAGGACCAAGAAGTGTTATGTAATAGAATAACCTATAAAACCATTTTTTGATATTTTTAAATGCTTTGAGCAGAAAAGTTCATGTAACTTTTGAAGGATAAAGTTCATAGAATATCCTTAGTATTGCACTGTAACATAAACTGTTATTTCTCCCCTGCTTCATTTGTGTGGATTTGCTGCTTGTTCCTGTATTTTTAGTTTCTTAGTTAATTCACTCCGATTCTCAGAAGCCGCCTCCTTCCCATCTGTGAACCTCTAGTTGTTGACTATTCCTTTTTTTATGACCTCTTTTCTGTCCATTGCTTTTTCCAGTTCATTTTTAGTAACTAAAATAGCCTGTTAATGACTGGGCAGTGGCCTGGAGGGGCAGTCACATAGGAGTGACAGGGGAAAACCAAAATGTTTGCAGGTTAAAAGAAAAATAATTTGCTTCCTTTGCTTCTGATCTCATGAGGTGACTGACTCAGGAACCAGTTGTTTAACAGTTTGTTTCTTGTTCTACAAGTTCTCTTCCTGTGTTTAGGTCATTATCCAATAGGTGTGATTTCACTGTCTGCTAGGGATGAGGTGAGGGTAGGAGAGGAGAAGGGAAGACTAATGTGCAGCTTGATATGATGCGCTGGTGTACGTGATGCTCTGCCTTGCTTAACTCTGTGTTGTTCCAACAACTGTCCGCATTAAGAGGCAAATCTGCATAGCAATATTTAGCTTGGAGAGCTGGGCTGTGTGTCACCCCGTTCAGAAGAGGAATGTTTGGAGAGGCATCTAGTAGTCCTTTTTCCATCTACACTTGAGAAAGAGCTGTGGCAGGCAAATAGTGACTCGGAGAGCTGCCGCCTGCTCGGACTGGGCCTCTCTATGGGATGAAATTGGCACTGAAAAAGAGGCAAGAATTAGTCTCAAGATAGTGGAGACTGGTGCTCCAAAAATGGTTGGTTGTTTCTGGATGCTATGATGCTAGGTTAAGCAGTAGTGTTAGTGGAACTGCTTGAAAGAATACCATTTAAAACTGAAACATCAAAGGTTATACTGGGCAAATCTTTTGGAGATTAAACCAGTTGAGTAATACATTCCTAAGCCTGATCCTTTACAAGCATTGTGACCAGTGCTTTTGGAAGGACTAGAAACTGTCTGAACACAGAGCTTTGTACAGATACAGGCTCAAAAAACTTGCTGAGGTGTGGAGGTGTTGGGGATTGGGTGGAAAGATCCCAATAATATTTAGAAGTTTTCATGATGCACTCCATAAACTCACAGTTGGATGTATAGAAAGATGTTGATTCTTTATTCACCGAAATTAAATAATTGGCATAGTAGCGCTTCAGTAGTAACTTTGAAAGTGTGGTAATTACCTAGAATCATAGAATAGTTTGGGTTGGAAGGAATGTTAAAGATCATCCAGTTCCACCCCTGCCATGGGCAGGGGCACCTCCCACTGGATCAGGCTGCCCTAGGCCCATTCGACCTGGCCTTGAGCATCTCCTTATGTCTAGTTGAAATCTGCCTCTCTCCACATTTAGACCTCTTTTACTCCAGCTATTTTAAAATATATCTTGTCCAGTTTTTGATTGGGAATATTCTGCAAATAACTGCTTCTGGCCAGCTTTCCTGTATAGACAAGTCCATGTATATTGACAGCAATTTTTGAAAAGGTTAGAGATAAGTGATATTTGTTTTATGCCTGAAGTGTTTAAAAATTCTGTTATGGATAAATGTCGACTGTGAGGTTTGAAATCAGCTGTAATTTTTTCTTTCAAGATGAACATTTTCTGGGAACTAGGGCTGTTCCATAGTTGAAAATCTTTTTCTTGTAGGGGAAACTTAATTTTTCTACACAATAAGCAGGTTAATGATTATAAGAAAGGATACAGAGATAAACTAAAATTATGTTTGTACTAACATGGTAATTGTGTTAATAGCAAGTTTGTTTCATGGTCATAGTAAATGTAATTTACCTTGCTGACTGTTGGATTTTAGTGGTACTTAAATGTATCTTTCTAACAGTCTGTTTTGATTTTTAATAGCCAAAAGAAAATCAGACTGATGTGCATTTTGTTATACCAGTTGGGTTTTTTTTTGAAGATTGTACTGGTGTTTTATGGAGACTTATGAAAGTTACTTTTCTTCTCCTTCTTTTTAAAGCCAGATGCTAGGAAGAAAATATATGTCCAAACACAAGGTGAGAGTTTTGAAATATTGACTAAAGCATTCTATTTATTTGAATCGTGTGTTTAGTACCCGTATTTTATGTATCTACCATCTTTGCCCTGGAAATATTTTGCTGTAGTGGGTATATGGGGTTTGAAGCCCTGTTTCCACTGAAGCTGAGATTTTTGCCAGTGACGTTAATTGAGGCAGTATTTAAGTCTCTTAGCCTAAAATTTCAGCTCATTTGGTGCTTTAAAGAAAGTTTTCCTAGATACTTTATAGTTGGAATCTGAAAGAGAAAGTAACACCTAAGGTAGCACTGAGCTTTCTCCCAAGCAAGTTTGTTTTTACAGAAGTTTTGATGCTGGATGATTATTCTCTGAAACTCCACATTATTTTAAATGTTTTGAGTTCCCTGCATAATGACACCCAACAACTATCTAATCCAAAGCATATTACTGAAGTGATAAGTCTACGGAACACTCAACTCAGCATTTTAGATGTAATTACTTAAGCTACAGCTCTTGATTTTATTTACCTAACAATAACTCTTCACAGATTCCAAAGTTCACTCCATTTTGTATATTTAACTTTCACAGAAAATAAAATTATTTCCAAAGTTGTTACATTGAATTAACTCACTGTGAGATCTGTGTAGCCCAGATTTAGTCTGTTTAAGCCCCTAGTGAGGTAATAGTTACCTAAGAGATTAAATACATTAATAAAATAGTTTCATTAGTAAAATAATTCTTAACAATGCAAACCATGTAAATTAATATTCCGTTTAGATTAGTATTTAATGTTGACATAAATTTAATTTACTTTTTTGCCTGACATTATGAACATTAAGGTCTCAGCTGACCTGTATCTGTTTTGGAATAATGTGCTCCCTCAGGTAAATTATCTCGCATGTAGATTTTAAAAGGCCAAATTTAGTGTGATGTAAGTGGGCTTAATTGCCGGGGTTACTGAAGAAGTTCATACACTGTTTTATTATGGAAAATTTTCAATTGAATTTCAATCTGATAACTACGGAAGGATTGTGCAGAATGTGACATTGTTGGGAAGAGAAAGACTTCAAATAGGAAGAGCTGTGCATGGAATTCAGTGTGCTTGACAGAAATACTGTTTTCTTAGGGCAGGACTTCTAGAACTATAGCTCAGCCATCCTAGGACCAATAAAACATCTTGTCTTTCTCTTCGTTTCAACACAGGGATTAAGACTACACCCAATGAAACATATGACTGGTATAGATTTCTACAAGATGCAGGTAAAACTCACTTTTTTCTGTATTCACTAAATTTATTCTTAGTAGATGTCAACGATGAAAAAAATTTAGAATATGAATGTTAACTAATTACATAATAAAATGACTTGATGTTTTGAAAATGAAAAACTCCTACTATTAGATTCAGGCAGAGTATTGATCAAGTTAGTCTGGTTAGTAAACTGGCCAGACTGTCTCCAAGATTTCGGGTCTGCCCAGAACTGAACTGCACCAGGAGATAAAATGGTCATGACATAAGAATCAGCGGCCATAACGAGGTAAGTCAGACCAATGCCTGGGCATTCTGTGCTTTACAGGTGTATGATAGCAACTGTGGATGTCTTGTAGAAGGGTGGATGAGGTGAAGAAGTGGCAAGGAAGGGAAATCTTGCATTTTTACTATTGATTCTTTATCTAGAACCTGTCTCTGATCTCACCAAAGTAATGGCATGTAAGGCAGATGACCTAATAGAAAGTCAGCTGATCTTGGCAATGCTTTAATTATTACAGCTGCCTTTCTCCAAAAGAAGACTTTGTAGGCATTTTACTGTGGTAGGAATATTTCAATATTATACTCATCAATCTGATCTGTGATAGTACAGCCATTCCCTCTGTAACAAATGAATCCTCACTATTCAATTGTTTTATCACGAGTAAATGTCTGCCATTATTCAAAACCCGTGTCCCATTTTAAACTGAGCATTGCGAGGTTATTTTGTTCTCAGTAAATCACGGTGCATAAGCACAGTGCTACTAAGATTAATAATTTTCTGAAGTGAAGTGATTTGTCACTTGCTAGCACAGCCTTAGTGTTGATTGGATCTCATGTCCAACCATTTTATGATTAAAAGAGCAGTCAACAGATTAAGGAGGGGGCAGCTCCCCCTAAGGAGCATTTCACCTCATATATTAGAGACAGTTCTTTGCCTAATGTGTACTGATGCAAAAGTGGAAAATAATTCATAATGTACACGAAAAGCAAACTAAAATGTACCTCTAACATCTGTGCCTGTTAAATAATAACTTGAAAACTGGCATCAGATTATTCAGTATTGTTTTTTTATGACTGTTTCATCTCATTTATCTTACCAGTCTCGACTTTATTTCTGCCTCTGGTGGCAGCCTACAGTTTCTACTTCTTTTTATATTGCACGTGGAAGCAGGTCTTTTGGCTGTACCTTTGCACTTACCACAGACTAATTAGGAGTTCCCACTGAATTGACTTTCTGGGGATTTGCAGTTTCAAAGTGTTTTGAATTCTACTAAACTTGGAGCAATCAGTAGAAAAATATTAAAAATAGAAGGCAGTTTTGCTCAGAAGAATACAATTCTACTATCGCAGGCTTGCACAATGAAGTGCACTTGGAAAGATCACTAGTTTTTCTGCAGATAAAGCCGTCCAATCTCACTCATCTCATGGCATTTATGATTTTTTTTTTTTTTTAAAAACCATTCTTCATGAAGTTCTTTTCCATATCTAAAGGAATCTAATGATTTTTGTGGAAAACATTTCTCCAGATAACTCTTGCCTATATCTTTAGCCTTTGTGGTATCCTTGAACATTTGTCAAATTCACGATTCCCAGGACTGAATCTAAAGAAACAGCACATGCCCTATAATGCAAATTATAATACATTTGAGGCATCAGCGTTAAACATCCTTGGTAGTCAGGCTATGCATTGTCAAGTTATTCTTTAAAATGAAATAGATTCTTCAGATGATTTCAAGATTTCCTTTAACAGCACATACTTCTTAGGAATATTCTTTTTACTGATTTTTTCAGTCATAGAAGAGCCTTAACATCTGGCTCATGTTAAATATTATACAAGTATATAGTCTCTCTAAAAATCAGTGTAATGGCTTAAAAAATAATTTAGGGGTAGATTTATGTGAGTGGCAGAATGCATCAAATAAATTTTACCATGGGAGACTTCCCCGTGCCCCCAGACCCCAAGTGTGAATGGTCCTAAACCAAAAGCTAAGAAATCCCAGCTTTTTGTACACTTCATTTGATAGTTTGGGTTGCAAACATAACAGCAGTTGCCTAATACAAACTAAAGCAGTGCTGGGAAAGGGTTTTTATTGTCGTTATTATGGGTGCAATACAAACTCAGTACAAAACTCATGGAATAAGTATTTTTTTCATAGTCTCAGTAGCTGACTTAAGAATTGCAGAGGTGATATTTGTGTAGTGTTAATATGCTGGCTCCTAGCTAGAGTGTTTTCAGTGGGTGGCTGTTAAAACATTTATTGGCTAAATCTACCAAAAAAGAGCTTTTAAATTTAATTTGCATTCCGGTTAACAGTCAGCTTTACAGTGTTTGTCTTATGTGGTTGAGAGGCTGTAAACAACAGTAGCCAAACCCAAACGCTGGACCAAATGCAGATTTCAACTCAGACTTCAAGACGACAGTGTTTTCAGTATAATTAGTAACTTGAACTATTTAGGTAAGTACTACACCCTGTGTCAGTCTGGAAGTCAGACCAGATGGTCAAAATATTTTCCTCTGACCTTATGATAAGGAAATCTATATACAGCTTATCAGTTTTGTTAGCAATTTTAGGTGCATGTCTGTGGACTTGAGAGAGACAATGCAAGTTCAGGCTTCTGCTGAAAACTAACTGTCAGAAAATGACAAGACACTCTAAGCAAATGGGAAAACTGGGGCTGATATTCTCTAACAACTTAGCTAAAGGAGGGAGTATAGCTACTTAAGGTCACGGATAGGCTTGATGTTATCATGCCATAATGAAAGGCTGCTTTTAAATTTAATTGGAATGTGGCTAGTAAAACATAAACCCTAATAAACACATAGACATCATGTGATTAGAAGACGAAGATAACTAACAAAGTCTATACTAATGAATGGAGAAAGCTCTGCCCAACAGATAAGACTAAAAGCTGGTTTCATGGAGGGTGACATAGAATCATAGGATCAGATGTTTATTGCACTATTAAGTGAGATATGCAATATACTTTTGTAGTTTGATTTTTCTACTCTCAGATAATTTCTGCTTCATCGTACGTTTATTTTCAGAGCTTGAGAAGTTTACGTGACCTATCATGACATTGACAGGGTTTTACAGAGGTATTATGTTTTCCGAAATCTATACTGGAAAAAAAGACCCTCATAAGAAAAATAAATAGAGCCAACCATAGAAATAATGATATGATAGAAGCAGTAAACTGTGTTCCCCTACAGATCTGATAGCATAGAGCTTTTTTTTTGTGTGATCTGTTAGAAATGGGGAAGAAAGGAGTGTTGGAGAATTTTGCAGTCTAATTTTTCTGGATTAGTAGCCTGCCCTAGGAAGTTAACAGGCTCATTTAACTTTTGTTGTCCTTACAAACCTATCAGCAACTCTAGCAATTATTCACTATTAAATATGAATAGCAGTATAAATGTTTTGGATATAGTTATTGCCTCCATTTCCTCTTGGCGTCTAAGAAAAAAATGCTTTGGAAAATAAAAGCTCAAATTCTTAGAACATTACTAGGTGTTTGAGATCTGTAGGTGGTTGTAAGTGTGTTGCTGAAATAGAATCCTAGAATAGTTTGGGTTGGAAGGGACCTTGAAGATCATCTAGTGCTTCACCGCTCTTCATCATGAAGAAATTCTTCTTATGTTAAGTCTAAATCTGCCCCTCTCCAGTTTATACCCATTGCCTCTCGTCCTATCACTCCAAGCCTTTGTGAATAGTCCCTCCCTAGCTTTCCTGTACCCCCTCCAGGTACTGTAAGTTCAATATAACGTTTCCTCAGGGCCTTCTCTTCTCCAGGCTGAACAACCCTAACTCTCCCAGCCTGTCCTCATATGGGAGGTGCTGTAGCCCTCCGATTATCTTTGTAGCCCTCTAATAATTGTCAAAGTTCTGTGTCACCAGTGACTTCAATTAAATAAACTTCAGAGTCAGTATAAGGTAAGATGGCATGTTGAAGCTGTGTTGCAGCTGGACACTTCCATGTCAAACAAGCTGGAAAACTCAACATGTCTGAGCAGGTTGTTTTTAATAGTTGGCTTGTGAAAGAGACAGAATCAAACTTCTGGTGCCAAGAGACTAAAAGAGCTAATGTATGGTATTCTGCTGTGTTTAGGGAGTTGAACATAAAGAATAGCTATAAATGGAAAGACTTAGAGATACATGCCAGAGTTACACAATTCTATCTATGTTTCAAACTCAATAGAATAAAGTAATTATCTTAGAGACAGAAATCTCAGCAATAAACCTGTGGATTCCCTTTCCTAGGAGATCAGTTTGTAGTTTTCCGGTGCATAGAAGTGTAGATGAACAGTTTGCAAGAGGAATAGAAGGCCTGCTGTGATTCAGGGTGAAGAGAAAGTAAAATGAGAAAGGTTATTCAACCTCACCATCTTGTTGTGGCTTAGATTTTGTTTCTGAACAAAACCATAAATGCATGACTAGGCCCAAATAATATAGACTTGGTATTGTTCTCTAAGGATTCCCAGAACACAGCAGTGAACTTGAAATCAGGGGATGGAAATTAATTTTAAATATACTTAACCTCTAGTACAAATTGGATTTTAATCTCTAAACTAATGAACACATTTTAAGACCTTTGGCTTTGTGGGGTTGTTGGTTCAGGTCCAAAATAATAACTTTGAATGAAAAGTCATGTTGTTCCTTTTTATATTTTTCACCTCTGCAGAGGTTTTGAAAACATCCTACAAAAGTGTAGTAAAGACTTTTAAATGAGAAAAATATATTTATTTTCTTTATTTGAGCAAACTGTGAGAAAATTGTTCACTTAAGATGTTCTCAGACTGCGTCTTTACCTCCCAGCCAGATAATTTTTGATATTACTCATTCGCTTAGAGGCCTGCAGCTTTTCAGTGAGATTAAAGATTTGCAGTAATATATTTATTTTTACTGTACATCTGTGGTTGCTACATTTTTTTCCTGATAGTACTTAGAGGGATGGAGTTAAATGTGTCTGCTCTTTCAAAATCTGTTTAGATAATCCTTATTTTTGCCTTTCTTAGAAAAACAATCTCCCTAGTAATCCTTCAGAAATCATTTCAACCCTTTTGTTAGGTGTCTGTGTTCATGTTTTGCTCCATTCTCTCGTGTTTTGCAACTGAAGACCTCCAAACAGTTACCAAAAGTGAAACCCAGTGCCATTGCTTCATGGGAAGCAATTATTAAACCTGCTTGCAGATGAATGACTAAGCCTAGATGGATTAGTCTGGCTTTGACAGACTTCCTCTAGGCCATGCCGTGACTCGGAATCACAGCCAGCAGGAGAACATGAATCCTGACTATTAATGACATTCCCTCTATTAGCCAGTGTATTTTGTGCCAGGTTCCGATGCTGTCACAAATCCATTGGCACAGCAGTTGGCTACTCTTTTGATCATGCCATTCCATTCTGAAATCTTAAGCGGCGATGCTGCATTGCTGTTTCTCAGTTTTGAGCAGCACAATAGCACCTTCACTCCATCAGGAAGAAGGAGTTGCCTGACTGTGGCAGTTCCATGTCAGCCTTAATCTTCCACTGTGCCTGTCTCATTTCAGCTCACCTGCAGTCCCTCCCCGTGCTCCTGTGTGGCATTATCAGGACAGCAGACTGTCAAGCGGATGAGAGCGCTGAGTTTTCATAATCCTATCAGTCACTGCTCTTGTTTTGACCTCTCGCAGCTTGCTAAACAGGTGACCTGTGAGTCAGGCTCCAGACTCCTGTGGCCAATATGCAACTGTTTTTTAGAGATAAAGCCAATGTAACAAATCAGACCAAGGCTGCAGACTGACAGTATTGACAACACGTGTTTAAAGGAGCATCTCTTACTGACATTAAACAGGTTTTTTTTGACATCAGAGGAGATATTGATTACAGTGGCAAGACTTGGCTTGCATTTAGTGTGTAATGATTCTGAAGAATGACTAAAAAACATGATTATGAACAAATCTTCCCATTTTGTATTTTCCTTGTGGAGCAAACAAAAGGAAGCATGGGCTAAGAGGTGATAACGTATGTGTGCTGTTTCAATTTTTTTTGGTTTTGTTACACTAACAGAAATGGAGAGAAACAGTCATGAGCATTTTTTTTGTTACTTGGGTGTTTGCATGGCAGTCAAACAAGGTAGTGACACAGTGAATGTATCAGAGGAGCAGATCAGTTGATTGTGCCACATCAGTGTATTTCCACTTCAGAACTGAATCACGCGAGGCGTTAGTATCTTATTAGAGTTTAAGTAGCCTACCTGGGAAAAGCAGAACGATAGTGAATTTCACATACTGGAAGTCTTGTTTAAGCTCAGGGAAAAAGAAAATATGTCTTGTTTCGAATACCAGTTTTGATCCAGCTGAGAGCTGTAGCTGGCAAGGCAGCTGTTGCAGTTATTCTCTTAATATGTTGCCCTTTTCAGCATTCTTGTGAGGTTCAAGTTTGTGAATGTCTTTTCAAAATAATAAAGGTTAAATAAGTGGGCTGTTTTCATTAGTAAATACTATTTTAGGTAATTTCACTAGTGAAATAATTAGACTATTGATGAGACTCGTGGGAGAACTACCATTAAATGCCACAGGAAATGAATGGAAAAATCCAAATTACAAAGTACAATTACTGTCTGTAGGGACAGTTTCCTGTTTCTCTTTTGGGTTAAGATTTTCGTACAGGCAGAACGGCCGTCTGGACTGCACAGATTTGGTTGTTAGAGCTCTTCATTGTCAGAGCATTTTAAACCCTTATCTAAAAATGAAGAGACTGAAAGCTCTAAGATAGAAACAAGAATACGTTAAGAGATAAAAAGAAGCTGTTATTCCAAGCATAGTTAATGTAGATTAGGCTACTGTCACATCACGGGTAGAAGAATTCTGTAATCTCTGCATAAGAACAGGGAGTCCTGATTTCTCACTGCTCTCTGACTGAGCTTTCAGCACCAACTTTAAGTTTGTTCAAAATAGCCAGAGCCAAACTTTGATAGGTGAGAGTTATTTAAAATTAATATTTCTGCCACATGGTTAGTTAAAATGCAATCTGAATTTTGCTGACTCTTTCTAGTAATTTGTTTTGGGTGAGTTTATGTCATGAATTGAAATCACTGCTGCCTATCTTAAAACTAAACCATATTAATGGCCCATTGCACCAGAAGAATGGCTTTTTTCAATCCAAATGTTTGTGTATTATAAATTACAAATTATTTCTGGATCCAATAACTGGTGAAATATTACTTACCATGTCGGCTGCAGCTATTCTTGACAGCTCAAGCTGTTTAAGTTTAATGAAACAGACTTGATAATGAACCCTGTGACAGGGAGCATTTAGAAGTCCCTGAACTGGATTTTGTTTTTAAAAGCAATAGCACTCGAATGTGTAATGGATTGCCACTCTTTTGATTCTTTCCTTCCCATAAAACAGAGGTTTGAAGCAAAGATCATGCTAGTCCAGTTCCTTGACGTGAGGGGAGATGTTGCTGGCATCTTTCTTGCAGGGCCGGGAGCAGACCATGCAGTTAAGCTGTACAACACTGTGAAGAATTTTCAGCTGGTACAAAATCTGGGCGATCTTAAATTACAAATTGCAGCAATTTAGTGATGCTGTAGAAACAGCTGAGTTGTTCCTGCAGCTGCTGGAGAGTGGGAGGTGGAGGCCTCAGAGGAGGGAGCTCTGCAGTGTTTGGCAGCAGCGATCACCGTGTTACCACAGCCGTCCTGCTCCTCTGATAGTGATAAATCCCATAGAGTCCTTCTGATGATGCAGCACAGCCCTCCTGGGAGCTATGGGATACAGCCCTGGTGTGGGACCCATGCACTGATGTCCCACCAACAGCCTGCTGCTGAAGAACAGCAGTTTGATGCTCCTCGTTGCACAGCCTAGTGTTTGATAATACATGTCATCCCGCCTTGCCACAAACTCAATAAATAGGTGAGCTGAAGGACAGCAAACTGATTTGTTCAGCACAGTAAATCAAACATGACCATTTCAACCCCTCTAGTGTTTATTAAGTCATGTTGTTAAAGGTGTTCATTTAGCAATTTGTGAATTATGTTGTTTCATCATAAAGACATTTTACTGAAGTTCATCACATAATGACCCTTCTCTAGAAGTATGTTCTGAAGTAATCGTGGCTGTCATGGAGCCACTGACAACTGCAATATCATACATCAGATGATTTTTTTTTAACGTAGCCTACAGAATTGGTTTTTAGGGGTTATTGCTGCAAGAGACGTTTTCAGTGTTAAAAACTCTCATGTCAAGATTTTTTTCCTAGATTATTTTTCATTCCTGTTTCTTGGCAATAAGTTTTAAATAAAAAATGTGTTGCAGTAATTTCACTTTGAGTTAATTATTCTGTAGCAGTGCTAGCGTGTTGGGAATAGATAACTAAGGGACACTTATCTGGTCTTGTATAAAAAAAAACTGTCAAGGTGTAATTTCTACAGCCTTTGATTAACTAAACCTCACAATATTCTTGAAGCAGGTGTTGAGTTATTAGATGGATGCAACTTTTTTGCTTATGGTGGGAAAATGGAGAAACACACTAATTTATGTAGAATCATAGAATAGTTTGGGTTGGAAGGGACCTTAAAGTTCATTCAGTTCCAAACCCACTGCCATGGGCAGGGACATGTTGCCCACTCGCCAAAGCTGAGTCTGGTGTTCAGGAATAACGACCACTGGCCGTTTGGCCAAATCCTGCACATTCTCCGCCTCTGGAAATAAATTTCTGTGCCCTATTAAATGATGTATGTGATCATGTTCTCCACCGACTTGCCTTGTGGATTGATGGGAAAGCAAGGAACAGAGGGAACAATAGTTGGAAGTTTCAGAATCCACCCTGTTACTGCTTTTACCACTGTATGTGTTCATTCATTGAACAATTTAGAGTATTCAGTTTTTAATCTGCATTCAGATTTTATAAATTATTTGTTTCAGACATTCCGACAGATACAGACAGTTTACACATGTTTCTTTTGATATGCGGACTGCGAAGGGTCAAGGATCCTCTGTATTTAGTAGATGTATTTTCAGGTAGGTACCTGCTATTTCAATGTCTTTGTTTTGTCCCTAGATTCAGATGCATTTCTTTTAATGTTTGTATGCTTGGCATAAGCAGTTTTATTCAATGCAGAAAACTCCATGATATATTTACATTTTTTTAAAAAAAAGGCTCATGTAACCATTGATTTCTTCAACACATTATTTCTGTATTGCTTTTTTTCCAGCCTGCTGGGAATAACGGAGCATTAAAATCAAAGCAATATTTGATGATTTTATATGCTGGGAAGACTATTTTGCTGTTGCATACAATATTAATGTAAGGGGAAAAAAAGCTCACCTGCTTTAAAATAACTTTTTTTTTTATGTTACTGTCCTGTAGTTGTTACACTGATTTGCATGTGTGCTTATTAAAGTCATTGAAGTTACAAGGAAATTTTACCACCCTTTGTCTTGGCTCAGCACTGCAAACTAGGCGGAAGTTTTCTCATAGCCGTGTGGGTGAATGTTTTAGCGGGTTCTGTGTGTATCTGTAACGAGTTTCAGATATCCTAAGTTGGAAATCGAGCCTCCACTCTTCAGTTTACTTTTCTAAGCCTTTACCACCTTGCGATGCTCAATAACAAAGGTAGTTTATTAAATTCAAATAAATTTTTTTGTTCTATTCTGGTAGTGGGAGAGTGGCAGATTTCTCATATGCACACAATAACCGGTTATTAATAACCAGTAGTGGTTGCAGTTGCTTCCATACATTTCTTTACATAGGAGGAAGAATTTGAGTAATTTTGTCTTAGTGACCAGAGTAAATGCATTCTGTAGAGCACTGTTCTCTTGAGATGATTCAAAATGAATATCTGAGCTTAGTTAAATAACCCTTGAGTCATAAGAGATTACATGAAGCAGGAATGTTAAATACTAACTTTCAGATATGCTAATGATTTGAATTCTGAGAAGCAATGTAAGGATTGAGCATGAAATTTGGTAGTCGTTCAGGCTTTTAAGTAGTTATACAATGTTTGCATAATTCTTTATTCACACACCTATTTACATTGATTTCAGAGAAAGAATAAAGTTAAAAATTAGTTATTTTGATTAATAAAAAAGATGTTGTTCTTCTGTTTTAGATTGGCACAGAAAGGATCCTAGCGTCCATCTGGGCATAATTGGACCTGCAGTAAGTTGTTGTTGGAATTTTTTATTTTATTTGTGTGTTTATTCCTAAATATTTGTTTGCTCACAACTGAGATAGTGCAATAATTCTTTCCAAGCTGAACCTAAGTCAGAGGACTTCTAAGTGTTGCAGATTTGTTTCTTCTGGGTAATGTTCACGTCCCTCTAATTCTCATCTCTGATTCATCTTTCGCTGCCCGAAAACTTGCAGGCAGCCTGTTTTATAAGAAGATAAATGGAATCTGAATGAGCAAATAAGAACTGTTTTTCAATTTTCTTGTTCAGTTTTGTTCTTTGTAAGTTTTGGGACACAGAATTTTATTTTTAAAAGCTGTTTTTACATTTTCATTTTATCTGCAGTTTTTTTCCACACTGATTCACAAAATGATTTGGAAGTGAACTGGTGTGGAAGGCAAATCTAGAGCAGGTGTAATGAAGCTGTGCTTTAGAATCAAAAGATGCTCTTGCTGCCTCCAGTCAGGATTTTAAACATTTTAGTCGTCTCTTTAAATTTGCTTCACTTTTTCATAAGCTAACATCTTTAAAGTAAGCTACCAGAAATAACCCCATGGCACTGCTTGGGTGGGATCAAGGACCGAACCTCCTTAAAATATTTAAACATCTATTTCTCCCATAGTACTAAAATATTGCTGAAGGATGACAATAAATCTCACCTCTGTTTGTATTTAGCTGTACTTTCCTTACTCATATTATGTCTCTACCCACCAAATCTGAAGAAAATTAGTGCCATTTTCTGTGAAGCATGTCATTGTGAATATTAAAAAAAACCCCACACTAAGGTTATATTAATTAAGAATATGAAGAACAAAGGCCCACCTACCATTTTCTTCTTTGCTCCTATAAGATTGTAACGTTTTCCCTGCATTTGCTATGCATGATTGTCTGAAACAGTGCGATCTAAGTAATGGTGCAGGACCGAGTCCTGTATAATGCAAGAATTTTAGCATTTATCTCCTCTTCCAGTTTTCCTGGAAAACCCTTCCTTTATATAATGAAATTTTGTTCATTTCTACGATGAAATTTGAAACAATAGCTGATTTTCAGCAGCCCTATATTCCAGGAATAGAAGCTTATGAAACCTTTAAAAACTTAAGGCCACCAAACTTGCATTTAGCTGTCAGGTGACCTCTTGAAGCTGACTTTGTACTCTCTGCATGACTCTTAACGGTTCTTCTAGACAGTACAGAATATTGCTGTCTTTGTAATGACACTGTTTTCTAGTGACAGCTATTTTTCCTCTGCCCAACTTCTTTCCATGACTATTGAGACAGTTTTAGTTGAATAACTGAAGTCTAATACCCTGCTCCAGAATATCCTAGAGCGCAATAATTAGGAAAATCAGAGAGATCAAAAATCAGAGAAAATCAGGAGACAAAAATACAATTTCAAATTCTTCAGCCTGCTGAGAAGTAAGAAATTCTATCAGCTACATCCTGAATAAGTATGCTCCTACTGAAATAGACTTCAGAAAGGAAGAGCTACTGCTGCTACTAAGCTAAAAGCTGTTCTAACCCTTTTGTTTGCTGCTACTTCAAGAAAACCTCCCTGAAAATGAAACTTTTTTTAGAAATAGTGAAATGAGCTGTTCTATTATTTCTTAAAAAGGTTCTATGTTTTCTTTTTAGACCTGAAGTTTTGTTCATTTATTTGTTGCCAAATAGCTTCAGTTGAATTAAAACTATATTTTTGCAAGTTATTAATTGGCCCAAATTGCAGTAGTAGACACGTTAAACCAGAAGAAATTCAATTTCCTTAAGCATTTAGTATGTGAAAAAAGATGATGTCGTATGGCTGAATTTACTAAGTTCGCAAGGATCTTCTATTTCTGGTGCATTTGCTGCAGTCAGATTGTGTTGCATTGCAGACACCACTTGTGTTTTCAGTTGTAGGGGAAGCTTGTTCTTGCTGAGCCTATTCAACAATTGACTGGATAAAAACTATAATGTGGAGTCACCTGCTGCTGTGAATCAAGGTGAACCCTTCCACAGTGATGCTGTCAAAACCTCCCAGCCCTGAGCAACTGAGCAAATTCTTCGTATCTGTATTGACTATGTTTGCAGATACAGCATTTCACACTCTGGGGGTTCTTCTGACAGGACTCTGAATGTACTAAGACCTGTTTTCCCCTACAAAGTCCAGAAGGCCACAGTAGTCCCAGTATTATAATGAAGATGTTTCTGGACCATTGCTTCTATCTGAGTTAATTTTTCTATGACAGCAACTTAATAGAATGTGTTTATAGATTTCCTAGGTTTTGAGCATGGGAGGCCCCGTGCTTAACAGGCACCTTTGTGCAGTATTTCATCTGTGACTTTCTGCATTGTCAAACACGTCTCAGATGTTTCTTTGCCTGTAAGCAGAGTAGAACTTTAATAGCTTATCTGGTCCTGGTAGGGGTGGATTCTTGCTATGTGCCCACTCCCCTTTCCGTGTGTCATCTTGTCCCATCTGTTTTGATGGAAACTATTCATACAGTACAAGGGGCTTTCCTCTGATCTGTGCTCTGTTGATGACAGTGGCAGCTCTCTGAAGGCTTTTCCTCCAGGTGGATTGATTTAATAACAGTTGATAGGTAACTGATGATCGTATTCGCCCACTATGTTGATAGGTAACAACGTAAAAAGTGCTAAACAACACTCTACCTGCAGAAGAACTGGATCATAGAGGTGTTTTGGGTAGAAGTAACATTCTTTTCTTTTCAGGAGCTTTTTCTGAGACTGTGCTAAGTTCCTAGGCATCCTGCCACAGTCAGTTGGCTTTGGAAGCATTGACATCTTTTAAGTGCATTTCCCACTTACTGAACAGCTTATGTTGTATCTAATTTCTGTTATATTGAGCCTGTGGTTAGATAACTGTGCCCCCTCAAGTTCCTAAATGTAGCTCAGGGGGATCACTTCTCTAAGTCACTGCTACACCCATCCTGAAAGTAATATTTTAACTGAATTCTCATATTCAGACCAGGCTTCTTGGAATATCTACCAGCAGAAGAAAGCAGCTTAAAGGATTCTTCTGTTTATGAGGCAGATACCAATTTCTTGGCTTCTACAGAAGTAGATGGGATAGAAATTAATGTCTTACAAATTTTATGAGTCACAGACTGTTGTTTTTCTTATGCTTCTAAAGAGAGAAGAGCAGAAGACCATATCCCACTACTCATTAAATCACTTGCAAGTACCCCATTGATTTTAATGTGAACAGAGTATAGTTCCTCGTGAGCGGAGCTCGGCATCAAAATAGTACTTCAGGGAAATAACTGTAAAGATATTTCAATACAAATAAAATTGTATAAAATATCCAAGAACCTGTGACATGACATACTGGTTCAGTGTGTGGATCTGTATCATACTCTGTCATCAGGATCAGGTAGTGCTTCAGGAAGGGGCACTTGATTTTGATTTTCCCCCTGCTATTACAAAAAATACTTTCTTAAGCAGTTATCCGAGCCTTTCATTTCCTGCATTCAGTAGGTTTTCATTCCTTAGTGCAACAGTGATTCGCTTGAATCTTTTAATTTACAATTTTAATTTTTTAATTTAAGAAGCCCTATTTTCTTGAAATAATTATTCATGTTCAAAGTACACAATCATAGTTCTAAATTTGGACTCTTTTCCAAAAGAGTTTTCAGAAATGCTTTGTTAGTATTCTCTATCTCAAATTGTGAACAAAAAAAACCTAAACAAAAATATTAACATGCCTTAAAAAAAGTAAGCCATGTTGTTCCCAGTAATTGCAAGTGCTACGTGCTGTGCAAGCTATCATAAATTAATCTAGTATAGTCAATCTGCCCTAATAAAAAAAGTCAAGTTCTGTTCTTCATGTCTAGTTAAGGATTTCCGTATTCTGTTTATTTCTTTTAAGCATGTTAAATGAAAATAGCAGGCATAGTTAGGTTTCGTAAATAAACCTGCTGGAGTTAATTGCCCAGCTTGGACATCTTTTTAATAACACTACCATGCATAATGTTAGATTGTATTTTAGGTTTTTGTGCTTACTGGTTTTCAGATGTTTCTGCCAGTCCATGACATCTATTTGACTGTCTCGGTTTACATGTGGATTGCTTCCTGTGTTAACTAAACCCCGAAAGGTTTATTTGCTTCCTCACATTGGTTACTCAATACACAAAGGGACAATTGCTTGGCACGTGTGTGCTTTGCTCCTCACATAGACAGTAAGTTGTCAAAGTGGTCGTTTAAATCCTGTTAGCCTTAGCAGAGTCATCTGAAAACAGTCATTCATATTAAATAGATCTCGCTCTAATTAGAACCTGCAGCCAGAGGGATGTCAGGGGAGAACAAATGGAACCTCCCCTTCTGACAGTTGCCCAGAGTTACACTGCATTAGAGCAGTCACTTAAGGGCTTAGAGTGGAGCAGTCAAATCACGCTGTGCAGTACTCTGCGTTCCATCCCTAGCTTGATAGACGAAGTGTCAACCATTCACGAGGGCGTTTGTCTGAAGAGTCAAATGTAACTACCTAGTTAAGGGTCTGTGATATGGTTTGAAAGCTCAGCACAGTGGTACATTTAAATAGTTTAGTAAAAGATGTGCTAAAATGTATTTTTCTTTTCTGGGTATTTAAAACATATGCTGTAGTTCTAAAGTAGTGCTGTGCACCTGTGTGTGTATTCCTTTCTAGGTTGATCCACTTTTTACAAGTGAAGTTAAGGAAAAAGTTAAAAGGTAAGAAGTCTTTTATCTGCTCCAAAGCATTTGGAGGACTAGCTATTTGAATCGTGGGTAAATGTTCGCTTGAATATACAAAAGAACAGCCGTGTACAACTCTATATGAGTAACAAATAAACGAGCTGATTATTTGGCATGAAACATTCTCACACAAGGTGCTAGTGTTTTACACAAAGATGATCCGAGGGCTGGAGCACCTCCCATACGAGGACAGGCTGAGGGAGTTGAGGTTGTTCAGCCTGGAGAAGAGAAGGCTCTGAGGAGATCTTATAGTGACCTTCCAGCACCTGAAGGGGCTACAAGAAAGCTGGGGAGGTACTGTTTACAAAGGCTTGTGGTGATAGAACTAGAGGCAATGGGTATAAACTGGAGAGGGGCAGATTTAGGCTAGGCATAAGGAGGAATTTCTTCACCATGAGAGTGGCGAGGCCCTGGAGCAGGTTGCCCAGGGAAGCTGTGGCTGCCCCATCCCTGGAGGGGTTCAGGGCCAGGCTGGATGGGCCTTGGGCACCTGATCCAGTGGGAGGTGTCCCTGCCCATGGCAGGGGGGGTGGAACTAGATGATCTTTAAGGTCCCTTCCAACCCAAACTACTCTATGATTCTATACAAATCTTTTAAGGGAAAATTGCACTCTCATCCATGGAACTTCTCTCCTTCATTTATGAGACTGATTATCATTAACAGAGCATGGTGTTAAATGATGAAATATAAAACTTCCTAATAACAGACAATGAAGTGGCAGGCGGCAGCATAAAGTATATCGAGTTTATAACCATATAGAAAGCTAACACAAAAACCTGGTTAAGTGTTGCCCAGGGGCACATGATTTTTAGCATCAGAACCACCCCTATATTGCTCTGACATCATTGCCCTAAGTTTTGGGAAGCATTGTTAGAGCACGTTCTTAGGAGGTGTCCTGTTCATCTGCATTTTATTTCTAGGGCCCCTGGAGTACATTTATTACAGGAGATGTCACAAGATGATCTTCATGCTGCTACAAAAAAGTGCTTTGCTGTGGTGAACACCTCCATTTCCGAGGGCATGTCTGCTGCAATTCTGGAGGTAATTTCGTCTTAGCGGTAAGGTTTTTTAGTGAGGTTACAGTGAATCTGAAATCGCCTTTTATTACTGGAAATGCCTTTCAACATTTTATGTCGATGTTTCACAGCTAGTGAAGACAAAAATAAAATATTTCTTTTTGCAAGTGTTAGTAATTAAGGTTTTCTTCCCTCAAACTGACAGGTGTTATGCTTTGTCTATTTATTTTTAAAGGACAGAATGTAATTTTATCAATCTTGTTGAATTAACAATACAAACCTGAGATATAAGAATCATTTTAATTTACTGGGGTTGTCACTATTTTTGATTCAACATCCACTTCCTTATAATGTTGCTAGAATAGACTTTCATTTATTTTAACATCCTTTCAAAAAGCAATCTAAGAGATGTATTTGGTTATTTAATTCTGAAATGATTAATGAATAAGTGACACGCTCAGTTAATTTTTTTGCCATCAGTAATAAAAATTAATAACCAGGTTTAATTCCTACCTGTCAAACTAGTGCTCTGCTTAGTACCAAGTGCTTTCTAGGAAAAAAAACCCTTTTTTTGAAACTGCTGAATGTTTGTTCTTGTTAAACTCAGAAGTTAACTCGCAAAGTATTAGGTGATTTGTTTAATGAATCTTCTGTTTCTGTTTCTAATAACTAATCAGATGTTGCATTTCCAGCATTCTTTTCTTCCACACATAAGTTAGAATTATAGAATAACCAGGTTGGAAGAGACCCACCGGATCATCGAGTCCAACCACTCCTATCAAACACTAAACCATGTCCTTTAGCACCTCGTCCACCCGTGCTTTAAACATCTCCAGGGAAGGTGAATCAACCCTTTCCCTGGGCAGCCTGTTTCAGTGCCCAATGACCCTTTCTGTGAAAAATTTTTTCCTAATGTTCTACCTAAATCTCCCCTGGCGGAGCTTGTGGCCATTTCCTCTCGTCCTGTCCCCTGTCCCTTGGGAGAAGAGCCCAGCTCCCTCCTCTCTACAACCTCCTATCAGGTAGTTATAGAGAGCAATGAGGTCTTCTCTCAGCCTCCTCTTCTCCAGGCTAAACAACCCGAGCTCTCTCAGCCGCTCCTCATAAAGCCTGTGAAGAACTAAGTGAGCATTGTAAGAATTATGAAAGTTAAATGATGGTAAGATAGCAAATGTGTATTTTCATTCTGAAATGCCAGTGCTTAGAGGTCAGGATCACAGCAACAATGCTCTAGAAACAACCATTAGTACAGACTGTGACATTTCCAAACTTATCAACGTGGCAGGCTAAACAAATTTTGTGTGTTCGATAGTTGAGGTGTACTGACACAGCACACAGCCACAACTAAGCCAGTGACTCAGAGAAGTAAAAGTTAAGTAACTCTCACCTCCTCCTCACCAATTACTTGTTCCCTTCAGGACTACTCATGGAACAGTTGACCAGAAATGGATCTGATTTATTCCCTGAGAGTGCCAGTGAGTTGGGGGGTGTGAGGGAAGAAAAAAAAGGCAAACCAGAATGACTTTTAAGAGACACAGCATCTGCAACAGAAGTGCAGGTGTGCTTGGCCTGATACGCTTTGTTAGGCAAACTCCCGACTGACAGCACAATTGGTGAATTTTTTCCCCTAAATTTCCCTATCCGATTCAGGCAGTTAAAAGATATTTTCCTTAGTTTTTATCAGGAGAGAGAGCAATCTCGTAAGTTCAGTATCTTAACAAAATAGGTGGTAACTCGAAGCAAAAAGATAATGCCAGTTTACTTCAGAAGTATTGTTGAGCCTGCTTCAGGAATTATTGATTTTGGCTCTCCCCTTTTTAAGTTGCAATTCTGACAAGCTTTGAATCTGATAACTATAAGACTGAATCAAGAGCTCATCTCTGTGTGGTTGAACTATTCCATCATCCTATCAAGGCAATTAAATAGTCAAATACCACCTCTAGTGGAAAACTGTTCCTTCAGGTTTCCACTACACGGTTATGTTGAGTAATTTATTCCCAATTTATACCTAGACTTGTCAAAAAAGAAAAGAAGAAAAAAAAAAGACACCTCTCCAACAAGTTTTCTTCTCACTGAAAATTACTACATGAACAGAATAGTAAATGCTCCCTGTTATGTTTCTCTTCTTTCTTTAAGAACTACATGACACTTCTGGCAAAAGAGCATTCTGTGCAGGATGTCTTTATGTGCACTTGCAACATTAGCTTCCTCCATGTTGATGTTTTCCTGACATCAGAAGAAAGTATATATTGGGACAAATCATGAAGAAACATTCGTTTCAATTTCTCATGCTGAATTTATTTTATATATATGTTTTTATATGTATATATTAGATTAATCAGTATTACTTTTTTATCTTAAATGTAGCTATGCATATCATGTCCTAGACTGTTTTTTATGGTTTTATTCTACTGGAGATGCAACCTTTACTATAAAAAAAAGTCAATCCACATTTAATGTACCTTTAAGTCTTAATCTGAGTTTAACAGCTAAACATGCTGAAATAAACTGACCATAGTGGAAACATAAAAGTCTCTCTTCTAAGTGCAAGGCTTGATCTACAGCAGACCGTTAGTTATTTCCTTGTACAGTAAGTTATTTCCTTATTTCTTTTTATAAAAAAGAAGAAAAAAAGAGACTCCTTTCTTCTGTTATCACATTGGTGAAATAATGTCACACATAATAGTCAGGTTTGGTTTGTGTTCATGCATAGTCATTTACTGAAGATAGAATGCAATTACAAATATTCTGAAGTGGAATATTTCCTTCTGGAAAATCTATAACCATAGGTGTAACCCACTTCTTTCCACCAGCCTCAGTCCTATATAGCCTTGTTGAATAGTGGAGAAAGGACAGCTTAATCTCTGAGCTGATAACTCATCACTTGGAGTTTATCATGGGAGTCATGTAACAGGGATAAAAAGAGCTGTCATGTTTTCTGAAGCCAGATCGTGCTAGGTCAGGTGCACGTTGGTTACAAGTAAATGAGTTACTAATTACAGATGCAAACTGAAATCTTGTATTGTAAGAAGGAAAATCTAATAGACGTGGCTGAGGTGTTGTGAGACAACAGTCTCAGCTGAGGCAAGATTTTCTAGAAGTAGAACTAGGTATTTAGTTATCTCTTGAGAAAATATGTGAAACTTGCCCTTTTTAGTACCTCAGACCTGTTTGAATTCTAAAGCTATAAAGGTTTTGGTATTGTATGTGTGTTTCCTTGACAGTTGTACAGTGGGATTTGATGGCATGCTTATAAAATATCCTACTGTAAAAATCTCAGAGGAGGTGTCAATCCAATAAAGTCAAGTCCCTGCTTAAGATGGACAGCAATAGGAAGAGCCATCTGTTAAGATCTCGTTAAATTAATAAGGCGGAAAACTATATATAAAAATCTTTTGGTCCCGGGCTAGAGATAACATGTTACTTGAATTGGGAAATGCAACTTTCATTCTCTTGAAAGTTCGAAATTTGACAAGGTCATGAATCTGTAAACAGTATTTTAGTACAAGATGAATATATAATAGATAAGTGAAATAAATATATAATCGTATCATTTTCAACCTGCCTTAAGTTATGAAAGAACTAGAAGCCAGAACTAATTTCTTTGTCATCTTGTACTGATATCTCAGAGATTTTGCCATAACTGATCTATTTTCTGTTTGGCATTTGAAGAAGAGAAAACGAGCATTATAGCAAGTGTTTAAAATACATCTCTTCTTTGGAAAGCTCAGGAGTTCTGCATGTTCCTTGGCATGTGATGGTGAGAAAGGCACTACTAGTGGAAAATTTTATATTTTCTCAGTGTAATTGGTAGGAAGAAGGTGTCGACTCCACCACCAGTTCATCACAGTACTTTTCTGTGCTCTCAAGAGTATACCAACCATTGTAAAAATCATTAGATCATTAGGCTTTTACAAAAAAAAAACAAAACCAAAAAACAAAACAAAAAAATCCCCAAACATCCTAGAAATGGTAGATGTGCAGACTCTGTTCTGCTGCAGGACAAAATCCAGTCTTAGACAATATGTGAAGTACAGGCCTGGCAGTTTGGAGTATAAGCCATAGCAAACCATAAAATTAAAAAAGTAGGTATCGTAAATATGAAGGTGTGTTGTAGAGAGATAAAATTGAAGAGGGGCCAACAAGAAGATGCATAGGCTAGGAGGAAGAAAATGAGGGACAATCCATAAGACAAATAAAACCTGTACTTACTCCAAAAGCCTTATACTGCGGGTTAGAATGATTATTGTGTAACATGATTCCAAAGCTGAAATTTACACCCTGCATCCTTCTGAAATAGCATTGAAATGCATTTGCAATGAGAATAATGTAACAAAACAGATGGCCAATGGACTAAAATGTTATTTTATGTTATTATTTGTGGAACTTAGGTCAGTAAATTATACATATTTTCAACAATGCAAATTATTCTTTTTACTGCTTAAAATAGACTAAGTATCTAAATTAAATTCTAAGCCACTTTATGTAGTAATTATTTACAGTCCAATCCATTTGTTTAAGGCTAGCTGGTATAAAGCCAGCCCCTCGTCTTATGCATTTGACCATCTGTTCTCTCTTTCAGTAGCTATAATTCATGGAAACCTATGTGGTTTGGGACCTGAAAGTTTTCTTATGTAGCAGTTACTGCCCTCCAACTCTATGAGACACAACAAATGTCTTTCCCTTTAGAGTGCAGAAATTATGGAAAATGAAATATATACTTAGTGATCAACTTCAGTGAGTCATCAACTATGTAATATCCAAACCCAGAAGTGAATGAACGTTATCTTGTGATAATGTTTTGAAGCTGTGTGCTACAATCCAACCTAAACTGCATTGCAGCAGCACTGTGCCAGCCTGTGCAGCCACATTCTGACATAGAGCTGGCACTCACTCACAAATCTGATGATCACAGTTGATGTGCAGCCCAACGACAGTCTCCACTGACATACTCGCCTCCAAACTACTCTTTTGCAGGTAACTTTTTGTGGAGATAGTGGCATTTGTGACTGTCAGTCCTGGGGTGATTGTGCTGTGGTTTCTGGTTTTTCTTCATTCATTGATCCTTTTTTTTTGTTTGTTTTTAACGGTGCTCTCTCCCTTGAACAGCCAGTTGCCTGTTTAGAAAGTAGCTAGGCCTGAAATACTCTTAAAGTTTTGTTTTATAAAAGGAGAGATACAGAGAGGTGAGGAGAGGGCCTCAGGTAGGTGACAGTGAATGCTGACACACTTCACTGCCCCTGTCAAGCTCTTGATTTTCAGTTCAGAAGTTCAAGTAAAGTATCTTCACTCCCTCTTCAATGAACATGTTTGAATGAGGTCAACAGCCAGCAGCCTGAACACGAGGGCATTTAAGCCCGTCAATAGGAAGGGCTGAAAAAGAGCTGAATCAGAAATTCTGTCTCTCTTTGAGATGTTGGTGGTTCTGTGGGAACCCAGTGGTAGGTCTGTACTTGGGTAATTGGAGCCAGAAGCAAATCCTCGACCTGCAGATTCAAAACATGCCAGGCACCGTGCAGCACTGATATCTCTCATTTCCTGGGTGGTCTTCGAAGTTCTATGAACTTTGCTGTACCGATAAGTAGATATGGTGATATGCTTTTGGAAAACATTTGTATTGCTTAACAGTGAAGTCGGAGCAAATGACAAAATAGTTTGTGGATGACCAAAAACTGTATTTCCTTTCACCAAAATGACTTTTTTTTAATTGTTTATTTTAAAAAGCTACATCTCAACAACTTCAGACACTTAGATAAATTCAGAAATCTGGTCTGTAGTTTTTATACTTCTAATTTATTTATTGCGGTTTGTGTTCACTTCATTAATCTATTTATCTGAATTACCTCCAGCTGGTCCAGTAGTTTCTGATAGGAAGCGTAGAACAGGTTATTTCATTAAGGGTTATTATTATTTTTAGAGCTAACTGCTGCAAAGCAGATGTTCATGCCAGAAGTACTATAGAATTTCTGTGCTCAGAGTAAAATCATCTGCAGTGGTGATTTTAGCAGAGTTTCTCTTGGATATTTTAAGCTATTAAGGCATGTTGCTAAGTCACAGTAGTCCTTCACTATTCAAAACATCATTGATCCTGTACGTTATCAGCCAGGGTAGTTTTGTCCGAATTAGAAGAAAAACCATGATTTTCTCCTTGGAGTTTTATTTTCTTGCTATGTAGAGTGAAGCAAAATTGCTCCCCATCCAGGAGTGTAATGACAGTAATTAAAAATGCATTCATTCTGAAGTGAAGGGAATCAGTATGAAACATATTGAAGATTTGGGGGAGTGAATTTCTTTCTCTTTGACACTGTAATAATTGTTAAATAATGAGTTTTTCTGGGTTTGCAGTCAATGCATCTCAAGATTTCCAAATTCATCAATAGTAATGGAAGTTTCAGATCAGAATATGCATGAGTAACAGAGTTGAGTGGCCAGGGTTTGCATACAAGTCACTTTGACATCTGAGCTGTATTTTTCAAAGCTGCCAGGTGTTAGGTCTCCTGGAAATGGTTTCCTAGCTTTGAACAGATGCTGTACTCCGCTACTGCAACCTGAAGTGCTACCGTGTTGAGACTGCACACTTCCTTTCTTTTTTTAATGTGTGTACATACATGCAGACATACACATACACGTAAACAAATAAATACATCAAGTAGCCAGTCCATAATTTATGTGGAATCAAATCCTACTTTTTCAGATGTTTTCCTGAGTCTCTGAGGAGCTGTGTAGTTAATGTTCTGAAAGCGTAACCTTTCCTCTTCCCTCTTTAGAATCATAGAACAGAACCATAAAATAGTTTGGGTTGGAAGGGGCCATGAAGTCATCAGTGAGCAGGGACACCTTCAACTAGATCAAGTTGCTCAGAGCCACATCCAACCTGACTTTGAGTGTTTACAGGGATGGGGCATCTACCATGTCTCTGGGCAACCTGTTCCAGTGTTTTACCACCCTCCTTGGTGTAGGTCAGTCAGGAGCTGCGTCACTGCACACAACCCTGCAGTTCCTGAGCCCTCAACGCCCAAGACAAGCTGTAATAACATATGCTGGCAAAAGAACAACTCCTTCCAGAGACCTATATGACCACTGGGAATCAGAACCGAGGAGGAGGAGCCAAGTGATTTCCATGGTCACATTCACTGTCGTTTAACTGCCCACAGCTCTCCAGTTCTGCACTTGTTGTAGAAGACCTGTGAAACGTGTGTTGATGGATGGAACAAGAGAGCAGATGCTTAGTAGGGGAAAACTGCCTTTTTGCACGATGAACTAATCTTTTCATTATTGCACAATAACAGTAGGAGTTACCTTTAATCTGAACCTTAATTTTATCCTTTTAAAGCCTGCCGTATGTCAGGAGCTCCCAACGGGAAATAGGCTGCATACTTTGAAGTGGAGAATAATAAAGGATGAAACAGTTATAAATGGACATTCTGGGTCGATTGCTTCTGATAATATGATGAGAGTTGCAAGACTAATAAAAATATAAACAAAATGTTTCAGAGAAGTTCCATAGAGGAGATCACTTTAGACATGGTATTTTTCAACTGAAAAGTTGGAGAGATGGGAAAAAGATTTTGGTTTATTGTTTCTCCTTTTCATTAGCATCTCAAAGTCCCTGAATCCTAATCAACTGTTGTTTCCTTTCTCTATGTTCCTCTAGGCAATGGATTTAGGTGTTCTGGTACTGGCAAGGAACATTCCTGGCAATGCAGCAATAATAAAACACAAGGAGACAGGATTGCTCTTTTCAGATCCCCAGGTAAGAAACAACAAATCCTTAGACTTTTCTCTTCCGAAAGTTAGGTTCACTTTTCATTACATGCTTATGTCTGTCTGGAAGCTTGGCAGTTTGATTCTTATAAACCTCCAGGTGTTAGACTGCCTTTCTTGAAGCTCTGCTGTTATCTGACGTTCACTTTGCAATTCACTAAACGTTTACTAGGTGTCAGCCTTGCTGAATGTTTGTCTGGCCTGTGCTGCTTTAGAGCCTGTCCTCGAACAGGGCTCAGTTCTCATCAACTTGTTAGACTTTAGTTTTGAAGTTCCGTAAGCAAACTCTGGAAGAGATGCTGTGCATATGTCATACTTCAAGCATTAACTGAAATGTGCACTCCTATTAGACAAGCAGTAGCTTATGAAAAAGAGAACTATGAGCCTGAAGTTTCAGATAATTCATTATCTATAATTTCTAGCAGTAAGTGTTAATAAAAACATTATTGGGTCCAAGATATTGCTTGCTCAGAAAATAATTAATGACTAAAATTAGGCAAAGTGTTACGATGGGACTTCTGTGAAGATAAGCAGGAGTGGGGACAAAAGGAACACTAGCCGTATTTAAGTGCTGGAAATTTTCATTTCTGTATATTTTCCTGCATTATTGGCTTTGCTATTAAATAGTCATATATATTGCTGTGCAAGATGACTTTTAGACACAAATTCTCTCAGTGTTTTTTGTCTAACTCAAGATTAAAAAAAACCTTACTGGAATACTCCATTTTATAGTTTTACAAAGTAGAAATTGTAGAATATTTATTTAGTTTGTCGAGTGTGTGATTAATGCATCCTATTAAGTTGCGTTTCAGGAAGGTGAGTTCTCTGTTAATTTTGGAGGCTTTTTAAATAGAATAGTTCTTGCAGCTCATGGTTAGGGGTTGTTTTTTTTTTTTAAATAGTCAATGTTTCTAGGGGTTTCTACAAGAAAATTTCTTTGTTAACTTACAGAATTTATTTTGTTTCCCTTGGAAATTGGATACTTCTAGGCAAGTGGAGGCTGAGATGTAAAGCTGTTTGTAAAATTATTTGTATGTGTATTCCCTGCAAAGAGCCCATTGACTTCCACATGCTTTTTCAAACCTTCAAGGCTATATGATCACGCTGAACACTCAGGCTGATGGCTCTCCTGATATTCGTCCTCATACATTTTGTTGATTCCCTCAACATGTTGGTTATATTTGGCTTGGAATTCAAATACATTATTCATACCAGGCCCAATTAGTTTCATCATACATCCTTGTAAGAAACCTCTTCTGTGATCTCCAAACATCCTACATGCCAAGTGTTTATTTCAATTCAAGTTCAATTAAAAATATGCTATATATTTCCTCCTTTAAAGGAAACTGCAGTTTTAAGCGCAGAAGTAGTCCCAGTGACATCAGTGCCTGTACAAATGGCTAAGGCCTTTCTTTGATATCAGAACTAGAGCCACAGGCTGTACATCTTTGTATAAACCCCTTCTGTCTGATATCCCTTCCCTACAACGTGCCGTGACAAAGATCAGACCCACCCCATTCTGCTGCTGCTTGTTGACCCTCTTTTTGCTGTTATTCTATCTCCTTAGGCTGCAGGATCTTTTTTTAAGTGAAGATGGTAACTTGCATTACCATATTAGCTATCATACTTCTAGGTGATATTTGTACTGGAATCACTAATGGTTGTGCAGTTACCCTGGCTGAGAAAGGAGAGTAATATACCTGCTTCCTCAGTAAAACAGCAATCGTATCTCATTTAATAAAAAGCCTTTTATACTTTCATTGGTGTCAAATAATGGATAAACTATCAAAGTTTGCAGATGGGTGAGGAAAATACTTGTTTGCAGGCTAATACTCTAATCCCACTGCAGAGTTGTTGAAAAACTTTGTTCTTGCAGAGATGAGCTCAAAATGCTGATTATCAACACTCAAAGATAAAGTAACCATTTACTCTTGTTCCTTATCTTCCCTGGCCGTATCAAATACGATTTTAAAACCAGAGTGCACAGTGGTATCAGAAGTTGAGAGTTATATTAGAAATGCGGTTAAGTTAGAACGCTTAGCGTTTCAAGATATTTCTCATATTTTTATTATTGGAAGAAGGAATAATCCGCACTTTGAATAGTGCCTTAGAACAGGGAGGGGAAAACATACATTCTGGTAAGAAGGGTTTTTTTGTTACTCCGATTTCTTTGACAACATAAGTATCTGGTAAACTATTTTCTGCTGTAACCTGGATTGCAGCAGGTTAGTTAGGGAAAACGCTTTTAATCAAAAATAGAGATTAGTATTATATTCAGGTGCTTGGGAAAGTCTTGAATCTGGGCCACCAAAGATTTCTAAGAAAATGTCAAAGAAATTTTCATTGTTATGTTTAGTGGATCCTATCTGGTTGTGAGGATTCAGAATATATTACAGGTCAAGAGTAGAAAGCATCGCTTATTTTCAAGTTGTTTCTGACCTGAAGAGGGAAAGCTTTACAAGATGGTTAGCTTAGATATGAACTGTTGCATCTCGCCTCTGGACTATCCTGTCTTTTAACAGCTAAATTAAAGGGGTATCATTTTAAATTGTGAATGCCATTGGTTTTCTTTTTCTATGCTTGCTGAAAGTGAGTTTTTGAGGTTTACAGGAAAGTAGGAAATTTTGTGCATAGCTGTACTTATCATTAACCACTTGCATAGCAAAACTTTACCAGGCACTGGAGACAGTACTCAGATGGAAACAGTAATGTACGTGTGAAAGCTGTGAAACATTTGTCTTTGGTATTATGCCATCTCTATACATTAATTTTAAATAATAGTTTGTTTCTACCACTACTTGAATTTACAAGTTTATGAAATATTTGTCACTGAATTAATGGGACCTGAAATAAAAATATAAATGAGAGGTAAGAACATCCAGTGAGTTTAGGGCAATACCTAACACAAAGCCATGTTAAAAGCAAAGGCACAAACAGGTATTCAGTATCCTAAATCTCAAAATTGTATTTTCAGCATCTGAAAAAGCTCACAGAAGGTAGATAAACTTTAAATCCAATAAGAGAGGGGCCAGCTATGAACAGTGTTTGAAAGAAAGCGAGACCTGGAAAGACTGCTGTTGGCAGAAACAAGTCTTGAAGTGGTACAAGGGAAACGCAGCTCAGCTGAGTACAGGCAGCAATACATTGAAGGTACATTGTTCTCCTCTGCCAGACATGGGTCAGTGCCACTTCTGCGAGGGCTCCAAGCCAGATAATAGCCGAAGGTTTTAGACCATTGAACCTTCACACTGAGTAGACTAATTTGCAATTTTTGGCAGTGCCAGCAATGGCTGGTTTTACTCCCCTAGAAATGCTGGCCCATTGCCCTTTGAAGTACACAGATGTGCCAGCTAACTTCTGAGCTTTGCCTGCCACTAGGTAGATCTGTTGCTATTCTGAATTTACATTTGGCATTTGCCTTCCCTGGGGTGATTCTCTGTTGTTTAAGAATCATGTTCTTTTATCTGCTGAAGCTGATATGAAATGGTTTAATTGCAGACTTACTTTCATTATATAAATAATATATAAACCGTGCATCTTATTTTCATTATGCGTGAGCTGCAGCACCGGTGTAGCTCTTGTGGTAATTGAAGGACTATTCATTCTTTTTCACTCAGTGAACTCATTTTCTGCTTTACCTCCTGGTTACCCGTATGTCTGAGTCCCTGCAAAAATATTACACAGAATTTCTTGTTGATTCTATATAGAGAAGCTGACATTTCCTTTAAAGATGATTGATCAATTTAGCAGGAGAAAAATGTATTATGGATGTTATGTTGAAAAATGCCTGTGTTTGAAGTGAAGTACTAGCCATAAAAAGAGCACATGTATTATCAGTTCTGGATGTACGGGACATGATCTTCTCCCCTGTTTTTTCTGGGTTGTGGCTAACTGCTGAGGCTCAAATTTTACACCATGTTTTTCTGTCACATATATAGTTATACCCATTTCTGTATGTGAAGAAAAGGCTTACTTGAAATTACTGTATCCCCTAGTAGAAAGTTAGCATGCGTATTGCCTCCTTCATTTTGGCTGCTGAAGTCTGCATACTTTCACATTTGATAGTTGAAAAGTGATTTGTGGATTTTGCCCCTTCACCAAAAGTGAGGTTTACTTCACTTTTACAACAAAATATGAGAATGCACAGTTATTTGTGCAAATATCATTTGCATAACAGGTGATAAAGAGACGTGTTATCACACCATTAAGTACTTTGTATAGCATGGGCTTTTAGGAAATTAAAATTAAGTGCTCGATTTTCTGAAAGACCTCTGAATTTGGAATGTCTGCGTTCTGCAAGTGGGAGCCCATGCTTCAGATGTACCACAAAACTGCAAGTCAGTTGGAATTAAGGGAGGCACCTGGAAAATGAAGTTACTGCTATCTAAAGCTGAGCATTCAAACTTGAAGACAAGCTAAGCCAGCTGCTTCAAGAGTATGAGACAGAACCCAGATAAGTCATAGTAAATCTTCCCATTGGCTTCCAGTCGCATTGCAAGTGACTTGTAAGTGGTCACATTTGATTAGTAGAAGAAGCAGGGATAAAGCTGAGAAGTCTCCTGGTATTTTTCCATTTGCCATTTCTCCCTCCTGCAGTTTCTCAACTTTTATTTTTTGGACTCAGTTTAGCATTTTCCTGAAATTATCCCCAGCATTAAGTATTGTAACAGTGAATAAGGGTCTCATTTCTTCTATCATTTACATGTTTCAAAGTTTTTGTCCTCTATATCCACTTTTTAAAAGAATGCTAATAGGACTACCTGTCAAGAAATGTTACATTGCTGCTTCTGTTCTTAGATAATTTACATAAATTATTTTTAAACATTACTTAAAATAAAATCCTCCACAGGAGCATAAAATTAAAGTTGGAATGTAGTTCAGTGTGAACAGTATTTATTGCTGTGATTATACAGGCAATTTGATGAAGCCAACATAAGTCATGGAAGACTTTCCCACCTTCCCTGTTCTGTATTTCGGCAGCTATGGAGGAAGGAAAAGAACGTGTCTCTCAAGTTGGAGTCAGTGGCTGCATCTGCAGTGTCTGATAGACACAGCCTGAGGGCACTCTCTAGACCAGACTCATCAATCTTCTTTAGGGACAGCCTCAAGCAGTCAGAACCCCCCCTCTTCAGACCACATGGGTGCCAAGTAAGAAATATAGTAGATAAATTAGCATGTTACCTCAGTGCCAGGTAGTTGGGGATGGAAAGCAGGCTGGATGTGAAACACACGGCCCTCATAGCTGTTCCAGAGGCCACTCTTTCAGTGCTGTGTGCAGAGAGCAAAGATTACAAGCAGTAGTGATTTTATGTAAAATAAGAAGTTATCGTTAATATGCATGTATGAAAATCATCTTATTCTATCACCTAGTTAGAAACCTTTCCGATAGAACTGATATGCATCTCTGACGATCTAAATTACATGGCAGTGATGCACAGATTGATAGTTTGTCTTGTCATTGAGAGTCAAAGCAGTGTTTATAACATATTCAACGTGATTTCAGTGTTTCCCAGGGCTCACATTATAGTTACGCAAAGCCATCCCTTGCATTATAACAGCAACTTTCATTCTGCGGTAACCAAAGATTTTATATCTGTGTATGTATATAGTGTATGTGTTTATATACACTGCGTACTTAGGTTTTTTAGTTTAGTTTGCTAATTAACCTAGTGTTGATGTGAACTCTGGTCTTATTTGTGATATTTCCTTTCATAGTTGGCAAATTGTGTAAATAATACATCTCCTTCTGCCATCCTTTTTGTCCCCCATGTCCCTATGCACTGATCTTCTCTACCAATTGTATAATAATGTATTATCTTAATTTTCCATTGACACAGTAGCTATCCGCTTTCCTGAGCTGAACCAAGACACTATTTTGCAGAGATCTGAGTACATTTGTAATCAAGTTGAAGTATTGGAAGTTGTCTCTTGATAGAAAATTAGACCAGCTGCTCAGAATAGATTAGTTCAGACATCAAATCTCCTTTCCCATGTTTGAAGTTCACAATTTCTTTTTCCTAGAACTAAATTAGAGTGGCAGAGGAGCAGGCAAAGGAGTAGTTGTAATCTGCAAGGTCCAGTATTTTGCCCAGTAAAGGAAATACAGCTTTTTGCAGAGCTTGTTGAACTAACACTGCTGTATCTGTAACTGCCCAGATGCAACTGCCCAGATGCAACTGCTCCGGAAGAGCTTGTTGCTGCATGTCTGCTCTTATCTTTATACTGTTGCTGTATTTATGTAGTGAGATTTTTAGTCTTACTATAAAATTAGCTAAAAATGTCACAGAAGCAATGAGATGTAAGTTTAACTGAGGTGAGATCAAACAGTTTGTTGCCAGCTGCCCTCCATGCAGGAAACTGAGCGAGTTATTGAATTTATAACCAGCCTGGTTTTTGGGTAGGCAGAAAATTTTTATGTCATTAAATTTGTTGCACGTAGCTGCCCTAGTGCTTTTAGGATTGTCTTTGATTTTAAATGTCTTAGTTGGTGGGCTGCATAAAATAATATATAAAATGATTATTTATTAATCATTGTTTATAAATCATCTGTGGTAGTTGACCTTGAAAAGTTACTTTGGACAGCTTCATGTATTGGTTCACAGTTGAAGCACTTTACTGAAATCAAGATAGGAGTGTGAGCTATTGCAGTATCATCAGGACTTCAAGAAACCTTTAATTTACTGTTTTCTTTATCTTTTTTTCAGGAATTTGTTGTGCTGTCCAAGAGTTTGATGGATGACCCTGTTATGAAAGAAGAAATTGTAATGAGGGCCAAAGACTACGTGAAGAAACATCATTCTTGGGAAAGTGAAAGAAAAGCCTATCAGAATCTTGTCCTAAGACTCCAGTGAATTTTGATACTACAGCTGATATCCAGCAGTCTGTGTGCAGCACTTTAATGATGGATACGTAATTAGATTTGGGTTCCTCTTGGTTTCTTTTTAGAAAAGATAGTAAAGACATGCATTATTCTATTCAAACTTACCAACTTCAGAGGAGTTGCCTGCTACTGCAAATTATTAAATTCATCTAATTCAGGACGGTTTCTAGTGTCCTAATTCATCACAGACCAGTACAGGTTTTAAAGGTGTTATAGGAGAAATACTTCTTGAGCTGACACAAACTTTCCATTGCTGTAAAGCCTCATAGGGAGGATGATTTCTTGTACTCAGTGGAGTGCTCCACAGCCCATGTCAAATTGTTCTAAACATGTTGCATCCTGACCAGACTACAGTAGCACTTTTCTTTCCAATTACACCAATCTGAATGTATTCAGGTACATGGGGCATGCACATAGATGTTCATAAAGCCAAGATCAGTGACATATACAGAGCATAAAATTAAGATGAATGCTTTCATAAGACTGAAAGATCGACATGTCTGTTGACTGCATAATTATCAGGGTGCCAAAAAGCAAGCAACGATGATGCTTGGGGATAGTGGAGAGTATAGGGCATGTTTTGTGCTGCCCTCTAAGTACCTGAATTGCTTTCAGATGAAGCCAAACAGTCGCATGCCTGCATTTTCTCCTGGGCCCTAGGACTAGTGCAGGAAGGCTCTCAGAGCACCTGACAGCTGTACATTGCTTCAGATTCCAGAAGTTCCTAGTGCTGCTCACAGCATCAAGACCCGCTTGCAGACAGAGATGCTGTGTTACGTAAACTGCCTCTTAGTTTGCCAGTGTCTTTGTTTACCCCCGTGATTTATTTATTTACTAAAATATTTATGAGATCCATAAAAAGGGATGGGAGAGAGGTGTTTTCAGTTTACAATGTATTTTGGTACTGTTCATTCTCTTTTGTGGCTTTCAAGCTATATTGTAATACACTACAGCAGGCTGCTTTAAAACAAGACTTACCTATGTTTGAAGTTCATACTAATCATTCCTGTCAGCCCAGTGATTATGGGCATATCTTTGAATCCATAATTGATCATCAAAGGATTTATATTTATAGAAAAAAAGAGAGTCACGTTTTTAACTACTTGTTTTTAGGAAACTCTTCGTTTAAGCTAGATTCTGCCCCCAGTGAGAAGTTGTAAGAAGTTTTCTGTTGATTGGAATGGGTGTTGTGTCAGACTTTTCTTTGTAATAATGAAGTTCAATGTGTGCTTTAAGCTTTCCTCTTTATTTTTCATGTTTCACAACTGTTTGGACAGTAAACAAGAAAGTAATTTCAATGTTGTGTATTGACTTCTTCAAATTGTAGTGGGCTGCTGCTCAATATCGCTTTCGATAGCGCAGTCCTCAAGGGCAGAGCTAACATGATTTGGAATGCAAGAATTGCCACGCTCCTTTTTGAGCACATTTTTCCTAAGTATTTCTGGCATGTCCCCTTTGACATATAGGGATATAAGTGCATCTGCACTAATTACAAGCCTAAAAGCCACCAACCAGCTTGTGCGGCTGAACACTTTCGAAATCTGCAACTGAATCAGCACATTAAGTTTCCCTTGCTGCCTCAGGAGCTGCCATACTTCTTCGGACATCTCTGTTACCAGTGAGTAGGGATTTTAGTGGGATTGCAGTGTTTCTTTTGGCTGCAGCAAACTAAAGGAGGAACCCCTACAACATGGATTTTCAGCATGACATCTGTGTTTTGGGACCTTTTGAGGCAATAGAAAAAAACAGACCATTTACCTTGAACGGAGCAAATTACAGGGAATCCTGTTCCTCCCACAGTATCTTCTCTGCAGTCTCCTCTGCTAGTGTATTGCTGATAATCTGTTTGTTTGGCTTTGATCCTTAGCCATTCCTCCACCCCCCCCCCTATAGCATTGGTTGTCTTCTGAGAAATGCACATTATTAAAACCTACCAAACAAATACATAATGTGGGATAGAAGTCTAAGAATTGAGCTAATGGTAAATGACTAATAACAGCAATGATTAGAAAGCTTTTTTTCTCAGACATGATATATTTATTCCCAAGCTTCAAGCAACTGAGTACAGTGATCTGGAATTTGCACTATTTCCAGCAAAACAAAACATGTTCAAGTGAGAAATTCTGCTACACCCCAAGAATGTAATTAACATATGATTTTTTTCAGGCTGTATTTAATCTATAAATATGAAATTTGCATCTGGGAAGCAGCATGCTCATTTGCATGTGATAACCATACCAGAAGCACAAACAACCCTTTTGCAACTTATGCACTAAGGGGGAAAAAAAAAAAAAAAACAAAACACCCAAAATAGTGGTGAAATTGGCCCTCAGGACTCCTTTACAGTCATCAAACAAGGCAGCGTTCATCAATCAAGGGCATTCAGCTTTGATATCATTAATCACATGGGCTTATGTTCTGCAACATGAAGCCTGTCTATTAAGGCTAAAAGGTTGGGGCAACAACTGCTAGGGAATTTCATTGTAATAAATTGCTTTTGAATTTATGTTTTAAATTTCATCCAGTCTTGTGTTCCAGGCCCATAAATATTCAATGAGTCTTGTAAGTCCTTGTAAAGAAAATATTAGACCCATGCAGGCAGTTTTAGTTATAATTACCTTTCAAGCAACTTCACTCAAATGATTTTGTATTTAAGAATAATCCTTTTGTTGTCCTGCAGCCTTAATTATAGTATTTATCTTCCCCCTTCAAAGCCCTGTTTCTTATCCTAGCAGCTTTTTAAGCAAGGCACACCTCGATGAGATACAGATACAGCTCCAAAAATAGCACTTGTTCTGTTCACAGGAAAAAAAACTGCATTGTGCATTTACCCCGTAGCTAATTCTGTATTCCAGGACCTTGAAATGTACTGTTAATTAATCCAATTGCATGCATTTTATTTTGCAATTAATTCTGCAATTGAATCCACAGGAACTGAATGAAAGCAGCAGACCTGTACAATGGGGACTACTATGCCGTTTCCTTTCTTGGCACGATTGCTTCAGAAGTGGAGACAATTTGGTAGTGTGTGGCAAAACCCAGCTAGAGCCTGTGGTCTGTGGTACGAGGGCTTCCTGAATTAGGATTTCATTTTAATTAGCCCTAAAACATACATATTCCCATTATTAGACTGTCTGCATGCACATTGCAACCTTAACCAGTATGTGGTTGCACTGTGAACGCCGATTCTGAGTTAAATCTTCCTAATCCTTGTTTACTCCTGGTCAGAATGTTGGCTTAAACCAGCAAACACTTACCAGCTCCCACCTCCGATTTTCTCCCAAGCAGCACAGCGAGCATGGCTTCTGCCCTGCCAGGGAGAGCATTAGCAGGCAATGGAATTGGTCTTGCCCCTCCCAAAGGGTTTCTGTAGGAAGCAAGGTGAGCGTCGCTTCCAGCAGCGATCACAGCATTTTTGAGACTCCCTTTCTTTGCCAACAGCGCAATGAACAGCTGGCTCTGAGCACTGGCCTTTGGAAACACATTGTACTGATCTGAACTGTCTTATCTTAGCAATAACCCGCATGCCTTAGAGATGGACTGTCCAATGTGTGTGGAGGGGAATAATGTCCTCCGATGGAGCCGAGGAAAGGGTTTAGATCCATATCCCTAATGATTTAAAGAAAACAAGAGTCAGACTTTTCTCTTTGGACTCATTACAGTTCATTTTGGAAATTTTATAGTATTTCAGACTTCAGAAGGCATGAATGAACAAGGCACTGGAGGAAGAAATGAGTACGACTACGACAGTAAGGGTAGTAGCACGGTCTTCCAGTATTTTAGAACAGGCTCTGTCTAGGGAGGCTTAGCTCTAAAAACTCTTAGTGATATGGCATTTTGAGGTATAACATATTAAATTCAGGTTTTGCACGCTTGCAAAAGCTGACTGTTAACAGGAGTTGCAGGACTTGTACACACTCAGCAGCAATCTCTTCGGTATCTTGGCTGACTCAACAGATTAATTGAGAGCTCTTTGAGATGTCACTTGCCATCGGACCATTGTGACTTCAGGTTCTACCAGAAACTCAGAGCTAGTTGAGAAAATTACTTCTGATGTTCTGCAGTTAATTTACTTTACATCAGTACTTGACAATGGTCCAAAAAAAAAGTTAAATTATACATTGGGTGATCTAAAAGTATTTATGTGCCTATAGAATTCACCATGAACTTAGCAGCAATCCAAACATCTGCAAATGCTGCCTTCATGTTTAATGAATGCACAGGTATCTTCAATGTATTTTTATCCTGTCTATTGGCCTCATAACCCATTCTATTCCTTTCTCCCCTCAGTCTTGAATCTTTTGGTCAGGAACCATTCCACATGAAAATAAAGAAACAGTTTTACCAAAGGCTTGTCAGGGGAGATGGGTGCTTCCATGTGGAAATCAATCATTTAATGGCTCAGTGGATTTTTTTTGTTTCATTTAGTTGTCTAATTTAATCACTCCAGAATTTATTTCACTTCCACCCACCTCTGTGTGGTTGGTCCAAGCTCAGTTGTTCTAATACTTGAAACTTAAAGGCCATATAAAAGCAAGTCTCTGCCTGAGCTGTGAGTACTTGGTATTGCCTTCCCGTGTCCCAGTATTCCCAGATGCTATAGGTACCTTTAGTTCTGCCTTGACAGAGCAAGAAGGAAGTTTTAAATGCATTTAGAATTTTAGAGTAAAGGATGTACTAGGGAAGAAAAAAAAAAAGACTTATGGTCAACAATATAAGAGCAAACTGTAAGATAAAACCAGAATTTCTAATTTTTAAAAAGCAACCTGTATTTTCTAAACCTGTGGGTAATTTTTATGTGAAATTTAGTCCTCTTTAAATGAACCATATGTTTAGCAAGTAACTATTCCATGTCACTCCTATGACATCTAATTTTAGGTATTAAATACTGAAGGCCCTTGAAATCTCTCATCCTTTCAAAAAATATAGGCCAGCATTTGTTTTGTCCAGTGCTTGAAAAATTATTCTAGAAATTCATTTCCCCTGAAGCCCTACCATTAAGCTGATTTAAAACATTTGTTTAAAATTAAACATTGCATGTTAATAAGAACAGCAGAGAACATCTGGTTACTGAGAAATCGTACTTGTGGTCTCCTGACCTGAGCCAGCATTTACAACACCCCTGCAGTACCCTGTAACCCTTCCTGCTCCAGAAGCAAGCCCTAACATTTCTTTTATGATGTTCTACTATGCTTCTTACATTGCAATTCCCATTCTTGTGCACTTCAGCACAAATCTTCCCAGGACAGAAGTCCAGCTCTAACTATAACCTTGCAAGATAGAGGTCACGTATTTCATTTGTCTCATTCAATCAGGTTATTTTAAGCATTGAAACTTAATGCCCTTGTACTGCTTCAAAAATTAATCCCCGCTGTTGAAGAGTTGCACTGTTATTTTCGTGGCTTTAATGACATGAAATGAGTTATAGAATCTTCCATTTAACTTGAGGAATCTATCAAAAGCTTCGACGCTTGGAGCATCGCCTTTGCCATCCCTTAGAGCTGCCTCACTTCTTTCCTCATTTTTTTTCCTTTTAAAAGTATGTTTAAGTAAGACATCCCCTGAAATCACATTAAAATACATACATTCTTACTTGTACAGGTGTTCTCCCCCTGCAATACGTCTGCTGCTCTCCACAATTCCCGTGCTTTCCGCAGGCAGCGTTTTCCCACACTCGTCGGCATTAGGGCTCAGGTTTTGGAGGAGGGAGGAGGCTGCAGGCTGCCTGGATGGCATTTAGCCCAAAGCCCTTCTGGTCTACAGTAGAAATAACTACTATTGGCAGGAACTGTGGGCTCTCCAGTCCCTCTTCATATACCCGTTTTAATCCAGCAATGACAACAATAGTTGATATTTGAAAAGCAAGGCTGTAAAGGTAGCGCACTCCGATGAAGTAGTAATGCCCTCGAAGATTGGTACAAAGCATCAGCACCTCAGCCCCTATTTAGCAGTCGATCTTTGCGCTCCAGCAGCCTCTGTCAGCATCGTGGTGTTGCCTCTCGCTCCTCAGACATCATGGTGACCACTGGGTTATACGGTGCAGTCTGATGTGAATTGAGGCTGGCTCACACTTTGTAATAGGGTTTAAAATAAGTTTGGCTCAACCAAGTATTAGGGGCAATATAGCTATTTACAGCCTGCACTGCAAGCAAAGAAGTTGCATCTTTTTCTGCAGGAAAGTACAGCAGAGTGGGGGAAATTACTAACCATTTTCTGGAATAGGAGACCATTAGTATTACATGTTCTGAATATTCATCATCCTTTCATACCATTTCACTCTCTTTCTGATCTCAGTATGACCATAGTAATGACTCTGTTCTGAACAGGTTTAAAGCCTTTCACAAAGCCTCTAGCTCATCTTCAGTTTTGTATTTACTGTTTCTTACTGATCACATTTCTTACCATTGTAGCCTTGGGAAATGCTCAAAGTGTCCCTGGATTATTACACTTCTAGTTACCTAATGCATCTTCAGGTCTTTTTAGTTACCTTTGTAGCTTAATAAGATCTTTTTTCTACCCCCTCCATTCTTAAAACATTTGTCCCTGCATATCATTTACTTGAATAAACTGTCAGGATGGGTTCAAGCTTGCACAGGGGAGGGTCTTGCAGCCATCATTGTTAAGGTAACGTTATTCTGTACTGCAGCTACTTCTGTCTCTTTATCCCAGTGCTTGCGAAGCTCAGATTTTGCCAACAGGCTGCTCTATGGCAGGATTGAGTCACCTACCCCAGCTCAGCAATGGGGTGTCCAGAGCACGGGGCACTTTGTGCTGCTGAGATGCGGGACATAGAGGCAAATCTGTAAGTGAAATGGGAAAGTCAGCCAAAGCAGCAATAAAAGAAGAGGTGAATTCTCAACCCTTCTCTCTGCTAAGCAGCGGAAGCTTTGAACGTTTATTATTGGTGTCTTTCAAGAAGTTTGCTTTTGTTTTGAGGATATGGAGAAGAGCAATTTGTAGAACTATAATTCCCTTCTCATGCAAGTGAGACTGCAAGCCAAAGACCTTTTATTTCTTTTCCTTAAAAGAAAAGTGACTTTTAGTCTCAGTTCTGCGAGGCGAGGCTTTCCTGATGACTGATGTCCGCACATGCCTCCACAGGTCACTGCAGGAGCACCAGCCAGCTGGGATTGTTGTAGCACTCCCTTGAGTTTTGCCAGGGCAATGCGACATCCTTCTAAAAGTCACATCAGGAGAAAACACAGCTGACTCGGAGGCTGAACTGTTGCGTGAAAGGGAACACGTCGCACAGCAAGTCATTCAGTGGATTGGAATAAATCTTCAGGTCCTGGTCTGTGATCTCTGCAGCCCAGTGAGCCACAGAGGTGGGACTTTTGTTGGGGCTGAATGCAAATGCTTGTTCCTCAGGACCAGGCTGAGACTGCTGAGACCAATTGCTTTCATCCTGTTGAAACAAAGCTTCATCCTACAGGCGATTGCACTGTAAGATCCAAGCTGTAAATGAAGGACCAGTCTAACAGAGTCAATCTCTGTTGTCACTATACTCCCAGCTCATGCTGCTAACACCTGTAAAGTTAAATCCCATTTTCAAACAGGAAAAATTGATCCTCAGGTCTGCAGCTTTTGAGCAGCAGTCATTAATTCCCATGGATGTCTCCTATTTATGTGTCTTGTTTAAAGTCTCTAGTTCCAGCCCCAGGCAGTTAATTGAACCGGTACTTAAACCCCACATAACAGAGATGTGCTGAGATTCAGCTGACACCTTTAGAGTCAATAGGCAGATCAGGGAGAAATGGAAGGGTTTCATGCAACAGTGACCTATCTCAGAAGAGGTCGAATTACTGAATATGAACTTGAGAGGCAAAGAATGGATGAGTGCAACATGCCCGAGCTAATCTGGCAAGATGAGGCAGCGTCAGATTGCAGTTGGTGCTAGTGATGGGCACACAGAGCAACTCGGCTGGACAGAGAGAGAACAAGTTCTTATCCTGACTGCAAAGAAACGAGCAGAGGCAACCTTGGATCCATGGAAGAGAAATTAATCCTCAGCAGGGGAATTTCTCTGTGAAGGCAAATAGTCAAGAACTGATTTCCTCCAAACTACTTTGTGGTTTCAAAAGTATTCGTACCTTATTATGAGGATCTCATAAATATAGAAAGCTATTTGACCAGATTTCCTTAATGGTCAGTGGAGAGTCCAGGCCTCATCAAAAGACATCACACAACACAACCTTAGGTGAGGATGGTTCACCCACTGAAGATATTTCTCTCCAAGCTAAGGGCTTACCAACACCCGCATCTCGTAAGGTAAATTCCACCCTGAATTCAGGTACTGACTTTCTGACATGGTGTTTGGAACTGGAGGACAGAATCTTTATAGCCAGACACTTGAAGGAGGAGCCATAAGAAGCAGACACTCTGGATGGAGAAAGCTCTCGAAGTCTGTTGGACTCTGCAGGTGAAATCACTGTCTTGCACATGGTGTGTGCGGGTTATTGTCGTGTGTGCACCATTAGAATACCAGCAAAACTCACTGCAAATATCTCTAAGCTTCTCTTGATCTAGACAGGGCAGCTGTGTGACACAAGGGTGCAGCATCTTCTGATGGCAAATCCCACAGGAGAAGCAGGTAGTGCTAGGTGTCTATCCAGTGACTGCAGCTACAGCTCACGAGCAGTGTAAGTGTTCCCAAGACTTTAGCCACCGTCCAGCTTGCATTTTTCCCTTCAACAATACTTTGTTTCTTTGTTATTCTTTTTTCTCTATTTAAATACACTTAAAACTACTAATAAATGCATCATTTTTTGCTAAAACATTTACAGAAGGAAATGCAGTCTGGTTGGTTCATAAAAATGAACAATATGTAACCTCTAATTGAAGAAATGTTTGTTTTCACGCTCAAAGCAAACCAGGTTCTGACTTTAAGCAAAGAAAACATAATGGCTTGATCTCAAATCCTACATAAAGCAGTATGCATCCTCAGCTTTGCACAGTGCAGGTGTGTAGGAGCCAGCATATATTTATTGGGAGCTTCCTAAGGTGTCAGACTGGGTAATCTGGTGTAAAATGCATTCCTGCCCTGCCATGGTTGTCACGCAAACAAATAACATGCATGCAAGGGCTTCCATTAAAGTGTCTTGATATTCCAAGATTTCTGGAAAGACAAAAATTGAATCACGGATAGTGAAAAGAAATGAAAGGCTGGGGATGAAGCAGGCACGTTCATGCTGCTCTTTCAGAAGCTGTCACATAATATAGATGCTATTCTTCCCAGCATCTTCTTAGTTTTGCCTGTAAATGCGTATCTCCCTGTTCCCATCTATTTTTGGTAAGGCCAAAAGCCCCCCAGAGCACTATAATTATCTCCGTTAGAAATGTCAGAAGTATTTACAGTTGAAGTAGGTGTTTGCCCAGAACAGGAAAATCAGGTACACTCTCATGTGTGTTGGGGAGGCATTAAAATCAACCTGCTGGGGAAAACACAAATGACAAACTTTCAGGGGAGAATTCAGGAACCTGGCTGTATTAGTGAGAGAGATCTGAGTAGCAGCTCTGCTTTAGAAAATGTGAGGAAATAAGTCATATTATCCCTGTTTGCTTTAACTTTGAGCCATCAAGGATTGAGCAAGATAAACCTGTTTTAAATAAAACCTTGTTGCTTGGGAAGGGACAAACACAGATAAGTCCTTTAATATAAGTCCAATAATAAGGATACACTAGTGATGCTTTCCCTGCTTTTCCCTTTGTTTATTGCCTTTTTTCTCTGCAACGCATCCCAGGGTTAGAACCTCTTTGCTAGTAGCCTGAAATAAGAGAGGCTTTACTTTTAATGAGAAAAGTCAAATTTTGTTATAGCAGTGTTGAAATGCAATTGCATTAAGTTTTATAGGTGATGGAGTATCCATATACACGAGTATCCTTATACACAAGAAAAGAAAGATACATTGTCAAGAACATATGCCAAAGGGTAGAATCTTGTTAAGAAAGGTAAAAAAAAAGACCCTGACTTATTAAAGAGAAGAAGCCTTGCAAAATCATTTTGGAAGGACTTTAAGAGCTTACATCTTGAGTTCAGACTTGGGGAATGCAGAATATCGAGCAGATGCTGGACTACTCACAGCTTTCCTGCGTGTCTTTGCTCCGGGGTGCCAGGGCACGATTATTAAGACCAACATGAGCTCTTATCTCCCACCGATAATATGAAGAGTACTGGCTGCTCAATACACCTCTAGAATAAGTCCTGTGTGTCATACACCGGGCACTCGGCACCAACTTCTGCTTTAACCCTGAAGGGTCTTTAGATGCCAACAGAAAATCCAGATTTTGCGGAAAAGAGACGTTGTGACAAGCACATTGTTGTTTATTTGTGACAACACTCGGCGCACAACCACAGGATGAAAGGCTCCACGGCCTTTGGATTCACCAACCTCCTCCGTGGAGTGAGGGATAACTGGGGGCTGGTACAAAACCTGCAAGTGCCCATTCACAGAGGAAGCAGATTAACACCCTAAGCCGCCAAATCATTCCATTGTCTCTCTATACAACTGCGTGAGCAAAATACTCATGTTTTGCTGCATATTATACCCTATTATTTTTGAACACAATAGTTCCCTTTGCATTAGTACAAAATGAATAGTAAGTTCATTTCATCTGAAAGACTAAACGAACAAGCACTAACAATGAGAATAAATTAGATTGCTGTGGTGCTTTCAAGCAGCTGGTAAAAATAATATTTTAATCAAATAACTCAGCTGTTATTGCCATGAACTACAAGGGAGATTGAGGCTGGGGCTCAGTATGCTAGTGAGAAAACACACAGAATTATTCAAAACACAGGATTTTATCCCCTCAGATTAAAAAACACAAGATGACAGTCTGCTTCTATCCCTACTACCAAGCTGAAGCCACCAACAAAACAAAGGTTAATGGAGTACTCTGAAAGATAAGCCATTTAGCAAGAAAATGCAATGCTATATAAACAGAACTCCCTGGGGGTATTTAAAAGACACGTAGACATGGCACTTGGAGACATGATTTAGCAGTGGACTTGGCACTGTTAGGTTTATGGTTAGACTCAATGATATTAAAGGTCTTTTCCAACCTAAACTATGTTGTAATTCTGTGATTCTGTTTACTCCAAAATAAAAAAAAAAATTTTGTTTATTTTGATTTACCCCAAAATGAGGAATAAGTCCACATTTAAGACTCTAGACTAGTGTTTCTGGGATGTGAGTTCAGTTCTTGGCTGAGATGCCTGCCCCTATTTCATGGGAACACTGTGAGGGAAGTGCCACTTGAAAGTCTGAGGTGCTTCAAGACAGTGATGCTGCAAACTGAAGCGAATGCTGCAGGTAGCACCACTCAGATGTGCTCTGGTGTGGCTAAAATTAGGATTCAGTGCTGAAGGATTTAGCACGCACTGAAGTCTGTGGGAATTGTACTTTAGTGAACTCTATGTCAGGCCTTTTCATGGGCAATGAGCAATATATAGTTTGAAACATACTCTCAGTTAACCTCAGGGAAATAAGAAATAATGCGACGGCAATCTGTATGCTTGCATTAGATTAAAATCAGTCCTTAGTGTGCCTTAGATTTAACATAATTCATATTCAAAGGAATTAGAGCTGCACGAGAGTTGAGAACATTGATTTTTGTCTTTTCCTCTACAGAGAGCCTTACCTAGACACTGCACGGTTATTTTTTAGACACCAAAAGGTTGCATCACGGTCATTCTAATTCAAACTTATGCCTAGCAGAGACCTTCTGAATTCCTACATCCAGCTTGGTGGCAGCATCTGAACCAGAACATTTACAAACATGAGCAAGAAACCTGTTGCAATCCTTGATGACTCATTCCCTCACTCTAAGAAACTTGTGTCTCATTCTGTATTTGTACAGCTGCAGCTTCGTACCCTGGTGGTCATGTCTTTGCCTATGGATTAACGTATCTGTTCAAATTTATGTTCACCACGTAAGTACTCATGGGTTGTGATCAAAGCACCGCATAAGCTCCCTTTGATACACGGCATGGATTGCGCTCTTTGACTCTCCCTCTCTCTTTCTGAGATGTTTTCCAATCTTTTAATCATTCCTTTCTTTGAATCCTTTTGGTTCATGAGCCAGCGTGATTCGGAGGCAATAGCTGGAGTAAAGAGGAGGATGAAGTTCTACACTTCTAAAAACATTTCATTTCTAACTCTTTTTATTTTGCTGCCCAGTACTTGACAGAGGCTGAAAATTCAGCCCAGCCATGCAGCGTGACCTGATCTGTTGAGGACACTGACTTTAGCAGCTATTCAAAGCTGAGGATCAGACCCTTCTCCTCATCTGCTTCCCTAAATGCGTTCTGAGCTCCAGCACCAGCAGACAGGGCTTTCATAGCCACCTCCTAACTCCACGTGTGATCGTGAGCTCCACTTTCCAGGTAGCTGCTTGGACCCAAGTTCTCATTGCTTGGCCGCTAACCTGAACACTGTAGTTTCAAAATCAAGAGGGGAATTAGCTGTCTGACAGGTTTTAATAACATAAAACCTGTCCAATTGTGATGGAGAGCCCTCCTCTGTGCCTTTAGAAATGGGATTCACAGCAAAGGCAGCGTGCAGGTGTGTTGCCAGAGGCCGTTTAAGTCTGGTTAGCAAGGCAAACTCTACTAGAAAACACCTGATATCAACTAAAATAAAATCAAACTTATCAAAAGGTTACAGTAATATAAGTTAATTTTGATCAGGGATGTCAGCACAGAGTGAGAGGGTACTCATAACAGCGTTATAGCCATGCCTTCAGAGGTAAAAAAGGATTAAATAGGCAACTGTTTTGGTAGTCATTAAAAAAAAAAAAGACAAACTGCAGGAACAGCTGTTTGCTGCTGTGGCGGCTCATAGCACGTGGGTGAAAGATGCTCTGGGCACAAATCAGCAGGATCACAGCTCGGTGAGGATGAACACAGTGTCTACAGCTGCATTGCCTTGGTACGGCCACGGAGCCCAAGCTGGATGGGCAAGAAAGCTGGCTGATCGCTGTGGAGCTGACACCTTCCTCACCCTGCACCTGTCTCCGATGGCCTCAGGTCCTTGTCGTGTTTACCTGGGATTTTGGTTCCCTGCAGTGATAAGAGCTGTAGGCAAGAAAGTTATCTGCCCACAATATTACTGTCCATAGAATCATAGAATCACCAGGTTGGAAAAGACCCACCGGATCATTGAGTCCAACCATTCCCATCAATCACTAAACCACGTCACTCAGCACCTCGTCCACTCGTGCCTTAAACCCCTCCAGGGAAGGTGATTCCACCACCTCCCTGGGCAGCCTCTGCCAGTGCCCAGTGACCCTTTCTGTGAAAAATTTTTTCCTAATGTCCAGCCTGAACCTCCCCTGGTGGAGCTTGAGGCCATTCCCTCTCGTCCTGTCCCCTGTCACTTGGGAGAAGAGCCCAGCTCTCTCCTCTCCACAACCTCCCCTCAGGTAGTTGTAGAGAGTAATAAGGTCTCCCCTCAGCCTCCTCTTCTCCAGGCTAAACACTCCCAGCTCTCCCAGTCGTTCCTCATAAGATTTGTTCTCCAGCCCCTTCACCAGCTTCGTTGCTCTTCTCTGGACTCGCTCCAGAGCCTCAACATCCTTCTTGTGGGGAGGTTCCCCTCCCTTTCCTCCCCTGAGGTATCTCTGTATGTATTTGTATTTAAAAGATGAGTAGATGAGGTACTTAAGGATACGGTTCGGTGGCAGATAGGGATGGTTGGACTCAATGATCTCAAAGGTCTTTTTCAACCTGGTGATTCTATGACTCTGTGTATTTTTTACTTGGAAATGGGTGTCCAGGTAAGTACAAGTGGTGCCCGGAAAGGCTTAGCTGCAAAATGATGCCTGTCAGGACAGCTCATAAGGCTTTAAACACACAAGTAGTTTCTATGTAGAATATCGTATATACTAAAAATTAGAAAAGAATTCATCTGTCACTAGAGTAATTAAAATAAATGGTGACACAAGAAAAGACTCTGTGAAATATTACTCTGTATTGACTTTGATAGAAACTGTTTCTATGACTGATAAATCAGGAGCGTGAACCTTTACTTTCCAGTAAGATCTTTAATTGACTGCTGCATAAAGATTATGAATGACTCAAAATATGGTTTATGCTGCAACCAGTGAAGTGTTCTTTTTTTCTCTTCCACATCAAATATTTAAATGTCAATTTATTAACAAAGCAAATTGTCCATTGGAAGCAGTGCTGCCTTTGGAGGCTGGGAGCACAGGCTGTGTTCCTTATTAGCCCTTTCCTAGCACCTCTATGGTAATTTAAACTAAAATAAACTAACGAGGATGATTAATTCACTTTAGAAAAAGCATAACATAGTAGTTTTAGTCACCCATCTCTATTATTTCCACCACAAAATGTTAATTTATACAGTTGTAAATGAAGCCTTTTGAGTCCAGATTTACCTAATCAAAAAATTTTTAAAAGGCAAAAAAAACCCCCGACCCTCCAATGTGTTACAGAAAAATTCTCACAATACACTCCCCAATCCAAAGTATTTTCTTTTATATTGAATAGTAATTTCCACGAGGAAACAAAACATTAAACCCACAACCACACAGCAAATCAAGACTTTATGAGCTGAAACTTGCCTTGCTTTGTGTAGCTGTAACACCACCCGACCAGCCTCCCCCGCAGATCTGGGTGCCTCAATGCAGCTCAAGAGCTCAGATCTGATAGTAACAAATACGGTGAAGGAAAGAAACAAAAACCAGGTGGGAATTATAACTGCCTTGCTCTGTCTTGGCACCACATGGAAAACCAGTAGCGATCATGTCAGATTCCCCCAAACATGCGGAACAAGATGCTGAAAACACTCAAGTCAGAGAAGCAAAACACAACAACAGCCTCCAAATAAATGGGAGTGAAACCCTAAGATGCTTTCCTATATCATATGTAGCACATACCAGCCAGGGGTTCAAAGGTGATCAGGGTGATCTCCAGCCCTTTCAAGGGTTCGCTCTCTGTGTCCTTGTCAGCGCTGTCCTGCCTGAGCTGTCCCAAGAGCCACCAGCGACTACTGAACAAGCCCAGCCAGGGCACTTCCAAGGGACTCCAGCAAAAAGGCAACCTCCAAGCCCTTCCTGCTAGTTAGTAAAAACCTAGAACCATCAAGAAGGCAAATAATTAACAAAAACCTTTAAAAGGAAGTAGCCGTTAATAACTTGTTTCCAAAGAGCTGCCCCAGCCTCTTGAGTGAACACAACCAATGAATCAACACACAAAGTTCAGGTATCAACCAAACTCTGCATTTAGAGGCAAACATAGTCTAAACAGTCAAATAATCATGCTACTCTCTCAATACATACAAAATTTATGGTCACTGCAATATTTCAGCGAAGGCACTTTTTGAAGGAGGAACAGGTTGCAGAGCAATTAGGATGAAAAAGAGTTTTGGCTGCCTTTGGCTCAGCTGCTCTCATCTGTCACAGAAGGAAATTTATGCTGCTGCAGAAAACCTGCATTAAAAGACTGGGAGGGGAGCTCACCCTCCAGCTCCTGGGTGTTGCAGTGGCCAGAAAGCTTCTCTGCTATGCCAAAAAATATGCATATGGAAATGACAAGCTTTTATTAGTGCTACTATCCCAGAAAATAATAAATAATCAAGTCTTTATCACTCCCATCACCACAATTAATTCTTTCAGTCTCATATTCACAGTATTCGTCCCAAGAGTTGTAAGTATATTGGATTAAGCAATTCCTTTTGCGATAGCTGATATTTTCCTCATTTCTCTGGCTCCTGCTTGAGACTTACTGGCTTAATTGCTACAAGAATTCAGAGTCTGACTCTCCAACTTGCAGCTCTTCCCTGCCAGGGACAGCCCAAGAAATCACATTCTCCAGCAGTAACATTACAGCTAGTTGTTTCTAGTTCATTGAGATTTAGAGCTACCTTCACATTACTATTCTTTTCCACTCCAAACAAATAAGTCTCTTTCCTTGGGGATTCTGGTTTTGGATGATGAACAGCAGGACAAACAGGTGAAACCTAATATCTGTTTACATATGTTGGGTAAACATAGGACTAGCTCTATTTCTCCTATAAGCTTAACAATGTGCTTAAAATTAAAAGCAGATCCAGAGCTTAAGCTGGAGATACAGGTCTTATTGCTGAGATCCCTGGCCCAGGCACCATCGCCCCACCGATGGGTTTTTTCACTCATTGTTTTTCATTCCATAGCCCACAGAAGTCTAGACTCCAATTCCCAGAGGCTGCCACACGCTGCGTTAGCTGCGGGTGCCCTGAGAACCACAACATCCTCACATTTTAATGTTAAATTGCCAGAAAGTGTTTTCTGCTGCATAATTCAAAGAGCAGGATAAGCTTCTCTGGGTTTCATGAGGGCTCCTGCCCATCACTCTCTACACTTACATGGACTGAACACTTCTTAGCCCTGAAAAGTTTTGGCTGAATTGACTGCTCTGTCCTACTCTTTTCGAAATTATTTTGCTTTTCTTTCCTCATTTTTCCTAGCTGCCACTCTTTTAAAGTGTAATAGGATGCTCACAACTGCAAGGTTTCTAGCAGCATCCCCAAGGTGCAGGGACGATTCCTCACAGTGTAACAGGAGCTCTAATCATCTGAGTGTTCCCCACTTGTGACTGAGAAGGGCTGCACCATCCCCTCAGTCCAAACACAGACAGACTGGACCACAGGCACTTCAAGGTTATGCACGTATGGGAAAAGAAATAATTTAGTGGTGTAAGGCCTTGCAGCATCATATCTTTTCATCACAAGGACTGAAAATCTAAAAAAAACCATTGCATATTCCTCCAAAGCTGAATCAGTGTGGAGATCACCCCACAGCTGTGCAAAATGCTGCTTGCCACTACTAGGTTCCCACATGTCCCTGTTGAACCCCCAGCCTCTGGAAGATCACGCTGGTTGCTGCTCCCCAATATGTTCAGCCTACATCTCTGAAGCCCCTGCAGAAGTTTGCAAGAGTTTTCCCTTTTGGAGGTGAGTGCTGGGGCTGCTTCCTTGGCTGAGGTTTAGTGAGGCTATCAGGAGAGCTTGGAGAAACTGGAAGAACACAGGATATCTTGAGAACCTGCTTGAACTGCAGGAGAACCCTTATGCTTGCTTAAAATGGAACGTGCAGGAGAGCCCTTATGCCTTAGCATCTTAAATATCGTGTGGACTGTTTTTCTGAGGAGACAGGATAGAAACGCTGGAGAAAACATAACCTGGGAAGAATTGCAGTGGATTCGTTTTGTGAGCTCTGTTGTACAAAACTCATTTCTTCAATGTCCATCCAGTTCACTGGAGAGCTTGAACTGCTCAAGCCAAAGTCTCCCTCTTCCTTGGAGCAATTTGCCAGCCACCCCTGGGAGAGGGAGGTCCCCCACATCCCTGGCAGCTCTGACAAATCCTGAAAGGCCAGGAAAACAGCAGCCCCCCAGTAAAGGGAGGGGCTGTGTTACATCAGTCTCTCCTCAGTTTACAGGCACTTGGATCACTAAGGAGAAAAAAAAACACCACAAAATCATTTCACAGGACTGATCTGTTGCATCTATGAAAGCACTGAAGACTGTAGTTCACTTTTCAGTGCTGCTAAATAAAAGCTTATATATCCTGTCATCTTCTGCATATCCACACACTCTCTGTAAAGCTGTAATTTGTTTTCTTTGTTCAAGTCTTAATTGTCCTGAGTATTTACTGCCCATATTTACTACGCATAAATGATGTGTTTCAAGCTATTCTACTCTTTTTCTGGGGGGTGGAGGAGGAGGGAAGGGAGGGAATGCTGAAATCAATAATCAAGTTAAATAATTCATAACTACCCCTTTTTACAGAAAACAAATCTATTCCCCCACGGCCCCACGCCCCATATTGTTGTCGGTATAATATCTGTATGAGCCAGGCATTGGCAAGGAGACAGAAAAAAACCTGACAGGACATTGTAAGAGAATTTAATGAAGTGGCTCCAAATATTATATCAAAATAAATGAAGTGAATAATGCAAGAGCTCACTCCAAGTCCCTTCTACAACAATAACTATTGTGTGAGCAGCACATTTGAGGAGATGGGGATGGATGGATGCATACAAAGGTGCCACTCTGGCACTTTACAGAGCAGGGAACAATGGGCAGCCAGAATTGCTACATTTAATTTCAGTAATACTTTGAGTCTAGATACTCAAGAAGAAAATAGCAGGTGGTAAAAGAGGAGGAGGAAGAATTATCAGCCTTTCTGATCTCACTTAACTATTTTGCTTCTCCTTAGGATGGAGGGAAACGGGTTGATTGCACGTCTGCACCTTTGAACTCCTGTGTGAGCCCATTGTACATTCTGAGTAGCTTGGAGACTGCAATCAGCAGGCAGAGCTGCTGGCCTCCCGTGAGGAGGAATACACTTGCTTGGCATTTCTACTCACAAATTTTCTGCCTTTTATTAAAAATAAATGTAATAGGATGCAACGGAAGCGCCCCCTCTGAGTGAGAAAGCTCCAGCCTGCAGCTGGCTCCAGCAGCGGATACAACTGGCCTTACCTTCAGCCCTGGACCTGCAGGGGGGTTGGTTCAGTGGATCTTCTGGACCTGCCAGCACTCACAGGTGCACCCAGCATCCAGCAGAGACCCCAGCACCTTGCACGGAAGCAGGGGCCCTGCTTTTGCCAAGGTGGCGGCTTGTTCACGTTCTCTTGATGCCATGTGGGGGGAGACGATCCCCCTTGGATAAAGGAGTCACCAGATAGGGACACAGACCCAAGGACAAGGATTCAGACATTAACAGGTTACCTGTTCTCCAATAGCTGTGCTTTCCTGTCACTGTTGACAGCCAGGGGACACATACTATCCTCTGGCTCCTTGCAAAATCCCTTTGTATTTCCTCTCTCTCTACGAAGAATCCTTCACGCTAGTACTGCCTTTCTGGGAATGGCTTTGGACACTCAGGTACTGCCCAGCAGTGTCAATGATGCTTTCCTTTAAGCTTCTTTTAGCTCCGTCCCTGCACCTGTTAACCCTGACACTGTAAGAGGCTCCCCAGGTGTCCCCACCTGGGCACAGGGGCAGGACCAGCAGCACAGTAGCACCTTTCCCCAGAGGCCACCATGGCAGGAGCATCGCGCTGCCAGCAACCGGGAGTCAGGGCGCAACGAATTCCTACCAGCTGTGACAGCCAGAAACAGTGACATTAGAAATCCAGGGGGGGAAATCTGCAGCAAAAGCCATTACAACTGTTACCTTTGCTTGTAAACAGTCCATGTGCCTCTGCTCTGGTTTTGTCTGACTTACCTCTCTTCCCTGCAGGGCTGGCAGAGAGAAAACAAGCGGTTTGGCACCTACCCACCCCCTGCCAGCTCTGCCACCCACAGCAGGTTGAGCAAACGTCCTTCCCTCCTCCGGGGACAGACCCTGCGCCCCTCAGTGCCGTCCGCCAGGCCTCTCCTAACCCAACTGCAATTCACTGACAGCTTTACTTGCAAATTCCCTCTCTGCTCAGCTCACGTTAAGAACCTTAATATTCCTGCAGATTCCGAAAGGGGATTTTCCACAAGCATTACGAAAATTAAACTTCTCAAGAGCTGTCTCAATCTGACAAGCTATTTCTAGCTCTTCAAAGTACAGTAAGTGAAAATATTAAAATTGGGGGATGGGGAGGTTGTAGTAAGCAAATGATGAATTAAGGCTAGAAACAAGGACAGCAGAAATCTACTTGGCATATACGTAAGGCATAAATATCTGCATGTGCACACACAGAGAAATGTATTAATATGTATTGTTTAAGCCTTCCTGCTGTCTTATAATAGACAATTGTAATCTCCCACCCTTTGCTTCCATCCAAAGCCAAAGCAGCAGATAATACTAATGAGTGAAAGATAACAAACAATCTTTCTATAAATATATAAATAATAAAAGGAGGACTAGGGAGACCATACAGTCCCTACTGGACGCAGAAGGAACAACAGTGACAGGGGATGAGGTACTTAATGCCTTCTTTGCCTCAGTCTTTAATTGTAAAGTAAGTTGTTCCCTTTCTGTACAAACCCCAGAGCTAAGAGGAGCAACATGAGGCTCCCATGGTCCTAGAGGAGGTGGTCAGAGACTTGCTAGCCCGACTAGACACCCACAAGTCTATGGGGCCGGAGGGGATTCACCCAAGGGTATTGAAGGAGCTGGCGGATGTGCTGGCCAAACCCCTTTCCATCATCTTCCAACAGTCCTGGAAGACTGGGGAGGTTCTGCTGGACTGGAGGCTGATGTTGTGCCCATCTACATGAAGGGTCGCAGGGAGGATCCAGGGAACTCCAGGCCTGTCAGTCTGACCTCAGTGCCAGGGAAAGTCATGGAGCAGGTGATCTTGAGTGCGATCATGAAGCACATGCAAGAGAACCGGGTGATCAGGCCCAGTCAACACGGGTTCACAGAATGCAGGTCTCGACAAAATAACCTGATCGCCTTCTATGACAAAATGACTCGGCTGGTGGATGAGGAAAAGGCTGTGGATGTATCTTCCAGGACTCCAGTAAAGCCTTTGATACAGTTTCTCACAGCATTCTGCTATGGAAACTGTCACCTCTGTCCTGGACGGGCGCACATTCTAGTGGGTGGAAAGCTTTCTGGATGGTCAGGCCCAGAGAGTGGTGGGAAATGGAGTTAAATCCAGCTGGAGGCCAGTGACAAGTGGGGTTTCCCAGGGCTCAGTGCTGGGTCCAGCCCTGTTCAATGTCTTTATCAACGACCTGGATGAAGGCATCGAGTGCTCCCTCAGCAAGTTTGCAGATGACACCAAGCTGGGTGGAAGTGTGGATCTGCTGGAGGGTCGGGAGGCTCCAAAGGGATCTGAACAGGCTGGACTGTTGGGCTGAGACCAACGGCATGAGGTTTAACAAGGTCAAATGCCGAGTCCTGCACTTGGGGCACAACAACCCTAAGCAGCTACAGACTAGAAGTCTGGCTGGAAAGCTGCCTGGAGGAGAAGGACCTGGGGGTGTTGGTTGACAAGAAGGCCAATGGCATCTTGGCTTGGATCAGAAACGGCGTGACCAGCAGGTCCAGGGAGGTTATTCTCCCTCTGTACTTGGCACTGGTGAGACCGCACCTCGAATCCTGTGTTCAGTTCTGGGCCCCTCACCACACGAAGGATGTTGAGGCTCTGGAGCGAGTCCAGAGAAGAACAACGAAGCTGGGGAAGGGGCTGGAGAACAGGCCTTATGAGGAGCGGCTGAGAGAGCTGGGGGTGTTTAGCCTGGAGAAGAGGAGGCTGAGGGGAGACCTCATTGCTCTCTACAACTACCTGAAGGGAGGTTGTGGAGAGGAGGGAGCTGGGCTCTTCTCCAGGTGACAGGGGACAGGACGAAAGGGAATGGCCTCAAGCTCCACCAAGGGAGATTTAGGCCAGACATTAGGAAAAAATTTTTCACAGAAAGGGTCATTGGGCACTGTCTGAAGCTGCCCAGGGAGGTGGTTGATTCACCTTCCCTGGAGGTGTTTAAGGGACAGGTGGATGAGGTGCTAAGGGGCATGGTTTAGTGTTTGATGGGAATGGTTGGACTCGATGATGTGATGGGTCTTTTCCAACCTGGTTATTCTGTGATTCTGTGATTCTGTGATTCTGTGATTTTGTGATTGAGTGGGGCATTTCCCTTAGAGATTCGTGGTTTGCAACTACATTAAACTGCCCAAGCGCTTAGTAGAATGGGAGCTCATGACGGAACCAGAAGCTCCTCACCAAGGACGTTCACTTTGCAGGTGGGAGTCTGACCCCAGACCAGGCTCACTAGAGGTGGATGAGTGCTGCACAGGTCCTTCCTAGGCTGAGCTGGGGATACTGGGCTCACCGCAAATCCCACCATAGAATCATAGAATCACCGGGTTGGAAAAGACCCATCACATCATCGCGTCCAACCATTCCTATCAATCACTAAACCATGTCCCTCAGCACCTTGTCCACCCGTCCCTTAAATACATCCAGGGAAGGTGACTCAACCAGCTCCCTGGGCAGCCTCTGCCAGTGCCCAATGACCCTTTCTGTGAAAATTTTTTTCCTAATTTCCAGCCCAAACCTCCCCTGGCGGAGCTTGAGGCCATTCCCTCTCATCCTGTCCCCTGTCACTTGGGAGAAGAGGCCAGCACTCTCCTCTCCACAACCTCCTTTCAGGTAGTTGTAGAGAACAATGAGGTCTCCCCTCAGCCTCCTCTTCTCCAGGCTAAAAGAAGAGGCTGCAGTTGTCCTCACAGCTGAGGGATAGGCTTGGTGCTCTACAGGACACACATGCTGCTTGTAGTTTGTGAAACCTAGAAATGGCACTTTGTCACTGCTCCCTTCCTACAAAATGCCTCCTGTGTTCAGCTACCTCCCCTTCTGCTCCTTTCTGCCCCTCTCTACTGCTTTCTCTTTTCCCGTCCCCTAAAGAGCTTCCAACCCTACATCCCAAATGGACGAGAGGCTGCTTTTAGCCCAGGTCACTGCTGGAGGGTGGGAAGCTGAACCAGACTTTCAAGACGTAAGGGTGTGACTCCAAAGGAGAGGGCTCTGTGATGTATGTTTAGGAGTAACAAAAGAGAATAATTTAGCTGTTAGCAAATTTTTCTGAACCCTGGCATGGCTTTTGCTCCAAAACCTTGAAATTCCCCCTCGTTTAAGACCTGAGTAGAGTAACAGTGCTCAGCTTGTCTGTCTGTCCTCCCTCTGCTGCTGCTTTGCAGCAATTGTCCCCAGCAGTCTCACAAATCATATTAAAACTGGGTTAGAAGAGCATCCTCTTCAATTATAGTCCCTCATCACTGGTGCTTTAGGAGTGGGGGACACCAGCTCTGTACTAGACCAGGGGACAAAACAATTTAAAGAGATGATTAAAATCCTATTGCTCTTCAGGGGCGGGTGTGATTGTGCGAAGGCTCTGCGGTGCGGTGGAAAAAAGTCTTTCTGAGCTTGTAGTTGCTGCCTGCCAAAAATGCCTGTTCAGCTTTATGAATTGGCCTTGCAAAAGGCACATTATTGAGAGCTGTATTAAAGCTACAGCCGAGGCTGCATGGAGAGCTACATACAGAGCTAGATCTGATCAATACTTGTGATTTTTCAATATGACAAAGTATTTTGTGTTAGGATATGGCATCCTGATACTATTTATTTAAGGAAGAAATACAAAAGGGACCAATTTGACCTTGGTATCCTACTGGCAGAACAGAAGGGAATGCCAGATACTAAGAGCAAAGCTATTGATTAGGCTGGAGAGGGAGGACTGACGAAAGAAAGCTGTAAAAGGTTATTAATGGCAGAGATGAGCACAGTGATTTGAGTTGGTAAATAGATGTCTGCAGTCAATCAGACAAAGGCTTTGCTAGAGAAACAGGGAGGCATGAGATGCATCCTGGTGGGAGAATCTCACCAGGAGCACAGCATGTGGATACAGATCATCCTGTCGGGGAGCTTCCCAGGAGCAGCATCCCAGGAGCAGCATCCCAGGGGCAGCGGCAGCATCGCTTTCCACCAAAACCCACGGCCTCAGTACATAAAGTGCAGGCAGGACACAGTCCTGCAGACTTTAGCCTGAGCAAACAATTTAGAAAGTGCCATAAAGAAAGCAAAGGTACCTGGATTATCACTGCTGAGAGAATAACTAAAGTTCCTGATCTAACATATGGTGTTAAGCCCGCACTTCCCCATTAACACACAGGGAGATAACTTAGAGCTTTGATACGCATGCTCACGCAGGCAGAGGGACCAGGCGATACCTGTCAGGGCTGCACTGGGGCCTCACAGCACAGCACAAGGCTGCAAGAAGGATTTATCTGCTCAAAGAAACTTCTGATTTTGTTGGCTAACTGTTGGGAGGCTGCTCTGTGCTTGGCTACTGAGCATCACCACACAGGGATGCAGCTGGGGCTCCCAGGACCAGCTCCTGGCACTGGCTTTCGTCTAAGCAAGCTGAGATACAAACATGTGGGAGCAGATGGGAGATAAGCTGCAGTGAAAATCTGTAGCTATCACTGGACCTGAGCTTGTGCTGGAAGTGGCTGGACATATCTAGTGTGAGCTAAGCTAAACAGCACTAATGGAGAGCACAGCTCCCTTACTCCTACCTTTAATTCTCTTCCGCTCCGTTCATCTATGCTTACTGAGCACAGTAATATGTTAAAAATGGGACTCAGTCATCTTTGCAGTCTCTCCTATCATCATGGCTGAGCAATGAAGACCTCCAGACTGTTTTTTTAGGTCATTAATACGTTAACTGACTGTAGGAAGCTCTAATTTAATTATTAGGAACAAAAGTCTGAACACAAATAAGCGAAGTCCCTGTTACACTTCAGAACGGCAGCTTTCTGGTGCCGGTAATATTGATTTGTCAGGTTCCGCAGAAAGAATTCAGGTACCAAACTGCTAATATCCAGCTACTGTCAATGTGCCAGCACAGCATCAGTCAAGAGTGAGAGAACTGCCTGTGATTACAGGAGGGGAAAATGCAACAGGAGGCCCCATTTCACACCCACTGAAACAAAGAGGAATTGAGTTCTGGTAGATGATGCAAACAAATGTGGTTCAGTACTGAATGTGTCCCTCCAGGCTCCAGGGGCTGTGTTAAGGAGATAGATGCAGGAACTTGTCGTGTGTAATCTACCAGCCGTCGTTACAATGTGGCAGGAATTTCTTAATGAGCATTGGCAGTACGTACAAACAAAGCAGCAGTGCTGCTTCTCCAGCCATTAATATTACATATGTGGGCTGCTTAATTTGCTGCTCCTCACAGAGCCAGAGTAGGAAGCCTGCATAATGAAGGATTTGTTGACATAGGTCTTCATATCAAATCAGCAAAAAGGTAGAAAATGATCCAGTTTCAGGCATACTTGCTTGACTCACGTAGCCCTGGCCTGTCTAACTCTCCCTGATGGGCACAACCTACCAGGTGCTCCGCTCTTCTCAGACCCTTATTGCTGCCACTTTCGAACTCAGCCTTTCACCAAGAAGCCGAACAGCACACTAATACTCACTAATTTCACAGGAAAGAGGGGTTACTCATGCACGAGGAAGATGATGGCTGGTGGAGACCACAGCCCTTCATAAAGGTGCTTAACCATATGCTCCGTGTCAACTTCATGAGCAGCCCCTCCTGTGAGTTTTCAAGCAGTGAGAACAGAACTGGAAGCAGGACACAAATCCTATCTCCTCCATACTTTGCGAGTGATATCCTAACCTGTTTTAGAGCTCTTTTGGTTTCTGCAGCTGTCCCCACGAGGCAGTTCACTCTGGGGCAGTAGAGAATGGTTAGCCCTGCTACTCCTGGGGAGCTTGAATTGGCACCGTGTATCTCTCCTGCAGGACACAAGCCTCTCCTACTTCAAACTACAATTCCTTGTGTATAGTCCTGATAGTCTGGGCTGTTAGCAACATGGAACTGATTTGGTGTGGCTGGCATTGTACTGCAGGTGATGAGATTCAGCACTGCAGGGCTCTAGGGCTGCGCACGGATGGGATATGGTACCACAATAAACATACAGAAATACATAAAGGAGTTACTGGGCTTTAAAGAGCTAAATAAATCCATCTCTGGGAGGCTTTTTTAAATGCTGGAAGCATTTTCTAAACGCAACATTTGGCAGCAATAGCTTCTTGCCTGAGTTAAGTCAACAGTGATGCTTTCTGGGCTTTGTTTGATCAATACATATGTGAGTCCAGCCGATAATCTCTCCTAAGCGACACATGTGAAATACCCTTCTAGGTGGTAGTACATGAGTCCTTTAGCTCTTGCTAAAGATCTTCCACAAAGAAGCAGCCCCACAGACCATGAGGGAATGAGAGCAGGCAGTCTTGGAGAAGCTGAACATACACAGAGCCAAACTAAAGTGTCTCCAGTGTGCTCATTTCATTTACATTTCATTCATTATGGAAACGAGGTGTGGAAGTAGTTTCTAGAGCTACTTAGTGCAGGCTACACATCAGTTTAATACCTGTTCTGGTTTTTCAAGTCACTTACCTCCACAGAACTCTTGTTCCTAACCATTTTTTTAGCAGCATTGCTCAGACTTTCAATTCACTGGTATATTAATGCAGCTTGGTCTAAAACACTCTACATTTAAAAATGCTGCAGGAGAAGCCTTTAAAATGAATGAAGACAGTAAAGAACCAGCTTATCTGATTTATAGGACAACTGAGTTTTTACTCCCAATTGTATTTATGTATAATTCTCTACAATGAGCCAAACTGCGTCAGATACATTTTCTTTTGTTAACATGCATCTATCAGTCTATCAGTCTCCGCACTCACATGAAAAGAGACTCAGACATGAAAATAAGGAGGCAACTGGGGGAAAAAAAAGTAATTAATAACACTCACAGGAGACTGCTTGCTATCAACAGGGCTCTTTATCAAGCTTAAGAGATTGCCAGTGGGAGACACAGCTGCAAAATGTGACATGTATGCAGCATCTAAACACCACCTCTGCTTTTATGATGGGGAACAGAATTTAGCCTCCTTCATTTGCCAAATGGGATTCTCTTCTGGTTGCCTGAAACACAGGCTTTCCCCCTTGAGATGCTTTGTGGTGCAGAAGGTTACTTAAAATCTGGGCCTCGTGTGGTGGGAAAAGTGAATATACACAAATATACACACGCTGCCAGATAGAGAGATACATACATATACAGTTCTCTATAGGAAGTTGATTTATAAGTTGATTTATTCTGCTATTAGCAGATTAATTAAGGACATTTGCTTGCATACAGATGACTACAATCCACTCTGGCTTCTCCCTGAGCAGAGTTCAGGATCTTGCCTGGTGACTGTGACTGTGGTGGGAGTGATGTCTTTTTCTCATTTTACCATAGATTTCCCACACTACTTTGGGCAAATCACTTAACCTTGGTGTTCTCCATGTCAATAAGGAATCCACCTTGCTCAGAGCACTTTTAAGGTCCACGGACAAAGAGCACTCTAAATACTAGGTATTATTTATAGTATTGCCCCATGGATAAAGCAAGCTACAGCTGTTAGAGACAGCAGGGACCTCTGAGCAAGCAGAAAGGCATCAATGTGAATGTCAGTATCCTTAGCATTGTAGCTGGCGGCTGTTTTGTCCTAGGAGAGCATTTCGGTGGTTTGTGCTACCAGATGAACTTGCTGTTAGTTCCTCATGTTCCCCAGAGGCAGCTAACACAGAAATCTGGATTTACCATAGCAGCTCATTGGTAAAGCAATTCTGACAGCTCGCTCCCAGCGTGGCTCGTACCTGCTCTTTCCAAAGGAGAAAGGCTGGCCAGGCAGTGACGCTGCTTCTGCGAGGCAACCTCGCACACGCGCGCACGATCAGTCCACACAGGCTGCCAGCTGAGATCTGGCCACTTTCACCCTGACCCCCCCACCGCTAAGGGCAAGTCTCTGAGGACACAAGGTAGTGATGTGTAAAAAGCCCTCAAAATAACTCCAGGATAGGAGGCAGGGCTGCAGGCTAGACTACTCCTGAACCTGCTGGGAGGCTGCAGTGTTTTGCTACAGCACCAAGGGTGCTTCCCTCACCTGAGCACCCAGCCAGAGATGGTCTGAGCCCTGCGCTGCGCTGAGCTGTCCCCACCGGTGCACCTTGTCCTTGAGCTTGCAGAGCTCAGAGCAATCCAGGCCTTGGTGAGAGATGCTGAAATAAAGCAGAGACCATTTGATGTGCAAGTATTAATTCCCCAATGTTTGGGGCACGTTTACCCTATTAACACCAATCATAGAATCATAGAATCACTAGGTTGGAAGAGACCCACCGGATCATCCAGTCCAACCATTCCTATCACTACACCATGCCCCTCAGCACCTTGTCCATCCGTGCCTTAAACACCTCCAGGGAAGGTGAATCAACCACCTCCCTGGGCAGCCTGTTCCAGCGCCCAATGACCCTTTCTGTGAAATATTTTTTCCTGATGTTCAGCCTAAATCTCCCCTGGCAGAGCTTGAGGCCGTTCCCTTTTGTCCTGTCCCCTGTCCCTTGGGAGAAGAGCCCAGCTCCCTCCTCTCCACAACCTCCCCTCAGGTAGTTATAGAGAGCAATGAGGTCTCCCCTCAGCCTCCTCTTCTCCAGGCTAAACAACCTCTCTCAGCCGCTCCTCTTAAGGCCAACTTACTGTTTTAAAGTTGCCATCAAAGGCATTTAGCCAAATGTTGATCTTCCCAAGAGCACCAAAACCAGAAACTCACATATCAGGCTTTCAGGCTAGAAATATGCATGTGGATTTATTTGCAAATACTTTCCAATCTTGGAAGGGTGACTTGGTGCAAATACATTTGTAGCATAACACATTGTTGATGTTGTATCTTCTCCCCCCACTGCAAAACTTTGCAACTAGATTGTGCCAAGAACCTTAATTCACCGTTTCATCAAAATCTCCATATAGCTGCCAGTCTCTTTTAGGGTAAATGCTCTGAGAGTGAAAGGAGAGAGGCGTTCAGAGTAGGAAAAAAGATGAAGCCACTAAAATGCAAATTTTATTCACAGTTGGCATGTTTATAAATAAATATATATATATATTACATTCTTACAATCTACAGTACATTCTAAATATAGAGGGATTCAATCTAAGTGTTTGTGGGAGGGCGGGAGTGTATTAAATTGAGCAACCTAGATTCAATGACAGAAAGAGACTTGATAGTAAAAGAAGGGCAAGGACTTACTCTGGAAAACAAAGGAAAACTTGAAAAATAAGCTGGATTTTATTCAGTGCTTTGGAACTTTGCCACCGGTCACTGGAAACTGCTTTTGGACCTGGCAAAAAATGTCCTGGTCTTAGGGTTGGAGGGCATAGCAGATTCAAAGGGTAATCACTGAAATCCTACCTATACACATCCTTTTCAGAGGAAAACAAAAAGATAATCATCGCCCCTGGGAGAGAGAAACATTACCTGCTGCTCAGATTTCAATGTTGAACACGCCGCACTCCTGTGACCTTTGGGTGCCCTCTAAACATGCTGAGCGGGGGTCTTAAGATGCATGAGCAGAAGAAACTGAACAACCTGAACCCTCCCAGGGAAGGGGAATGGACAGAAAAGGCAGTTGCTGTTGGTGTCTGAGTTCAACACAAGTTACACTTACCCAAGAGAGAGTGGCCAACTTTGGTAAACAACAGCATGTAAAGCAAATACCATCAAGGTACCAACAGTGTCTGTGCTTGGCAAGAGCACATCATGGAGAAGTGAGTATGCATGGGAGGGACGGAAGAAACCACACGATTCCGAAGTTGACTAGTAAGTGCCCTCGGTATACCAGATAGGGAGCACACCGGTGAAATGGCTAGGAATACTAATTTGAAACTGGACAATCAAATAAAGTGGGCTTTTAAAAAGAGCTTGCTCTCTCAAACTTTCCAAAACAGACCTTCCTTTAAATGAGTGATATTCAGAGTATAGATTATATCTTCTCCTATTTTACAAATTAAGAAATACTGAAAATCGGCTGGCAAAGTTTGTTACCTTGACATCTACTTAAAAAGAGTTTCAGTTTTAACTGTATATGTGTATCCGTTCTCAGTGCTCGGGAGGCAAACATGCTGGTTTGTAAACAGCCCAGTTATTCCTTTTTCTCCTCCAGATTCTTTGGAAACTCATGACTTTCCAGCTCTGAGAGCTGCTTTGCTCACAATGTTGGTTTTTGTCTGCTTTAAATTAATGTTCTTGGATGGATATTCTCTGCATGTGGCTTGAATGACACGCTTTCTTCATGGATCTATTTATTCTGAGACCAAATTTTTGCTTTTAACCAAAGCTTGCAATACCGAACAGCAGAGCTGTGTGAACTTTGTAATATCCAAACTGCACTGGAGTTTGTTACATTTATTGATCTCCTGGGAAAGCTCAGAGAATGAGACCATATTATTTTGCTAAGTTTTTTTTTTCATGTTACCATGCATCAAAAAATGACACACATCTTTCACTTCCATCTCTGAGCACAGAGAAGACTTGAATGTTAAGAGCTGTCCAGGATCTCTGCTCTCCCAGCTGCTTTTGGGTGGCTGCTTGGGGCTCCATTGAGTTATTATCCACCAGCTGACTCTTGTTATCAATACAACATTTTGCCCCACTACCCAAAATTAAAGGCAGAAGGTGTGTGAAAAACAAATGAACAAACAAACCCAACAAAAAGGTCTTTTGTGTCTCATTACGCATTTTCATGTAACCTTTCCATATAGTTGTTAAGTTCTTTGCACTCCCCCAGGTCCATATCCTGGCAGACCCATTTAATGTCATCCTCACTACTCATCAAGATTGAATTGACAGTTGGACATCCATCATCGGAGGAGATGGTGGTAAAGGTGGTGAATTTAACCCGTTTCCTCTTAGAGGTAGGAGAAGTAGTTGGTTCATTTTTGTGTTCTTTCCCTTCAGTGAATGTGGACTCAGTAGACCTGAAAGATTGTCCATTAATATTTTTGGCGGCGTTTGTGTTGATGAGATATTTACTCTCTTCATAGTCAACTCCTCTGTCAATGGCTGTGATACATTCATCTTGTTGCGATGAGAAATTTATGTGATTCTCCAGAAGTTCTGTCCTGTTGCTCAGCCCAACCCAGTCATGAGAGTGGCTCATGCCTTCTTGCTCATCAAAAGGAACTTGTTTGTTTCTGTACTTCAAAGCAAAAGTGACACAATTAATAAGGAAGACCAGAATTGCCAGGCAAAAGACTCCCAGAAGAGCATACATTCCTATCTCCAGATCACTGAGTCCCCTAGAAGTCTGGACTAGGTCATTCTCTTCTGAATCTCCATTGTTTCTTGGCAGATCCACCTGTGCAGGGAAGCTTGTGAAGTCTATTGGGATGTTCTGCAGATGACTGTCATCATCCAGGAGGCTTTCTCTGTCTTCTTTTTTACTTAAAATAGACCTTTGAGTGGTGGTCCCTTTGCCTTGCTCATGGCCCATTGAGGAGCTGTAATACTGCCCATCAAGCCCAGCTCTTTCCTGAAAAGTGGTTTTCTGCCGCCGGTCGCTAGCATGATTTTCTAGGTGGACACCGGCACCCCTGTGTTTACTGTCACTGATGTTAGGGTTGGCATCACTTTGCCCGAACTTGACTTTAATGGCACCACTCCCAACAGCCAGGATGCTCTTTCTCTTGGATTTTTGGCACGATTCACTGATCACCATCTCTACCTTCACCAGTGTCCCCTGGCCTTCTGTTTCAGCAGCAATCACAGGCCACTTGAATTTGGGGTCATGGTGAATGGAGACCACCTTCTCATCCAGAGATGTAGCTGACAAGGAGAAGTCTTTCGAGTCATAAATATCCAGAGGCATGACAGACCCATCACTGAACTGGATCCAGCAGCTGATGGCTGCTTCCTAAAATACATAAAACAAATACACACACACACTCTGAATAAACATTCAGGGAAATATTGTCTGGCCTGGTCTATTCCCTCCTCCTCACAGGATCCAAATACCATTTATAACCAGAAAAGAAATAAAAAGGGAGAGCAATAAAATTAATATCTTGCCAAGATGTGAAGAGAAATACTAGTTTAAAACACTCATTGATAATAAGATTTATTTCCCCAAAGGTGCTTAAAGGAGCTGTATCCCTTGGGCTTTGCAGAATCTACTTCAGCACCATAATAAATTGCATGTCAGAAAGCATTACCAGTGAACAAGATCATTTACTCTTGTATATTTAAATGATAAAAAAATTACATTATTTCTAAACTGCTTAAAATACAAAGTCTCCTCATGTTATGCACAACACATGTTAAAAAATACGTAATATTGCAAGCAGATCCATACACGGCTCCATACCTTGGGTCCTTGATTTTTGTCTCTCAAATTAAGGAAGTGTTTTGTACAAGCAGAGGAAATCGATCCATTTTTCCTCTAGAAATCACCAGGCTAATTCTCATGCTTGTTAGCAATTAAAAACAAGACAATAATGAAGTTCAATCCTGTGTCACAGCAATGCAGGTTGTGTACTTTAGAGTGCATGGAGGCTTCTTGCATGTAAGTGAGTCAGACCTGAGTGCTAACCCTGTACTTGCACACGCGTCACGGTGCAGCATTCCTGGGAACCTTCGCTTTTGACTTCGAACTTGAAACATTTTAAAGCATTCTTAGATTTCATAAAACACACGCTCAACCATTTCTGAAAATCGGGTCCTCTGAGGACTATCGAAAGTGGCCGCCCTACATGAAAAACTCTTGGCATTCACACATACGTCTTTCATAGACAAAATTCAGATTGCTGTCCTGGAATCTTACTCCAGCTTCTGATGGTCTGATTTGCTCTGCTTTGGCTGGGATATTTGCATGTTATTAGACACTGAAGATCCACTCTAGAATGACTGCTGGCTTGCCGAGTGGATTCCTTGGTGTCTAAAATGATGTGAGCTCTTGCCTGGTAAGAGTTAGGCTCACCCTGCTCTGAGGCAGGGCTTGACAGTCAGGCAAACGCCCAGGCAATGGATTAATAACTGCACTTGCTGAAAGCATGATTATAGAACTCTTGTTTCTTTAAATAAGCAGTTTTTCAAGCAGATTGTACTTATATTGTAATTTGACATATATACAGAGAATAAATATTTATCCTTATCTTTTAAATTGTTTCTAGCATGTAGTCATTCACCTGTTCAGACCACAGAGAATAAGTCTCCAGTCTTCTGGGATTGTATCACGCATAATCTACTGGCCTGATTCCGAAATCCTTACAGCCATAAAGCTCCCAGTGCTTCAATGGGAGATTTGTTTCTGTCTCTATTTCAGGACAGAGCCCTAAGACTTTGCTGACACTGTCATAAATCCCGGCTTTGTGTTTATTAATCTTTGGATATTTCTTGAAGGCTGCATAGAATTTATGTCATCAACTCTCATCCTCCCACTGTGTTGCTTAAACCTGCATAATCATTTAATAATTTTGCCTTGCTTTGCTTGTAGGGATTGTGCTCTGAAAATCACGTACTAAGCAAGGGAAGGAATCAGATGCCTTTTAAAACACAGTCAGTCCTGGAAGGGTGGAGGGTGCACATCTTCCTTGCCAGTTTAATACGATCCAATGTTTTACTGACTGTACCCCTGTGTCCATAGTGGGACTCATCTAGACTCCATTTCTGGGAACTGAAATGTCAGCGCTGGGCAGCATTCTGGGACTAAATGCCATCAACCCCAGCTTTTGGGCTGATTTCAAGGTAGTTTGTTTAACTCCCCATGTCAGCAATGGATTAGTTCACTGGCCTTATTTCTAGCTGTCTGGCATTGATTTCTTGACTGCTGGAATACTATGGGAGCTTGATTTTTATCACCGCATAAAGACAGCAGTTCAGCGTTATTTCTCATCCTGCATCCCTATGATGAATAAATGCGTCTCAGCAGCTGGGCAGATTTCAAACGTGCATGCCACGATCATTTACCTTTACAGCTCAGAACATGTTTAAGTGTTAAGAGTCCTTGATGTAAGTCCAAGACTGATGGATTTGGGTTGAAAAAAAAAAAATTGAAATTTCAAATGCAGACAGAAGCACAAGGACAAACACCAAGCAGGAACTGATGGGGACATGGCAAAGTCCAAAATCCCTTGGTAACTCTGCACATGGACAGTGACAGCATATGGATGGCTCAGCATAAGGATTTCAGATCTGTGAGAGCTTGTGGAGTGTGGTTTGACTCAACTGCTCCTGGCACCAGAAGATAGAAGAGGGTAAGTCTCATACTGCTTGTGGAGTAACCCCACAGCAAAGGCAGGAGTGTTGATCTGAGGGGAAAGAAAACTTTCCTGTTCACCTCAGGCACACGGTAAGATTTATTACATGTCAGGGGAATCTGTGAAGATCTGACTGAAGAGGAAAGGAATATGACATCATAATGATCCATAATACAGGAACTAAGAATAACAGGGAAAAAACATTGTTTTATGAAATCATGAATCAGGAAATGAGTCAATGATGCTGATTCATATTCTAATAATGAATCAGGATGAAAGGGATGTTTCCCAACTACTTAAAATGCTCACAGAAAGTAACTAAAGGAAGAAGAGTTTGGCACTATGCAAAACACTTTCTCATTTAAAGACGGATGTAAAGGGTTGATCGGGTGGCCTGTGGTGGGAGGCTGAACATGGCAACCTAATTGGCAACGTCTCTTGTGATCTAGCAGGTGCTGGATGGGACAGAAAGGAGATGTGTGTGTCTGTGCATGTGAGGGGACTGCTGTTGCTTAATTATGACACGTCATTGAGCTGCCTGTGTTATTTATGGGATGCAGCCACGACAGATGGAGAATGCCTGTTTGTTGACTGGGGTTATTTAGACACAGTGCCATTTTTGGGAGATCTTTGTTTTTCTGTTAGGGCACCTGGACGCCTTCAGAAAAAAAAAAAAAAAAAGCACCCATAAGGAAAACATTTGATTATCATATTATTAATAAAAACCTGCTTGATTCCATCAGCTTGTAATGTTGGGTATAGTGAATCAGAGCATTGTCCTTCCACAACAAAGTCTGTGTGGGCAATAGTACCTGCTTGGGAGATTGCAGCAGCTCCTGCGCCACTGCTGTAGCAAAGATGGCCTTATTGCTCCCCGGACTGAGCTGCAGAGACAGCGATAATCCAGTGACCAGCTGCACTCCCAGGTCAGTTATTGTCACCTTCTCATCCAGAACCGTCACTGTCTTCTCAGCCAAGATAGCATCCGAAAGCGGGGACAATATCTGAAAAGAAAAATCCAAGTTAGCCACAGCCATTTTGCATAGCACTAAGTAAAACAGCTGCACGAAGCTGCTGTGATACAGAGCAGTGGTATTTCTGTTAACAGGCAGAATTACTCCTACCACACAGACACTACTACAATATGTCTAAAAAATGGCTAGTCACATTATATAATTCTTTGAAAACAGGGTTCTTATAACATCTTTTAACACTGTAATTCTAATCAGCTATGCCATTCACCTCTGCGACATGCTGTTCATATCTGTTTCAGATGTATTAAATGTTCGTAAATGTAATCTTTATGTGAAACACAATTATTTTATTAATGATCATGTTTTTAGATAGCCTATATATAAAGCAAACTGTAGATTTATATAAAATCCACAGAATAAATTATATATATAACTGTCCAATAAAGAGAAAGGCTAATGTATTGCTACAATAAATACTCACGGTACTGTGAACTAAATTGACAGAGAAAACTTGTTTTGGTTAAAAACATGTGCATGGAGGTCAGTGCACTGATACATGACATCCAAAGAAGCTCATTAGCAAGCAAGTTGAATTTAATGATACATATCCTCACAGAGCATTTTTGAAGCAGTTTAAAGGAGGTATTCTTTAAATATAACTTGCCCTCAGCATTTTTCCCTTGGATTTTTGTTTGCACGGTTTTATGTGCATTTGTAGGAGCACAATAAGCCCCAGAGCTTTGGAAAGTCATTCAAAAAATCTTTACAGATTTTGCAGAAAGTAAAAAAATCTTGACTGCCATTTCTCCAGCCCTGACAACCTGCGTTATTGACAGATGTGGTTGTTGTTTCCTGGTTTGACAATTTAGGATGATGAGCACGTTTGGGGAGGTATATTTTTTTCCCCTGTTCCAGTGCTTGCTAACATGTTTTCTAGACTACTTTGTGGGATCAATCTGGTTGTTGTTTCTATTTTTTTCTCCTCTTTCCTTCTGGAGCACCATTTTCTAGGCCAGTATTTCTCTGCAGGGCTTGAAGAACTGCGTGTGAGAAGCTGCCAGCGACCTGGGTCATAGGTTTAGGTGATACACTTCAGAGTGGTGATACTAAGGCACAGCCACATACATAGTAGTATTTATAGGCTATATTCTTGGCCATAATTACTTTGTACATATTCTGAAATGTAAGCTAACATTCATATTTTGTTACACGCTGCATGAGCTTGCAAGGTATGCAGGGACTTGAACCCACAGGACTTATATTCCAGACTCAGTTCCTCAACCAGCACTAGTTAATTAGTTAATATTTACTTTACTCTTTGCTTTACCAATAGAGGCTTCAAGAAGATTGAGCTGTTTCACGAGGTATATGCCTTCTCATAGGCCACAGATTGGCTCCAGCTTCAAAAATGTCTTAGACAAAAAAAATCTGAAATGGCCTCCAAATATACAGGTTGGACTACATTTACTAGAACTGCAATCTACCTATATTATTTTTGGGCAGAAGATAAGAAGATAAAACCATCTCTTCTGTGCCTTCTAGTCCTTGCTGCAATTCCACTCTGCTCAAAAATTTATGGCTCAAATTTCTGTTGCTAAAGCAAGAAGCTGTTGGGACACCTCATCAGTACATCTGTCCCCAAGCTGGAGGGTTAAGGGAGAAAAAGGAATATGTAATTAATTTTCCCTACCTGAATTGTCGTCATTCCAAGCTCCTGCCCAATCAAAACCTGTCCATCCTGCAGCTTAGCGATTCTTGGCTCCTCCACCTGCATGAAGTCACTCACCAGGTCAGTAATGTCAATCTGCCAGTCAGAACCCAGTAAATAGCTCAGCTGGCCACCAGGCTCTGAGGCTTCAGCTACAAACTGTGTCAGGACTCGCACCATTGCATGTTGGTACTGAAGGGTGCAGCCTCTTCCCTTACGTTCATCCTCTTCTTCATCATCACTGTCTCTAGCTGGTCTGCTAGGACACCGAGAATAAAATATTAGCTGGTGCTGGGAGAGCTTGCAACAGGAGAGTTATTGCTGATATAAGTCTGCAACCTATCTACTAGAGCAGAGGGCCTCTATCCCCTTCTGCTGCGCTGCTGAAGCTGCATTCTGCCTCTGAAGTCAGTCAGGTTCCCTCACTTTTATCCTGTGTCCCTTGTTCATAACTGAGACCTCCAGGCTGTCTAGATCTCCAAAACAGCTGCTGAAATCACCAAGCGGTCTCTCCAAATCTCTCTCATTATTTTCCATGTTAAATCTTTACTTTCAGGACATTCATACTTTTTTCTTTCTGGACTTTCCCATAAACATTTTTGTGTTGCCATGGAAATCTCTGTCTGCAGCAACATGCACATCCCTTTCTGTATGGCATTCAGGTTGAAAACACAGCAACAAAATCCCCACCTCTGCTGCGATACTAGCAGAAAACTGGTGATAAACGATGTCTTCATAGGTAAGTACCCACTTTGTCTATTTGTTCTTCTTGTTCTTAATGACACTGACAACAGATACAAACAGTCTAGATCTGCCTACCTCCATCCTCTGCCCCATCATTCACATGCCACTGATCTGTGTGAAGTATATTTAAAACCCTAGTGTATAAGTGTCCTAACCTGGGGACACTGATCAGTGCCACTGGACCTACAGGGATATGAAACAAATATGTACTAATTGTGATCATTAACAATGAATAAATTAACTGCTGGGACCTGTTAGACCAGGCTGGATAATGAACAGCCTTGCCAGAGTGGTCCTTGTTGACGTCTTCCTGCTGTGTCATGGCTGATCCTGCCCAACTTGACCAATTGCCTCTTTCCATCTCAGTCACTAACGCTATAAAAGGAAATTGATTTCCAATGAAGGATCATGCAACCTGCAGTTTCCATTTTCCTTGTAAGTCCACTGCAGGAGCCTATTGAATAAAATTCTGGTGACCTTCAAATTTACACTAGAATTGCATTAAGGCCAAATGAGCGTGTTCAGATCCACTGGCCCTGACAGGTCTTTGGCAAGTGCACAGCCTAGAATGAACATCCTCTAACGAGACCTACCTCTTATTAGAGATGATGGGGACTCTCCACCCCTTGATCTGATTTAGTTCTGTGTCAGAGACCTCTATCTGCAGCGGGAGACGAGGAACCCAGACTGTCATTTCTAAAGGGGCACTCAGATGCTGGTAAGTAAAATTAACTATGACATTCACTTTGCCTTTCATTTCCTTCCCATTGACAAAGACATAGTCACATCTGTCAGAAACCTGAAAAAAAAAAGGAGAAAGAAAAAAAAATTAATGAGTCTTTTCACAAATTATAAAGTACACCGCATGCTGGGAAAGTGAGTGGGAGGAAGAGAAAGGATATATGTTTAAACTAGCTCCAAGTTCGGAGGACAACTAGGAATAACAAGGAAGGTGCCTGGTGAGCCCTTAATAACCTGTATAATTTGGCATCATTTTAACAGGCAGGCTTTTTCTGCTACAAACATTTTCAGTATAATCCAAGATAAAGGAACAGCTTCTTTCTGTTCTTAATTTCCTCAAACACTGGGACAGTCCTGGTATAATGTCACCAAGAAGGGATTCTTCTCTCCTCAAAGCTCAGTCAGACTCTACTTTTCTCTGTTTGTGTGCAGCCCAAAGAGTACCACGTACCTGCAGGGAGGAACAGGTGACTCCTGTATCCAGAACTGACCAGGGGACAAATTTCTCTAGTCAACCACACTCTGGGACAAAGGGTTCTTCGGAAGCCCCATTCCAGATGCTGGGGCATGGGGAGGTCACATCCACCAGAAACCAATCTCAAGGAGGAGATCCCTGATGCTCAGGGGTGTTCAGTGGGGCCAAACAGCTTCATCTCTGCTCTAAGCCTGACAAAAGTCTTGCACAGTGTTCTGCTCAAGCTCGTGCTGATGTCACTTTATTTATTACCTGAAGCTCTGGATGTCAATATTACTGAGAGTTACTAAATCTCACTCAAGCGATTTAGTGGCTATTGCAAGGATCTAGGTGAGCTGACAGGACCTGTTCATTACAGCTAATTAAAATATATGAGTGAACATACACGTCAAATAATTTATTAACTACCACTTCACTGTGCTGATGATCTGAAGGAATGATCTATTAAAACCCTGAACTCTTTTCACAATCCATTACCAGCCAGACCTTCTTCTCCATTCTGCAGATGTTTTTAATATTTCTGATGCCAGAATGCATAGTTTCATCCTCATCTGAATTTAATGTCATTTTCTACTTTTCTGTTTAAATGCTAAATGAATTTAAATCATATTTAAATACCACCAGCTTTTGTAGGATAATTTGCATTGCTAATATTATTATTTTTAAAAAAACAAAAAAAAAGCCCTTACAGAGAGATCCATAGTAAATTCATTTCCATCCTTGCTTGTCTGAGTCTAGGTAACACACCAAAAAAGGTTATCATGACTCTCACAAAGCTTCTCTTGCAAGCTGTATCTGGTTTAAGGTCAATATCTTACAGTCACCATTGGTTTCAGCAGGAAAGTAAGGAGTTTGTTTACAGGCAGAATTATGTTTTCCGGAATATTCTCATGCTGGCAGGTTTTACACAAACTCTTAGTGGCTCCTGTCAGGATCCAACCACATTGTGCTGCACAGCAAGGAAACCCAGTTGCTGTCAAAAAGGGTCATTGGGCACTTGCAGAGGCTGTCCAGGGTGGAGGTTGAGTCACCTTCCCTGGAGGTGTTTAAAGCACGGGTGGACAAGGTGCTGAGGGACATGGTTTAGTGTTTGATGGGAATGGTTGGACTCGATGATCCGGTGGGTCTCTTCCAACCTGGTTATTCTATGATTCTATGATTCTATGAAAAAGCCTCAAAGCACAGGGCTACACAACATACGGGAAGGACAGCACAGCAAGCAGCCGAGCACAGACGGATCCTGCATCACTAACATAATACCCATCTCTTCATAATGCTGATCCAGACTGGCCTGAGCTGAAGAAGATAAGACTATGCAAAACTCTGGGAGAAGCTTCATGTGAGCTTGCAGAAATGGCTATGGGGAAGGCTGGAGGCATAAGCACGTTCCCCTTCTGGGAGCAGAATGTCTGGGCAGTAGCAAGAGAGAAGACATTATTCTTGCATCCTTGCAGAAGGCACACTGATGGAAGTGCAATATTGTCAGGGCAAGAACTACATCACACTTACTACCTGCAACATCTAATAGCCAGTCTGACAGGTGGGAAGTCAGAAAACCTTCAGGCAGTGCCTGGTACATCTACTCCTTCTCCCACCTCATGCGATACCTTGCTTCCGTAAATGGAAATTGTCTATTCCTTTTTGGCACTGCACTTATCCCTGTTGCCTTTTTGTATTTTAAGCGCTGTTCTCAAACCAGAAAGCTCTCCTATGCACTAACAAGCTCTGTCTGCTGCTTTCTGCCTTTCCTCTTTTCGCTGGGATGCCAGTGAGGAGAAAAACCGGGCAAGAGTCTCAAAGTGCTGATTTCCACCTCAGAGGCAACAGATCAAAGCTGACGACGAGGTGGCCCCAAGGAAAATGTTCAGCCTGGGAGCTGATTGCCTCGAGGTCCTTCACTTCTCTCTGTGCTCTGCAGGGTGGACCACAAGTGCAAGCAAACAGCCTGAAGACAAGGTTTTTCTTGAATAGGGCACGGGGCCAGGTAACAGCTTTCAGTGTGACTTCCTCACCATCCCTGCTTCCAGCTAGCAACAACTCATATTTGTGAATCTTAGCTAATTAACACATTAGGGAATAAAATGTCCCTGTGGGTGATCCACCTAGGACTGAAACCATTTGCTAGTGATTTAAGGTAGCAGGTAAATCACAGCTGAAGGATGTTTCCAAACCACTGCAGTGTCCTCTGCGAAACAGAGCGCTGAGTCCCTGGAGCCTTGCTCCCCAGCAGCCCTCTCCTGTCCCACCGCATGCCCTCTGCTCTGCACGTGCAGCAGGGCTTCGAGCAGGGGACCTTCCAGCCGAGTAAGGTTTCCCTGTCCAAGCAGTGGCTTTTGAAGCATGCCTAGATGGCACAGGTGGGATTTTGTTGTTTTTATTGGTCTCCGTGTGTATGAAGAGCAGTTCAGCACACAGAGGTTGGAGAAACGCTGAAGCTCTACCAGGTAATAGAGGTAACTGCTGAATTATCCTAATAAGAGTTGAGACTTAGACACTCAGATTTTCAATTCATTAATGCTCAAGCAATAGCAAGAGCAGGAAAATTTGGCAGGCAAACAGACTTCAATTCCAACTTTATCAAGGTTATTACAGAAAGGAGAGTTAAAATAATAATCCATCCCTAAAAACCTACCATATCGATGATTAAATAAGTACCACGACCTTGTGCTTTCAAGACTATGATTTATAAAACAAACTGATGGTCAGGAAAAGAATAACTAGGCTTGGGATACCCGCTTTCTCCTGTTTCCCTTTCTATAAGTGGAGACGGCAACAACTATGAGCTCATTCAGTTCCCAGCCAGCCCTTCACTGTTTGAATGAATAAGCATCACTGTTCTGCTGCAGCTTGCATGCAGTCCTAACAGAGCAACATCAAAACATGGTGCAAAGTACAATACATTTTCATAAATCAGGCCAGGACATTCAGAAACAGGTCATCAATAGAGAGGCAGATTAGCCATGCCCGCGTTACTGCAGACACATCCGAACCATTCATCTTCCAACACAAGAGAAAGATTAAAAAGATGTAGAGAAAGACGAAAAATTGTGCTTCTTCGTCTTTTTTAGAAATTGAGTTTTCTAAGCTGTTTGTTGGAAATGAGTCATTATTTTGTGAGACGAGTTTGATGGGACTCAGCTGAGCCTCTGCAGGACAAATATGCACATGAGCAAAGACCTGTCAAGTGCAGCTCAGCAGCTGGCAGCCTCTGAGCAGCCCCTGTGGCTGACACGGGCGGAGGGAGCGATCGGGTCCCCCACGTTAATGTTGATGAGGGCAGCACAAAGAAGCTTTTGCTGTCACTGCCTTTTCTGAACCTGCATGTCTCCTTTTCAATCCGTAATGGATTTCAATTCCTCACTCTGTCAAGCAGCTCCTTTTCTTTAACATTAAGTTCTATAAACAGCCTTTAACTACCAACCCTCCTTCCTGTAGCACGGCTCTGGCTTTACACGCCTCGCCACACACAACAGAAATGGCTGTGGTTCAAGTTTATTAAACGCATGAATGGAGCGACCGCACATACCCTCGGATATGTGTGTGAGAGTGTGCAAATGGAGAGAGGATCTGTACTAAATAAACAAACAGCTTCCCAACAGTTATTAAGGGAATTATGAGGTTGCAAAGTTTGGTCCCAAACCAGACATATTTCAGAAAAACACTGAACGCATTATAGAACGCAATAGGGACTGGAGCTGGAGCAAGGTGAGGGTTTGTGGGGAAAACCAATTTGTTTTCTTTCCAAAATTTGAGGGCTTGTACCCATATCTCCTTTTCCTTTACCCCTGCCATTTAGCTTTGAGAACTCAGCAATGGCAACTCCATTTTTCAGTAGAGGTGACAAGGGCTCAAGGAAGAAAGAGAAGATCTTCTACTGCAAATGTGCTGTTAGAAGACATCTCTCTGTGTTGTGGCCACTGTAATTCAAGGACATTATAATGTCATTAAACCCTTCTGGTGCTGTGCTCGCTTGCTAAAGCCTTTCTGGGCTTTGTGTCACTGGAGCTTTATCACAGAACTACACTGAGTTGCCTTCCATTAATTAACGGAGGCTGTAGTTAGTGGGCACAGGATGCGTTCCAGAAATTCTCTCAATACAGGGACTTTTATCTCTTGAGGGAGCTGGGGTTTGAATGGCGTTTTGGGGCACGAACTTGGTAGGTTATGAAAGTGCGTGGGGTTTCATTTGGCTCCTGCAGCTCCACCTCTTTTCCTTACATCAGTGAAGAAGTAAAACAGCTTCCTCTGGGTCTCACACACACATCTAATCTCCGTGCGCCAGGGCAGCAGAAGTCAGAGGTCCCTTATTGCCAACACAGCACAGAAAAAGGAATTAGATTTCGAAGTGCACCACATACATACCAAGCATGTGGCTCCTGGCAAGCTGAATGTTGAGTTAATCATCAGTGCTACGAAATGTGCAGAGTGTAATTTTTCAAATGTGCTCAGCATTGCACTTAATTCAAATGCCCAGTCCTGTCGTTAGAAATGGGAACCCTGCTGCTTCCTATCACAAAATCCTCAATGTAAATATGTGTTCCTCAACCCCGCATCCAGCTCTGTACGTTGGGTACCCCAAAACTGTGCACAAAACTCAGCTGCTAGGCTTGCAAATGTGAAAAGTGCTGCTGCTGTGTCACTTAAACACAGGATTGTTTGCTTGGAAAACAAATATTGACCAGAAAAAGAGGTAGGTATTGCTGTTCCAGGGCACTTCTTTTTTATATTTACTTAAAAAGCCTGTTTGTGTTATCTAAAACCAAGTCAGTGCTCTCCTTCAAAACATCCCATATTTTGTATGCTCTTCAGGTGTTATCACAAGCAAGGGGAAATTAGTTTTTATTAATTTCTTTCATTTTATTTCAGTTTGAAAGACCATCTGTGGAAGTAAACACTAAGCCCTTTGAAGCCCTGTAGTAGCAGGACTTCAGCCAGCCTAGGAAAAATACAGAAAGAAGGAATAATACCCCTCACCCATCACATGTGATCCTTATCACTCTGACCTCCTGCATCCAGTTCTCCAGTAAAAATTGTTCCCATCCCTTTACTAAAAGGATTTTACAGCTTTCCCCATTACCCTTTTGCAGAGGTTTTCTATGGTAGATATGAATGTGGGTGGCTGACTGTTCCTCTGGTCCTATAAACTCCATGCTAGGTTTGGACTAGATAGAATCCAAAGACCAGTGGGAATGAGGGAAAGGGGAATCACAGAATCACAGAATAACCAGGTTGGAAGAGACTCACCGGATCATCGAGTCCAACCATTCCTATCAAACACTAACCCATGTCCCTCAGCACCTCGTCCACCCGTGCCTTAAACACCTCCAGGGAAGGTGAATCAACCACCTCCCTGGGCAGCCTCTGACAGTGCCCAATGACCCTTTCTGTGAAAATTTTTTTCCTAATGTCCAGCCTAAACCTCCGCTAGCGGAGCATGAGGCCATTCCCTCTTGTCCTGTCCCCTGTCAATTGGGAGAAGAGCCCAGCTCCCTCCTCTCCACAACCTCCTCTCAGGTAGTTGCAGAGAGCAATGAGGTCTCCCCTCAGCCTCCTCTTCTCCAGGCTAAACACCCCCAGCTCTCTCAGCCGCTCCTCATAAGGCCTGTTCTCCAGCCCCTTCACCAGCTTCGTTGCTCTTCTCTGGACTCGCTCCAGAGCCTCAACATCCTTCTTGTGGTGAGGGGCCCAGAACTGAACACAGAATTCAAGGTGGAGTCTCACTAGTGCCGAGTACAGGGGGAGAATAACCTCCCTGGACCTGCTGGCCACGCCATTTCTGATCCAAGCCAAGATGCCATTGGCCTTCTTGGCCACCTGGGCCACTGCTGGCTTATGTTCAGTTGCTGTCAACCAACACTCCCAGGTCCTTCTCCTCCTGGCAGCTTTCCAGCCAGGTTTCTCCTAGTCTGTACCTCTGCTCAGGGTTGTTGTGCCCCAAGTGCAGGACCCGGCATTTGGCCTTGTTAAACCTCATGCCGTTGGTCTCAGTCCAGCAGTCCAGCCTGTTCAGGTCCCTTTGCAGAGCCTCCCGACCCTCCAGCAGATCCACACTTCCACCTAGCTTAGTGTTGTCTGCAAACTTGATAAAAACTTGCTAAACTTGAATGTACATCATAACTCCCAGAAGTACCCAGTGTTCCACTGTTGGCTCTCAGAAAGAGCTCTAACAGTCTTTCCCCACCTCATTATCATTATCACATTCCCATGGGATAATGGTAAAACCCTCACAGGAAACTGCTTTTCTGCTACAGTAATTCTATTGGGACTCTTACAAAGCCACAGCTAATAAGTCTTTGAAAATAAGATGTACCTAGAGCAGTTCTGGCTTAGACATTTCAAGGGTGGCCAATTAGCAAAGTAAGTTTCTATATTTCCACATCAAGTCTGAATTTTGGAAACCTTCTAGGACTCTGTCCCTGATCCATGCTTGTGTAAGTAATCCTTCCCCTAGACAAGCACTACTTGTTTATAATATACACTTCAAACACAGCCCTGCCACCTTGGCAAGCTCATGGGATCTCTTCTGATTTAGCACCGCACACATTTTCCTTGGTCTACCAGCATAAATGGTGATAATTAGTAACGTAAGTTATGTTAATGAGTCCTGCCTAAATCATTGCTGTCAGAAAAAGAATGGGGGAGTATCTTATAACCATTAAAATTGAATGAGGAGGGAAATAAATAAGCAAAAGCAGCTCATTTGAGCTATAAACGACTCCAGAACACAAGCTGTGTACCAAGGTACAAAAGGATGAGGCCGTTATTAGCTCTATAAGTCACTTATAAATGACTCGGGAGAGGTGGAGTCACCTTTAATCACCCATGCTAAACCCACCGTGTTGGAGTGTGATTTGTTACTGTGATAACCAAATCCAGCCCGAAATCATGCAAGGCAGAGATAAAAGACTATAATGAAGAAGCAGCGTGGGGGGACAGATCATCCCCAAGCCCACGATATGTTTTGAGAAGGGACCTGCCCTCGTCTGGGATTCTGTGAGGACCCTGAGGGTAAGAAATCACCGTCCTTGGATCTGGCAGCAGCAGATCTGTTAACCACCACGGATGCTGCTGGAATTAGGAACAACAACTCTACAGCTGCTCATGAGGAATAATTAAAGCACCTCCTGTGTTGCAGAGAAAAGTAAGAGTATTTTCCCCCCTCCAGAAAGAAACAGTAAAGGCAAATGCGTATCACACTGAGTTTAGGGATGCTCTTCCTATTCCTCAGTTACTCACTGACCTCCCCCTTCAGGTAAAGGTCCCAAGCTGGATTGCTCTGAGGCTGCTGAGAGAAGAAAGACTTGGCTTGAACCCTAGTGACTGCATTCCAGACAGATATTAAATCTAGCATCACCTCGACAACTTTCCCCATTTACACTGCAGAAAGTATTCTTAATTTTGAGTATTTTGGATTTTGACTGTAATGAAGGATCTGCCAAAATCTGGAAAAACCTTTTCAAAGTTGGTAAATCACAAGCTGTGTTCAGAAGGCTTCACACCTCATCATTCCTTTATATTTGATCCTCTGTTCTGTAGAGAAAGGCTGTGCCTTTTTTTTTAGAGGAGGAATCAAGTGACACATCTGAATGCTGCAGATTCGGAAAAATCAAAGGCACTCTGAAGTTTGAAGTGTCCACACTTTCCTGCAGTGGCTGAAAGTCCATGGCAGGGATACATTATCTCATCTGCTTTTTTACCCAGAGACAAACACCTTCCTTAATTTCTAAGGGTCTTAAGAACTTGTTTCCTGCCAGACATCTCCACAGTGTCATGATGGAAGCACGCCTACCACCACTCCAGAGGAAGTTCAGCAACAAATAGATATTAGCAGAAACCTGTGCAAACAAAAAAAAGCTTTTTTTACTGCACTAATCCACCTGAAGTACATCATAGAGTATATTGATTAGGAGAACACTGATAGCAGTTAATAGCTAAGATTTTTTTCATTTTGTTCTATGGCTTTGTGGCAAACATCAATATAATATTATACCTAGTGAAATATGCAATGGCACATTATAAAAAGACTTACAATTCTAGGCAACCATCCAATTCTAGTTGCAAGTTTAATACTTCCTTTGTGAATGTTATGGATCTGACACAATGTTTGCAGTGTGTTGGTGTTAATAACTGAAAAATCCCCTCATTAAAAGTCGCTCCTCAGGAATCACTGTCTGTTTTTTTTTAAATCAAGATTTGGCGTGCAAGATATTGGTGGATTTTTGGAGCCATGGAGCCACCATGCTCAGGACAGCCAGGAGCTACCTAGGGATGGTGTGGATGGTGCTGAGCAGCCCCTTTCCCACGGGACTGGAACTAGGGCTGCCTGGAGGATGGGTGCTTCATTTCAGGAAGGCTTTCAAGACACCTACATTTGGTTTCATTTTTGGGTCATGAAATTCAGTTTCATTTCAATTTCAAATGATTAACATTATGTAAAAATACTGTAACATCAAGGAAAAAGTTATTTTAAAATGAAAAATCAAAACATTTCACTTTGGAAATGTCAAAACAAGATGTTTCTTTGACATAACAGGAACTTGCTAGCATCCTTTTCTTCCTTTTTTCTGTCAGATATGAAATTCCACTGAAATTAGCATAATTTCACAACATTATTTTACAGAATTGCAGATTCTGACAGAATATATTCTGCCAAATTTTCCCCAATAAGCTGTAATCAACTGGGGCCACAAATCAAGCCAAAATCATCACAATGAAACTGTGTTCAGTTGAAGTGCAATCACATGAAATCTGGAGCACCTTTAGCGCAATCAATAGTGCTTTTGCCTTTGCAGGAAGGAACGGAAAGGCAAAGAACAACCTTTCCTAAAGTCTGGGATTAGTTCCCAACTCCATAACACTTATTAGACAATTGTGTGTAATTTATTGAGATCCACACTCTCAAGGATATCAGTGTTAACTCCCAGTGAACTCGAGGGGAGTTTGATGGTTAAATCTCTTAAGAATCTGGGCTTTATATTTTTCAATATATTTGTGAAATGAGGATACAATCCCTTTGTTTTACAGAGATTTTGCAAGGGTTAATCTATAAGAAACAAGAAAGAGCTCAGGTGCTCGGGTTACAGAAGCACATCTTTCTGCTGACTAAAATTAATCAAGCTGGAGTCAAAGGACAATCCACTTTTCCACTCGCACCAGGAAACAGCAGTGGGTCACAGCCACATCAAGGGCATGAGACAATCCATAGAATGACAGAATCATAGAATCACCAGGTTGGAAGAGACCCACTGGATCATTGAGTCCAACCATTCCTATCAAACACTAAACCATGCCCCTTAGCACCTTGTCCACCTGTGCCTTAAACACCTCCAGGGAAGGTGAATCAACCACCCCCCTGGGCAGCCTCTGCCAGTGCCCAATGACCGTTTCTGTGTAAATTTTTTTTCTGATGTTCAGCCTAAACCTCCCCTGGCGGAGCTTGAGGCCATTCCCTCTCGTCCTCTCCCCTGTCACCTGGGAGAAGAGCCCAGCTCCCTCCTCTCCACAACCTCCTTTCAGGTAGTTGTAGAGAGCAATGAGGTGGGATGTGGCCTAGGGCAAAGCTGTGTCCCTGGCAAGCAGGCAACGCAAAATGGAATCAAATGGCTTCATTCACTCCTGCTCTTCTCCACTCCTTTTGCTGCTATGGCCATCCCTCATTTGCTGCTGGCTAGGCTGCAATTTCTGCTTTCCAGCTGGAAAAGGAAGGTGGTGTCTTCCTGCCCACCTGCTGCTCTTGATATTCAGTGAGCAGCAATCCTGCCAGCACAGGATAAGGAAAAGAATGAGACGGCTTTGTTGTCCGCTCCTCTAAATCAGCGGGATGTGGGAATGTCAGCACTGTCACGTAGCAGAGCTTTAGACAGGGACGTACTGTCTGACGAGTAGCCAGAGAGCTGCTGGACTCAACCCGCTGCCTTGTGCTTTAGATTTTAGAAGCCACAATTGTTTGTAATGAATGTGACAACACTTTCCTGCTTATGTTAATTAAGTTACATCTTCCTATTTCTCTCTCAATCTGAAAACGACACGCACTCTGTATCACTCTCTGCAGTCATACAAGTAAAGTGGGAGAAGAATGATAAATAAATCCAGTGACTCAAGGTTTTTATTACTAATCTGAGAATGCATATCTCCCCTCCTCCCAGTAAAGCTTAAAGAGGAGCAATGACAACAGATAACTTTGCTTTACACTTGTGAAAACAAAGGAGACACATGGCTTGCTTGTTTGTCTTCAGGTAATAATTACCTGACTTCCAAATGAAGCCGAGTCAAGAGGAATGTGACAAATTGGATGGGCTACAATCTGAAAAAAAACCCCCACGCTATAGAAGGGATGGTCAATCTTCTAGATTTATCAGTTCCAGTCAGTGAAACAAGGCTGGGACAAAGAAGGGAACCCAGACACACAGAGCCTGAAACAGCCTGTTCTAAGGCTGCTCATACTAGATGTGAGACCCCTCTGCTCTGCAGGCAGCTGAGAGGAAAATGGAAAGAACTGCATGCAATATGGATCTGGCAGGGTATATGGTAAGGCAAAGTACTTTGTGCAACTTCTATATTCTCAGAGGGCAGCTGGAGGCCCTTCGGAGATGTGGAATCTCCCCAAATGCAGAAAGAGCTGGCAAAGGAGCCCTGGTAGTGCCAGTAGTGCCAGTGGTGCCTGGCTCCCCCAGCACGCTGGGGCAGGAGCGCTCCATACAGCGCACTGACACGTTGATTCAAGGCCAGGCTGTGAAACTCAACAACCGGCAGCATTAATCTGCACTCAGCAACTCTAATTTTGTCTGTGATTATAACGACAGTAAAACTACGTGTGCAAAGCATCTCATTGTCATATCCAGGATACTTTATACTCCCTTTGTTTATAGCAAATGAAATCTCTGCCAGCTCCTTTCTGTTCCACAGACAATCCAGATACAATTCAGCTGAAGGCATCCATTTTTTCTCACTGTATTTCTTTCATTCACAAATGGCCAAAAATATTTCTATTAGCTACCATAGTATGTATTGATTTTACACTGCTTCATACCAAATTAAGCAACAAATCTATATCCAGATGAATTTACCAGGTATGTGTCCTATGCCTTCATGTGCTGACCACAGAATATATGTGTGTGATTTTCCACTGTCTGCTACAACAACAAACGTATCTGGAAGATGAATGCTAAAAGAAATGTTTTACTTGAATGCTGTTTGTTCTGTTCAAAAGCAAAAGGTCCTTTTAATAAAAAAGTTCCCTGCATGAAAAACAGTTTTCTCATCTATGCCCCCCAGGGAGGGTGCAGCCTCCGAAAATGTCCTTTCTCACTGCAGCAAGGTGTGGGCTTGTCCTCCAACAGAGATCAAAGCTCATCCCTTGTCTCATAAGCTCAAGATATGCTGGTAGTACAGCTGGATTGTAACACTGGCTGTTCACTGAATCTTTCCTAATTGGGGAAATTTCTCTTTCACAGATGCTCGAGTCCTTGGTTAGTCCCAAATGAACACATCTCTGAAATCTCCTTCCTTGTTCGGAGTGACTGTATGTGGGATCCACCACCGAGGATCCCACATCTTGCTTTGCTGCAGCTTTGCAACAGGTTACTCCTCAGTGAGCCATGGTTTCTGCAACCTGGAGATCATTTCCCTTTGATAATCACCAAATCCAAAGACTTCTTCCTCCTAAAAGTGTTTCTGCAATATATTGTAGCAGCACTTAATAGTCACAGAGGAGATGAGAGCCCCAATACTCAGCTACTGGTGTTCCCTTCATAAAACTTTTACGACTTCTAACAGAGGAAGGGAAAGATACTTTCATTTACTGTTTAGATAAAGAGCTGAATCACACAAAGATCAAACCACACGTCTAAAGCTTCACAGAACATTTGTGACCCAGCCAAGAAATGAATCCCCAAATCCCAGGGCTGTCCTACCACTGTGCCCTGCTGTCCAAACCCAGGGCAGCCCCTGGTCTCACAGCCAGGACTTCCCTTGACCCCCGCTGCCTTGGGGAGCCCCACACTTCTGCTGGTGGCACACACGCTGCCACCACCTTCATGACTTCTTGTGGCTTCAGTAGTCTTGCTGCCATTTTTCTTTTTGGATGATACCCACATAGCAGAATCACATAGGCAGTGTAAGGACTGGACTGTCTGAATCTCTGCAGTATGTGCATAGCACAGTATTTCCACTGTCTATGTTGAGTTTTCATTTTTGGCACTGCCATCACATATATTACAGTTACATTAACATGCCTGTCTTTCTAAAGAACTCCTGTTTTTTTCTTCTTTATCCTGAGACACATTTCCAGTCACTTCTCATCTATCCTCATCAGGTAATTTTTGACGTATGTTACAAATGCAAAGGAGAGCTCTACTTCACAAACAAATTCAAATGACTATTACATATATGCTGCTTCTGAGGGTGTAGGTGGGGTGGAAGTGAAGCACGCATGATGTGCTGAGTAGTGTGCATTGCAGCTCCTCCGTATGCCCTGCTGCACAGACTATGTAAGATCTCATGGCTAGGAGAGCTCCTCTATTTAGCTCCCCGATTTCAGATCGAGGTCCCAACTCAAGAGGTTCCTAGCTCAATTCTCAAACTGTCAGCCAAGATAACACTTGTTACAAATAGATCTTTTAAATAACCCCTGAAGAGAAATCCCTACCTCTCCAGATGACTAATTTCTGCCCTGAAATTTGAGCACTAAAGGCCACTGAAAGTCACCGTCCACCTACAAAAAAATTCACGTTGCACTCTGAGATTTGTTTCTTACTCAGAACTGAGAACACAGTATGATCCAACACTGTCTCCAAATATTTTTTTCTCTATTAGAAAAAATAAGACTCTCTTTTAAAGAGTTTTTGTAATTGTATAGTAAATTACTAAAAGATGAATTAAATAGAAGAATTGTTTTATATAAACTGATGCAAAAGTAATTTTACCATTATCATGCCTTTAAGCATGACTGCTATGAAACTTGCTTTTGTTTTGGTCCAGTAAAGACAGAGGGATAGAGAAGCAATCTTTGAATAAATTTTTCTTTAAGGCTATAAGAGAAATGTAAATCCTTATAGACTGTTTTGGACTTCTAAACTAGTTTGAAAAAGGCACTGGGTTGATATATTCTCTGCCTCCTTGGAATCATTCATCTTTCATCTCCATCACCGCATTGCAGACTGGAAGCATTGCTTTTTTTTTGACAACATTCTCATTTTTCCAGCTTCCAAGAAATCTCTAGACAGGGATTGTCAGTTCTAATTATGCAGCTCGTGCTGCAGCGACAGGTGGTTACCGAAGACTCAGAAATGACACTTTGACTTTTGCAAACAGATTATAAAGTTTGGCCTGGGTTCTTGACAGAAACAGCTATAAAGGAGCGAAGACAGGAGAGTGGTGAAGGCAGTGATGTGGAACTGGGAAGACCTGGTTACGTTGGCTCCTCTGCTAATCCTTCCCAAATGCAGGTGTGCAAGGTGCACCTGGGCTGATTATGGGCTTGCCAAGCCTCAGGCAGGGAGATCTACAGAGATCTACAACATATCTAATCAGCTGAGCGCTAAAAGCAACAGTTATGATGTGTGGTGCTATACTCACATAAATGAGCTCCATACCTTCCTCCACAGTACAGCATTGGGTAGACTCACTAGCTTGGGCATCTCTGTGTCACAGGCTGTAGCATTCCACAGACATCACAGTCACGTCACATCTCCTGCCGCCCAGCAACAAATCAGTTTGGATGCTCAAGGATCCAGTTTTTAGTAGAGCCATCCACGAAGTGAGGACAACAGCACTTTCAGCTTCACAGGATAATCTTAATAATTGGAGCATTAAGGATGCAATATTTCTGCCCAGCACTTCTGCCCTCAAACAAGAAGTGTTTTGCTCTTAATTAATTTCTTTCCAAAAAGCAATGTGTTATGCATAAGTTTAAATCAGGGACACCACTGATCTGACCTAAGTCAAATATGAGACCAGATCTCCACAGACTTAAAGGAGGTGAGAGCCACACAGAAGTGAATGAAAAGAGCCTGCAGTGAGAAGAGAGTGCTAGAATGAAAGGAGGGAGATTGAACCCTTCAGTGCTGTCAGACTCACAAGCACAGACCTCCAAGCAACTCCTTGATTTAAGCCATGTCTCAGCTGATACCTAACAGAAAAATGACCAAATTCTGCTAAAATTACTTGTGTAATTTAGACACCACCATGAGCAAGGACATTGCATTTCAGTCATTCCAACACAGGGAAAAGGAAAGGAAATACCTTTAGCAATGGTGAGCTTTAGAAGCTAGAGCTACGAGGACAAACAGAGTCCCATCTTGGTAATATGATGATTTCAGACTCTTAAAGATTCAGTCCTCTTTCTGACACTGAGTTTGCACAGGCAAAGTCTAGTTCTATTCCTCTGGCAAGTATTCAGATACCCAGCACTAGCACTCAGAAGAAAAAGGATAAAATCTGTTGCAATATACACACACTCGTGCATGGCTGCCAGATTCTGGAAAGTTGGCCAACACCTTGCAGTGACTGGAGAAAAATAACGCAACAGAAAAGCACAAAAAATTTCTCTAAGCGACCTATGCCTTTTTAAGCCAAAAATCACTTTCAGATAAGCATACATAAGCAAGATTGTGCTCCAACAGCAGAGCAGCAGCCATAATACAGAAGTACCAGATGAGAGCGGGCACCTGCCAACATGGACAAGCTGAAATGCCAGAGAATGTTTTTTTAAACTACACTTGCTGTAAACCTGACTGCAAAGTTTGTACTGGAAGAGGAGAAAGCATCTTTCCTCAGTGGACATGTAGTCCACGAGGCAACAAGGGAATTTCTGGCCTCACCTGACTCACAATCTTCTCTCCCCAGCTATCTATTTCTGGAGAACTGAAGATCGGTGAGTTTTCACAGGCAAAACGACACATGGCTGTAAGCTCATCACCCATCACGCTGGTAAGCTAGGACATACGAAGGTCAGATTGTGACCATGCTTCCCTGAGATACAGCAGATCATAGAATCACCAGGTTGGAAGAGACCCACCGGATCATCGAGGTCAACCTTTCCCATCAATCACTAAACCATGTCCCTCAGCACCTCATCCACCCGTCCCTTAAACACCTCCAGGGAAGGTGACTCAACCACCTCCCTGGGCAGCCTGTTCTAGTCCCCAGTGATCCTTTCTGTGAAAATTTTTTTCCTAATGTTCAGCCTAAACCTCCCCTGGTGGAGTTTGAGGCCATTCCCTCTTGTCCTGTCCCCTGTTGACATGGCTCAGGGAGACTCAACTTGCTTTTAAAAAACTCCTCTTTGCAGCTTACTTGTTTTCAACCAAGTTCTGGGCAGGGCTGTCTGTCCTTTCCCCTTGTGCTGGGGACATGCGCTCTTTGCACTCATTTAAAGATGATGTCAAGCTTTCAATGCCTAGCAGGTTCCTTTTAATGGGAAAAGAGCAATAAATCAAGGGATGCATGGATGTGTGTGTACATACGTGTGGTGTACACGCACATGTACACAAGGCCAAAGCCAAGAACATGGGAGTGATCTTGGTATTCCCAAGTATTCCACAAAATGAGCAGCAGCACTGTTTCCATCAGGCTTAAAGGAAAATATCATCATCATTCCAACACGCCTCTCACCATCTGCAAACATCACTGCTACTGATGCTTACCTTTCGTTTTACACCTTCAAACAAGCCCCATGTGGTGGTGCTGAACTAAACTCAGGCTTCACCAGCATCTCTCTGGGGACAGAAATAATCCAAAGCCACTTGTTCCCCACCGTGAACCAAGGTCATTATTTTAACAAATTAGTTAAGTCTCTCTCAGTCAGCAACAATGACCCTGAATTATTCAGTATGCATCTGCCTTTTCTCCTTACAAAACGGCCTGTAAAGCAGAAAGTGTGTTTCACTTGAACCACTTCTTAAAGATGTTAGACAGCTTGGGTTTACTCCAACACCCCTTGAAGTCAATGGGAGTTCTTAATTTAATTTTCATCTAATTAATTTCATTAAATTTGCAGATGATGCCAAGCTGGGAGGGGTTGTAAGTACTTTGGAGAACAGGATTAGAATTCAAAATGATCTTGACAGTGTAGAATATTGAAATAAATAGATGCAATTCAAGAAAGGTATGACCAAAGTGTAAAGTTGGATAAAAACAATGAAGTACAGGATGGGGAAAGATTAGCCTGGTCACAGCTCTGAAGAAAAGGATCTGAACCAGAGAGGATCAGAAACTATTTAGAGATCGTTGGGGACTGGAAGATGGCAGAATTACTATTTGCAGTAATTTTCAAGATCTGCTTAGACAAATGACTATCAGGACTGTTTTATTTCTCTGGACATTTTGTTCCTTTCAGCTCAATTTGAAGGTTTCAGTGATTTTTAAACCATATTTCCAGACTGTAAGGTATCGCTTCTTCTGCCTGCAGTCCCTGCATGTTATCTACAAGAAATGTGGGTTTTCTTGGCAAAAATTGAAACAAGTATTTAATTGTTGTTCCTCAGATTCAACTTTGATCACAAAAGCAAAGGCATGTCCTCTTGTACTGGAAAATGTATTTTGCAAGCCATGTGAAAGCCACCACCTAGAGCTCTTCTGAACTTGCAGACAGGAGACAAAATCAGACTGCAGCGTTCAGCACCCTTCCTGATGACCTGGAGTGAACTGAAGTCTTTGTGGTCACATACTTTACGTTGCTAGAATGCAATTAAATAAGTTTGCAATGCACAAAGTAAATGTTATTTCATACTTTCTTCTTTCCTTACAAGATGTGATAAAACACTAAATATGTTATTCTCACCTGTATTTATAGCAATAATGGTGATAATTTACATCACTTTGCAAAGTGTTCTGATGTGCAAGACAAGACATTGCCTAAAAACTAATTGCATTTCATTAAGTCAAGAAAATTTAAGGAAAAAAAAATATTAAAAAGATGGGAGCAGAGGCATAGCGTTTTCCACATACACCTAAATAAAGACCTGGTACAGGAGCAGTTAAATTACTATGGATCAATACTGTTTCATTTCTATATCTCTTTCTTTGCACAGTCTAATAAAATAATAACAACAATGGTGATGACGATGAACATTTTACATTCAAACTACTCTTATCATCTAACAGTGTCTCAGCATTTTGCAAAAAAAAATCTCTCCACAACTCTTTGTAAAGCACATCATAGTGAGGTCTTAGTGTTTATGACATAAACGGGTGTCTGTGCATGCATTTTTTCATATGAATACAAATTTATATAGTACAGATATTATTATCCTTATTGCATAAATGAAGGAATGAAATGTTTACAGAGGCTCCCCATGGTCACAAAGTGCTGGGGAATCCTAGCTGCAAATTCAGTCTGGGGCTAGAAATGAAGCCTCATTACTCTAATGATTGAGAATAATCAACCAAGCCATGAAAATAGCCATGCTTAGCATAAACAGAAAAGCCAGACCAGAAACTCTTTCCTTTCACAGATGTATTCTAGGAAAATTTATGAAACAAACACCACACTAATGGAATGGACAGGAGTCCAGGTGAGGAGTGGAGAGACGCAGTCGGAATTTTATCTCTGTCATTTGACCTCATAAAAAGTTTTGGTTTCTACTCATTTCATTCATTAATGTTTTATTCATATATGTTCACACTGTCACAGGACAAGCTCTGATAGGGAGCTGCCGTTCCTGGTCATTGAGACTCGGTGCTGTCAGGAGATGTAGGTGCTATCATAACATAAATGTACTACGGAAGACAGTAACCAACAAATTGTGTGGTAAGCTATAACCAAAGTCAAACTGTGCTCTAGCTCTTAACTCGTCAGCCCTACTCCAGCTAATGGGGTTACATGGCAGTGCAGTCTAGATGCCACATGGCCTTCAGGAGATAAGCAGTTGATCTTGCTGCTAACCAGAGCCTACAGCTCCTCTGAGCATCCTTTCACTTTCAAAGAAATGACAAGAGGAACACATTCAATAAAATATTTCAGGAGCTGGTTTCAGGGAGGATGGGGAATTGAAGATGGAGAATAATTTGAAAGCATTTTGTAAGAATTCAGCTGCTTGATCCCCATTGACCCTGATGGGAGTCATGCTGCTTTGATCTTCCAAATGCTTTCACACTCTTTTGATCCTGACAAGCACTCATATTATGTATTTATTTACTGTTAAATCAAGGCGAACCCTGAACTTTGGTATCTGAACCATCTTCAAATCACCAAGAATAAAGAATAATCGGATTATGAAAGAGAGTCCATCTCAAAGTACGCTACCTTATTGTGTTGACATTTCTTGCCTGTTCTCACTGTTTAGGAACAGATGATGTTAAAAACAAAGTTGCATAACTGATGAAGAAGTCCCCGAGAAGCTGTATTTCATGTGAAGACATTAGGGTGTAGAAGTTACAGGAATGAACAGCCATGGGTCTGTGTACTCAGTCGCTGAATCTCTTCCAGTGAACTCCTATTTAAAGCCTACGATGAACTCTGGAAACTTAGTGAAAGAACTGTACCAGTCAGCAGCTTGTCTCTTCCAGCACAGGCTGGAAGATGAAAAGCAACTCCATGTGTGCATTCTGGATGCAGGCAACAAAGACACAAAGAAGAAAACAGATGAAGCTATGAGGAAGTCTTTTAATCTGGATTTGGCCTTGTAATTGAATAATGATCTAATTAGTTAGCAAATATCTTCCAGAGTCACATAGCAGTGCTGGGATTCTCAAGGACACTAGAAGGACTTGAGTAGTGCTGAGGTTCCAAATAATCAGATGTGGATATCAAATTCTACTACTTCACATGAAAACCCCGTTATGGAAGTCTGGCAGACAAAGGATGGGTGCCTAAAGTCAGAGGCATAAGAAAAGGAGTCTAGGACAACTCCCTGTGACCAGCTCTCTGTGGGGACAATACTATGTGGGGACACCCAGACCCTAAACCTAGCCCTAACCTTAGCTCTAACCATAACTGTAACCCTTCCCATGCAGAATTGTCGGTGAGGACGGTCAGCAATGTGGAGTTGATCCACAGAGAGTTGTCTGCTATGGAAAGTTGTCCACCACGAGTTGGCCACAGACAGTTGTACCTCTGCATAAGAAAAGGACTTCAGAACACCAGGATTTCCTCCAAGTTCTGCAGTAGCCTGGAGAGACCTGCATCTCCTTTCCAAGACATATATTCCCATCTCCAAAGAAACACCTATGAAAGCATGTAACAGAAATGTCAAGCAGCAGCAGCTTCAGTCGCTCCTACAGCGCTTAGAGTCACGTTACACCCTCACTACTCTCTGCAAGAGTATATGCCATTATTCACATATGATCTGGCAGAAATGACTGTTCTAAAATAAAAGATCTCCTCTTGAAAACAGCACACATGGTACAGCGAAGCGGAAAGGGGAATCAGCAGAATTTTACCTTTGGTTATTATTATCTGTTTGAATGAGACAGGTGATGGAGCTTTAGTCCTGGACCATCTCGCATTCCGCTACAAATCACACAAATACACAGCCACAAGCCTAAGACCAATCAACAACTAACCTGAGGCACTGACTCCTCTTTCTTGACTCATTCAGTAAGCTCAGAATCGGACCAGACACATCAGCCCAGGGGATGCACATTGTTTTCCAAAAGGACTGCTTCCAGGAGTACTACCAGAGCACCAGACAATCTTCTGCACTTCCCTTTATAGGCAAAGCTCAGAGAGGAGGAATAAAACTGGCGAAGCAACTGCACTTCATGAGGCAATGAGTGCCCACATCTATGAACTATGTCAAAGGTCTGAGTCCCTCATAACCCTACATGAGACAGCAGAGCCATTTTGCTCAGCATCCTTTTTAGCCCGATGCTGCGTTGACTTTTTTTTTTCAAGCTTAAGAAATTCCCAGAAAGATGAGAAGAGCAGATTATGTAGTGAAGCTCTTCAGGAATTTCTAGACCAAGAGTTAGGCAGATATGTGAGTGTTTCCCTACTTTGCAGGGCATGCAAGGGATACAACAGTGCAGCCTGTCAGATCTCCTCTGGCATTTCACACATACACTCGCTCTTTTATAAAGACCCCATGGCCAAACCCCAGCAACACTCACATCTTTATTGTCAAAGCTGTGCCAGACATACTCAGTATTTAGTGCTTCATTTATGCTAATCCACAAGTCCTCTGCATAAGGATACCCTGGCCTACCTTGCAGGCACCTGGAGCAGCTGGGCAGCTGCACCCTCTCCTCTTTGTATCCAGACAGCATACAAACTGGACAGCTCAAATATATGCAAAGTTCTTAGAAATATGTACATATTAATGCCAAGCTCTCGGCACAGTGAGCTGGCAGGAGCTCACTCTGGTTTTATCCTTCACACTCACCACTGAACTGAGTAGACAGCTGATGGCAAGGGCTAAATATCACTGTGATTGTACTGAGCTCAACCTGGTGCCACAATTCCAGCTGCTCATAAACTCACCTTTTTTATTTAAAACAGATCAGAGACTGTGCTCATTTAGTATCCCTGTGCTCGCTAGCAATGCACTTGTCAGTCCGGCTTCAAAGCTGCAGATTACAAGGCTTGCTGGTGTCCCACCACTCTCCTCCCATTGCTGCGCGAAGCCCGCCTGTGCCATCACGCAGTTGCACTTGACTTCAAGACCTGCTATGAAAAAAGCTGCGTGTGTCTGATGATTGCCACTCATCCCTTCACAGGAAGAGCAAGACTGAGAAAGAGGGAGCGCTTCTTTATGCATCACAGCTTTACAGCTTTCAATGGCCTCCACAAAGCCTTCTGAATGTGTCCAAAAATTCGTTGCTGTGGGATTTTAGGGGAGTTATAAAACTGTTTTCCCCTTCAGGTGAATAAGGGTTATCTGCCTTAGGAAGATGCTGTGAGGGACTTGCTAAGAGTATTCAGACTATTTTTCAGAAGCAAAGGTGATCTTCATCATGCAAAATCACATTACAGAAAGAGAAAAGTTGATTACGGGATATGTATAGTTCTTCCTCGGGCTCTTTTTCGGCTGTGTATCACCCAGTCTCTGTGTACCTATGTGCATTTCTCAATGGGCTGCGATACAGCAGTTAAGAAGAGGTTTCCTAATCCTTTTCTTTCTATTTGTTTGCAAAGCAGTACTCTATATAATGGAGAGAGAAGGAAAATGAAAGTTGTGATATCTGCAACAGAACTACAATTGCTGCAAGATCTCGGTGTGTAGTTATTCACACGTACAGGACTGCTGGGGACGAAGCTGCACTCCAAAATTGTTGGCTGCCATGTTTTTTTGCATAAATCAGTTCTAAAAAAGAGTTGTTCTATCACCTTCAGCTATTGAGAGGAGATCTCAGCACAGTTTAATCTGGATATCTGAGCATTCTTCCCTCAGACTTGTACAGACAAGGGAAATTCTAGTCTCTTTGCACTTATAGATGCATATGTGTGAATCCTGAAAGGCTTTCACAAGCTAAAATAAATCTTTCCACACTGGAAGACACTTAGATGGAGATGTCACTCACATAGCATCTGTGTCTGTCCTACCTGCTTTTTATGTACAAAACACCATCCACAGAAGTAGCCTGGACAACTCATTTCACCAAGAACGCCTTCCTCCTAACACTCAGAGATTGCTACCATGTAAATCTTGCTACGTAGGCTCTTTGGATTACAATTTCTCATTTTCATATCTACTTGGAAATCTTCTGACAAAATTTATAAGCCAAAATAATTTTCTAGCAGATCAATATAAGCTTCTTCCTTTTTTGCACAACTTCTTGATAGACCGTGTTCCCTTGTAATACGTTATTCCTCATAAAAATTTAAAGTTCATCTACTTTAAGTAAATCTGGCTGTTTCAGCTAAAAGCTGTGTAGCCTGAGGGATTCTTTATCAGATGAGTAGATAACACCTTGAGTTCCTGACTTTCAAATCTTCCATTAAATCAATCTCCTTTTCATGATTTTTATTTATGCCAATGCCCAATTCTATTACAATGCTCTCTTCTGCTTTCTCAGTTTCCCCTATTCTTTTTTTTTGCATCTATAATATCATTTCAGTGGCTAACTCATAGGCTGTCACTTCACATTTATGAACTGAAACAGGAATGTGCATTATTACTTTATTTTTATGAAAATCCATGATAACTAATGCACTGATTCAATTTCTGCCAAGACGCTTTATGTTTGGTTTCGTGATATCTGGCCTCTAACCTTCATGCCTCCAAACAAACTTCTACATCTATATTTACATACTTGGATCATTACAGCTCTTTCATCTCCCTGTCCCAATGACTTCAGAAGCTGTAATGGATTTAGGTGGGAGTTCAATTAGAAACTGCTCTTTTCTGCATGTCAGGCTACATTTCACGTGAAAGAGAAAAATATGACTCTAACAAATGCAAGGACTTGATGTACACCCTCAAGAGCCCTATGTTAGCCAGTTAAGCATTTAGTAGGACAGATAATTAGTAGGAGATCATGGTGGTGCCCCACTCCCTAGGAAGCTGGCATTCATGTAATGCCCATTTCTATGCCTGTAATAAAACCACTCTTGGAAGTTTGCCTCTGTTTAACAGTGATACCAGTGCAGGCAGAATTGGTTTATTTTCTGCTGATTTTCTCCTTATTTTCCTTCTTTGATGAGCAGGGAATAACTGAGTATCCTCAGAGATATACTCAGGCCAGCCTTGGTGCCCCCGCTCTGGCCCACTTGCACTCCTGTCATGTCATAAAGAGGAAAGAAAACAAATGAAGCTTTTACACTTACAGATAATTGGACTGGTCAGTGCAGTATCAGCTTCTGATAAAAGAGTCAAGAAGTTCCCGGGAACAGAAAATATACCAAACTCCAGCCTGTCTGAGTGATGGTCTCATTATGATTCAGGTCATTAAAACTTAGGGCAGACCTGAAACACCCATGAAATCTGCTAGCAGCAAACTAGTCTACACAAGGAATAGGTTCCAGGAGACACAAACACACCTTCCTTAACCCAATGAGTGCACTGCAGATATCAGGTGTGTCTGAACACAGCACTTCACATCTAAAGCTTTTTCAATGATAGCCAAGAAATAAGTCTGAGGATTCAGCAAAAGTTCCTGTACGTTTCCTTACTGCACCTAGTTTGTGGATAAGAGTTTTCCTGCTTTTGGATTGATGAGACATCACCTGCTTAACACCAGAACTTGCCAATGATAGATCACATTTCATCCTGATCATCCCCTTAAACTGATTTCTTAAATTACATTTTCCAATGAAACCTGAAGTTGAGTGCTCAACTCCCATTAGACTATATAAGACCAGTTACCTTAAATCCCATCGAAAACCTCAGCCTTACAGTCAAATTGTTTTTCCAATCCTTCCTTGGATCCTTTCACTAAACAAAAAATAGAGTAAATGACAGATCAGACAAAGCTAATTATTACCAAATCTGGGGATATTCATTGTAGAATCAGGGACATCTTATGGGCCTTAGGAATTGACATTATCTTGATGTATTTTGCCAGATATTGGTATATGATTAAACATAATTGTTTAAACTAGACATTTGTAAACAGCTTATCATTTCACCTTTGACAGTGTGTAAAGCAGATAATTAATCTTTTGGTGGTGACTGAGTGGGAAAGAGACCAAGTCCCTTCCACTGTGTATCCCCTGACCACCAACACAATAACAGATTAATTCTTTATACATTTCCTGGGTTGTTGAGTGAAGGAAGCCCTCTCCCACCTAATGTGCTTCTGGGATCATCTTCATTCACGTCTCCTAGTAATTTCTGATTTATCTGCTCTCTGTTAGGCATACTTTATGACATTTAACATCTTATTTTATGGACTTGTTTCTTTCAGAGCCTCAGCAGCAACAAACCAACCGACTAATCCACGAAGAAAACCCTTATCAGTAATTAGCCCTGCTGCAGACCAGATGATAACTGTCAGATCTGGATACTAAAAAGTACAGGATGAGGTTAGTTGTACCTACATACAGCTTCCCTAGCAGCCTGAACTCCAAAGAAATAAATATCAATGAATGCAGCCCGGCTGAATCTACGTAGAGGAAAGAGAGTGGAAGATGAGTTTAGACACACACATTGTTTAACCTGGGAACAAAGGGCAGAAATTGGAAAACTACTTGTCAAGGTGTCTTCAAAAATTAGTATAGTACATACAACTGTATTGCCAGAGGGGCTGCTTCTTATCCTGTCTGCAGGCCTGCGTGAAATCCTTGTGATGAAATTCTCAGCCCTAGGGAAACAGTTGCTTTCAAGATTTCTTACAAGCTTGAAACTCAGCTCAGCATCATCAAAACGTGTGAAGAACTTTCAAAGAAACATGGGCTGACTTATGGCTATGGCACTGAAACAGCTAAAATTGGCTCTGGCTGATCTTTGCTTTCAGCAGTAAACTGATGCCAAACTAAACCATCCAGCAACGGTGAGAGCTGCGCTTAGACACACGCAAAAATATCCCAATAAAGACTAGACTTTCTCTTCTCTTCAGCAAATAAACTCCAGAGCAATCTTATTAACTACACTGGGTTAACTCTGGATTTTCAGTGACAGAAATGAGATTCAATCATTAGCAGAAAATGTCTATGTGCACGTGATACTAGCCCTGATTTTTTCTTTTAGTGACAGTCAAGTGCAAATAATCTAACACTTGCAGACAATGCATAAAATATATTTTAGTACACATCCATTGTGTACTAAAACGATACTAGTCACCAGGGCAAATGATACTTTCCTTCATTACTGAAGTTTCATTTCTACTGCTGTGGCTTTTAGTAGGATGAAATGGAGCATGTAATGGAACATCATGTTCATAGGTTTCATTTTGGTATCTGCTCCAGGTCTGCACAAAGTCTCAAACACTACAAACAGCTTTTCACATGCTCAAAAATGCTCAAAGAAATTGCTGAAGGCCTTCAAATCCTGAAGTCTAAAGAAGATGCCCTAAATTTACTTAAACAAAACACATTAACAGTTGCAAAATAATTACCTACTTGAAAATAATAAATTTATTTTTAATTGCAATTACATGCGAGAGATTGTATAAGTAGGGAGAAAATATCAGCTTTTTAAAATATCCACCTGCTCTAAATACACAGCTATACTTTTAACTAAAATTGAAGAACCATTAAGGCCAGTTTTTGTACGTGCTTAATTCCCAATTAAAATAATTGGATTTGAATGTCTAAATGGCTTGACAAATTAGACTTAATATCCAATAACCAGTTAAATAAGGTGATGCTGCAAAATAAGGCCGAAACAGGAAAGTTGTTCAGTATTTTTATGTGTAGCTGACATGGGGAAAAGAATAGCACTAATGTCTCCTATGGACAAATATAACACCCGTACCACAGTCTCAGAAAAGTCAAGAGACAAGATCCTTTCACATGTGTAAAGCATAAGAACTATTACAGACGATTATTTTTTAATTACAAACTGGACTCAGATAACATGTGACACCTAAAAGCACTTTCTAGACATGTTTTACTTGTTTATCTTCTCATGCTCTTGGAAATCTATCAGAAGTATTACATCAATTTTATAAGTACCAAGAGAACATGTAAATAGGTAACCAAAGATCATCACAAGAGACCAGGGAAGAGCTGAGAGCACAAGCCAGGACTTACCTGCACTTGACAGAATGAGACAATGCAAAAACATCTGCCTCAAATCTTATTCGTTCTGAGCTATTTAAGGAGAGGAGGATTTTATATTTGATTATGTCACAACAAAAATGTATCTGGAAAGGAATTAATTGGTCTTTCATAGGATACATTTGCTCTGTCCAAACTTACCCAGTCCCCTAAGTGGCAGCTGGACTCTTCTGCAAATCTTAAATAAGGAACTGCAGGATCTAGGCATACAGCCAACGTGCTTAGGAGACATTAGGATACACTAGATATTTTGTTGTCACAAAGCTTTCAGAAAAGGTGGCAACCAAATCGGTAAGTAAGGGTAGAAATATAGAGAAAAAAGTAAGATAGCAAGCACAGAAAAAACCCCAAAAGTAGCAGCAAGAGACAGGAACAGGTAGATAGCCTCTACAGACCCATCACACAAGAAATGAGGTTGAATTAAGATAATGAGTGGGCTGGATATCACTAATTGAATATCAGTGACCGCAGCAGCTAATAGTGTCGAGCGCTGCAGAAAGAAGTGTATCAAATGCAGGCACATCACTTCCCATACATTGTCTTTGCACTTGTTTTCCTGCACATATATGTAATAGAAAAGAGACACGAAAACCTACTCTGTGGATATAGATATTTCACCATTATAGCTGCAGCAGGACATTGATCTGCAAGACTCCTTCCTGAGTTCAGAAAAGTTCTGGAGAATACTCAGAAATTCAAGTATCACTGTCCATCACACCAATGAAAACTGTTCATCTTCTAGATTTGTGTCTAAATCTCTTCTCTCCATATTAATTAATCCTCAGTCCTGTAAACAGTAAGCATGACTAGCTCCTTAAAATAGAACAGAAAAGAAAATCGAAAACTACCCTATTTCAGTGGATCAGCCACAAAAGTCTGAAATCCATCTTGCCTAAATCAATTCATTTAGCCTGTGGCCTGATGTACAAAAGTCCTTGTCTTTTAAGCTTCAGCCAAGCAGGGTTACATGCTTGCCTCAACAAGGTTCTAGAAAGTAAAGCAAATTGGTCCAAATGGTAGATAAAAGGGAAGAAATCTTCAGTCAGTAGACCTGTACAGCCCCTGTTACATAAGAAATCTGGAAATATTTCGAAATCCTTACTTAGCCACTAATATTATATCATGACAGTAACTTTTATATGCTGTGATTAACTTAACAGGAGCACTTCCTAAAGAGTCTGTGCTCTGTCCTAGTTAGGGTTATGTACATTATTAACAATCATAATGATGATGCTTAGATACTACGTTTTATGTAAAGACCTCAAAGCATTTTTCAAGGATTTAGTATTAATGCTCTTTATCTGTCAAGGTAATTCAGAACCATTATACATCTTTTGTATGTGTCTATGCTGAGGCAGATCAAATAAATAACATGTCAAAGATTACAATAGCACACCAATGTCACTGCTGAAAGCATATGCCAGAGCCCATATTATAACCAGCACATTTCAATGCAGCATTTGAAAATCCATCCAATGAGTTATTCAATTGTTTTCCAATCTTATTAAGGCAGCAGCAAATGAAATTTAAATCAAAAGTCATAGACTGCATGCAGACTGACCCTGACGGCTAAAATCCCAGCCCAGGTTTAACCACTAGAGCATAATTCCTTTCTTCATTACCAAGGAAAATGTGAGAACTGGACATGATTACAAGTCCCGGTCCCATTACGTCCTTTTGATCTCTTAGCCTTTCTAACAATTGCGGGCTCTTTTTTCCCTTCATATACGTATGTCCTAAATAAGTCCCTTGTTCTTTCTATTGCCTCTAAGAACCCCAAGTGTCCCACAGACAATGTTGAAGATACTTCAGATCTGACCAACAGTTTCTCTACTAATTCCAGAACACCAGTCTAATCTTCATATAATATTAATCAATATAGCACTATGAGATCCAAGCATATTTAAGTCAGCTGAAAGTATTTTGTCACATATATTTCTACTTTAATAAAACCAATCCCTTTCACAGCTAATAAAGCATCTGGACAGTCCTGCAAATGACAAGCAAAAGCAAAGTCATTTAGTGGCTATGCTGTATCTGATATGTCCAGAAAAATCCTAAATTGGGCTGAGAAGACAATAGTTTATATGGCATATTGTAACTTTTTGCTATGTAGTAATAAAGCAACATAGAGTTTTGTGTCATGATCTGGCGGCTGGCTTAGAACAGGCACGAAGAGCAATAAATACCACGTGTCCTAAAAGAAAGCGGCAGATGGTCACTGGAACTGAAGAACACAATGAGTTTTAAAGCTAAAGGAACTTTTCAAGGGAAAGAATCACAACTTACAATGATTAATACAAGTTCCTATTTTGGAAACAGATGCTATTGGATGATCTGAGCCCAATTTAGATTTCAATTATAGAAGTATAACATCATGTGCTTCACTGCTGGCTTAACCCTGCAGAAGAAAGAAGAGAATTGACTTCTCTTTGTATTCAGCTTGTCTGTTCCTTACTTCCTCTGAACACTTTTTCTGGAGTCCAACCAATCGCTTTTCATTGAGATGACAGGGCACTTGTTAATACTGAGATTCAGTATACAATGAGCTGGGCTTTAAAAGCAGGTAAAACCAGTAAGATCCCTAGAAGAAGGCAAACAAAAAATCCCTTTACAAGAAGGCAAACAGCTCCACAAAAACCTTGCTGTTTCTCAAGATTCACATCAGAGTGATGAATTGACAGAATTCGAAATAGACAAATCCAGTAACTCCCAACAACTTTAGGTGAGTTTCAGATGATTCCTGGGAGACGAGGGACCATTATATTGCTTCTGTCTTCAGAACTCACCTTTGTCACATCTGCTCTTCATACCAGAGAGAGATTAAAATTCTTCATGTTCCCTTTATAATCAACAGCACATGGACCGAAATCAACAGTTACTATTACAACTTTTATTTTCAGTAGTGCATTTTTCCATGTTTGCCCTGTCTCCTGATTACTAGAGCAGATCAGAAAAAGTATTTTCTTTTCCATAGTTGCTTCATCCTAAGGTGAAAAGTTCAGAAAGATTCTGATGTCAGGAATACTGAAACTGAGATGAAATGACAGGACATGATTTCATCATTTTCTATCAAAATGAAATGTTTAGACATAGTAGAAAATAAAAACAGCCATTTGCTGACTTAAATTGAATGTCTCTTTCAAGATAGATTAGAAATATTCGGGATGGTATAAGGCAGTTCAGCTGGTGAGAGAAAGCACACTCTGTTGTGGAAAACCATGGCATGAACCTGATTTTCCCAGAACCCTGAAGGCAGAGATTTATTTTCCCATTATAAAATTCAGCCCTTCACAGTGATATTCTATGCAAGTGTTTAATCCTGACAAAATCCCATTTTCTGATGAGAAAGTATTTTCTTTGATATCATTCAACAAATTATGCTGATTACATTTGATTTTTCTTTCTATTTGGGTCCTCTGGACCCTGAGTGACCAAAACCAATGCAACGACCTCATCTAAATGTGATATTGCACGTTCTGTCTAGCTGGTTTAATAGATCACTGCTCCTGAAACAGGTACTTGCTCTTCCTCACTCTCTTTGCTTTGCTCTTCCTTCTCCTGCCTCACTTTGTCCTCACTGCAGGATGGTGTTTCCTCCTTCAGTCCTTCTCCCCCTACAAATTCACTGGAGCAAGCACCAGAAAAGGTGAATATTTGGCTTCTACCTTCTGACTGGGTAAGCTGCTAGATTCCATCAAGCCATAACATGTGTATCACTCTTAGCTTGGCTCAACCTCAAGAGATCACAAGGAAATTGGGATTCTTCATGCTGTTTTGAAGTATCCTTGCAGTACCTTCATTTTGGGAGCCCTGCAGCCATGAAGTTTTTCTTTTCCAGCTGAAAGCTGGAAGTCAAAGCTTGTGCCATCACACACATCCAAGAATGCATTGTCAAAGAATATCAAATGGACTGACACTAGCAATATGGTTGTGAAATCTGTAGCCTTGGAACTGCCAGTGCTAAACTAAGGAGCAGATAAAATCCTGGGCCTGATTACCTTCTCCTTTTGATTTTTTTACTCTGTTACTCCACTGACTTTAGAAGAATTCAACTTTGCCCTGAAGTGCACCACTGTAAAAAAGAGAGAAACAGCTAGTAAAAGTTTAATGGTTTAAAACGCTGCTCCAGGCTATTTCACATGTTCTGATACTTCAGTTTTTGTAAAGTCTGTCACTTTATTAAAAAGCAGTTCTTTTGCCACTGATAAAACCACACTAAGTGTTACTGAAAGACTGGTTAGTCTCCAGGAATATTTTACAAATTGCTATGTGTGTTGCTATCCCCCCTAACACAATCCAAAGCGAAGAGAATAAAGCAGCTACCAAGCCTTCATCAGATCAGCAGTAACTGCCCACCATGTAGCTGAGAAAGAGCAAGCAGGCAAACATCACTGCTCTTCTCCTGTTGCAAAGACACTAAAAATAAGACACTGCAGAGGACAAGCATACCTGAAATAACAACCCTCCCTTCACTCCTCCTGCCCCCAGGAGTTTGCTCCTAATAAAGAGCAAAGTTAGTGTGCCTGCCGCTCATTTGCATCCTTATCTGTGATCTAAGAAGGGTACCAGATTCTTTAAGAAGGAAATAAGCAAAATGTATTTTGTTAGGAAAGCACACAATTTCAGATAACACATAGATTTTGAATGGAGTCCTCTACAAAATACACAGTGAAATACAAAAAGGGGCCAGAGAAACTGAATATTGCTGTTGGCATCATTCACTGTGTGACTTCTGGCATCTGGACACAGTTAAGAATATGTGTGAATTTTTCTTTAACTGATCAGAGAAAATGAACCTGAAGGTGTTCTCATTTCAGGGCAAACAAAACACAGATTTTCAATTAACTGATCTTGAAAATCCAGATCACTGGAAAGAGTTGCTTTGGAGACTTTAAGGCCTTTCTGAGCCTTGAAAAAATGCCCATTTTGAAAAATTTGCAAAATGACATTAAAATATTGATTTTTCCCTTCTCCTCATTCTTGATTTAAATCATCTTCACAATGTGATCCATATTAACAGCTCAGCAAAAAAAAAGTCTGTTCACCAACCTCCCTCTCTTCCATGAGGTCAGGAGGAGTTTTACGATCTACTTGAATGGTCAGAACTTCTTTATAACGCTTTGCCTTAGATTCCTCATTTGTGAAACAGAGACTATAATATGCCTCTACGTATATCATGACTCAATGTTTTGGCTTGGTTACTCTTGTCACGGTGGAGCAAATAATTTCAGATAACAATTCGTCTCAACTCTGATCTGACTTCAGTATAATTCAAGTAGATGCAGTTCAGCAGAAAAGTCAGTGCAGAGTTTTGTCCAGATCTTTAAAGCTCTTTGAAGTTCCAAGTGAGAGAAACGAGTAATAAATGTAGTCCTTGAAACTAAAAGAATGAGGTATCGTCATTCTGCAAGGTAAATGAGCTTAAAATCATCATTAATCAACACCAAAAAAAACCACCCAGGAATAAAAGTTAAGCCACCAAGAGGTAATCAATCTGTCAGATGCTATATGACAGGTGCAATGAAAAACAGCAACAGTAAAGACACAAAAACTGTAATCATAATCTTTATATTTCAATGGGCTTCTTAACCAGACTTTTTCATCCATTTTATATTCACTACTTCAATGCCCAGAGAACAGAAACTTTAATTACTGTTGCATGGTGAAGGCTGGCCAGTAATTACGTATCTTTATCTTCATTAGATAAGACGTCTGTGAATAAGGCTTGGTCTGAAACAGAGCAGGTAAACTGGAAACTCAGAGACACATTTTCAATTAAGACCTCACTTTAAACTGGCAACTCATTTTAATGCTGCTGAAGCCTGCCTTACTGCTGCGGAGGAGTAAACTCTAGTGGGAAGTTTGCAGAAGCTGAGTATGTCTTGATCTCTGACTTGTGCTTTCCTGTTTTTTATATGGGGTCGATCAGTAGAACCATAGAATCACCAGGTTGGAAGAGACTCACCGGGTCATCGAGTCCAACCATTCCTATCAAACACTAAACCATGTCCCTCAGCACCTCATCCACCTGTCCCTTAAACACCTCCAGAGAAGGTGAATCAACCACCTCCCTGGGCAGCCAGTTCCAGTGCCCAATGACCCTTTCTGTGAAAATTTTTTTCCTAATGTTCAGCCTAAACCTCCCTTGGAGGAGCTTGAGATCATTCCCTCTTGTCCTGTCCCCTGTCACTTGGGAGAAGAGGCCAGTAACATCATTGTGCAGTAGCATTATATGAATAATGTTAAGCTCACAAGCCTGTATCGGTACATTCATGTACTTACAATAAATATACACTTGAGCAGTACCACCACTTTAACATCTTTGCCAAGGTCATTGTATACTACAAACTGTTGCATCTTTATATCGGACGAAACCATTACACAAATACCCGATGAACACGCTCAATCATTCCAATAAACTAAAACTTCAGGTAACAAACCCAATTTTTAAAATATCTTCCAAATGATATATTTGTTTTAAAACTCTTTTCTCCAGCTTTTTGAAAAAAATTAGTTAGTTAATGGATGAATTAGTGAGTGAAGACTTCAACCATTAACCTCCACAACACAAGACCAGGACCTCAAATAATTTCTTTCTCTTTTCAAACTTAGATTCAGTCCAACAGTTTGCTATATTTGGCAGATTAACCAGATTCAAAAGGGCTTCACAGAGCAAAAAAAAAAAAAGCCTCTATTAAGACAGCCAGAAAGACTCATTAAATCAGAAATATCAGCATGGTGGCTATTCAGATTAATAGAAACCCCGAGTAGACTCTAAAAGGGAAATATAAAAAGAGTTCGACTTTAAAATTGCTTGGGTTCATCTTGTGATTAGGAAATTATTGTGAAGAAATTATTTAAAACAAGCCCAGTGAGTGTAAAAATTACTATTTTTTGACAAAATGAAAGAAATTCTGTTCAGAGACAGCTCAAGAAAGATCATTTAAACCTATACCCAGCTCCAGTCTTCCATTATTGTGCTCCAAGTTGTCACTCCCTCTTGTGAGATGAAGTTAATAAACTTGGAGGTATGTCTCAAACTCCCATATGACAGGAACAACCAAGAATTTACACTCATCTTTGCCTATAAAGGCAAAAAATGTCCAGTGGGAAAAATCTTTTTCAGATAACAGGGCCCAAGGAGGCTTTCTTTGGAACTACAAGCTAGCTTCAGCTGATTGAATCCAAATTAAAATGAACTAACGTAACAGGAAGAAAGCTTAACATTCCAGTCAGCTTTAGGCTAAGGCAAATTTCACAAAGGCCAAGTCCTCAATATGGTGCAGTTCACAAAAGTTAATGGGATAACGGTGATTTTCAGCAGCCAGGAGGGTGCCTGCAGTATTTGCAATCGTTTTGCGACATGCTGGTTATGTTAAAAAATTTCAACTTTAACTTTTATTTGTAGCCACAGGTAAGTTTGTAAAGAGATAAATGCTGCTGTAGACAAGCCAGCATTTCTGTGCCTATGCTGGAATACTTTCCGCCATGTCTCCCACAACACCACTGCTGGCCATACTCTTCCACTACTACTAATATGTGTTAGCCATTAACCAAGATAAATAGGAATATGCAGATCTTCTCACAAGCTTTTAGCATAAGTATTGGTACAAGCCAACAGCCTTCAAGGAGCAACAGTTTTCTTGAAGGTCCAGTGTGACTCTGAGATTTCTGTAATGAAAAGGCACTTAAAGGCATTCCTGCAAACTCCTCCCTGGCTAGGAAAGTGCACACTGAGAGTCAAAACTAAGAGCAGAAGTCAATTATTGCCTGCCATCTATCTTTCAATGAAGTTCAGACTATAGAGCTGTTGTACAGAGTAAAGGCACTGGTCAAGTGCTTTATCCAGAACATCCTAGTCCATGATTGGCAGTCAACATGTTTCCTGTGAGATACCCTCATAGCAATTGTGACCAAAGAAAATCCCACATTTAAAGCTAACACTGTTTAAAATACATTGCTGGGTCAGTAATAAGAAGAGACCCAAACTTTGAATCATAGAACTCCTGTTCCAATGTGGCAAACCATTTTCAGAGAAATTACGTCCCTTTCTGGAACATCAGCTGACAGCATTTCTGAACCTACACAGCTCATATAGCTAAAAAGTAAACTCTGAAAATACTTCAAAAGTGGGAAGTGACAGGCAATTCCAAATAGTTGGCACGCAGGATGGAAAATGTGCAATTTTGTGCAAATTCGAGATAATCTTCCAGCAGCAGAACAGTTAGGAAGATGAAAGAACTTGTCACATTATAGAACACCACTGTTTTGCAGGGCCTCTGCCTTTGTGTAACGGACCAGTATGACCCTACCTTAATGACATCTTCATCTGATGATCTGCACTCCACAGATTCCAGAAGATCAGTCACAGTCCCATCATCTTCCACAGAGATCACTTTGACAGGGACAGCCACTGTTTTCCCAGTGAGAATAGCTGTGTTCAGGATCTCTGCTTCCTAAGAGACAAAAAAAAAAACCCCTTAGTTAACATATTTTACTATCAATTCATCACTAGATTCATCTTTGCTTTAAATTTTAATAGCTATACCAAGAACTGCTCCAAGGACAGCAGACAGGAAAGACAAATTTCCTCCCTTCAGCCCTAGAATCAAACTCCCAGTTTTGCTTCAGAGATGTTTAGATATTTTTCATGCCCTAATTGCTAGTTCATGAATGCTCATCAACTGTCAGATGATGAGCAACCTACCACCTGACGAACGGCCCTGAGCCACATAAACACGTTGGACCTTGCGTCTAGCGATAGTGAAAAGTTCATCCTGAGGGGCTAACTAATGATATTGCTGATCACACAAAAATTGTCTTATATCTTACTTTTTTACCCACAAAACCATTTTCTATTAATACTGGAATCCTATGACACTATTGGACAAATATTGTCAACATTTAGACCAAAGAAGCACTGTGTAATTGTTGGGGAATAAACGTTTGGATTGAGGATAGTCAGAAATTCACTTTGCCCCACATCTCCCAGGTGATCTTTTACAAATCCCCACAGTGGGGGGTGCCTTCTGCAATACTTACACTTCCTAACTTCCAGTCTGTAGACGACTTGCACGGGGCTAATAACTGCTACAAAAGCCACCTGGTAGCACATTAAACCATCTGCAGGCAGGGTGTGCTCTAGCGTGGTTTCTGATGACACATTCAGCTGGACACTAGGGCCGGCCACGTGTATGGAAGAAACTCTGCTCTTAGAGGCAGGCTTTAGACTGCTCTTTAGGATGCACTGTTGGCATATTTAGCAATTCTCAGCCTGTAAATTGGGTTGGCAGAGCTTCCTATCATGGCAGAGATCTAGTTTCCCCCTCTGCCTCCCAGGGAATTAGTTGAAGAGTGCCACCATTCTGCTCCTGTGTAAAATATCACAGGAGATCTTGCCAGATTTTCTGGGACTTCACCCTGGCTCTTAGGTAACGGTGGGCAAGCACTTATTCACAACTGTTTCTTTACCCTTCAATAAGTCTTGTAAGAAAGCCATCCTCTCCTAAAAATGAAGGATGCTGAGAAGGTCTTGGGTTTCTTTAAAGAAAACAAGCTCTGCAGTGACATGCGTCACTGGTATGTCTTTGTTGTGATGATTACTGCAAAACGCATTCCTTCTTTTTGATTTGATTTATCACTTCTAATTTAAAGGTGCTGAGTTCTGATTTATGAGGAGCATGAGACTAAACAGCACTTTCTGCTACCTGGGTGTCACATTAGTCTCGCACAGCAGATACCACTGGCTTGTGCCAAGATACACCGAGAGCACAAATTGATGCCTGAATTCTTCCGCTCCTATTAGCAAGATACTGCTTGTTCCTGGAAACACCTCTGAGCTTTTCAGAAGTGTGCCTGCAAATCACAGACTATCCTGTAGAACAAGAGGCTCTTGATTTCAGCTGGCTCATGTGAAATAAAGGCTTCCAAAGCCCCCCAAGAACTAACTTCTCATTATCTAAATAGCTCACACTATGAGCTCTGAGACTGACCTGATTTTACTTGTAGAAGACAACAAAGTGGGAGATTGAAACCAAGTTACCAGAAGATGATGACTCCTACTGCCTCTTGGGCTAAAGAGGAGAAGCTGGGATTTTGCTCATCTAAAGGATACAGATCAAAAATACCTTTTCCTATTACTTAAAGAAACAGAGACACTTTATTCGGACTCAAAGCAATATTTAAAGCAATGATGAAAAAACCCTCTTGGTCTTTTGGTAGTTGCTTTGCTAAAATTTCCCCCTCCTCACCATGATCTTTACGGGAGGGTGAAATAGGATTTCATGAAAAGAGTATTTAAGAAGAAAATTCTCTCCCTCCCTTAGCACAAAAGCCCTTCAAATATTTTGAAATTATAATTCATACAAAGGTGAGAATATCTGCCCGTATCTCCCGTCTTGAGGGCACATTTGCTCTGCAGAGAATGTATTATTCAATCAACTGGGATCTGGGGAAGACTTGCAATTATGTTTCCAGGTACTTTTATTTTCAGATCTGGGCTTTGCAGCAAAGTTACTGCATGCAGGTTATTTAGATACTTTTGCCACTCTTCTACAGGCTCCACAGAGCTGCCAGTGGAGACAGCTTGACAGAACAAGAGCTGTTAAGCATCCACAAAAATTACAGAATCCAGGAATTAGGTCAAGAATTTGCAAACACTTGGGAATGAATTTCCTTTCAGTGGGACTATTTGAGGCCATAGCATGTGCCTAGCTCCTTGCATCTTGTACCAAGCTGAGAAGACCTGCTCCCCCAAGCAGGAATGGCCTTATTGCTCCAGTTGATACACTACAGTAGGATGCTTGCAATTACTTTGTAAAGCATAGGGAAGTGTAATAACCAAGCCTGTGAAAGAGTGTGATTAATGAGGTCTGCTTACCAAAGGCAAATGTAATTTCCCCTGGCAAGAGTTAGTAAGTGAGAATGATTCTCACAAGCCTCAATAATTTCCTCTAAGTTTCTGAATTTTCCAAGTGCTGGCTTTGGATATTCTGAATACAGTCTGCACCTAGTATATCTGGTACCTGACACTTTATGGAAACATATGTAATAACAGGCTACCTAGTACTTGAATATTTCACTGTCACTACTCCTTAGATATCTTCCAAAAGCATGGACATAGCACATCTAATCCACAGGGAGTTTCTGCATGCCCAGAGACTCAGTTGGCTTCAAAGCTCAGTAACATGATCTCAGGTCCTGTCCCAGAGCTTTCTATCTGAGGCTACAATCCATCAGATTTGTGCCTAACCCAACAGTGTGAGTGATCTCAGTGACTTAAATGAGAGTAACTAAATGCAGGCTAAGTGTATTCACACCTGATTTGAAGGTAAGGAAGCAAATTCATGTTGTCTCTATCAAAACCAAAAAAACCCAGATTCAAAGTGTTATTGGTTTTGTCTGTATCCATGTGCACAGTCCCTATCGGCACAATGTGCAGCATGTGGCAGCAGTGCTGATTCTTAGACAGTCATAAAAACCTCCAAAACAATCTCTGTCTCCTCTCTCTCCAAAAGAAATGAGGGAGTTGAAGGGCAAGAATTAATGTCTGGAGTTCATAGAAAGGTCTGTGGTGACTTTCTGACTTCCTATGAGCAACTGCTTATTCAATCCCAGGAGAACAAATCCACTCAACATATCTCTAAAGCAAAAGAAGGGTAAAGCAAGCTGCCAATGGTCTGATGCTGTGCTAAACTATACTGAGCTGTATATTCTGTTTGCAGAGTTTTCAGTATCTCTGCTGAAAGTATGGACTTGGAGGGTGATTTCTTTAGGCACCTGGTTTGCATCTCACCCTTGAACAGAGAAGCACAATAACCATTTACACCAATTTACACAGCAGGGACAGAGTAAAATGCTCCAGTCATTTCTTTAATGATTAGAAAGGGCTTAATGTTCCCCTAGTGAAAGCATATAAAAATCACTTCATTTTGAAGAAACAAACCTGATACTACTTATTTAGCTATGCAGAGATTTATAGTTCAGAGTCTCAGCATGTAAAGGTTATAAATCCAAACATTTACTAATTTAGAAGTGTTACTTTTTGCTGCTTAAGTGATAAAAGAATCTTCTGAAGAAATATTATGTTCTTTATCTGTAACTAACATAGATTACAGGAGATATGATGTCATGGCATTGCAAGATAGGAATAGTTATGCTTTAGCAAAGTTATAGCCAAGTATTCTAATGGCTAAAAGTTGATTCCCTGAGCAGCTATTAAAAAGATGCTGAACTTAGTCTCTAACTACTACGTAGCATATCTCTATCATTCACATACATCAACATCCCCCCCATAATAAAAAGAAATAATAACAGCAGTCACAGAAAACCATTTTTCTCCATGTAACAGAATTGGAAGACCAAGCAATCTTTATTCTGAAATTGCTACTACATTAAAAAAAAAAAGAGAGTAATACTTTTAAAGAAGATTCTGGAGTGTGCGTTCTTCGCCTACTGAAGAGTTTAATATTAAATAACTGAGCATATTAAGCCCTCCAGCAGAAACACATTCAGATGTACACAGTAAGCATCTATTTAAGTACAAATGCAGAAGTGAATACCTATTAGGTTTTTTCAATTTTAATTGGTAGCTTCCCTGCAGATATATTTTGCCTTATAATTCCGGAGGTGTAAAGGAAGGACTTTAACAATATCTTTATAAAACTTAAGAAATTTTTTTTCTTCCCTTAGTTCTCTCTGTGTACACAATATTTCCTAGCATTTGTATTAATAATGACTTTTAAAAGAACTAAATACATGCTTAGCTTTGAGGCCCCACATCAGGTTTATGTGACAAAGTAAAGTTTAGTAGTTGCTGTCAGCATTCTCTTCCAAAAGCATTTTAGCATGATTCAAACATCATTTTCATGCTAAACCCCTTCTAGCCCTCCCAAACCTCACCATGCTACAAGCAGCAGCGAGCAAGGCACCAGCTTGTTTTCAAAAAACGACCCGCAGACATGTTTCCTCAAAATAACTTGGACTGATCTGCAGCTCATACCCTTCAGGAGAAAAAGGACTTGTCCTGCTACCATGCACGCACAAGGAAAAAAGTATTAAAAAGTCCCCACAACACTATAATACATGTTCCGTAAGCACAGCAGATCTCCTGTGACATTTTTTTATTATAGTAGTGGAATATATTTTTGCCAGTTAAATATCTAACCTCTAAAGTCAAGCAAGTTCCCTTTTGTTTTCAATAGATATCTTGGCTTTTGGCTTTACTATGTGCAAACTGCAATAGAGAAGAGAATAAAATGTTCACTGAAATCTCCTGAAGTTCAGGGCATGCCACCAAATGAGAATGAATAGCTGCCTGAAAATCCATCCCATTTGGCACTCATTAATATCCCCCATTTTCCACTTTTTTTTTTCACTTTTCTATTAATCAGAGAGCACTAATCCAGAGTATCACCTTGAATCCTTTCATTATTTATTTTAAAAAGCCTAGATTTTGCTTCTCTTCAGCTAGCAGCCATCTTATTTATATCAGAGAATCCATGCTTCAGTCATGCATAACTAATTTCAAATCTTATTTAGCATCAAGTCTCAGAATTAAGAAGCTAAGTGACAGCTGTTTAATTAACTCCTTAAGCTGATTAGAAAGCATTACAGAAATCCCCCCAAGGAAGAGTTTATAACTGTCAAGAGAGCCCAAGGCCATGTTAATGCTTCTGTTTAAATTTAGTAAGCTTCTAAACCAATAAAATCTAAATGCTTGACATACTCATGGATGTGGTCAAATTCAGCTTTTTTTCCTCATGTTACCACTGCAAGGGTAGGAAATAAAAACAACAACATAGAAGGGATTTGAAAAGTCAGAAAGCAGCAGCTGAATAAAAAAAGCAAATAGATGCATCTCTCTAAAGGAGCTGCTGTGAGTTCATCCCATCTAACACTCAATTATACTGGATTATACTCAACACGAGAATAAAGCTGAGCTTGCACCTTAAATGCAGAGTCATCTCCCAGCTTCTAGTTGCAAGCACAAAGGTTGGTTCATTGGTTCTTAATACTCAAATCCACCTTTAATGATAAGATTATAGCAGCTGAAGTACAAGTTTTAGAAGCAGCTGGTGGGGCTAGATACATGGAGGAGCAAAGGAACTAAAAATGCTCCAAAGCAAATTTCCTCAGCTCTGAGCTTGCAAAAAGCCTGAGTTCAGTCCTAAAGTATCACGGTACTTGGTATGAAAGCTTGGAATAAATAAAATGCAATTCTAATTTCTTTATTTGCCCTGTGTTTTCTGAGCCTTTAGGATGCACTAAAAAAAAAGAAAAAAGAAATATAAAACAAAGCTGTATTTCTTATGTGTCCAAAGGAATAAAGGAACTGGGGCCCGAAATAATACAAAATAATTTGTGAGGCTTTTAGTATAACTAGAAGAGTTGCAAGTACAAGCTGAAATACTGCAAGTGTGAGAAGCGAAGGTGAAACCTGAATCAAAAATGTTAAAGACTGACATGAACTTCAAAGTTAGCTGTTTGGTTTAATGTAAACACCTTTCACTGTGCAGAGTGAAATCTGAAGTCACTGGCAATGACAGAGAGAAGATCATCACATTTATTTTAAGCACTTACTATTTAATCAGGTTCCTTTTTCCTCAATACAGGCAAGAGAGCTCCACAATCAGATGTGCTGACACAGGGTTAAAAAGGAGCATAAACAGAAGCTCAAATGCATGTTTCTCTGGTTATATTTACCTGCTGACTCTGAGTCTTCCACACAGCTGCTAGAGAGGGAAAAAAAATGATTTTTTAATAGCAAAATGTTATTGCAAAACCATTGGTAAGAAAGAAATGAGTGGCAGAACCAAGGCCCGAATATACTTTTCATCTTTTCTTTTTTTTAGCCTGTGACTCCTCAAGAAGTTCAAACTGCCATGTGGTGGCTGGAGGACTCACCTCCAGCCATGCTCTCCCTCCTCCTCCTCGGGGCAGAATCGATGCTTACGGAGTGAGCAGACTTGGCAAGGATTGAGCAGCAAAACAAAGTCACATATACATATAGAGTCCAGCAATCACAATTTGCCAGTTAAAAACAGAGAGCAGACAATGGCTGCATTGTGCTGTAGGGAAAAAGCAACATAGGATAATCACAGAGACTGTCTGACCCTCCTACTGTCACGCACGAAGCATTTAGGAAAAATACCTAATTATATTTAATCTGAGAGTTATCTTTTGCAAAGCCTTTTAGCTGTATTATATTCTTACTAACAAACTATCATGCTTGTATAAATAGAATCTATCACCGCTAAGTTTGGGGAGGACGGGGAAGAAAAAATATATAAGATAGTGCTGTGTATAGTAAATAGGGAGAAAAGGAGCAAAATAACAGGCAGGTGTTGCAAAGGAAAAATGAGATCATTATCAAGATGACCAGCAGTGAAAGGTCTCTCTTTATGCGGCTTGTGAAGTTCAGTAAAAAGCTCAAGCAGAAAAGAAATACATCTTAGAAGCAAAATCCAGGTGCGGTTGCGTGTGCCTTGGTGAAGTGATGCTGGTAAATAGCCACGTTTCACATTTGTGTGTTGTTCCAAGTGGGCAATCCTGGCTTGGGGTCATTGCCTATTATTGTGAGATGTAGTTCCACGACTTAAAGTGTTGAGAAAGCCAGGAAATAAATCACTTCACTGAGGGAGCAAGTGCTTTTGTCTGTCGTGTCCCTTTTCCTTACCTTTGTCTGCCTTACATATCAAGGCTGGAATTGCCTTGAAACAGAGACCATTTTTTCGGTCTTTGTGCAGCACTGTCCAGTCCACAGCTCAGATCTGATGTTAAGCTGCTGAACCCACTAACAACAGGTATCAGTTTTCTTGTAGGTGAAACACAGCAAGCACACAAGAGATAGAAGAACAAAGTAGGGGTCCTAGGCTATCGCCTCTGGTTTTGCTGTCGTTATTTACAGCCCTGCTGCCAGGCTAAAGGCACAAAAGGTTTTAATGTTTTTAGCAGCGGCTTTAAAGGGCAGAAGTGTGTCATTTTAAGTCTGTATTTTCTGCCGAAGATTTCTGGGAGCAGGAAGCACACACACAAACTACCTAAAGAAGGTAATGATCTATTTAGCAATGGGACAGTTTGTAACCATAACCAGTAAGCTATCCAAGCCTTGCTGGATCTCCTTTATACTCAGCTGAGGAATCAAATCCTCCTGTGGGAGTTCACTTTTTTCCTAGCTGTAGCATAAATGGAAATTTTAATTTGTCTCAGGTTAAAATGAGAAAGCCCCTTTAACGCTTTGATGTCTAACATTTAGGAACGATGCTAGCTTATTTTGGCAAGTCCTCCTTTGGTGTTTTGGTGGTTAGCAGTGCTAAGTAGGCTACCATGATCCCAAGAAGCTGTCATGTACGTTGTCTGCTTATCAAAGGCAGAGACCTATGAAGTCTGCGACTTGTCAGGCCGCGGTTCTTCAGAGAAATTGCTAATTAATTCACAGCCTCCAAACTCTAACTCCATGAAGCTGCATGTGCGTACTTGATTTTGGTCTCTAGACAGACTGCTTTAGCTGATAATCAACAAGGTTTGCTCTTAAAAGCAAACAAACAAACAAATTGGGGAGGATTTCTTCTTTTGCTTTTCCCAAGCAGGCTGCCAGTACTTTTAGACATCATCGCAGGAGGGAAATGCATGTCAGATTGTCAAAGGAAGACCTTTCAGAAAAGCGGAGCTGGGAGATCTGGCCTAAGGTACATGAATAACACTGTGTCTGATGCTGCTGAATTGCTGAGACTGGGGAGACTGGTAGGGACATGTCATGCGAAATTAGCTAAACCAAATCAAAATTTCACACATAGGGTCAGTATCTCAGCTCCAGGATTGATGTGCCAGCATGAAGGCTCTTTTGATTCTCAAGTCTGCAGTTAGGAAGCCTAATGCAGAGGTTTGGTGCCTGCAGGGGTTTTGGAGCTCTGTAAGGGGTGGACGAAGTGATGTGATGTAGGGATTTCCAGCAACAAAATGAAAGCTCTAGGATATCACTTCAAAGAAAAGATGCCAATGAGACCCTAGCAGTACAGTTTTGCAGAGTAAATATTTGTTGCGATGTGTAGCAGAGCCAAAACGACTGGGGTCAAACTGACTGAAACAGCTTCGCTTTCATGCAGGGAAACACTAAAAATCTCAAAAGAAACCACTGATCTTGTTTAATATGGTGGGGGCTTTATTCTTTTTCTGCCACAGCTTGCTGCTGTCATCCCCACTCTGTATTCTGTGCTGCACATAAATCCTTCATGTCTTCTACACTGCTTTAACCCCCGTGCCCTCCATGGTCTGAAGGGAATTCCGAGGGCCACAGCCGGGGAATCCTTTCCCATCTGCCATCCAGCTCCTTGGGGTCTGGCCAACCAGGAGCAGATTAGTGCAGCCACTGGGACACAGAAATATCCAGCAGAGAAATCTGACAGGTTCTTTTCTGCTTTTTTTTTCTGCTTTGCAGAACCAGGCAGTGATGATACCTGCATAGTTCCCTGCCTGCATGCTCTGCTCCTCTGCTGCCCCCGAGGTAGGGGACTGGGCAGCGTTCCGTGCCTCTGGGAACCCCTCCTGCCCTGCTCCTCACCGGCTGCTCTGGCCACAACCATATTTCTGCAATGTCACAGCCAGCAAAGGAAACTCTGAAAGAGAGCTGAATCTGGGAAAAGTAGGAGACAGGGAGTGAGAAGGAATGGAAGGGAGAGAACAGGAGAAGGGGGCAGGGAAGAAAAGAATCTCCCACATGGATTCTGCAGGATAGGCTATCTGCTGCCTGAAGAAAATAGAGAAGTACTGTCCCACCTCACTTTAATAAAGGATACAAGGCTTTGCAAATTTCCATATAACACTATATATGTATCAAACATGCAATGAATGCTGGGCACAAATGATAATTGAAGCTGTTGTTCTAGCAGTGAGACCTCCCTGCTCACATACCTCTCCCACTCCATTATCCATTCTCTGCCTCCCACACAATCACATGTGGGATGAAGCCTTTTTCTGCACAGACTCAAACTATTGATACTATGGATTAGGGATGCATAAACAAGTCCATGATCACAGTGGCTACATTAGCTTTCTCAGAAAGATATTTGTAAGTGCTTATTCACAGAGATACAAATGACATGTCTTTATGCAGCTGAGGAACAAGGTTTCTGTAAAAATCTTCCCCAGACTCAGGCCATGTGGGAATCAGGTTCCATCAGAGTCCTCTGAGATATGCAAATCAGATGGAACAAAAGCAGATTCAGTGTTTTATTTTCTGAATAAGTTTAAATTTTTCTATTGTTTTACTAACAAATTCACACCTGAAATCAAGTTCAGTATTATCCTGGAACATGTGATGATACATCTGCTGAGGTCTGTCTGCCAGTGCTTTATGCAGAGTTTTCTTTGTACTTTGAAGCCCTGCTGTGAAACATTCAATTATTTTCACATACCAAGCTGCTGCCATGAGTTTGCCATGGTGAGTCATGGTTCTTTTGCCAGCCACATGTTTTTATGACCTATCTAAAGCCTTACTGATGTGGGCAGAGGCACAGATGCAGCCTTCCTCATTACAGATTTCCACAGAGGACTCCCCTCAGCTGCTGGCTTGCCAAGCACTGCCTTAAGCTCCAGCACCAAACACACAGTATCTACTTCAGTCTTTTGAACTTGAGGATCTTGATAGCCCAGGCACACAATGCCAACACCTCATTTTCACCTCAAAGTCTGTGACATTTTTGCCCTGTCCCACCCAGCTACTCTATTACCTCCTACAATTTTCTCAGCTTTTAATGTCTACCAGTCAGCTCTTTCCCTAGCACATTTGTTTCCACACAAGCCGGCAGAGCTAGTTACTTTACAACCTTCTTTAAAATTCAGCTCCGCTATAATGACTACAGGATGTTGCAAGTCTTGAACAGACAAGTTTGCTCCTCTCCTCCTACCTCTCACAACTTTGGTTTAACTCTGTGAGGTTGACCAAGACCTGTCAGCAAAACAGGTAGATCAAGGTGCACACAGAATCATAAAATCATAGAATAGTTTGGGTTGGAAAGGACCTTAAAGATAATCCAGTTCCACCCCCTGCCATGGGCAGGGACACCTCCCACTGGATCAGGTGCCCAAGGCCCATCCAACCTGGCCCTGAACCCCTCCAGGGCTGGGGCAGCCACAGCTTCCCTGGGCAACCTGGGCTGGGGCCTCCCCACCCTCATGGTGAAGAAATTCCTCCTATGTCTAGTCTAAATCTGCCCCTCTCCAGTTTACACCCATTGCCCTTAGTCCTATCACCACAAGCCTTTGTAAACAGCCTCTCCCCAGCTTTCCTGTAGCCCCTTCAGGCACTGGAAGGTCGCTATAAGGTCTCCTTGGAGCCTTCTCTCCTCCACGCTGAACAACCCCAACTCACTCAGCCTGTCCTCGTATGGGAGGTGCTCCAGCACTCTGATCATCTTTGTAGCCTCCTCTGCACCCGTTCCAACAGTTCCACCTCCTTCTTCTGTGGAGGATTCCAGAACTGGACACAATAATCCAGATGAGGTCTCACAAGAGAGGAATAGAGGGGCAGAATCCCCTCCCTGGCCCTGCTGGCCAAGCTTCTTTTGATGCAGCCCAGGATATTGTTGACCTTCTGGGCTGTGAGCGCACATTGCTGGCTCATGTCGAGCTTCTCATCAATCAGCACCCATATGGTGTTTATAAATATACAGAGAGGTTCAATTCCCTCCATGTCTACAAAGCACTTCTCAGAGAAGAAAGCCATTTTGCATTGTCCATAATAACAACAATGCCAACACATTTATCAATTCTCACTTGATTTTCACATAATTTTTAAAGTTCGGCTGTCAACCCTGAACTTTCTCAGAGTGAAATCTGAGGAGAAGTATGGTTAGGAGAGCTGCCCAAGCCTCCATACAGAGCCAGTGGTAAAAGCAGGAGCAGTCACTGGAGCTCGGCCATCCCATTTCCCCTGATGCACATGGAAAATTCTGATAGCAACGTAGAGGATGTACAAAGCGTGGTGGGAAGACAAGGAGAAAATGATGCAGTGACAATGATAAAAAAGTAGATTTGCAAGGATGAAATCTACCCCAATGTGGCAATTAATATAAGTTCCTGTGGCAGAGCCAGAGAGCAAGACCAAACTATTTTTTCCACACTTAGAAGAAAGAGGTCTATAAGGAACAAGAGAATTCCTGTTCTTCTGGTCACTCTGCAGAGGAGAAGTGACAAAGTTGCCTGTCCCAAAATTGCCTTACCGATTGGCCTTGTAGTTTTTGTAGCACATTCGTAATTAGGAATGTCAAGCAATCAGCATCCTGAGCTAAATTGGGACCATGGCAGGGGCCCTGGAAATGTGCCTGAAAACCAAAAATTCATTCATGAGCAGAATAACGGCAGAGCAATGGGGAAGCCTGCGGCCAATGGGCTCTGCTGGGTTAGTAATTAGCTCTTCATTTGAACTTTAAACAGAAATACAAAAATAAACAACGGGGACATTCAGAAAAAAATATGATGTTCCAGCTCCCATATGGCAAATGGGGCCAAAGTCTGCTCTGAGACATGTGACTGTGACCTTCAGGAGGGCACCACGATGCCCAGGGCAGAATTTGGGTTACAGTGCGTCCTTAGAAAAAAATCCATGACAGTGACTGAATAAGGATGCCAGTCCCTGCCTGTAGTGGCAGTTGTAGTTGTACCTTCATGCCACCAATCCCTGTGTCACACCATGTGTTGAGAAGGGCACGAACACTGCATTTACGTGAACAAAAGTAGGCAAGTGTCATTTATCCACATGTAGCTTTGGTTATAATGTTGCCATCTCTGCAGCTAAGGAGTCAAAAATTTCATCTTTTCACATTTAGTCTTGGTAAGGAAATTTGGATATTTTTAATAAAGATATTTTAGTGCCTGGGTTTCAGTGACATTACTGTTTTAGAATTTCTTTCTATGTGAATAGTAGGTGACGACAACTACTGCCAGGTCCTCTGCAGATGTAAATGGATGCATCTTTGCTGATCTTGCAGATATGCCACTACACTGACCCATACATTTATTTTCCTTGCCGTAAATAAAGGCTATAGTACAGGACAGTATAAAAGTCTGAATCAAGACAGAATATTTTTTGGTCTGATGAAGTAGGCAGAGAAAGAAAGTAGTGAGCCTGCAAGCTCTGCTTTGATCATTTAGCCTTTGCAGATTTGTGACAAATTGTTTTTTCTGCATGAATCTGAACTGATACAGATTTACATGAGTAGTTAAAAAGCAATACCAGTTGGGAAATAAAATCCCTAACAGCACCACAGAAAAGCAATAAACTTAAGAAGCTGTTAGACAGACAGAAGAATGATCAGAAATGCCTTACAATAGAAAAAGAAATTAATAACAGAGAAAAAGAGCGGTTGGACACTAGTAAAGCTGGTTGTGGCAGGCTGAAAGCAGGGAATCCAAAAAGTCATTAGAAAAAAGACATGAAGAGTCTTGTAATAATATCCTGGGGAACATGCATGCTGCAGATTCAATACCTTGAAGACTGTATTGTATATTCTACAACAATTATTTAATGTCTAATCCTTCTAGAATGATTGGTAGAGAACTTATGTTAGTGTCAGTCCAATGTCCTCAAGGAAGTAAATCTGGACTTGACATCAAATTACATATTTTGTACCCAGGACTTTTGCAGTATTTTCCTAATCTGATGTATACAGAGATCTGTATCCAATAATTCTTCTGATGTCAGTGCAAGAGTAACAGCTTCTTTTTCTGTCTGCAGCTTGCTCTCATTTTAGATTTGAGAAAAAAAGTCATATGAATAAAGCACTATGTTAAGAACTAGTCACTCTACTATGAATAGGTAGTTGTAAACCTGAACACTTCCAGGCTTCAACACTCACACTGATAATAAATGCTGGTTTTTGTAGTGTCAGATGGCTGCAGAGGAGGCTTTTTCCAGACATCCAGAAAGGACTGGGATTCATACTGTATCTGACAACTTCAACAGCAAAATTCTCACTGGTTTTACTGAGTGTAAACCTGATAACTAACAGATCATCTGTCTTACTGAGATATGATAGTCCATAACCTTAACCAAGTACAACTAAAAGCATCTCAAGGTCCTAGCCTCTTCTTGCTTGAGGAATGTTTTTTTTCCTAGATAACTTGTTCAGAGATAAGTTTACAGTTAGGAAGGAAGGGGAAGGTACAAGCCTTTTACTGATAGTTTATAAAGCCCTTGATCTGATAAATAACTACCTCCAGATGCCAACATTGAGCCAGGTGTGACCATTTATCACCTTGTTACCAGCTACACAGACTGCCTCTAGGTATTTGCTCCTGCAGGAGCCAAGTTGATAAACGGTTGCAGTAGGCTCCGTACTGGTTTTTGTCAAGCTTATTTATTGGTTAAAAAAAAGAAGAAAATCTTTAGATGACAGCAATAAAAGCTTGGTTCTTCTTCAGGTGTCGCTAGACACATTGGACTGAAATAATCTCACTTTTGGTTTTATTAGCTTAGGTTTTCCTGTTTGTTCAAAATGGCCCTGCAGCCAAAAGCTCCACAAAGCTTCTGACCTACCTTGATAATATGACAGTTTTGCTCAACAAAAGCCTGTTTTCAAGAATCAGAGTCAGTGTGATGGCTTGCACTAGCTTTAGTGAGATCTAGTTTGAGCTTTGACCAAACTGAATTAATAACTTACCAGGGGTTGGATGGTAACCACAATCTCCTCATCATTTAATACTTCTTTTCTGCCCTTCTGCTTTCTACATTAGGAAGCTCCTCCAATGCCCCCAGCATTTCACCTACCTCTTCATAAAAATCAAATCCTCTTTTTTCACTTTCTTTCTCTAATCTCCTTTGACTATTTTGCTATTGATGTCTAGGCCAACTGAGAAGGGCCTCATTGGGCTAAAAGCTTGATGCAAGAAAAAAGATGACTGAGAGGCTACAAGAAAGATTCACACAGGATGATCACTGGTTTGGTGAAAGGGAGCAGAGATAGGAGATTCATAGTCTTGCACCACAAAACAAAATGTGAAAATTATGAAATTGCAGGGCTCAAAACAATCAGCAGATGATGTCTCATATCATGTAGCTGAATCATGAAATTCATTGCCACAGAACAGAGGAATGTTTGCATAGATTGACCTCCATTGCAATTTAAAGAGAAATTAAGTAAGTTGATGGAAGAGAACCAGATCACACTTCCAGAAGACAAAACGTGCCGAGTCACACATTAGCAATTAGCACTGGTGAGTCTGCACCTTGAATCCTGTGTTCAGTACTGGGTCCCTCACCACAAGAAGGATGTTGAGGCTCTGGAGTGAGTCCAGGGAAGAGCAATGAAGCTGGTGAAGGGGCTGGAGAACAGGCCTGATGAGGAACGGCTGAGAGAGCTGGGGGTGTTTAGGCTGGAGAAGAGGAGGCTGAGGGGAGACCTCATTGCTCTCTACAACTACCTGAAAGGAGGTTGTAGAGAGGAGGGAGCTGGGCTCTTCTCCCAGGTGACAGGGGACAGGACAAGAGGGAATGGCCTCAAGCTCTGCCAGGGGAGGTTCAGGCTGGACATTAGGAAAAAATTTTTCACAGGCTGCCCAGGGAGGTGGTTGAGTCACCATCCCTGGAGGTGTTTAAAAGATGAGTGGATGAGATGCTGAGGGACATGGTTTAGTGGTTGATAGGAATGGTTGGACTCATGATCCAGTGGGTCTTTTCCAACCTAGTGATTCTGTGATTAAAAACACCTTAATTTGCTCATATCTTTCCCATGGCACCTGCTATTAGCCACTGCTGGACACGAGGAAATAGATTAGAAAAATCTTTGGCCTTAGCCAGTGTGATTTTCTAGATAGAAACAGTACTGTAATTGTAGTTTAAAAGCAGAATTAAAACTCTTCCCATAGAGTTGTTGAGCTGTTGTCCTGCTTTCAGGAACCCATTTTATAGACAGACTTGAAGAATTGTATTGGTTAATAGAATGGATTTTGACATTACTGGAAAATATAAGCCTTCAATATCAAATGTGAAATTATTCCTGATTAATTCTTTTAGGAGCTTGGACTTGCAACTGATTTAATAGTGCTGGATAATTACTTCTATTATAACTGTGTCTTTGATTTTTAATTAACCATACAAAGTTTCTCATTCAAATCTAATATTACCTTTGTTAACACTGTCAACTCTCTGATTAGAGATTCTGTTCACGTTAAAATTTGATGCTCAGAACTTAAAGTCTGCTTTTCCACAACTGTGTGAGCAGATTCCACATGAGGTTTATTTATTCTACATAATAATCTACAAAATATTGCCTTTGGTGTCCTGAACACCGCTCTCTGCTAAGTAACCCCATTGCCTTAGTACTGCTGCTCTCACATCACCCCGTCTGACTCACATGACTCCCCTGATACTAATTTGGTTGGTCATTTCAGTAATTAGTCTCTCAATTTCCAGCTACTTCACTGAAACTACTAACATGGTTTAAGTCTGGACATGCACAGAGCTTCATCTTTTATTGGGGCTAAGAACCTAATCCCTCTTCCTGACTACTGAAAATCAAGAATAGCTGTCTCTACAATACTTTATGATTATGCTGAGATTATGAATGATACTGATACAAAGATAAGTGTATGATGACTTTATTTTTGTTCCATCTGTCTAGACAGAAGCCTTCCCTGCAAAAGTCTTTATGATAAAAAATACCAGTAACCTATTGAAAACAGCTTTTTGGGAGCAGATGAGTTTTTGACCTGTGTCCTGGATGCAGAAGCATGACAGGCTTGTTGCAAGAGTACTGGACAAACCAAAACACAACATTTTCAAACTTGTGTGCCATTACTCACCTAAATCCATATTTATAGACCCAATGAAGTGACTTTGCTGTTCAATACAGGTGAGCTGCCTGGAACTGAAGGCTGAGCATTTTCAGTGACCACATTCCTTATAATTCAGAGTCTAGATCTGAATTTAGGTGCCATTGTTGAACCACTCACATCGGAATTTGATCCTTGCTTTGAAAACATCAGTTTTTCTGATTTAACTTTCTTGTAATTAGATTTGGCTATGAAGAGAGGGTGTTGACAGTACTTACAAACTCCCTTAAAATCATTTGGATAAAGTGTGAGAGAGTACGTACTATCCAAAATGCCAGCATCACTTTGCAAACTATCACATTGTGACAAACAGATAGAATTTTGCACTTTTTTATGTTTTAGGGACCCCCTGAAGTTTCCTTTATTTTGCGCATTTTCCTCTAGCTGCCTGTCAGCGTGACTGTTGCAGCTCTGCCGCCCATCACTCTTATTTCTAGCACAGGAGAGCAGCTTGCAGGGTGAACCAGAGCTCTACTTTTACCTTTGGGGTCAAGAACACCCACAGTGCTCCCAGTCACTACAGGCCAGTAACAGGATCTGAACTGATTCTCGAATGATCATCTGCCATTTGACAACTTGTGTCGCTTCAGCAGCATGACAAGGATGGCTTCGTGTGACAGGCACGTGTCACTCTCTCAATCACAGCTGGGCCTGAGATCACCCACCTCAGTTGCTCTGACACAGGCTGCTTTATCTTCCACTCACGAGCTAAACTATCCTTGCAGAATCCCCAAAGCTATCTTTCACAACTTTTCAATTTTTGGCACGTATCCATACTTGTTTTGGTCTGAAAACACACAAAATCTCCTATTAATTACTGCGTGGCTTAATGGAAGAGGTTGGCAAAGCTACCTATGATCAAATTAAGTGCTTTTTTTTCAGTACATACCACTTTTACAAAGTTTAGTCTTGAGTCCTGAATGCTCTCCTGCTCGACCTGCTTGCTAAATGCAAACTGAGCAAAAGCACCCAATTGGCACCTCATCTTTTGTGTTCATTATATTCAGCTCTGCTTAATTTGGGAGGTTTTCCACACTACCTGAATGGCCTTTCAGAAGCCTGAAATTACACTGAGGGTTTTTTGCCTGAATTACATTAAATTATATGGATTTTGATTTTAGGGAGCATGAATACGCATTTTTAAAATCATTGTCATGTGCTGGGATTTTCCCGTCTATTTTGCTGTTTATGACACCATCTCTCTCTAACAGAACAATTTTAAGGAATAAGGCAGCAATTATCAATTGTGTACACAAAGAAAGGAGAGATGACCTAGACACTGACTCCTACCCAAGGCATGTATTCCCTGAAAGGCTTGAAGGATAGTTATAGAGGCTAAGTTTCTCAATTCCCTGTGTTTAGCAAAAGGATCATAATTCTCTGGTCTCTTGTAGGGCATTAGGTAGCGGTAATGCAATTCACTAATTGTTGTTGATGAGGCACATCTAAAAAATAATATATATGAAAAACTAAGTATATGGATGCTGGTGATAATTCTTACAAATGCTAGAATATTTCTAAGAATGTATAAATATCTGGCAGAATTTCTAGATATTCTGAAGCTTTCAACTGTTTCTCCTTTGGGATTCCCAAAGGAGTTCAACTGAGAATCAAAAGCTTTGCAGAAAAAACATTTAAAAAAGAAGAAAATACAAGAATGATGTGCTGCTGCTCTGCTTTCCCTAGTTGGCACCACAATGAACTAAGTTCGGGACTGTCATGTCCCAAGTTGTGCCCTGATTCCACCCAGTGACTGAGCTGCCTCTGCACCTGCCTGCACCCCAGAGAAAAGGATGCTACAACTTATTCCATAGTTAACAAACCCAAGAAAATGGAGCCTAAGAAAATAATTATGTTGTGCTTGAGGAAATATGGAAATAATCATGAGCTGCTACATTTAACAGACTTTTTGAAATTAAATTATTTGTATTCAAATATGTGCAAAACCAATGATCATTTTTGGTTTTGATCAGCTCAGCCTGTTCTTTGGGGAAATTAATTCGATGCTCTGGGTGTAAACATTCGTTCCTGTAAAGCAATGTTTTCCTGCTGTTCTCCTCTGCACCAGAACAATTTTCAAAGCATTCCCATTGATAACAAACAAAACACACAGACCCTTCATCAGGAGGACTAGCAACTGCAATCAGAGAAGCAGTACTTAAAATACTATTTAATCTATATTCACATCATCACCTGGTCTTCTACGGGCCATATATGGATGATGTGCGGAGAATTTAAGCAGGAACTGTTTATGATCACTGAAGCCCACAAGTAAACACGTAGCAGCTTTAGACAGCAAGTGGTTTGCAAAGCTACCTACCCAGACCCAAAGTGCAAGCAAAGACCAGTGAAGAAGCTCATTTACAGTGACCTGATATAATCTTTTTCTAATTAAGTCAGAGGGACGGAGCTTTTAAAGTCTACTAATGCTGGTAACATCTTGCAAGTACTTTGTATCAGATCTAGGTGCAGAATATCAAAGGTCCTCTCAGAGAGTGCTGCTCAAAAAAGAGAAGGGGATGTCTGTGTTGGAAATGGGTGTCTCTGAAAGCTGGCCATGATGAATGCTGGAGCTGAGCGTTGCTTCCCTGCAAGTGGAAAGAATCTCTCAATATATTTCCATGTGCTGCAATGTGCGAAGGCGACAGTTATAGCGAGAGCAGTGTCATGCTAGAGGTTAGATGGGGCATTTTGTTCATGACTCCAGCCCAGCAGACTGACAATATTTCATCAGCTCCATGGCAGTTCAGAGGATGGGGGGAATAAAGCCTCATGGTTTGTGATTCGCACAAGAAGCCATGAATCTGATAACCCTGCTGGGAAAGGGAGAAACAAGCCAAGGATGGATGGCAGTGAACAGGCAGAGCTGAAGCATGGGAGCACTTTCTCCTGCAGAAGCCAGCAAGAGCAGAATTCTATGCTATCAGACTGTGAAATTGGAACACAACACACATTCTTCAAGGAATGTGAATGCTGGCTGGCACAGCCCTCCCCTTCTCAGCCCCTGTGCCGATCATTTGGTCCTGCTAAGCCAGCAGAGAGTTAAGTGAATGTTATTGAGTTAGTTTTCTGCTACCTTAGCTGAAATGGCTCAGCTCCGGTTCTGATGAGTACTGGGCCACCAGACAAGAAGGGATGGGATGGAGACTCCTGACAAAGTTGGCTAGAGAGGCACTGAGCAGTTAAATTGGTTTAAGATCACTCAGAAGAGCAGACTGCAGAGAAATAGGAAGAGACACCTAAGCACTGATATGTCCTCTGAAGTACTCACCATCACCTCAGCACATCTCCATCTCCAGACTAGCTTCATGACTGCCTGGCCCTTCCCTTTGATAGACAAGGGGCCTAAGGAGGCCGAAACAGAACCCTTGCAGGGAAATGGGGCCAGGCCATGTCCAATCCATCTCTGATCTTCAGAAAAGAAGACAGAGAATGGAATCTGAACTTCTGCTTTTTCCATGTATCCCAGGAAGACTTCATTTCCTTCCTAGATGGTCTCTAATGTCCAGGATTATCAATATCAATATCCCCGTTCATCTTCCTTCATTTTCCTTCAATTACTCCTGTAATTGCTTGGGGATATTAAGTGCTACCAACATTGGGAGCACAAAGGTGCAAAATGTGCATTGGAAGACCACAAATCTTAATTTTAGCCTTGTTACCACAGCTACACCTGTCCAAGAGGTGACACCTCAACTCTGCCTTCAAGCTCTAAGTAAATGATGACTGACAAAGAATTAAAGAATCTCAGAAAATTAAATGACAGCATTTGAAGAAGAAAAGGGCAAGAACACTTGTGGTAAAAACTTAAAAATTCAAAGTCAAACTATCAATTTCTATAAATACCTTGTCATCACCCTGCTTATTCAGATCCAATGAGATTCTTGCCAGTTCTTGATCGTGACAGTATGTAATTTCATATTGAGAAGTTCTGCCTTTGATCACAAGGAGCACAGCTATTATAGACCATACATACATTGCACTCCTACTTGTCTCATTCTGATTTTTTTCCTATGAAACGGACAGTTCTGAAATACGCATATCAAGGCAGGTAACTTTTCCACTATCACAGAATAAGCAGAAAATATACCTGAATCAATTTTAAATCTGGCAGAGTGGTTAATATTGGTATTTACATCCTCAGATTTCCCCATCTGTCAAAATATTACAGCAATTCCTCTACCACATAAAGGAGTACCTGCTGCAATAGATCACAAAGTTAATGCTACAAGTTCCTTGTAAACTTAAGAGTGCATTTCTGTTTGTAGACTCACTATTTGATGGTATAAATTATTGTTACAATTTTTGACAATAATATTAAAGTTCTGGAATGTTTTAAAAAACATATTATTCTAATGTGTTGCAAAGTAAGGCCTTCAGTGCATTTGCCTGAAGGAAACACTTTAAAAGTAATGTTGGAATAAGCGGCAAATGGAAGGAAAAAGTTACTTATTGCTTCACTGCTTCCCCGGATAGGCTTTCTGAACTAATAGAGTAGGATTTTCAGGGCTCCTCGTTTTGGGGAGGACAGTAAAGAACAGTTTTCCTTGATGGACCTGAAAATTCATGCATTCCATAGGAGACACAGGCCCAATTCTGAAACTAATTTTCCCAGTGATAACACACAATAAGGGTGTTTTTCTTCATGTGTACATCTCTGCTAAAGTAAGAGATCTAAGACTTTGGATTAGTGAGTAGAACTCGCTTTAAAAATCCACACATCTTAAATCCTATCTCCAGAAGTATTCGTCCTCTTGATTTTCATTAAAATGGCACTAAACCCCAAGGGATGTGTTTTAGTGACAAAACACGTAATGTCTGTGTTGTGAAATTTTACAGCTGGAGGAACAGGGTGCTGAGGTTGACAAAGATTTTTTTTCTTTATGTTACGCAGTTGAATTAAATGAGTGTTAACTAAAGCATGCCAGAAACCAGGACTTAGATTAGTCTGAGCACAACCACTGTCTGTCACTCAGTCTCCACTCTCCTTTCAGGTGTGACATATGTTACTTCTCTATTGTCATAGAGTGTTTCAAGCTAGACAAGATCTGATAGTCTAATAAAGAAACAGAAAGAAACTTTGAAATCATATGTTACTTAAAATTTACTCTCAGCATGACCAGCCTCTGAAAGAAAGTCTCAAGGAGTGACTAACCAGGAGGTTAACCGCTGCTGCTTTATCTGTATTTGAAGGACAGTTTTTTTTTTTCTTTTCTTAATTAAGTCTAAACACAAACAAAGGATGTGTCAAAAAAGAAGGCATCCTTTCACCTACTGTTACCCTTTATTTTTGACAGTCTCAGTTCCTCTGTCTCCTGCCTTTTCCTCACACAAAGCAACCGATTGTCTCAGTTTATAAATGCGTCTCAGCATCTCACTTTTCTGTCCGGAGATTCCAAAAGATGAGTAGAGGGAACTTACTTGGGTCTCAGAGAAATTAGTCTGGTAGACATGTGACCCTAGTAAATTCAGAGGAGTTCTCTTTTTATACTGGAGGACGTTAGAACTGAATCCTTGAAAGTTTGTATGTTGCACAGATTCACATTCTATTACAGAGCAGCTCTTTAATAACATGCTGAACAGGGCAAACATGGATGCAACAAAGCTGAAAAGCCAGCCTGTCAATCCAGACCCAGAGTGTTGATGTTTTTGGTAGCTTTCAAGGACATTTACTATAAATCTGTGAAAAGAGAGCTACTTACAGGTCCGGGATTTATAGAAAGTGCTGCCTATTTGTGCTCTGTCTTTTGTCAATAGCATTAAGATTTGCAGTTTTCACTGAATTATCCAATGACCTCAATCCTAGCAAGCTATCAAAATCTGTTTCCTAGATAAACTCATGCTGAAGTTTGACACGTTTATCAGTGCCAGGCACACAGCAGTGCTTACAAGCATGGCTATGTCTCAAGTCTTCTTCAACACCAGACAATGGGGAGGTACAAATGAATTACAACCTTTTCACTCCAATGGTTTAAAATAATTATAAACCATTTGAAACATAATAATACAATTCCTGCCTCCTGATTTCACACAGACTTCCGAGTATAATGAGGCATTGTTTATTTACCTAACGTATAGCATCCAAATCTTATGCTGACAACTCCAGAATGATTTATTGTTCTTCCATTATGCTAAATAGTCGGGATAGATCATGCCTCATTATACAAAAAATAATCCATTGCCGTTCAGCTGAATAAACCTTCATATAGAAGAGGCAGGGGAGTTGCTAATTGTCAATGTGGCTTCATGGTGACACATTCTTTCAGCATCAGGGCTCAAATATTTGACATGGGAATCTTCACTGTTGTCACTTCTCTCTAACATCAGAAGAATCTTGGTGAAGCCACAGAAAGTCAAGTGAGAGCAGGAAGCGGCACATGAATTTTTTAAATTTATACAGCTCCTTTCTAACTCAAAGTGCTCAGTAGATTGGAGTCCTGATCTCACAGGACATCTTCAGAAAAACTCCTGCTCATTATGTCTTTCTAGGTAGGCTGCCTTGCCAGAATAAGGACCAGAGTATTGTGAATAAAACAAATGGATCCACTGGGATTTTTTTCAAGCTTTCCAATTGCAAGTATTATGGGATAAACTTTGCTTTCTGTTATTTCCTAAACTGGCACAGGAATGTGTGTGAGGGTCACTACAATAATCAGCTAAATTGCTACCAGACTATAGATCTCCTAACACTAAAATCTACAGCCAGGTTCTCTAACACCAGCACCAACAGACATATATCAGGTATAGGTCAGGCTCAGAAGGTGGCATCTACTACATACTCACCAGTAGATTGGCTCACCTTGTAATGATGGCATGGGAGAGTAAGGTCTCCTCTGCTGAATGTCCAGTATTCAATCTCTTTAAACCCAATAGGATCTTGAACCCTGTCTCAGGCAGTCTACTTTATACCAGCACCCAAGCTTCCTTAATGCCTAGTGTAGCGTCTTCCTGACATTCAACAGCTCTCCCATAGTCTGCCCTCAAAATTCAACAGTAAAGACAACTCACTGCAGTGACAGATTATGCCTTTGGATAGAGAGAAAGGCACTGACTTTAGAGCTCAGTTCAGGGCTACAAAAGCAAAGAAACAGAAATGGCTCCAGCACGCATGAAAAAGGAGAAACCAAAATGAGACAGACACAGCCCTGTAGTGATATTAAGAGCTCCTCATATATTTTTCTCCTTCCAGCCAAATGCCATCTGTATTATAAAAGGCTCCCACCATCTGAGGCCCTGGGAATGTCCATCTGGTTCAACGCAGGCACTGCTGAGCAGATAGAGCACTATTAGACACTTCAACAGATACAGCCTATTAACGCAAAGCCACCAAAACTCCACTCAGACTTCCAGAAAGACCTCAGACTGAAGGCTTCTGGGTACCTTAGGATTTATGGGTAGAACATAAGGTTTTCAGAGAGGTCAAAGACCAAAGCTTGGAGTCATAAAAATACCCATCTCTCATCCACCTCAGGGAATTGTCACCAGGGCAGAGGAAATGGAGGGAAAGGAAGAGATTTCATTGAAAAAATCCTACACTGAGAATTTAAGTTTCTTAAGCGCCTGTGAGAGATTCTGAACAGCTTTCTAAACTCTAAAGTCTGCCCTAAGCTAGGTTTATGTTGCATAAACATTTGCTTTCAAAGTCATTATTATTATGAAAGATACAACATGAACATAACAAATGATTGTGGTATTAAAGCACATTTTACAGCATCATCTTGAGTGCTGTTTCCTTTAATGCTCTACTTACATGACATGGAGGGATTTGCTCTGAAACTGCATTAGGATGGAAAGAATTCAAGTACAGCCCATAACATTTTTTTTTTCTATCTCTGAACAATTCCTAATAGCGAAAATACTGTGAAGAATACAACTTCAGTTCTGAAACACAGAGATGTCCTTGTTGGTTTGCTAGTTGGTGGAAAGGTGCTTTGAAATGGAGAGAATCTTGGTACTAAATTTCCTGGCTCTACTTTTATTCCCATGGCCTTTGGCCATGACTGAAATAGTGCACTTACAGTGCCAAAGGAGAATCACAGGTTAAGACATGGGCATGAAGGTACTGAAGAGACAAGGACATCTATAGAGTGGGGGAAAAAATAATAAATTGGAGCTCAGCCAGAACAATCCTTTGCATCCAAGATATTGCCATCCTTCTGCTTTGTACATTGAGAACAGCAGGAGGTGGGGTTGGCTGAATTCCCTGCTAAGGGGTGCACTGTCCTTATCAGACAACTCCCTGCATACAGCTTCTGTGAGCTACTGAATCTAGCAGTTGTCATTTCAGCTGTGTTCCCTGTAGCAGCTTATTCAGGAGAAAGTCCAAATAGGGCTCATTCACCACCATGTGTTTAGCAGCCTTATAAAACATAAATAGTTAAACTTCTGAGTGCTCCTCAGAATTGGATGGAATAGGCATTATGATTTCCCTCAGGCCAGTAGTGGTCACATTGTCTTCTTGAATCAAGAGAAAACCTTTATAAAGAGATAACAGTTAGATTTGTGAGGAAGAAAGAAGAAACCTTCCAGCTCATGTGAATGCAGGCTTCAAACTGTATTCAAATGGGTACCTCATGGCTCAGGCTCCCAGGTAACACAGGATTTATGAACGATGATTTGTATGTAAGCTGCAATTTAAATGAGATGTCTAAAACCACTGTGACCTCTATATTTATTGCAGAAAAAGACAGGAGGATGAAACTGTGGGTGCGATTTTCAGGCACTCTACCGATGCCTTAGTGATTAAGGTGAACCATTAACTAACCAGTAATGAATCCCACTGCAAAGTGGGATGAACAGAGCAGTCCTGAACCTGACATAAAACTAGTCTGGGGCACAACTTAACAGATAATTTTAAAACTCCAGTTTCAAGGGCTGTTTCAGAATAATTAAGTTTTTTGAAGTAGCAAGTGGAATTTTGGTGTCCAAAGATAATAAATTTCTTTTGATTATTATTAACCTTTTCTTTTTTTTTTTTTAAGAGGAAAATAGAACGCACTCTTCTAGGGATATAAATATGAAATTATGTAGCACGCCCATAATGTACAATATTGCTACAGACACCTTGATCCCCTCCTGCTCCTCCCCATAGTTAATCCACCTCCGATTGCTGTAACAGTCCCTATGGACAGCAAAATTGTTTTGGTTAACTTGCAACATGTACATTATTTTTTCATTTGTGACTATTTCAATTAGCGATGTCATCTATTTCTGAAAGCATTTTACTTTTAAATAATTAGGCTTACCCAAGAGGTTAGCACAAAAAAAGTATTTGAAATGCTAATCCAGCATCTCAGACAAAATTGTTCAATCAAATTTAAACCCTGTTGTTTCTTAAATGTATTGTAAAATATGATAGTGTCCCCAGCATACTGACAACCTCTGCGCAATACAAAGAAAGAGGCCAATGTATTACATGTGATGGTTATTAAAAGGAAATGCTGACAGACCCTTAAATATGCTGAGACTGGGCACGCTGATTTAATGAGAGCAATAATGGGCAGGTGGGCTGAACATTCCTGCTGAGATTAGATCCCAAGCAGCCACCGTGCCTTTTGAAACTGTTTTTCACACAACCTGTACACAGGACCAGGCTGCGTTTTACAGAAAAAAATGTGTCTTTTCATGTTAACTTTATCAACCAGGCCTCTTGCAATTTTCACCAACATATATATATATGTATATACACGTATGAGTGTGTATACATATATTTATTTAATGCCTTAGTGATTGGATTTTTTTTAACTATTATTTTTCTAACTACATTCAAATTCAGAAAAGGGGAAGAAATCTGTTTCTTTGGTGCAAACTGTGCCTTATCTCTGGAGTTAAGTGCTTTTGCTCTTTTTCTTCACAGATATCATGCATTTAGACCTAATTCAGTAAAACACGTGCCCAGTCTAAGCAGCAAGATCTGCTGGAAATTTGCAGCTATGTTAAAGCTCTATACTATGCCACATACCTAGTCGCTATTGTGCTTTTTTCCAAAATTTAATTAAGAAGTTACACTTTATGGCTTGCTCATTTGGATGGCAGCAAGTTTTGAGTTACTTTTCCACCACTCCCAGGAAGGCACCACGTGGTGCAGGAGCCAATTTCAAAGGTTTGAGCTGGGAACCAGATGGAATCACAACTGTACACGTCTGTGATGTTTCCCTGATTCCAAATGTACAAGTTTTACTTCCAGACAGTGAAACCGGTCAGAGATTTCCTCTCCTCCAATACACTACTCCTGCACAGCACCAGGTTTAAAACCTCTTTTTCTTGGTACCAAGTGTTCTTTTTTTTCCTCACCTACGTGTTCCTTGGAGTTTTACCTATTGATTCAACCTGAATCCAAGCAGGATCTTGTCTTCATGCACACATTTCTCCCTAGATGCTTGTACCAGTGATAGGCTAGAACCATGATGGCTACAAACTGGAGAGGAGCAGATTTAGACTAGACATAAAGAGGAATTTCTTCACCATGAGAGTGGTGACGTCCTGGCCCGGGTTGCCCAGGGAAGCTGTGGCTGCCCCATCCCTGGAGGGGTTCAAGGCCAGGTTGGATGGGGTTTGGGCAGCCTGATCCAGTGGGAGGTGTCCCTGCCTATTGCAGGGGGTTGGAATTAGATCTTTAAGGTTTCGTCCAACCCAAACTATTCTATGATTCTGTGATAATCCACTGGTCTTCTGAAATAAGTAGGTCTTAATTTGTGGGGTTTTCCTAGCTGCATTAGAGTCCAGACCTCATTCCAACTCCTCAGCCTAGTGGATCCTCAAAAAGGTTTTCACTCATTTTCAAATTAATTCAGCAGAACTGTGAGCTGGGGCAGACAGTGAAATAGTTTCCATTGCCTGGATCAGTTGCTGAGAGTTTAAACACTGTAACATGACTGACACAAACGTGAGTCCCACAGCTCTCCCTAGCACTGCCAAGCCACGGAAGATGCTATCCTAACCATAGCAGGGAATGCACTGAAAGGACAAAACCACTAACATATCCATGTTCCTACACAGCCTGAGGAAGAGGCAACTGAAGAGAAGCGTTGCATTAGATATAACCTTCCTGGCCTTTTCACATTTAATTCAACTATTAATCATTGTTGCGCTGATTAACCTGTGATGACCCATCTGCATTCACTGTTATATAAAGCAACCTGCAGTCAGACCCTTGGCTGATGACAGCAGGCAATCAGCTGGCCAATGACTGATCTCTTGGCCTGAATTAAAGATAACTTAACCTGAAGATTACAAGCTTTGTTCACTGAGATAATTATCCAAGCCTAAATGGAATTGCAAGTATGTTGAGAAGGAAAAGTTTATCAATAACACACATTTTTGCGTTCCTGATAGCTCTGTAAGTATTTTTGGATTTCTCACCCCAGAGGCAGGTGGTGGATGTAGAACTACTCCTAAATGCCAAAACCAAAGACACATTTTAAGTTCACTCTGAATACTGAGCTTGTTTCATCCATGTTCTGCAGATTCTACTGCCAAACACTGTTGTTGGGTACCTAAGAAACTTTTGGAAGAAGGGACAGGCGTCTTGGCTGGACTACAGGGAATAAGTGAGATTATGCGAAGGAAAAATCAGGAGGGCTAAAGCCCACCTAGGGCTCAGATTTGCCAAGTTGGTGAAAGTTAATAAAAAATCTTTCTGTAAATACATTAACAGTAAAAGGAGGACCAGGGAGAATATTAAGTCCTTACTGGATGCAAATGGAACAACTATGACAAAGGATGAGGACAAGGCTGAGGTACTTAATGCCTTCTTTGCCTCAGCCTTTAATAGCAAGGGAAGTTGTTCCCTGTGTGTACATCACCAGGAGCTAGAGGAGCAGAACAAAGCTGCCGTGATCCAAGAGGGAGTGGTTAGAGACTTGCCTGCCCTAATACACACACTTAAGTCTATGGGGCTGGATGGGATCCACCCAAGAGCACTGAGGGAGCTGGCGCATGTGCTGGCCAAACCCCTTTTCATCATCTTCCAACAGTCCTGGCTGACTGGGGAAGTTCCACTGGGCTAGAGGCTGCCTGATGTTGTGTCCATCTACAAGAAGGGTCACAGGGAGGATCCAGGGAACTCCAGGCCTGTCAGTCTGACCTCGGTGCCAGGGAAAGTCATGGAACAGGTGATCTTGAGTGCGATCATGAAGCACATGCAAGAGAACCAGGTGATCAGGCCCAGTCAACACAAGCTGCCTGGAGGAGAAGGACCTGGGGTTGACAGCAACTGAACATGAGCCAGCAGTGGCCCAGGTGGCCAAGAAGGCCAATGGCATCTTGGCCTGGATCAGAAATGGTGTGACCGTCCAGGGAGATTGTTTTCCCTCTGTACTTGGCACTGGTGAGATCACACCTTGAATCGTGTGTTCAGTTCTGGGCCCCTCACCACAAGAAGGACGTTGAGGCTCTGGAGCGAGTCCAGAGAAGAGCAACGAAGCTGGTGAAGGAGCTGGAGAACAAGTCTTATGTGGAGTGACTGAGAGAGCTGGGGGTGTTTAGCCTGGAGAAGAGGAGGCTGAGGGGAGACCTCATTGCTCTCTTTAACTACCTGAAAGGAGGGTGTAGAGATGAGGGAGCTGGGCTCTTCTCCCAGGTGTCAGAGGAAAAGACAAGGGGGAATGGCCTTAAGCTCCACCGGGGGAGGTTCAGGCTTGATATCAGCAAAAAATTTTTCACAGAAAGGATCATTGGGCACTGGCAGAGGCTGCCCAGGGAGGGGGTTGAGTCACCATCCCTGGAGGTGTTTAAGTGACAGATAGATGAGGTGCTCAGGGACATGGTTTAGTGGCAGATAAGAATGGTTGGACTTGATGATCCTGGAGTTCTTTTCCAAACTAGTGAATCTATGATTCTAAAACAATGGCAATACCCCAATTTTTTGTTTTCTATAGGTACAGAATAATTCCTGTAGTTGAGGCACTCAGCTCTGCAGAAGCAAAAGGCTGGGCAAGGTGACCATTCGGGGCATCTGCCTTACACTCCTCACTCCTGCTTCTACAGTCGCTGGTAGAAACTGAAGTAAAATTGCTGAGCTTTTCATTGTGCAAATGTCTGCTCTCTTCCAAAGGCATGCTTTTCTATTAGAACCAGTAGATTTTGCTGTCATAATATAGTACTATTTGAGTTTATCTCCCACAGCACACTTGGCATGGCTTCATCCTATCCCACTTATTTTTACAGTGTTACTCAGAGAGGTTACTGCTATAGAAGGGCGCTCCCAATAGAGGGCAAAGCAAAACAACAATCACGCAGTAGTCTCTCTTCATCACCATTGTTATTATTGTTTCAGTTTTGCAAGCGCTAAAGGTTTGTCCACGTGGGTTATATAAGAACTGAAAAACAACAGCAAAAGGCTCAGCTTCCACATACACGCTTCAGGGTCAGATTGTTACTTTTGCAATCAGAACAAAAAAATCAAGCATCAAGGAGTCACTTCTAGAAAAGATGAAGATTTCAGAGGTCTGCCATGTCATTCTTTGTTTTGGAGCAGGTTTGTGCGGTGGATTGGCTGAAGGTGAAGGGGGTTAATAATCATAGAATCATAGAATAGTTTGGGTTGGAAGGGACCTTAAAGATCATCCAGGTCCAACCCCTGCATCTCCCACTAGAACAGGCTGCCCAAGGCCCATCCAACCTGGTCCTGAACCCCTCCAGGGATGGGGCAGCCACAGCTTCTCTGGGCAACCTGGGCCAGGGCCTCAATGCCCTCATCATGAAGAAATTCCTCCTTATGTCTAGTCTAAATCTGCCCCTCTCCAGTTTATACCCATCGCCCCTCACCCTATCACTCCAAGCCTTTGGGAACAGTCCCTCCCCAGCTTTCTTGTAGTCCCTTCAGGTGCCGGAAGGTCACTATAAGGTCTTCTCGGAGCCTTCTCTTCTCCAGGCTGAACAAGCGCAACTCTCTCAGCCTGTCCTCGTACAGGAGGTGCTCCAGCCCTCTGATCATCCTTGTAGCCTCCTCTGGCCCCGTTTCTACAGCTCCATGTCCTTCTTACGCTGTTAATCTCACTGTAATTCCATTCATGGGGGAACACGTCTAGCGAGTAGCGGAGGATGTGGGTGAACCATGGTCAACAGCAGCAGCGGCAGCAATCAATAATAGTTGCTAGAAAGGATCTGTAACAGTAATTCAGCAGATATGTATCCTTTATATCATAGCATTGTCCATTGCAGGGAAGTAGTCAGTGCTAGACCCAAACCAAGAGGATGAAAAGAGGTATTGTTTAAGGACCTAGAGAGGACTATAACCAGGAGCTTTAGGACTAAAGTGGGCAATGGAAAGTGTAATCAATTGTTGGGAAATGCTTCCTAACAAGCACCTGACTGTAAAATCCCAGTGTGAAAGCAGAGAACTCCCATTTCTCTCTCACATGTCAGCATGGACTAGATACTTAAAAACATCCAGAGTAGAAAAAAAATCATTTAAGGCTCTGGTCCACTGCCTGTATTTCTGAAGTGGTTTTTGTTATGGGATTTTAAAGCACTAAAATATTTTTTTTGGAAATGATTCTGCAGTTGTGCTACAAGGATGGAACAGACAATGTCAATGTTCTTCAGGCCTAAAAACTTATATACAATTGCACAGCTGTAGCCTCTGAAGATAACAGTGGATGGAAAGAAAGTCCATCTAAGGAATGTTTCCTGACTACTATTCACAGCTGAAAGGATGTAAACCTTGGCAAGTTTCTGAACAGCAGCTAGCTTGGATATGCTTTTTACATTCTGTCCTTTTCATAAAGTGCACACATGTAAATACTATCTCATTTATCAAGCACATCCAAAACCAAACTGCATGACTTCATAAAAGACATGTTAGAGTTATCTTCTGCCATCAGATAATTTCATTGTATTTGAAGTTAAGTACGTTAATGTATTTTGCATTAATTTTCTTGGTGTTAAAGTGCAAACTGCACTAATAAAAGTGACACATTGACTTTTTCCAGAGAATTATGTTCAGCTTACAGAGAATGGCAGCATAAATGAAAATTATCCTCAAGACAATGTTAATTACGTTTTATCCATTAATAGAAGGGTAATTGAACCACTCATTTTCATTGCAAAGAAAACCCTTCTGGCTTCATAAAGAGAAACTTGCATTTAATGTGTGAATTAAAGTCTAACAATGTAAAAATAAGCAATAGAAAGAAAAGCAAAATGAAGGTAATATATATCTGTAGTATACTGCAATGAGCTTCTTGGATGTAATAATTGTTACTGTCCTCTTGCTGTGCTTACAGGGACTTCAAAATGCGTGACAGAGAACTCAAAGCAACTATCTGAAGAAGCAGCCAAGGGTTACTGACTTGAACATGAAATATCCTTTAAGACATATATTCAATGTGAAAAAAAGACTTGATAAAACCAAGTAAACACTATACACATAGCTGATAGTAATAATGCTATTAGAACTAATACAAATAATATTCATAATACCAATTATTGAAAGTGGCTGGTATTTGCTTATTCTTAGACAAAAAAATTCCCCAACCACCAAGGGCACATGAGTAAACTCTGGCTAATACTTGAAATAAGTAGGCAACCCATTCTTTTCTGTTGATACACTTGTATCAACAAGTGCTCTGATATGTTTTAATACTATCTATTAATACATTAATAATTTGATTTTTGATAAACAAATGGTACATTAATTAAAGTATATTTTGATGGCTGGAGTGCTGGAAAGATCTTGCTGTATACCTATACGCTATGATATCCCATTGCTTTTGGACCTTCTAGGGCTAAACAGGAAGATTTTGAGTTCTGAACATTACACTAACATATTCCTCTAACATCAGTCTCTAACTTTTTTCCAACACTGCCCATTATCTAATCCTGGACTTTACTTCATTAAGACACTAGAGAAAAAGAAACTTTTTGTCTTGGATTTTTTCAAAGGAAAAAAGCACTTCAAAGCTGCTCAGAATTTGGAAAGGTACAATAAGATTTGGGTAAGATTTTTCAAGGACAACTGACACATAAAGTTATCTAACCCTCATGCTAACAGATAAATGTTACATCAGTTTATCAGAAATATAATTGCTGTACCTATGCATATAAACAGACATGCACGCTCCTGATCACCGTTCTAAAGAATATATATTACAAGATACAGAATTCATAGAATCATGGAATAGCTTGGGTTGGAAGGGACCTTAAAGATCATCCAGTTCCAACCCCTCTCTGGGCAGAGACACCTCCCACTAGATCAGGCTGCCCAAGGCCCATCCAGCCTGGCCTTGGAACTGTAGTGTTAGAAAGTATACTGGTCAAATTAATTCTCTTTTATCCACACCAGCAGGACATCCTTACTACAGCCTGAATGAATGAGATGCTGAGTGAAAGCATATGAAAAACAAGAGCACTTGTTCAAGAACCTTATAGTCATTTTGATGTATTGCCATCCTCTCTACTGTTGCTAAAGTCAGTAAATGAGATCGATGCAGCCAGTCTTGGGCTGATGAAATCTGCTTGTGTACAAATACCACAAAGAAATACCCCAAGTAGCATTCCACCGATTTCATCAACCAGAAAAAGTGCAGGAGGGACCAGGTTTAGTTTCAGATAATAACATGGAGTATCTGCCCACTGGGCTCAATAGAATCCAGGTCAGTTCCTTGAACTTACTGACCTCAGGAAGTAGTATCTGGGCAGAGTTACAATGAATTCAGAATTCTAGCTTCTAAAAAAATCCAAAAATACATTCCCTTATCCAAAAATAATAATTTTAAAATCAACCTTTATCATAATATTACCATGAGCATTGAAAAGGATTATCTTATTACAGAAATGAAATGACTTAAATTTACCCTCATTATTGTTTCCCAGGGAAAAAAAAGGAAGCTTTTTTATTTCACTGTGGATGAAGCTGCTTATTTGCATTTAAATGAAGACATCTGAAGAAGAGGAGCAGGAAAGTTAGTTTTTTTCCCTTTCGAGTACAGGATTTCATTTCATTTCAGTATTCTCCTATAACACATACCTAACTTCACTTTCTGCTTCATTAAATAGTCAATCACAAGCTGCTTTCCAAAAATTGTCATAGAGTGAGACACTGATTATTCCCAGTTGAGGCTTTGTAATGATGATAACAACATAGTGTTGGTATCCCCTAAAAATCTGACATCAGCAAATAAATGAGGCGTTTCCTTGTTTGCTGTAGAGTACAGAATTTTTTTGATTGACTTATCATAACTGACACATTTAAACAATCTGCTTTCCTAAAACTCCAGTAAGAAACAGGTTTGTAACAAAGGAACAGTTCATAAGCTGTTCCAACATAAGCATTCTGAAAAGCATATAGACACAGAAATATTCATCCTAATTTTAATGATATTATTACAGAAAGTGAGCAAAGTACCCAACACTACACCACTGACATCTATCAGAAATTTACCCTTTACCTAAATGGAAAGGAAGATGCCATGGAATGGGACTTCCTTCCTGCATTACAGTTTCATACTAAGTGACATCTGGATTCTGTTTTGAGCACTCAGATCTTCATACACTGGAGAGAAAGCAGAATACTTTCAGAAATGCCATTTTCATAGGCTATAGGCAAAATTTACATTCCTGACTAACAGGTTCTGAAAAAACCAAGGACTTGGCAATGTCATCTGAAATTTTCATTGTTGCCTATGGTCGAGAGTAGAGGTAAGTTTCAGCAAGAAAAGAAAAGAAGAGAAATAGTAAGATTAAAAGAAAGGTTTACAGTGGGCAGGGTAATAGAAAGCAAAGCAAGGGCTGTTTTTATGAGCCAGCCCGGATAGGCAAAAATTTAAGACTTCAACAGAATTATTAAAATAGTAGCTGAAACTGGGATGGGAAACATCTTTCCTTTTCTGCTTTCTTCACATTGAAAGGGGAGGCAGGACTGATGGCAAACAAGTCCTCCAGCTCTATGAGATTCAATGATGCATCTCAGAGACTAATGATTAGAAATAGTGACCTTTGCAAAATATGATTAGTTTATCTTACAAAGCAAGATGAAAATTAGCACAAGACAATACCTTCACTGCCTAGTCTGTCCTAGGGAAGGCTTCTGCTTTCCCCATTATACCCTTAATAGGAGAGAAGAACTGGCTGGCTCATTATCTTGCCACCTTCAAAAATAAGAGAGATGGTTTGAGAAGCTGGCAGCACTAGGGCAGCAGTTGTTGATTGAAATGTTCATCAAACTGAGCAAGTCTAACAAGACCTTAAGCCTTGCTGGTTGTGGGGTAGCATCAAAAGACACTAGTGGGAGTTAGTGCCCTAAAAAAATCAATCTCTTTTAGTCTACCAGCTGGCTCCAGCAGATTTGTTTCTCTCAAGTACCAGGCTATTTTTCATCAGCCAAGTAGAGTCTAATATACAGATCCAATCGTCAAAGATAGAAGGTTGATACTCAAATTAATACAGGATTCCAGATTATAATTAGGGATTTTAGGCAGATTGTCTATGCTCCATGTCTATTCTCTGGAAAACACAATGTTTCTTTCAGTTGTAACTATACGCAGCAGTTTCTAAAGCCACTCTACCACCTATCTGCTGAATACTGTTTATTTTATTACAGTAGACACCTCCTTTAAATAATTTTCAAGAATAACAATTTTAAACTAAACAGTAAATGTTCCCAAGAAAATTCCCTTTATTGCAACAATACAAGAATACTTTGATTAGCCAAATCAAAAGAAAAAAAAACTTAACATAAGAGTCAAGCAGGAAGCTGCTGAAAAGGAGGGAATTCTAAGGATTACATTTTTCTATCAAATGTATTCTTGCACAGCCCATCAAAGTCAATGGGAATTTTATGTGCATATTCAAGGACAGAATTTGGTCTAAAGGGATAAATTTTCAAAGGATGCTGTTGTTTGTCTTTTTTTGCTCACACCCAGTATTCACATAGGCTCATTAGTATTTGGGAAATGGGTACCTGTGCCCTACAAGAGGCATCGCAGAGTGTAATTACCCATTCTGTTTGCATAAACTGCTGGATTTTGTTGGTGCAGTCTTTCAACACAATCCATTTAAAAACACTGAGGAAGGAGAGTGTATTTATTGATACACTCTAGAAGTGCATTTCACATGCTCTGAATCCTCCAATCTATTCTCCAGCTGCTCTCCAGAGAAATATTCCCTTCTGTTTATTTTCGCTTTTACAAATAAAGATGCAAAGAGATATTTAAACAATAACCATGTTTTCAAGTCACAGTTCGTGCCCTTCAAGAGCCTTCAATATGTGCATTCACTTTTGTGTCTGCCAAACAGCACTGACTGGCTGTACAGAACTCTGCATCGCTTCACTAATGAAATTCTTTGCGGACAAACCTTATTTGTAACCCTTTAATGACATCCCGCAGGTATCATTATAGAAACCTCATCTACAAAATGCCAATCTCAGGTCTGTTGCCAGTCTGAAAGCGATAACTAAAGCTGATTATGAAAATAACGCATGCAGTAGGATTATCTTATAAATGAAAACACATATTACAACCCAAATTTTTGAGGAAATGAGAAGAAATACTCTACAAATCAACAACAATATCTTCATGTTGAGATATTTAGCAGGCAGGAATAGAAGCAGTAAAACTCAAACTTGTATGAGAAGGCGACTGTATTAAACACCTCACTGGAGCATGACTAGTGCAGAAGCATTTTAATGGACAATGCACGAGCAACAGTTTTGCCTCTGTCAGCAACTATAGCCACAGCTACCAAGATACAAACTCTCTTATATTCTTTTAATTCCCTTTTCTACTCTCTAGTATTCCAGGGACACAACTGGATGAATCCAATAGCTGACTATACGCCTCCCCCTTTTGCTGTCCCCTCCAGGTCCCTCAGTGTCACTACAGGCAAATGAACCTCTGCCATCCCCTTCTCCTCCTCATGTTACCTGTCGTTGTGGCTCAGTATCAAACCTTCCCCAAGCCAAGGCTGTGTTAGAGGTTTTGTGCTTTGCAGACATATTCAGTGAAACATCAGTGCTACTTTTGCTCCTGTTTTTGTCTCAGAAATAGTAAAAAACCCGACAACCAATATTCAGACGGTTTTGAAGCTCGATTCATGTTTTCATTTGGAATGCCACCGGCAAGAAACAACACAAATGACATTGCCAGGAGAAGAAAAATAACTTCAATCTTACAAAATAATTTTATTCTTCCATCTAAGACATTCAGCTTCTACTAATTCCAGAACTACAATTTTCTTGCACACTTGAACCCAAATTTTCATCCATTTACAAAGTTTTACAGATAAAGCCAGTGGAAAGCCTGTGGTCATTATGTCTCATTCAGACGTCTAACAGCAGCTTTCATCAGATGCAGCGATGTCCATTGCTTAAAGTGCTAAAGAAAACAACATTTACAGACAGAAAAATTTAAAAGCCAAATATATTTATAACTTATATGTTCCATGCTAAATGCCACGATTCTAAGTGCTCTTTCTGGTCCTGCTTCTTACATAGAAGATTTGAACTTTGCAAAATCCAACTGTAGAAATGTAAGGCACTTAAAGAGAGTAGACTAGAACAGAATATTTTAGGAAGAGACCTACAACAATCAGCTCATCCAAACACAACATTCCTTATCGACAGCTGTAAAGAAGTTTTACAAAATATTTAATGTGGCTTTGTAATGCAGTTGTGAGCAATCCAAGTAACTTTCCATAGCAAGGGTCAGCTGAAGAGGGAGGGAATTTGCCAACACTTTAGTCTCACTTGTTTTCCCAGCAAGACCCAGATGCCATCAATCACTACACAAGGAAATGAATCATACACACATCTTCTAAAATCAGAAAATACATACTTGGAAAAATTAAGGAGTACAAGAAGGCAAGTGATCTGTTGAGGGTTTGGAAGCTGTGAGGGTTCAGCTGTGAGGGAAGACTGACTGACCTAGGCTGAGCTGAAATGGGGCTCCTGGGCCCACAGGTGTGGGGGAACCTCCCAGGTAACACCAGTCAGGGTCATTAAGACCTATTTTTACCCTCAGGGTCCTAACTGACAGTCCCATTCAACTCTTCCACAGAACCAAGAGTACCAAGAAATGTAAAAAACAGAGGAACACAAAATAAGGGGAGCACTCTTTCCCAGGCTTTGCAAGTTCCTCGGAGGCTGTTTATTAAACACCTGTAGTCATACCTGCAGAGAGGCAAATCCTTTCTGGGTCTGGCTGCTATGAAAAGGCAACAAATCACTTGCAACTCTGAAAAGGTGTGAAAGGGACTTCAGGTAAGCACTAAACACTGTCTGTTCTCATTCATTTCTTCAGTGCAGATAATTTATAAATGGAAAATTATTTTAATGTATTTCTAAGATCACCTGATGATCTTTTCAAACCCTTCTACACCAACAACCAGCACAGAAGTAGGGCTTCATTTCTTCATGTAAACACTCATGAAGCAGGAATGATTCTGACTCAAGCACAAGCGAGGAAAAAAAAAGCAAGCTAAGTCTGCCTATATGTACGTTCAGGTGGAAGAACAAGTCAATAGGCCTGTGGTTCAGAGCTCTTCTATGGATACCTATATTAAACTCATTTTCATTTCTTTCCAGTGAATTCTGAAAATCAATCCTCTTCTCTAATGCTTTGAGAACAGCTTAGAGGAGGGCAGCTGCAAGTAATTTGTGCAGCCATAAAGAATTGTAGTCACATAGTAGTACAGCTCCTGTGGATCTCTTCTTACATAAATAATTACATTTGCACCATGGTGGAGATTTTTCAAACAATATGAGCCATTTATACAATCAAGGTGTGAAATGTTCAGTTTGGCTTTTTCTCCTAGTTTTAACCAAAAGGCAGAGTATGTATGTGCAAAGAGCATCAGACAGACCTAAACAGAAGCAACAAAACTAAAGCAGCTCTTTGGCCACAAAGAAATCTATCTTATTTTTTTGATTGGAGCTCATTAACAGGCAGTTTTCTTCTTTCACAGCCTTCAAAGATACAGTGACAAGGTAAAGTGCTCACATTAGATGCAGCTGGACTAATGCTTGATTTCCACAGCAGTTTTCCTTAGATTGACATTTGAAGTTATTTGTTGAATGTCTGAAGTGAAACGTGAAACTACAGCCCAACCCAAAATCTTCCTGATACAAAATCTTCCATGTTTTGGGCAGCCTGCATTTAACTACCACCCAGATGTATCCTGAAATCACATAAACCAATTTCTACCTACATCCAGCAAACTAGGGACAGATTTCTGAACTGCTTCTTGGTGTGAAATAAGAGAGAGGAATGCAAAACTCTTGTCAGGACTCCCAATTCAAGGTGTGGACTTGGAAGCAAGGGGGATGCCAAGTGCTACCAGCTGCTTCCTGAGGTACCAGGCTGGTGCTTGCTCATCCCACCTCCAAAAGCGTGTGGTGTTTCCTTGTTAGCTAATGATTGCGGAGCTGTGTTTTCCAGAGCTCTGCCAATGTCCAAGTGGAGAGAGAGGAAAAGGTCAGAAAGTGTTTACCATGTAAAGCAGATGTGTGCATGGCACTAGAGAGAGTCTTTCATACTAGGAATTCCACCCAGTGATACAATTAAAGTGCTGCTAGTCTAATAATCATTAAAATTGTTAAGATGTATCAAAGATTACAGATGTGCTGTCTGCTGTATAATTATTAGATAAATGTAACATTAGCGTCTCTTAAGCTCCTCTAAGCACTTACTGCAAGTACTCCTCAAGTGTTTCTTAGTATTAAGACTATAAAAACCAGGAAATAAGTTAAATGCTTTCTTTGAGCTATTTACCCATGAAGCAATTCTTGATAAATCCACTTAAGGACCAAAAAAAAAAGATAAGAGCTCGGTGGCAGATCTTTCTAAATGTCAGATTGTTAACAAAGCTACTGTCATATTCCCACCCTTCCTTTCCCTTGCTCCCACCCTATGTGCTTTCTGTGCACTAACTAATATTACTAAAGGAATTGTGTAATATACATCTTTGAGTGCATGTAGTGCCAGGACTGAGTATCCTTTCCTCTGTCAGGAGTACTGCAAAACAGACAAACAAGAGAAAGCAAACAAAAAGATATTCACAGATGTAGTGTGAATACTGACGTGTCCCTAGGCAGGCTGGATAGCCATCCAGCAGAGGGCAGTGGGAAGATAGGCATGAAATTAAAGTAATTAGTAATCCCAGGTTATCAGAGCATCCAAATTCTTCTCCTGTTCTCAGCATTTACAAAATTTCTGTTGGAGGAAGTCAAACTGCTTGGTAAATATTACTTGACTGGAATCTGTACTGCTTCAGAAGAGACAGGCAAAATCCCCATGGTATCCCCGTTACATCCTTGAGCAAGCGGATGCATAAAAGAGTCAGCTGGGTTTAGAAAGGATTTTGATAGAATTTCTCACATGCTTTTAGAAAGCCAGTGTCAGAGGAGGAATTATAACTATCCTCTTTTGATTCCATGCCTAACATTATCAAGATGTGCTTCTGTATCAGTGCTTCTTCCTTCCATTTCTGAATTATCTGATTGGTCTTGTCTAAAATCTGTGACATTCAAAAGTTTCAGGTAGTTTCTCAGAGGTGGCACACTGCTTGGTTTTTACACTACTAAAGCCATGTAGTTTGGAATTTGGATTTTATATGTTAGAGCATTGCTGTGACTGCATATAAATATCCTTGTTATTTCAAGGATAAATTTGTTACTTTCTCTAAGACTGCCCAACATTAGGATTATGAAAAGTAGGAAGAAGATCCTAACATAGCTCTATCTAACACAGCTGTGTTTGTATAGCCACACTGCTTTTTAGTGACATAGTTACCAGCTCACCTAGGGGCATAGCAAAATTAGCCATTAATTTATTCATCTACAAGTATCTACAGGCACAATCAAATAGTCTGTGTATCAACAGACATCACAACGCAGTATTGGTTTACTGGTATTTGGCTCATTTTTAAGTCTTTTCTTAGAAGATTCATGTTTACTTACTGCTGTCAAGTCATCGTCAGTAATAATATTTACTATTAAGATCTGTTCAACAAAGTCCTTATTGGAAAGAAAACCAAACCACTAAACTCATTGAAGCTTAAAGTGCCTCTGCACTGAATAGTCCAGAAAGTAAGAAGAAATTCTGTAAATCCAAAAAGGCTATGAACAGAGAATGAACATATGGTCAGACCACCACTGTACTGGAGATACCAGAGTGGGTGATCCTGAAAATCCAGGATCAAATGCAGTTCAAGGTGCAAGACCACTTCTTGGTTCACCAGATGCTGCAGAGGTTTACACAGGTATGCAGGGCTTTTCAGCGTAACGATTATATAAAGGAGAAGTTTGCTAGCAATATAAAAAGCAGAAAAAAATCCTGGCTATCAGGTTGCACAAGGCCCAAGGGGAATTTAGTACAGTGATGAAATCAGGTCAACTCTCAAGGTCTCTGGAAGAGTCCTGGCTTCTGCTTTATTCAAACTCTGCTTGTAACTAGACAGGGAAAGGTGATAGAGCTCCAGATAGAAACCTCAGTGCCATCTGAAAAATGGCAAATGGAAGAAAACCAAGTTCACTTCTTCCCTTACTCTAGAATTTTCTGAGTTTTGCAACAGATTACATTCTTCATTGCTTTCCCTGTGCATTTTATCAAGAGAAACAGAAAAACATATCCTCTAACCTTAATCTTTGAAGTCTTGTGGACTGTGAGAATCTGCTAGAAACATGTAAAAGGCTGTAAAATCTGCCACCTCAATGGCCTAATTGCTCTCTGATGATGCTTCCTCCTAATTTGTAATCTGGATTATTAGGATGTACGGAAATCAAAGGAAAAGATTTTGTGCAGAGGTTCTTAATCTCTTCCAGTTATTAGCGCAAGTCTTTATGATTTACAGCCCCAAATGTTAACAGAACCCCAGTTTCTATGAGGTTCAATCTCATTCTCCGCTGCTGGGATGCCAGAAATTAGCATCTTGGTCTGCACCACAGAACCACTGCTTTCCGCTGCCTCTGGTAATTTGGCTGAGTTTATCCTGGAAGAATTACTTCTTCCAGCTGGAAATCCTTTCTCTTTTTGTATCTTACTGCACTTTTAAATAGAAATGCCACAGAAACAGGCTAACTTGGCAGATCTTTCTCATAAAATAAAATGTAAAATTCCTGCTCGGTGACTAGTCATCTTATGTTTTCCTTTCAGAGTACAGATACTAGCAGACAATACAGAACAGCTTTGTGTTGGGCCAGGATAAGCACAACCGGAGTGGTCTGAGCACGTGGATTTTGCAAAAGGAAAACAATCAAACAAAAAATGTTAGACTGAATATTTTCACATTTTCAAGCCAGACAATGAGGAAAAGGTAAAGCTATTTTGAAGGACTGAAGGTTTTGGCTTCCCCCTCATAAGTACATTGCTCAGAATCCTAGCAACTTCCCCTCTTCTCTGGGTCTCATAATCACAGTAAATTACTTCTTCAAGTCCCCTTGCAAAAACTGAGCAGGCAGACGATCTCCATTACTTGAGCTTGCTCATCTATTATTCTTAGCATTATACTGTCACCCAGCATATCCGACTGAAATTAAAGCCATGCTGTTATGGACACTATACATAAATAATGTATTTAAAGCAGTCTCTGCCCAAGAAAACATACTATTTAATAAGGCTGTTGTGATAGGAAAGCATCTTCAAGGAAGAAGGAGAGGAAACATGTTCAGACTCTCAGATAAGTCCCTCTATAGTCTGGCTAAATGTCAACAATACACTTTGTCATTCTTCATGTACATCTTCACAGTTTAACATGAAAAAGCTACATTAGAAACAAAGACAAGTGGAACCATACTTTTTCTTTCTCCTAAAGACCTTCCATTCACTCTGCAAAAGCCTGGGGAACATAGACTGAGGTTGGGACAGAAAGCAAGCTGAAAATTGTTTCAGAAAGCCATGTTTAAATTATTTAACATGCCACAGAACAAAGTAAGCCCCTAAAACACAAAATTGGACACTAGAATTTATTGTGCCTGATCAGCCAAGTCAATAGTGGGAAAGCTTTGGGTTTGTATTTGCAATACAGATATTTCTGGTTTTATTTATGACAAAATTAGATGTATACTTTTACATATTTTTACATATGTTCAGTTTTTCGCCCTAGATGTTTGATTTTTGTTCTAGATGTTGAAATGCCTTGTTTTTCACCTCATCTCTAAGCTTATTACTTTTTTTAGTGGTTCCTGTTATCATCAAATCAGCAAAGAGCTACTTACATATATTAAGTTGTACCCAGTTATGACAAGGAAACTTAACTCCACTTTCTGACATCGTTTTAAGATCAAAGAGAAAATACGTATGTGAAAACAACAAGCCTTTGTTCCACTGAAAGAGAGAGAATTATTTTTAAATTCAAAGGTAATTTGCCTCACAAATATTACAAGCAGAACCTGGGATTTTTAGTATGAATTACAATAAAAAGACTTATCACTATAGTGTATTCCTGTTCTTTATGCAAATGCACTATTTTTCTCTATATTTTAAAAATTATTGGTTTTGACCGCTGGTTTGAACACTTGAAAGTCCTTCAATCTATTTTCAAATTGTCAGGACTGATTTTCATGCAAGGTGTAGAGTGTTTTAAATACTTACTTTCACACTGTATGAAGCTGACAGGTTTAGGAAATAGAAGTTTAGCATTGCAGAAAAAAGTCACTTTGAACTGTAACTACTGTATCTCCAGGGTAGTAATTTTACAGAATCCCACTCCAGGGTAGCGATTCTGTCAGTTTATGATAGAGCTACTAGTAAGTGGTATGAAAAAGGGCCTGTTTTTTTATTTTTAATTTCACATTTACATTTCCTGTATGCCTACAATTTAGTTTCTTTAAATGTCAGGCTTTTTTAAATGAACACTTCACCTTTTGATGTTGTTTTTCTGTATTCTCCTCACAAAGAGAAATGACATCAGTGATTTTAAAACAACATTAGGTACTCTGAAATCTCAGCTGTACAGATTTCCTATTTTACTTTTTTTCATCATCCTGTCTTGGAAGGTCACAAAAATGAAACAAATGTCCTCTTACAAATTTGTTTTCTCTACATGCAGTAAACATTAAATTCTGAGATCTTAATTCCAGACGATTTGGGTCTCCGTCATCTACCTTTAGGCAAGTCTGTACTGCCCTTCTTCCAAGGTGAACAGGACCATTCTTCTGGAGGCCATGTGTTCATATTGTTCCTCATGGCAACAGTTAGTAGCACCTGAAAATATACCTCTGCACGGTCTACAAACTAAATTTCTCCCTTGGCATGGTGTAAGCTGCCTTATATCAGAAAGAGCCTCAGGAAGTACGATGTATGACTCAGATATCCATCTGAATCACAGTCGTCTGCCCTGCTTTATCCCTCCTTGTCTAAACGAAATAATTTTCCCCTCTGAGCTCCTCTGCTCTTTGCTATCCCACATAGAAAGCCATTCCAACAGCCAATGTGAAAGAAAGGAGAAAGAGGAGGTACAAGACCAAAGACCTCCTTGACCTCAAGTTCTGCCAGGGGAGGTTTAGGCTGAACATTAGGAAAAAAAATTTCATGTAAAGTGTCATTGGGCACTGGAACAGGCTGCCCAGGGAAGGGGTTGAGTCACCTTCCCTGGAGGTATTTAAGGGATGAGTGGATGATGTGCTGAGGGACATGGTTTAGTATTTGATAGGAACGGTTGGACTTGATGATCCGGTGGGTCTTTTCCAACCTGGTGATTCTATGATTCTATATGCTTTCAGGTTCAGAAACATCTTGCACTTAAATCCAGCTTGTCAAATTTGTTTTACAGATCCCTGGAGCAATGTAAGATAAAACTAACCAAAGCACCACAACGGTGACACCTCCACTGCTGTGTGTCCCAGTCCCTGCTCTGGGTGAGGACTTGCCAGAGCAGAATGCATTCCCACCTTGTTCAGCCATCCATGCCCTATCCATGTCCATGCAAGGTTTAAGCTTCCCTCTAGATCTATGTCGTTCCCAATATTTGTTCCTGAAGCTGTCATTTCAGGAGCCACACTGCCTGAAGTGACTTCTGCCTTCACTGCTTTTAAACATCCCTTTGCCTTGTTGTTTTTGGATGGGCAGCTGGTGAACTGGGGAACCAAGCTGGGCTCAGAATGACACAACAAAAGAAAAGAATGGTTGTTTTTAGCCAGGCTCAGGTCCTCAGCTGCTACGCAGGCATATTTCTACTAACCTAGTTGAGAGTGCAGTAAAGGAGTAAGCGTTGCTTGATTTAGCAACGCTGCTGAAAAACATTACCCTCAGCTGATCAGGAACCTGTCCTCATTTTGCTGCCTGTCTTCTGTGAACCCAGCAGCTTTCAGGCCCAGTGGATAACTGACCCTCAGCAGGTAAATCAAAGTCACACACAAAGCCAACGGTTATTTCTTCTGAATCCTTGACCATTGTTTAATCCATTCTCCCCCATCCTTCCCTCTGGTATCCTGTCTCTGATGACATCTCACATAGAAAAAGGAATTTTTAATACCAGTGGTTGGCAGGATGGAAAAAGTCAGAGAATAATTGTCTTAATTGACTACTCTTCCTACTACTTGTAATCTAGAAGAAATCTAATTAATTCTACATGAAGAAGGACTATTCTGTAGCAAAGTGTAATTCCTGGTCTCTGGGGCTTCAGCTTACCAGTTGTCAAATTATCCAATTACACACTTGTTAAAATCCATTTTGGGGAGATTTTCATGGCTCGTAAATAAATAATTTCAAAAGCAGTAATCCTCAAAAGAAAAATAAAAAAAAAAGAAAAAAAGAGAAGCCTCCAACACCCAAATGGTACTTCAAAATCACAAAACACATCTAAAAATAATATCAAGAAGCTGAAAGGAGTGATACCCTCCTGCTTTACTCAAGCAGCGTCACAGTGTTGATGGAGCTATTTCAGTAGGGAAAAATTTGCTGCTTTTTTTTCAGCTATGTTTTATTCAAATCACTAATCTGAAGGGAACCAATTAAGGCAGCATCCCTTTCATTATGTCAAAAGGGAAAAAAATCTTTTGATAACTACATCAATTAAGAGGTGGGAAGCCAATGGGGGCTGTAGCTCAAGCCAAGGATGCTTACGTGCTGAAGCGAGGCCAGTGCAGGGACATCAAGTTGGCTGAGAGCTGGAGCATATGATGTGCAGAGAGAGATGGAAAGACTTGGGCCAGTTCAGCCTTGAGAAGGGAAACAGGAGACCTTACTGCTTTGTACAGCTCCCCAGTCAGAAGATACAGAGAAAATGAAGCCAGACTCTTCTCTACTATGTATAGGGTAAAAGGGAGAGGACACAAGTTAGAACATGGGAAACTCCACTAGATACACAGCTAAATTACCAGAAGGGTGGTAAACTACTGAAACACTTTGCCCAGAAAGACTGTGGAATCTTCATCTTTGGAGGTGTTTAAGACTCAAGTGGACACAGCCCGGACCAATGTGGTCTCTGAACAGGGCATTGGACTAGCTAATGTCTGGAGTTCTCTTCAAACTGAACTACTCTATGGTTCTCAGGAAATATCTCTGACTAAAAAGGGGAAACACACACAACACTTCAATGAATGTACTTGAAAGAAAATTCTTAAACCACTGTAAACTCTGGATCCTGATGCAATCAGTTTGCCGAATCTGATCACAGAAGAAAACTTTTGTGTTTTTTCCCATAGTGACAAACAGTTTAGGAGTCTATAAAAACAATTTAGCAGCCAAAATGACAGACTGTTTTGCAATATTTACTACTGTGTTGTACGGCAGCATTGTGCTACAAAATCCTGTGAGTGAAACTTGACACGAAACAAAAGAGGAACAGAAGGCAGTAATATGCTTTCTATAAACCCAATCTGACTGTATTTCAATAAAAGTAAGCAAGCACATCCCTGTTGTTTTAACAAACAAACCCTTCTGAAATGTCTTTAATAATAACCAAGTCTGCTTAACATAAAGATGTAAAGGTATTGGAAAATTAATCCAAATTAGGTGGTGTGATATTTTCAATGATAACTGGTGAGTCTGGGCACTCAGTCTGAGACATCATAAGCCATCCTGACTTTAAAGTCATTCAAAGCACTTACCTACTGAAAATTAGTTTCCTTTCAGCTGGCTGAAATTGGGCTGCACAAAAATTATCTAATTAACAAATATTTGTGAGATCTCACTCTGAAACTTGACTTACCACCAAATTATTTTTGTTGAGTCACTTTCGCTGGAGATGTTTAAGGGATGGGTGGACGAGGTGCTGAGGGGCATGGTTTAGTGTTTGATAGGAATGCTTGGACTCGATGATCCAGTGAGTCTCTTCCAACCTGGTTATTCTATGATTCTATAACATTTTTAATACCAACTGCTTTCCAGCAGTGTGCAGATGGGCCAGGACTTCTAAATCTTTTGCCCATTGAAGCAGGGACAAGTTCTAGTACCTGAAGAGGCTACAAGAAAGCTGGAGAGGGGCTGTTTAAAAAGGCTTGTGGTGATAGGACTAGAGGCAATGGGTATAAACTGGAGAGGGGCAGAGTTAGACTAGGCATAAGAAGGAATTTCTTCACCATGAGAGCGGTGAGGCCCTGGCCCAGGTTGCCCAGGGAAGCTGTGGCTGCCCCATCCCTGGAGGGGTTCAAGGCCAGGTTGGATGGGCCTTGGGCACCTGATCCAGTGGGAGGGGTCCTTGCCCATGGCAGGGGGTTGGAACTGGATGATATTTAAGGTTCCTTCCAAGCCAAACTATTCTATGATAGTATGATTCAAAGTTCTAGGCAAAACTTGCTTGAAATCCAGATCTGCCATGTTTTCCTGGTCCTTCTACGTTTCATAGCATCATGCAGGTTCAGAGCAATCCAGGCAGACTGCCAGGGCTGAAGGATCAGGCTTGCTTCAACTCAGTTTCACTGCATGTGTCTAATCAAGGAAAACACACATAACTCTCACCTAAGAAAGAAGGCTGTTATGAAAAGCCATTTTTCTCAGGCTTTAATCGTTAGAAAAATATCTTTGTGTTTGTTCCTGCTTCTCTAGGGAACCCAATTTTCGATGTTCCACGTGAAATTGTGCGGCTGTCAGCAGCTTTGCCAGCAGCCAGTCCAAGCCCTCATTACTCATTCCCCCACTCAGACAAAAACTGGGTGACTGTTGCTTTCTTTTATTACAGGTAATTACAGCATTAGTCAGCTAGCAACCACAGTTCCAGATACAAAAGATTTCTAACCTCCTGTCTTAAACAACAACAACATCATCAAGATGTTTTTCCATGAGCCTGTAGTAACCTTTGACAGAAAACAAATTGGATTAAACTGGAAGACCTGCCTGATGGTTCACAGTTTGGGAATTCAAGTACTAAGACATTTGCATTGATGTTGTGATAAACTGTTTCATAGCACGCTAGACAGGTCAACGAAACATTTAATTGTAAAGGGAAAGAGCTATTGCTTGTTTTTTCAAATGTTAAGAACCCCAGGTTTGTTGTTAATTCTGGAAGGTAAAATCCATTTGTTGGATTTGAAAGATAAATCATCTTTGATTACCAACTGCTTGTATTATTTTCTCATTTCATTCTCTGTATCCAAACCAAAATGCTATGTGCTAGTGACTCACATCTGTTGGTAGCTAGACAACAGAAGCCTGCCAGAGCAAGGCTAATGTTTAGCATAAAGTAATAACAATAGTAAGTTGAAGACCAAACCAAGCCGGTTTTAATAGGTAGTTCTAACTTGAAAATGAGCCCTATATTTTGGCCCCCTTGTATATTCATTTTTTGAACACAGTCACATAGGAACACCACAAGTGCCACACTGACCACACTACTCAGCTGCCTAGTCCATTGTTTGGGTACAAACACTGTTTGGGCCAATATAAAATGCTCTGAAAAAGCAAAAATAATTGGCATCTACATATGGGAAAAAAGGTCTTGTAGCTTTGGATATCTGTGATTCAATTAGTTTCCGAAGCATAACAGTTTATTATGTGTTTACTGGAGGAAACATTTTCTTCTATTAGCTGTACAGGCTCATTACAGTTATTAGAATGTGAAATGGAATCTAATCTGACTCATGCATCGTATAAAGACTGATTAATGAGCATCTGAATACAAAGCCCTTCTGGTTGAAGCTGCCTGACTACAGAGGACCAAAGAGTGAGTTTTAGGATCCAGGCAAAGATGTGAGATCAATAGTAAGACTACCTGTTCCTCTAAATTCATAAAGAAATATCCCAGAATTAGCCCAGAAACAATTTTTTTTTATCTGTGTCAATAATGACCCTGGAACAAGATGAAACAAACTGCTACTAAAATTTGCTAACGGTATCAGTTTGGGAGGCACTGTCAATATAGAAAGTTTGAACTATTAAATAAGAAGCACTGTATAAAACTGAGGATTCAGGAAAAAGCAGTGATGAAATGCAGTAGCACAGAGTGCAAAGCTTAATCATGGTGATTGACAGCAATAATTTCAGCCATCGGGTAAGAGGGCTTCAGCCTGAAACAACAGAGCAAAAGAAAGATCTGGACATAATATTCAGTCACAGGGTGAATGTACGCTGTACTACAAACCAAACCCCAAACAAACAAACAAAAAGCCTCAACATCAAAACTAAATCATGCACATGTCATTTGAGATGGAGCAAAAATACATTTCCAGGGGATAAACATTTAAGACAGCGATGGAAAGGGATGTTATCTGGTATCCTGTAGTCATCTTGGATATCTATTTTCAAGAAGAGATGAATTAAAATCAGAAGCAGCAGGTATCAAGAGTCTGTTTTATGAGGTGGAACTGTAAGACCTTGACCCACCTCATTTTAGGAAGCAATAGGACATGCTTATGAATATCACAATGTTATATATATCACAATGATCCAAAGGTATCTCCTTTTTCCATGAGATTTCATCTGTGACTCATTGATCATCTTGATTTAAAAGGTCTCTTTTCAGAAATGGGTAGCATTTTATTTAAATATTTGAAAAATTGCCAACCACTGTAATTGCATTTTAAAAGCTATGAATTAGGAAGGTAAAAGCTTTTAACTACTATCTAGACATCTCTTTCTTTTTCATAAAGCTAACTGTCATTGGAAGAGTTTGGAAACATTCATTCTTAAAGTTGATTAGGGCAGCTGATTCTGCCTGATGTGGTCCTGAGCTTCTCAGCTTCCAGGCAGAACCCAGGCCAGTCCCAGCCAAAAGCAGATCCTCCCTGTAATCAACTTGTTCATCTACATCATACACATGGAAAGAGAATCACATTTCAGCTCTCCCACAGAAATATGTTCATTTCATCCAAAAGCAGCCTATTTGCCAGCTCAAGATGGCAGATAGTAGAGAGGAGAGGCTGCAACAGCCTCCGATATCCTGCTCTACTGCCCCAGCATGGGCACCTCTTGTACTCCTCAGCAGCTCCCTACAGAAAACAGCAGCACTCTGCAGGCGTGAGGAGTGGAGAAGCACCAGAGCAGAGGAGGAGGATGAGCTCCAACAATGACAACGCCTACACAACCAGGTTTGTGCTCCAGAGACCACGATCCACCTATCCCACCATCTGCAATGGGGAAGAAGACTCAAGGTGAAACCTTGGTCAAGGAGAAGGCAATTTGGTTGACTTCAGTGGGACCTTCAGCATACTGCCCGTCCCCATCCTCTTCTGTGAGAAGGGACCAGTATTTTCTTTACATTTTTACCACTGGTATCCTCTGTTTGGCTTCTGAATTCTTCAGAGTGACACTATAATTACATAAGTATTTGTGCAGCACTGAGTAGTTAAGTCTGAACTACATATCCAGGCTCTACAGAACATAAACAACACCAGCTAAAAATTAAATGTTTCAGATACAAATATTTATAAGGGCATTAATATCCTCAGCATTTAAAAAACTGAGTAGTGAGTGATACTACCATGACAGCTGATTCCTCTAATGATCACAAATTATTTTAATGTGGAAACACTTCCTATATAATAGATAGCCTCTTTGCTGCAGCAATTGATTTTATTTATTTATTTGATCTATTTATCCAGCTTCTTACACCGAGGGTATGTAGAACAGTTTATTTCCTGTCAACATTTTAGTTAAATTTTTATAAAGAACATCAGGAGCACGTTGAAACAATTAATTATCTAAAAGTGATAATGTTAAACTGGTGTTCAGGATTTGGATACAATTTATTTAATGTGATTGCCATAAATATAACTTCTCACAGACCAAAATGGCTCTAATGGGTCTGAGGACAAGAGTGTATTCATCTGCAATGGGAGAATGAGTTTACAGTCAATAGTGCTTTGAATATTGTGCTGGGATGCACTAAAACAGACCTTTTAACTAAATATCATCTTATATATGAAGCTTGTTACGCACTATTTGTTATAAAATATTTCTGTCCAACAAATTAAGACATTTACTTTTTACAGACAGTTTATTAACCTGACCCTGTAAAATGAATATTCCACTTGTGTTTCATACAACAGCAGCTGTAATGACACAAACACTGAAGAAATGATTGTGCCTGTACATTAAAAACCTCCAGGGAAGGTGACTCAATCATCTCCCTGGGCAGCCTCTGCCAGTGCCCAATGACCCTTTCCGTGGAAAATTTTTTCCTAATCATCGAATCATAGAATCACCAGGTTGGAAGAGACCCACTGGATCATTGAGTCCAACCATTCCCACCAATCTCTAAAAACCATGCCCCTCAGTATCTCATCCACCCGCACCTTAAACACCTCCAGGGAAGATGAGTCAACCACCTCCCTAGGCAGACCGTTCCATTGCCTAATGATGCTTTCTGTGAAGAATTTTTCCTTATGTTGAGCTTGAACCTCCCCTGGTAGAGCTTGAGGCCATTCCCTCTTGTCCTGCCCCCCATCATTTGGGAGAAGAGCCCAGCTCCCTCCTCTCCACAACCTCCTTTCAGGTAGCTGTAGAGAGCCTCCTCTTCTCCAGGCTAAACATGAAGGATAATGTGATCTTTCTTCCTACACATATAGCGTGAGTTTTTTTTAAACCAGCTTCATTTGCAGCTTGAAAATAAGTCAGTTTGAACAGCAGCAAAACAACCTTCCTCTGCAAGAACAGAGCTGATTTGTGTGTGTTCCTGAGATCAGAGATGGCTGGCCAAGTCAGGACTCCTTGCTAGAGTCAGATGAGTAGGAATAATTCCTCACCTTCAGTACAACCTGTTTGTTGCAAAGTAAAGAGCTGGACTTTGGTTACTGACTCTGCTTAATCCTGTCATAAATCAGGACACCCTTCTTAGAATCTTTTTCGACATTTATTTTAAATCTCTCTCTGCCTCACACCTCACTTAACTGCCTTGGAGGCCAATGTTGCATTGCTTGAAGACAATAAATAATGGGCCCAAACCCAACAGATAATGGAAGCTCTGTTGCTGCTACGAGTCTGTAACTCACTGTTCACCGTCCACCTTTACTTGCTAAAATATAGCTGGAAGGGATGGGAGGTTGTCTTTGGAGTTCTTGCCTCTGCCAAGCAGACAGCAACCTTATCACTGTATCATTAATCAAGATTCAAATACCATCTTTATTCTCCTGTCGCTTCGGTTCTCAGTAATAAGGTTAACCTTTTGTTTGATGTGGAATAGATTATAAACATACCTAAGAGCTGTTCAAATGTATTCAATAAGAAGAAATACAAAGGAAACCAGGGACATACCAGCATAGAACTCACCAAGCCCCAGACCAGAGCAGAGTTTGATAAAGACTGAGGGGATCCTGTCCTGCCAGTCCCCAGTAAGGGCAAAGTGGCTAATGCAGCCCTAGCACCAGGTAACCTTAGCTGCCCACCAGCAAGTCTGAGATCCTCTGGGCTGCAACAAAGCTGAATCACTGACTCCAAAATCTGAATATTGCGATTGATATGAGGTAATCCAGGGCTGCTCAGCCACTGTTAATATGACTGTGCAGCACTCCAGGATTCTTGCTCTGGAAGGCAAACCTTTTCTCCTCTTTCCTAGTTGCACAGATGACACAAGGCAGGCTGTTCTAGCTGGCATTAAGATCAGCTCAGCTCTAAAGGCTGGGGAGTCTCAAGAAAGCAATCTAGATTCACAGACATTTTGTACGCAAGGGCACTCATCATCCAACTACTTGGCTTCTTCATCAGCTTCATATGTCCTACCGCCACCTGAAACATCTGATTTGCATCCATATCTTTACACCTAATAATGCTTTGAACATCAGGGCAACTACATTTGTGTGAGCCAGGCTGACTCTAATATTGATTTGCTGATTTACAAATTTAAAACACGTATGCAGACAACAATTTATCAAACACTGAAGGTCAGGAACATGCAACCTTTTCAAGAAACTTCTGAAGAGACATTGAGCATCCTGCATATATTTTTTTCTGTATACTAGGAGAAAGTAATGTTAACACAATATATTTTCTAGTTAAAGAACTACTCCAATAAGCGATTTATCAACCCTGGGACCAACATCTCCCCCCCCGTGAGATTTAAGAAACAGGTGTTTTGCCCCAATTCCTTACCGGATTATTAAATAAAGGGAGGGAACTGATCGAAGACATTTAGGGCACATACACAGGTAAGACAGGTGATTTACAGATTCAGAGCTGGTTCAGTTAAGAACCAGCCCAGATATTTTATTATTCACAATTTTTATTATTATTTACAGAACAGATTTCAACCTCTCCATTTACCAGCATGTCATTCCTGCCCTCTGCCTTTCTCAGCAGGGATTAACTTGTATGTACACAGATGGCAACACAGCTCGTCTGTCTTTCATCCTCACCTAATCATTAAGGTTCAACAAAAGGTGAACACCATAATTAAGAAAGAGCTGACAGAATGTTTAAAAAGCAACAATAATCAATACCAGTAAATGTACAATTTGAGTGATTAAACCTGTGACATTCATCACCTAACAAAATGAGAGTGAAATAAAATAGGGAAGAAACACCAGAAAAAAAGTCAAAAAAGAATTGGATACTGACTCTTTAGGATGCCATAAAAAATAATGTCATATTCTAGAAGATTCAGGCATATTATTCCTCACTGGTTGTCACACTACACTGCGGGTTCTCAACTCAAAAAACCTCAGAAGTTTAGCATGTTAAGGGGTATAAACTGGAGAGGGGCAGATTTAGATTAGAGACAAGGAGGAATTTCTTCACCATGAGGGTGGTGAGGCCCTGGCCCAGGTTGCCCAGGGAAGCTGTGGCTGCCCCATCCCTGGAGGGGTTCAAGGCCAGGTTAGATGGGGCTTGGACACCTGATCCAGTGGGAGGTGTCCCTGCCCATGGCAGGGGATGGAACTAGATGATCTTTAAGGTCCCTTCCAACCCAAACTATTCTATGATTCTATGTTCAAGACAGTGAATAAGCAAATGGATCATATGCCTTTTTAATACCGTATTTCAAAGGTCTTCGGAGGTGCTAGGGTTTCTGTGTCACATTATTACAAGTGAACATTAAGAAAATGACATTTAAAGAGAATTAATACATCTGTCAGTTGATGACAAAGAATAACATAGATGGCTTTTCCCTTTTCGTGTGATTTTTTTTTTCCAAAGTGCCAAATTTTCAATAATTACCATGGAGCAATCTGGCATTCCTTGTCTAGAATTCTCTACCTAAAATAAAGAAGACTTTGGTTCTGTAATTCCTGCATCGATCAGCACATTCTTAAGATTGTTCTTCTTCAGTTCCCCAGCCACAGACTACCTGGAGACACAGACTTTGCAGTGAGAAAGCTGGCAGGGAAATGAGGAGAGTTTTGAATAGTGTCAATGCAAGAAACACACAAATTCCAGTGATAACTGGAAGAAACTGGTGAAGAACAGTATACCATATAAATACCTGCCTCTTCCATGGGGTTTAGTGGATGTTCGAGTTCTGTCAATAAGGCAAAAGCTTGCTATGTGGTTGTAAGAGCCACTGCAAAGCAATCATAGTAAAAGGCCAGTAATTTTTTATAAAACTGGATAAACATCTTTGTCTGTATTTCATCAGGCTTAAGGGAAAAGATCACGCATTGCAAATATCGAAACAGGTGCTCATAGGTTCTTACAATGTTCTCAAACTAAATGTCTCCTCCCATGCTGTTTCCATCCTGCCAACAGGGGCTGACTGGGGTCCCATGCACAGCTTACCAAGACATGTTCTGTTACACTTGAAAAGAAGAAAAGTGTGAGAAAATATCAGTCCATATGGTACCCACGCATCCATAAAATACACCCTACAGCTTTTCTTATCAACATCCTTGAGTGCTCTGCTGTGACTTGTGTTGCCATTATTGGTGCAGGGCCCCGCAGGGCTTTCGAAAGTTGGAATGCTGATATACCATAGGAGAAAAAAATCATATGCTGGAGAAGGTGAGTACAGCACATGTCCTAATAACTTCAGCAGAAGGTGGTCATTTCCAGTATGCCCTGACGCTGATATATACATTGAAATCTATCCTATCCATAGTAGCATTTTGTAACTCAAAGAAAGGAAATGGGAAGGCTCTACACTAGCCAATCTTCTGCTTTGCATTTGACAAATCCACAACGGCTAGCAGAAAAGACTACAGAAAACAAAGATAGCACAGAAGTGGTATGTGCTGGTCCATTAAAAAAACAAAGTTCTGCCTAATGTTAAAGCAATAAAATCATTGATTTGAAAAATTAACCTGTAATTGAAATATACAACAGCTTTGCTATTTATTGCTTCTAAACATGGAGTTACATGTTCCACTAAGAAACCCAGCAAAAACAACCCAAATTAATCCCAGTCTCCAGAAACAAATAGTATAACACTTTGTTTTCATCATGGTTCTTCCTAAATGGAAGAGTAGAATGTTTTTTTTTTTTTATTTTAAAATTTATAAATTAAAAACTAGCTTTGCTAAGATCACAGGGAAATCTGAAGTACCAGACTAATCTAAATTACACATCTTGAAAGAGCTGCACCTGAATAATCATTCCTTAAGCAGAAAGTGAAGCACTACAAAGATCTGGAGATTTGTGATACCCCAGAGTTTCTTCCCTGACACTCCAGTTAATGTAAAGAAGGTTAAAACCATTCCCAGTCTGTCAGTAATGAGCAGATCCCTGCCATTTATCTTTGCTTTCTCTCTCACCCATTATCCCAACACCTGTTGCCTTGTCAAATGCCACCTATGGGTAACTTTATAGAACTCATGCGATCTTTGAGCACAGAATTTTGTGCTTCTGGAATATGGGCTTTTTTTTCCGCTTTTAATGGAAATGAAGTGAGAGAGTTGATTTGTGGCAACTGCCAGGAGAATCTATCATTGTTCTTAGGAAGTATTTTGTGCCGCTATATCACTTGCTACTAAAGCAATTATGGACTGTGGGCATATATGAGAAGAACTAGAGTTTTCTGCAAGCACTGAAACCACTAGGAAAGAAATCTTACATCTTTTCGTTAAGGGATAGAGCAAATAAACACCCCACATCTGAGATTATGAAAATCAAATCCCCACTACAGCCTGAATCCCCTGAATACTCCAGGACTTGTGTGCCTGCACATTGGAGTCCCAACCTGCAGACATGAAAGCCTCTTGTCTTATCAACAAACCAGCAGAGATCACCCACTGTTGAATAGCAGGAGCTAGACCGTGAAAATCATCATGGAAAACAACTCTGATTTGTTAGATGGCCACAACACAGATAGAGAAAGCTGTTTCAACTGTGATATACACTTCGGTAATGAAAGCATGAGCCATTACAAAAGAAAATAAATATTTTCAGTGAAACAAATAATCACAGTATCTGAGTAGTTCTAAAGTTGTTAAATAACATTAATAGCCATTATCATTTCTGTGAGTCTGGAAATGTTGAGAACACCTTAAGCCTTCAATAATGGCATAATTAATTGGATATCAATAGGCAAACATCCAGGTTACATTTTTTAAAATGCTCTGTTATTGATTTCTGTTTTTTTCTTTTGGTGGTGAATAATAATGTGACAATATTTTCTACTAGATTGTCTAAGAACAAACGTAGGGCACAGTCTGACCATTGACAAGCATATTTCAACCCTAATGAAGAAAAAATGTGAAGGAATGAGAAGAGTAAACAGGCAAAATTTCTCTTTGTGCTTGGAATTTGGTTATCTAGCAATCTCAAGGTAAGATCAAGGCTAAAGGATCAGGTATTTTTCAAGCCCTGTAGTTTGCACTGGGATGCTGAGTCAAACCATCTGAATGCATTTATATGGAAAAAACAGTTGGCCACATACTGTATTTTGTGTTCCTCGGGTAATTAGAAACGACCCAGAAGTCACACCATGACTTTTATTGCTCTTCTCACTCTCAAATGAATATGGAGTCAGAATCAAAAAACCCGAAAAAAATGTGATTCAGGAAGTCCTTAAGCACCAGAACAAATGTAAAAGGACTTGTGATTCCAGTAAGACACACATTAAGATGCTGAAATTTTATGTCCACCCATCCCTTTCAGCAGATCATTTGCATCTACCAGGCACTCCAGTTATAAAGTAATATTAAAAACTTGCAGAAAGCCAGACATTTTCTTACCATAGCCAAAGGGAGAACTCCTACCAGGTCCTTCTGGCTTACGTAGATCTTGGAAATTCCTAGATCAGATGTTGTATCTCCAGGATATTCTACCTGCCATGTAATGAGCTGAGTCCCAGGTAAGTCAGTCAGGTCTTCAATTTCAAAATCAATCTGCATGATTTCAGAGGAAGGACCCTCCGCACTGAAAAAAAGAAAGAAAAAGAAACATTCCATTCATCTGACTGTCAAGCCAGCAATATAATTGCCTTTATATTAATAAAACATTGGATTAAGGCTCTTCCAAAGAGAGGATTTGGTGGGATGATAGATTTAATAATGAATTAATAATTTGCACTTGTCTTAAGGTTTTGGGTTATTTTCCATACATTCAAGCAGCTTAGTAACACTCTGTGACATGGATCACTAAGCGCTGCTCCATTTTACAGGTGGAGAAACAAAAGCAAATCAAATCAAAGCTAAGGCTAAAGCTCTACAGCCTAAAAATCCTGTCTCCTAGTCTCTCGCTTTAACGAGCACATTGCAGTTCCTCCCTGTTAAAGCAACATATGAGCAAATCTGAAGGGAATCACACCTTGAAATGAGAAACCACTGTGTTAAAAGTATTTTCTGCTTTTTAAAAAAGGAGGCATAGATGAGAGGTCAAAGCTCAGGATGGAGTCTGTGAACCAGGGCAGGAAGGAGCAGACAATTGGAAAACTTGGAATTAATTTTTGGGTATACTGCTACCTTGCTGTGAATGTCTGTCTGAAGCTCCTTTGGTCCTTTGCTAAACTAGGAATTACAGGTAATTTAGCTTGTTGCAAGAAAGAAGAGTTACAAAACTGGATTATTTAATAATGGCCATTCCTGCCAGGATCCTTGAGTACAAAACACCAGAAAAGAACATAGAGTTACTAGATAGGATTCTCCAGGATACCCTAGTAATGCTCCTTTGTCTTTACACGTGGTATCCTTCCAGAGGTTAAATGGTTCATCTAAGTGAATACCATAAAGCAGAAATTTAAAGAGGGAAAATTGGAAAAGGGCTCATTGGTGCAATTCCGGCAAAGCTTGTTATAAAGATCAGCTGCTGTATAGAAAGCAACATGGTGAAGTTTCTATCTTGGCAAGGTGAGCCCCATAGTCGAGTGGCATTTATAGAGACAAGAATTTAATCTACTGTAAAGTTGTTGAGGAATGAGGAATTTCTTAGGAGTGCAGAAATCCAGGGGACACCGAGAATGGAAGTGCTTTTACTTCTGAAATATTGAAAGCTGAGAAGATCTTCAGAGTCTATGTGGAGGGGAAAGGAAAAAGCTAAATTTCTTTCAGTGGGGTAATAAGCAAGGAGAGAAAGAGTGGCATGGCACCATTGTGTCACAAGCTACTTAGGTTGGAGAGTGCAGCTAGAAGAAAGAGGAAACATTTCAGTAACTGGTTAGAGAACCCCAGAATGTGTCCAAACTGCAGCAGATTTTCCCAGCTGATGTGGGAAAAACCCTAAAACTAAACATATTTTATTATGAGGACCAGTTATGACAACAACTCCTGTTTGGGATTCACCCCAAAACACTCAAGAGATTTTTATCATGCTGACTAAATCCAATGCTTTATCCAAGGCTACTGCCTGAAGAGTTTAATCTTATCATCTTTAAGGTTTGGATTTTAATAGATGTTTTGAGTTCTTGCTATCCTGGATGGAATTTAAAAGGAGGCTCTGTGTTTCCAAAATGGAACACGTTGTGCTCAATTTCTCATTTCTTCATGTCAGGAAAAAAAAAGGAGTGCAATTTCTAAACTAGTCCTGAATGCAGTCTTATTTCATGCTGACCTAGGTAGGATCAGATAGCTGCTTTATGCAGTTGTGGCTATTGAAACTCAGTTACCTTAATTGTATGAGCAGGAATGGGCAGTGCATTGCCTATAAATACTTGGCAGTGATCCTATTTTATACAGTATGTTCTATCACAGTTTCTGTGTTTAAAGATCTAATTGAATCTTCGTATAATGAAACCTTGCTTTTGTGATTCTATTCAGGGTGCCTTTCTTATTGCCTTGGTATCAGTTACTACCAGTCACTGGTCTTGCAGAATTAGTGCTGTCACCAGAAATGTGTCCCACAGCAGCAGAGGGACTGGGCACAGGAGGGGACTGCAGGGCAGAACACCACAGAAAAAACAAATGATTGTCAAAAAATGCAATCAGCTTCATCTTTTCCAGATATGCTGGGAAAAAAGGAGAAAAGTGATTAGGACACAGGAAAAAATACAGAGGGAGTGAAAGGCAGTGGAAAAGAGAAGTTCTTATATTCTTGAATGACAGCACAATTATGGTAATAAAAAATGGAAATATTTATTTTAATTTCTCCTTCAAAGCAGGTATTTTAATGAAGCATTTCTTGCAGCAATCACTCGTCACCCCATGCTTTGCTACCAAATGCAATTTTAATAGAAATTATTTGAACTAGTTCCTCTTAGAAATACTAAACACCTCCAAACGATGAGATTACAAAGCACCTCAAAAAATCAATAAGAATCTCATTACTGTGACTAAAGGTGTATTAAAAATAATGTGAAAGCATTGCATGACCTATGGTCAGACCCAAGCTGTCAGCACCAGGTCAGGAACTTTGTTTAATTACTTTACTCATCACTTACTACGATGATTCTTCCATGTGCAATTCCCATGGATCTGTGTCTCCAACTTACAGCCCTCCGAAGCAGTGTTTAGCAAATGAATTCTTTCAATAGAGAAGTAAAGGGAAAAGTTACCTTTCAGAAAACACAGTTTAAAAAAAGTAAATGGAGAAATTTGGACAAATAGAATTCATTACTAGAGTGCTGTTCACATAAACATATTTGTGGCTTTTCTTTTAAAGTCTAAGCGGCTTGGTACAACAGGAATATTTCTATAGGGTAGTCGGCCACTGCTACTTGAAATGATGCACTGCCTAATCCCCCTCAAGGTAGCATTACATTTAAGGTCACTATAACGCAATAGAGCACATTGGCAGCTTCTCTTTGCTAACACTGAAGCCATTATTGCTATCAAGAGTTTAGCAACAGCGTTAGTCACAATAGAGGAGGCCACCTGATTAGAAAGTGTAGGATGGGCAGACCCAAAGGTTCACAAGAGCAATCTAAGCTGAGCTGAAGACTGGGAATAGTGAAACCGTTCTTAATGTCTATGTATCATAGGAATGTTAATCAAAGAGTCTTGGGGAGAAGAGACAAAGAAGGTAATTCTGTCCCTCTATTGTTCTCTTGTGAGACCTCACCTGGAGTACTGTGTCCAGTTCTGGAATCCTCAACATAAGAAGGAGATGGAATTGTTGGAACAGGTACAGAGGAGGCTACAAAGATGACCAGAGGGCTGAAGCACCTTCCATATGAGGACAGGCTGAGAGAGTTGGGGTTGTTCAGACTGGAGGAGAGAAGGCTCAGAGGAGACCTTATAGTGACCTTCCAGTACGTGAAAGGGCTACGAGAAAGCTGGGGAGGGACTGTTTACAAAGACATGGAGTGATGGGATGAGGGCCAACGTCTATAAACTGGAGAGGGACAGATTTAGACTAGACATTAGGAAGAATTTCTTCACCACGAGGGAGGCCCTGGCCCAGGTTGCCCAGGGAAGCTGTGGCTGCCCCATCCCTGGAGGGGTTCAGGGCCAGGCTGGATGGGCCTTGGGCACCTGATCCAGTGGGAGGTGTCCCTGCCCATGGCAGGGGGGTTGGAACTTGATGATCTTTAATGTCCCTTCCAACCCTAACGATTCTATGATTCCAATTATTCTTTTCTACCTCCAGACACACACCTAGGTCTCCAGCACATCTTCTATACGGAAAGAGCATGTGGCCTGAAACACTGCACAGGCCAGGCTGAGGTGGAACAGCAGCGCTCAGAAAAAGAAGAGATGCGTCCAGGGTTAACTGCAAAAACTTTCTAGCATGAGGGTAGACAGCAACACAGCTGACTCCATTAGACTGAGGGTGTCTGTTTAAACAGGACAGAAAATTAAAGCGAACATGACTTTCCCATGAAAAGAAGGATAAGGTGATTTATACACCACAAAGTGTATGAGATGATTTGTAAACGCAAAGTGGTTTATAACCACTGTTCAGAAATCAAGTGATTTAAAAATATGTACAAGTCTTTGGGTAAAAGTAAAATAATATGCTATATTGTCATACCAGATAAAAACACCACCCTATTTACTTCCAGCTAGTTCAATTGGACTATGAAAAGGTTTTAAGGCTTGCTGTCATCTGTCCTGCCACTGCTCAGTGCTGGCAATGGCAATATGTGTTAAATATAACTTCTTGCTTGTGTGGAAGGAAATACTATAAAACAATATGAGATGTAGAGTAAAGTCATAACAAAGAGCAGTGAACATTTAGTAACAGAATTCTAAAATTGTAGAATCATCAGGTTGGAAAAGATCTCTTGGAGCATCAAGTCCTATCAAAAACTAAACCATGTCCCTGAGCACCTCGTCTACCTGTTTTTTAAACACCTCCAAGGAAGGTGACTCAACCACTTCCCTGGGCAGCCTCTGCCATGGCCCGATAACCCTTTCTGTGAAAAATTTTTTCCTGATGTTCAGTCTGAACCTCCCCTGGTGGAGCTTGAGGCCATTCCCTCTCGTCCTATCCCCTGTCACCTGGGAGAAGAGCCCAGCTCCCTCCTCTCCACAACCTCCTCTCAGGTAGTTGTAGAGAGCAATGAGGTCTCCCCTCAGCCTCCTCTTCTCCAGGCTAAACACCCCCAACTCCCCCAGCTGCTCCTCATAAGACTGCATAAATTAACTGATACAATTAATTAATATAATTAATTTCTGATAAAGGTTTTTTTTTAAAAGAGCTCTTTCTATGGCATTTTCTTCAGTACTTAAACAATTTCACTATGAGCAGGTTTTTTTTCCTGTCTCCTTTAGAATTGCAAGCCATTATTCCTAATATCATCACTAAAGAGTATTTGTTTCCTAATCAAACATGAGGTCAAAGGGAATTCAAAGTACCAATAGAGAATCAGCCTTTCCTTCAAGATATCTGCTTTTCTGTACCTCATTTCCTTCTGCTTAACAATCTCATTCCAATCCTAGAGTTCCACTCTGGCGCACAAGCATTTCACGTATGCTCCTTTATAGCAGCGTCTCCCTAGCAGTGCCAAAAGCTGACAGACTTCATCCCTCCTGCAATGTTATAGAGAGCAAGCAACTTAGCAACATCTTGCCCTCCTGCTCAAACAGATTTTGAATGGGGGAAAAAAAGGCAGGAAAAAACAAAGAAACTAAGAAAAAAATGACAGACACAAAAAAAATGACCTGTTATGCACGGATGTGAGAGATAGAAAAGAAGAAAATGAACTTCAGCAAAACATTCATAAAAGGGGAATGACAGAAAAATACACGTGCATACATGCTTTGTGAGAAACATGTAAAAATCCAGATGACTGGGAAATAGAGCTGTTGTAGACAATAGTCAAAAAAAGAAAACATGTTTTCAAACTTTGTTCTCAGTTGAGTCCGTCCTTCCAGAAAAGGATCCAGATAATCGTTTAGTTTATCTCCACCTGAAAATAGTCTTTGCTGAATTCATAACAAATACCCACAACTCCAGTTTCAAGAGAGAGCATCATTCTGTGAGGGTTTTTTGGTTTGTTTTAAGAAGCCTTTACATGGGAGTCAAACTGTTGTGGCAGGGGGACACATTTGCATTCCTCTCCATATCTGCCAGAGAGAGAGAGATCACATCTCTTCTGCATAAATAGGCACTTGGAATACAATAACTACTGCTGCTTGGCATGTCTGATAGCATCCTAGAAATTATGTGCATAGGATGTGAAAGTTAAAAATGTGGGATCACTGGCAGGGAGACCATAATACTAACATCTGCCTTATATAAAGCATAGAATGAGAAAGGAACATTGTGTGTTAAGGTAGGCTAATTCATTTGGGCTTCTCTTCGGTGCTCATCACCACATAATAAGCCACTGTTTGGAAATGCTGATAACTTCTTCCAATTCAGCCAGTGGTGATTCAAAAATCCCTCTGCAAGAGGTGATTATGGGTGTAAACGTCACAGCCACATTTAATCTCTTCTTTGTGTGTTTTCTGTATTTTATCTTTAACTTTGGCAATCAAAACCTTCCTGTGCAAGTCTGCCCTAAAACAATGGACACAAACACGGCTGCTTCAGGCAAGATTTGAACTCTTCAACACAATACAGGATGACAAAGCTGAGAAAAGCATTCTGCTACTCATGTGCAGGCTTTAGAAACTTTATGTCTCCAGGTTGGGGTTCTTCTACACTGTCATATGGACAAAACCCATAAGCTAAAACCCCTCAAAATACTCTTTCAGGCTGATAGACTTGCTTTACTTTAATGAATCCACCTGCCTTTCCTTCTGGTTTACGAAGCAGAGTCCAATCAATGAATGTTTTCCAGCTTTTGTTGGGAAAAGTTGTTATACAGGATAAAAATTGCAGAATTACAGTGAATTATTTTATTCCTACAACTAGTGTTTAAGCTAAAAATCAAATCTTGTAAGATTTAGCATTACCCATAACAAGTTAACAGCATGATATTGACTTGCACCAGCTGAGGAGCTAGCTCAGCTCTAGAATGGGAGCTCAACATATCCAATGCTCGACCTCCCAAATCTATTCAGTCAGTACAAAACTAGCTGTCAAGGACAGCAGGATCCCCACCTCTCTTTTGCAGGTGAAAATAAAATGCCAGACTTTACCTTAAAATTCAGAATTGTATTAAACAAAACCCAAACAGTATGGCACAATACCTGTATACCTATATGTTGCCATACATGCTGTATGCATCAGTCTCTGGTCCCAGCCTAAACAAGTTAGAGAAAGGAAGAAATATTTTAGGCAGTTAAGTGAAATGTGTGGCTTGGGGCTCACACTTTCTCAAGGTCAGAGAAGGTATCCGAAAAAAACAATATCTGTAGAATCTAGCCCAGTGCATTACAGCAATGATCACTATTCACCATTGATACATCAAGATAAGGTGATACGTACAGCAGTACATTAAAATTTAATTGTATTCATTGTCATCTTACTATTAAAAATTCAGAGATGGGTAGGATGAAAAGTCATTTTTCTTTAGGATTCAGTGCATGAAGTGAACCAACAAGCAAGACAAATCACAAAAAAATGAGTCTGATAATCAGGTAATAAAGTTATTTTAAAAGAATTGATCTATCTCTCTGGAGCACGACATCAGCAGTGCTGGTTGAGAAATATTTGCTGAATTATTTATTTGACTTTTTTTTCCTATTTCCAAATAAATTATTCACTAAACAATTTTCCAGCTGTTGATAGCACTTTTCCCAAATAACTCAAACCATTCAAAAGTGCTAAAAATTAGCAAATCTGTTAATATAGTATATATTTAAGCAAATTTCCCACCAAGCTGGCATTTCCATTCAGAACCATCATTCTGAGCATCTCTTGACATAGTAAATCCAGGGATCATTCACCACGTTATGCTAAAGGAATGGTAAATCAACATTGATTTTATTACATCCAGTCTAATAATCATCCAATAAATTATTCAACACAGTAGTCAGTAAACATCAAGTACTTTTGAAACACCCCAATCATGAGGCAACAGCAGAAAACCCGCAGTTACTGTGCAGGTGGGATTGAATTGCAGGGCTAAGAAAACAGTTTTACTGACAGTACAAAGTCTAATAAAACACTGCAAATATGTTGCCAATCTGGGTTTCTCTACCTGCTGTTTTTTATTGCCCTCAGCATAAAAATAACAGTAAATATAACAGAACTCATATATAAGTGTGATAAAACTGCAAAAGAGCTAACCAGGCATGCAGCCACTAATGATCGTTATTAATTGGGAAAGTTGCTACAGGATCTGTCTAAGGCTCAGCCTACATCGTACAAGACAACTGCAGAAAGTGATGATTGCTTTTTAAACTGACAAAAATGGGAAAATAGGACAAAGATAATACAACAGTCATTTTAGGCATAGGAAACCCAAGTATCAAGGCGTCAAAGAACACTTCAGTACACACAGAGCGATGTGTTGATTGTGTATCTGTGGTTGATAAGGACCAGCAGCACTATGGGTATTTGACTCTTCCCCAATGACCTCACCCTTTAGATCAATACTAGTCTTGAGTGTTCCTAAAAATCTCCTTAGATATTTCTTTCACACCGCAGTTTCCTTGGCTGTTAACACTATCACTATCTCCTGCAAATGAATGGGAGGACTCACACCAACATAAACATGGTTGGACCAATGGGTCTTTTCCAACCTAGTGATTCTGTGTGATAACGACCATCAGCAGGGAATGAGACCCAGTATTTTCCCATTAAAAAATTACAGGGCCAGCACTGCAAATATTGGCTCCTGAGCAGTTCCAGTGTACTAAATCATGACATAAGGCACTCTGCTAAGTTCCTTAACCCTGCAGGAAAACTCATTCCCGTCCTACAAATATTTATCCACCTAAAATCCTTTATCTACATGAAGAGCAAATTCATACTTGGGCATAAATATATGCGGGATTAGATGTGTTGAATTCAGGTTAAGTCTTTTTTCATAATTATTTCTCCCCAAAAGGAAAACATATAGACAAAGTTATCTACACATATCCTATAAAAGAAAGCTTTCCATGGGCTCAATAATTTTATTTAACAAAGGCTACAGGCCTTTGTTCTCATGGTGGACCACCTGGATGTATGTGCAAATGCTGGAGGCAATTTCTGAGTCTGAGACTTAACATATGGTTGCCAAACTAACCTAATTATGGTGAGGTAAAATTCAGTTGAACAAAGAGATAATCCAGTCATTGACTCTGGTCCTGAGAGAGGCACCATGCTACAGAAGGGAGGTTATAGAACATGGACATACAGCTTTAGCTCTGTCTTCTCCGGTGTGTCTAACACAGGGTCTACAACAATATTTTCCAAGTGGTGATCATGGTCCTGGGTAGAAGCAATCAAAGGGGCTATGAAGTCCTGAAGAATAAAAATCTTACTCCCCCAGCTCCACCTGTTATTTCTTTTCATGACTACATGCTCTTGCTCATCTTCTGAAAGTCACACCTGATAAATCTCTTATATACTCTTATATACTCTAAAATGCTTATTTTTATTTTTTCTAGTAAACGTAATACTTTAAAAGCAAGTGCTGGAATCATCAGCCTGAAAAAATTGAGAAACTGATCTAAAAGGTACTTAGAGAGTGAGTGTCCCTAAGAAGCAAACCCTAACCAAGCTAAGTTATTATTTTCACATTCACATCAAAGATGCAGCATTTGCCTACTTTATGATCCACACTTCAGACATCAGCGGCTCTCTTATTTAAGTTTTGAATCCAAAATGATTTTAAAATTACCTCTCCTACCCACTTTTTAAGAAAAGTTAATTGTAGTCCTAAATCCAGAGTGGAAGATCCATTATCTTAGCACAAAGCGCCATTCATGTCTCCAAGGTGAGATCTATAACATACCTATTTTATGTCTTGCTTATTAGTGTCCACGCTAGTTCAACAAATGCAATTATATATAAAAGCAGCATTACATTTCACAAGACTCAATGCCTCAATATATTTCAAAATTAGTGGCTTCTTTGGCAAGATCTGCCAAGGCAAAGCCAATATTCGAGATTAGTATCCTCAACAACAGCAGCTTCCTCTGCTGTGAACTATTCAGCAGGTATTTCTGCTGAACTCATATATCTTGCAAAAGTGCAAAGTTCTTTTCAACTAAAAAAAGAAATGATGTTTTCTTTACCCAAATGTTCAGTACTTGCCAAGTCTAGAATTAAAAAAGAAATGCATTCCAGCTTCCTTAATGTCAAAATAAAAGAAGTTTCCAGAATTCTTTTCTTTCTTATTTTTAGGTACAACTGAATAGAAAATATATATACTGCTCCTCACCCTCCCCCCAGTTTTCTGAAAAAGCTGTAGGCTGGAATATAGTTTTAAATCAAAGATTTATAAAGCAATCTTGGTTAGAAGGGACCTCTGAAAGCCATCTGGTCTAACACCTTTCCCAAGGCAGGGCCAATTTCTGTGTTGGATTAAGTTTGAACACTTTAAATTTTCACACATGGTTTTCCAATAAGACTTATTTAAAATTTAGAGTTCTTTTTGTGGTCATATGGAAATGCTGGGATAGCCTGAGTGCTAATACCTGCACTTCATGCACTAACATCCATGTGTAAGGGACACAGGCAGCCGTAACGACCAAGTTTTCTCTTCCACCAGCATTTAAAGATTTGAAACTTGGCTGTGACCAAGTAACTAGAAGATATATTGGTTTCTATAAGGCTTTTGTTCTCTTTCACCACAAGTAATTTTACACACTGTTCTGTCCAAGTTTGATTGAAAGACAGTGTTAATATGTAATGGTAAGAACACAAATTTCTACCGTAAAAATATCAAATCTGGAAGCATGCTAAAAAAGGCAAGATCAAGAGACTACATTTACTAAACCCCGAAAATTAAATAACACCATGCTCTGCCAGGCTACTTCCAAGACTGTCCTACAGCAAAACCGTATCTGATCAGCAGCACTAAATGGAAAACTGACAGCCTTTGGTTCACTCACCTTCACAATTCCATGTGTTAGCTGCACAGCACTTGTGAGTTTCAGCTCAACCAGGCTCCTTAAAATGCAGCATTTATTAAACAGTCATTAGTATCCACTGTATTATAAGGGGAAATGAGACCCTTGTGAACAAAAGCATAAAAACCAAAAAAGGACCTAGAGACCCAATTGATAATTTAAATATTAAAAGTTTAGTAAAATATATAACTATTTGGGGAATTATATGGACTATAGAAAGCCATGTACTCTACCAATATTTGTCAGGTGAAGATGACTGCAATGTATATGCAAATATTGACATCTGTTTTGCATATCATATATTAAAGTTGGGAGCATGGAAGATATATCTCTGGACATACACTGCAGTAACACTGTTTTCCTTTATGAACATATTCCAATCTTGATCCGGTATGCTAAGAAGTACGCTCATTAAAAAATTTTGGCTGTAAAGATCAAGATACAGTACTCCTTCCCTGATCCAGGTATGGTGCCGTTTTAGTTTTTGAGCAGATGTTTCTCCTCTGTACACCTGGGGATAATCTGATGAAATCAGATGAAATGAGATGAAATCTGATGGCGTCATGATGAAACTGTATAAACAGGATGATGATACACAGGTCCACAGATGAGTCCTAAGCCCTGCCAGATCAAATAACAGTTTTTGATGTGCTTGTGACATTAAAAATTGCATGAGTTCAAAAGCTCACATTCTCACTAGCATGAACTGTTCTGTTAAGTCAAACATTGTCATCATGTTGGGTCTCAATGCATTCAGTGTTGACACACCTGACTTTTCACCACTTCGAGCACCAGCACCTGAGCCTAGAAGTTTTTGATATATAAGGGGAGATGTACGTCATGGCAATCTTTGGATTCTCTCTGAGGAATTACAATGAAGAAAATAATAATGGCAAGTCATGATTGTGGCTATTATACTACAGAGAATTAGCCAATAGAAAGTGTACTGAGACTGACACACTATCTGCAGGGTAGATAACATGGTAGGTAACAGCAACAATTTGCAGTAATTTGTGTATATGAGTATATCAGTTGTTACCACAGAATCATAGAATAGTTTGGGTTCGAAGGGACCTTAAAGATCACCCAGTTCCACCCCTCTGCCATGGGCAGGGGCACCTCCCACTGGATCAGGTGCCCAAGGCCCATCCAACCCGGCCCTCCAGGGATGGGGCAGCCACAGCTTCCCTGGGAAACCTCTGCCTGTGCCTCACCACCTTGCTAATGTCTAGTCTAAATCTGCCCCTCTCCAGTTTATAGCCATTGCCCGTAGTCCTATCACCACAAGCCTTTGTGAACAGTCCCTCCCCAGCTTTCTTGTAGCTCCTTCAGTTGTTGGAAGGTCGCTATAAGGTCTCCCTGGAGCCTTCTCTTCCCCAGGCTGAGCAACCCCAACTCTCTCAACCTGTCCTCGTATGGGAGGTGCTCCAGCCCTCTGATCATCCTTGTAGCCTCCTCTGGACCCATTCCAGCAGCTCCATCTCCTTCTTATGTTGAGTATCCCAGAACTGGACACAATACTACAGGTGGAGTCTCACAAGAGAGGAATAGAGGAGCAAAATCACCTCCCTAGACCTGCTGGCCACTCTTCTTTTGATGCAGCCCAGGACACGGTTGGCCTTCTGGGCTGCAATCCTTTGGAGATTTTTTTTGTCTGACCATCAAGAATCACTTATCAAGCAGTCCTAATTTTATTTATGCAAATGGTCCTGGAGCTGCTAAAGCAAACACAGAGAGCAGCTGTTCATATGAAAGTTATGATCATTCATTCTAGATGAAAAAATTTCATCACCGGAAGGAAAGCAGAGCTGCATCTTTGTGCTGGTCTGGACAGGAGGAGGCCTTGGTCCATATGGATATTCCCCTGCTACTGCAAATACCCCATCATATAATCTCTATATAAACTTATCAAGCTCCATTTTCAAAGCGCGTAGGGATTTTAAATCCCTATTCCAGAACCTGATTATTCTAATGGTTAAAGCAATCAGAGGAGCCACCCTGGCTGGAACTGAAGCCTTCTATGAGCCATCGCTCAGAGCAATCAAACCACAGCACTCTCCAGACATTGAAATAGATAGTATGGCCAAATGCAGCTCCGCTTCCTATAACAAGTGCTCATAGCAAAGCACTAAATAACACTGCAGACCTTCTGGAAACATGCAATGGCTGATAATAGCTTCCTCATTCAAAATTATTCCTTCTACGTTTCAGTGTCCTCAAATCACCTCCAATCAAACAAGTCCTTCCCTACCCCAATATAGCTTTAAACAAAAGAATTACATTTCTGTAGATAAACTTAGGTGGAATTTAAACATTCACTGATCTACATAGGCAGGCAGAGAAAAAGTAGGTTCTTACAACCTTATCTCTATGTTCTCTGTCAGAATGCAACTATAACTGTTTGCCATTTCCAAAAGGAAAGTAGTCTTTCAGTAAAAATAAGAGTACGGTCAAACTAATGACTAGAAAACTGGTGGAGAGAGAAAAACAGGCATGGCATGAATTAGGGAAATGCTTCGTGAAATACTAAGGAAAGGTGCCAGGGTGAGTATGAAATGTCACCTAACAAGAGTAAGGATCTCATGCCATCAGCTTATGTGACGGACATATGACATCACAGAAGCTTCCTTACTATGTGACCAACTTCTGCCTAAAGTAATTTACTGCTTTAAGGTCATGTTTACTGATATGTTTGAAGATACTAATCTTGGATCTTAAAAGAAAATTCTGTGGGAAACACCTACTGACTCTGGGGACTGAGTAGCAGCACAAATTGCATTGCTTTTACTTGCAAGAACCTCAGAATCTTATTGAGAAATCTTTGTAATTGACAGTGGAAAGATGTACATCTACCCCTTAAAGAGACATATTGATTTTATTGAATCAGAGGCAAGGGAGGACAAACCCTAATTATTATAATTATGAAATCAGTAATGCTAGTAATTCATTAATAGTTTCAACAGATTCATAAATCATTCATGTAACTGGGAAAAGCAATAAGTGAGGATCAATTTCTCCTCAGAGGCAGTGCAAAATTTTTCAACCTCACTGGAATTTGTGGAACAGATTCCCTTTTGTGAATAGCAGAGCTTCACCAGAAGACAACAGTGAGATCAGAGGTGAAAAATTTGTATATCAAAACACAAGTAGGATTTCATTTAATGGTAGACACCTAAATATTAGATTGCTTGAATTACTGACTTGTTTTTTTTCAATATTCCTACTGTTATTGGATTATAGTTTCATAGTCCAATTGTGACTCTTCAATGCCTTAGTTGAATATAAACTCTCTTTCTTTGCAAGACTAACATGAAACCACATCAAATGTGCACACTACTACTCTTTCACCGCAACAGAAAATCCTCAAGTGTGTATTAACTGGACCACACAATCATCAAGAAATGTGGACTTAAGATATTTCCTCCAGGCAAGCAAGATGAAAAATTTGGATAGACCACTTCAAATCTCACAAATAGCATGATTCTTGGAATCAGTGTGGCAAAATCCAGCAGGTGGCCATTATGAGAAATAAAAGCAACCAAATGACATGAAGTATCAAAACACAGCACTGCCAAAATTATCGCTGCAGTCTATAAGTATGAACAGATTTTTAGGCATGGTTTTCCTTTTGCTTTACTTGAGCTGATTGACTTCAGTTATGCTTTCATTGCACAGCAGGATAAGGTACAAATAAAAGCCTGAATGACTGAAGGAAATGGACCAGTTCTTCTAAAAATAGCAGAAGAAATAATCTGCCAGATTTCCAGAAGGCCTGAATGTGCGATACTTGAAGTAACATCAAGAAGAGCAGAAGGTAGGTTGGTGATTTTCTGAAAAAAAATCAGTAAATGAGGTTTAAAAGGCAGAAGAAACAGAAGCTGTTACCTTTCCACAAATATTTCAAGGATTTAAGCTCCAAGGAGAGAAAATCGCTAAAGCAGGGAAGGCAGGAGAGTATAATTAGAAACAATAGGAAATATGGACCAAATTCAAAGCAAAAGGACAGTGGAAGAGTCTCAAAAGGAAATAGTAGACAATAGCTGGAAAGGTTTAAAATTAGGCTGGGTAAAATGCTTAGAAAGAAATATTTTTTGCAGTAGCAGCTATGGCTGTAACAAGCCTTTTTTTTGTTTTTGCCTAGTTCCTTAATAAAGAAAGGATTATTCAATCAGGGTATCACTGCGTCTGTCATCCTTTCCAGTACCATTAGACCAATTTCAACAAATCTAGGCAGAAGCATAGAGGTTAAGAATTATTAAGATTATTGGAAGCAGGTAGACAGCAGAAGAGACCAAGTGATTAACCCCTCTGACAGAAAAGAGGCAGTGCACATCCCAAGAATCCATGTACACACTCATTTCTAAGAAGCAAACCCTTAGAAACCAGGCTTCTGTCTTTTGGCTGCTCCCTGAAATATGCCTTAACTTTTATGGCTCCCTAATTTTCTTTAAAGTTCCAATTCAGAACTTGACCCCTACTCAGCAAACCACTGAAGCAAGCTCTTTCGGTCTTCAGGGACTCAATCTCATTTTATAAGTTAAGCATATGTGTAAGTACTTTGCTAAATAGGAATGAATTTAAATACTCTGCTGAGCTAGGCTCTCATTTATCAGCAAAATCACCAGTTCAACTCAGTATATTCACCAAATTATATGTGGAGAGATTTACTCCTCACCTTTATTCAATGCTGTATGAAAATGACCCCTGTAGGAACACTGAACCCTTGAAACAGGTGCCCTACATAGCTGAGAGCATGACCTATACTTTTGCTCCAGGGCACTCTAAGTCTGTAAGGAAAGCAGTAAACCAAAGCTCATAATGGTATCAAAAACAAATGAATCTTCCTCTCACTCCTAAGTTTCTTAGTGTAGAGTACACTTGATACCTGATGGGTTGTTTATGATCATTAGCAGAGCTAATGCAAATTTAAAAGGCAATATGATTATTTTGCATATCACAGAATCCTAGAGTACACAATGAATAATAATAACTGAAATTGAAGGAAGGGGAAAGGTCACTGTAAAACCATGGATTGACACGAATTAATCATATTCCTCAGTCAATTCCAAAAGTAAAAGAGCTACTAAATATGTCTCTACCTGTTATTTCCATATTTAATAATTTAGAATTCCTACTTTTTGTTCACAAAAGAAGCATCATGTTCTGCAGACTTCATGGAGATGCAAAACAAGAACCAACAAATTCATATCTAAATTGCTGGTGCGTACTTTACCAATGCTAAGGAACAAAATATTCTCAAATATGAAAGTCAAGGATTGACGTCAAAGTTTTTACATAGATGTGAGAAGTGGGCAGATGAATTGTGTGGAGAAAAGATGTAGAAACAACTCGGAAGCCAGTTGTAGAAGAACTATAAGTATACAAATAGCAGCACCTTCATCAGCATTGATGAGAGTAAATCTGCTCTTAGTTTCAGGAAGACAGAATCACAGAATCACAGAATAACCAGGTTGGAAGAGACCCACCAGATCATCAAGTCCAACCATTCCCACCAATCCCTAAATCACGCCCCTAAGTACCTCATCCACCCTCACCTTAAACACCTCCAGGGACGGTGACTCAACCACCTCCCTGGGCAGACTGTTCCAATGCCTAACCACCCTCTCTGTGAAGAACTTTTTCCTAATCTCAAGCCTAAATCTCCCCTGGCGGAGCTTGAGGCCATTCCCTCTCGTCCTGTCCCCTGTCACTTGGGAGAAGAGCCCAGCTCCCTCCTCTCCACAACCTCCCTTCAAGTAGTTGTAGAGAGTAATAAGTCTCCCCTCAGCCTCCTCTTCTCCAGGCTAAACACCTCCAGCTCTCTCAGCCGCTCCTCATAAGATTTGTTCTCCAGCCCCTTCACCAGCTTCGTTGCTCTTCTCTGGACTCACTCCAGAGCCTCAACATCCTTCTTGTGGTGAGGGGCCCAGAACTGAACACAGGACTCGAGATGCGGTCTCACCAGTGCCGAGTACAGAGGGAGAATAACCTCCCTGAACCTGCTGGTCACACCGTTCCTGATGCAAGCCAAGATGCCATTGGCCTTCTTGGCCACCTGGGCACACTGCTGGCTTGATACTTTTCTCATCTACCTCATAAAACACTAATAGAGCTAATGGAAAAAAAACCCTTCCACTTATCCTATACCATCACTGAAGTTTCAAGTGAAATTCATTATCAGAACTGGGCTGAATTAAATGGATCCCATGGCATTGGGTCCCTTCCCAAGCAGGGACACAACAGAAGCTGCCAGCGACATGAAATATTGCTGTTGACATAAAGCACTGAACTGAGAACACAGGAAAAGCATGGCTCTGTTTCTCCTCTGGTGAGTGACCCTGTGCGAGATACTTCACCACTCTCTGCTATAGTTTTTTGACATTCTGAATATGAATCGGGGCTTTGAGATTTGTCAGTGAAAATTCTTCATAACAGGCCAGAAAGAAGAGTTCAGGGCTAAGTTTGATTTCAAAAAAAGCCCAAATCTTGATCACTGAGATGCTACAAAAGCAGAACATCATCTTTCTACATCAATATATTAGAGTTGTCTGCAGTACATCCATCAGAGTGGAATACCTTGAAGAATGGTCAGTTTTTGTATACCACACCTTCCTGGTCTCCATGAGCTGCAAAGACCATGGTAGTCCATAAAAGAAGAGTTAGAATTTAAAAAGTGACTTTTTTTCTAGCTAGATTATTCCACCCTCCACCCCATTGCATTCAAATGCATGATATGTCACTGGAAAAATGGCCTTCTTGCCAGTCCTTAGAATAAAGATATTACGTTCTCCATGATTTTGTTTTGAAGCCCTTCAAATACAGGATCTCTTTAGGTGGCAGTTCTGGTCTTCATCAATGCAGTGGAGTTCCACAAGATTCAGCAGGAGAAAGCACCGATGACTACTTAAAGCAGGAGCTGCTATGCCATTTTCTATACGACCAGAGATCTAAGTTGTCTATTTAAAGAGAAAAAGTTCAGTGGCACATCATTTTAGAACTAGATTAGGTTAGTAGCACTCACTTACAGTATCAGCTACTCCAGTTCCCCCTAAAACTAAGACAGAGAGAATTTTCAGCTGTGCTTGGCATTCCTAAACAATACAAAGCCCCCAGTGCCGTGAATGCTGCTGGCTTTATGAACATATATATCATTTTCATCTGGCTAAAGCAACCTCGGCAAAGTATCTGTGCCAATTTGACGTCCTCCCCCTCCTTCGGTTAGCATACATCACTCACGGAGCCGCGTCGTAGTGCACAGTGACACACACCCAACAGACAGAGCAGAAGAAAGCTTTCAAAGCATTTCAGCTCCTCTTTACGACACTTAAATAGAAGGCACTGAATTGAGTCGCAGCACAGTTTCCAGCCTTTGACAATGCAATCTACTCCCTACAACTGAAATATTTATTCAGGCACAATTACCATATAGGATGAATATTTAAATCAAGGGTAATTTGTTTTCATTATTACTCTTATTTCTTTTTAAACAATGGTTAGGATTATAAACTGAATCAGATGGTTTACTCTTAAACCAGATCTTTAATATTTTATGTTTATTAATACCAGCCTGAAATGCCCAGTCACTGATCACACTCTGTATTTTCCGGAGTGATGGCTTGAGAAAAAACCTAGCCCCTGATCTTTGAATTTTACAGCCATTACCGTCAGTTATACACCCCACTATGGGACCAAAAGAAATCTTCATACACATCAACTACAGCCTTATCCCTGACTTTTGCTTTTGCAGAGGGCGATTGTTATTTCAAACATTGAAGGGTGAGGAGAGAGAAAGAGGCAGGGGAAAACAAGAAAGCCAGAATGTAAGCAATTGAGATTCAACCCACATGTTTGGACACCTTGATATATGAGTGTGAATTTTTTTTTTAAAGAATGCATTTTGATAGTTGTAATAATAACCTTAACACCGAGCTGTCACTAGTCTCTTTCATGCAGGGATCTTTTTATGAAGATACAGGCATAGCAATAGGGATTTTACAAATAATAAAAACTAGAAAGCGCAGAAATACAGCACCTTGAACAAGATGATTTTAGGGACCCCTGCAGCCTAGAGTAGAGCATGGTGCAGCACACAGACCTCTGAGCTGCTGGTGACTGTTTCCAAGGGTAGAAGTAGCACCTCTGCCTGTCACCTCACTTAGCACCGCTGTGATACTTCAGAGACAGAAGGTGGTAACTCCTCATGGTGCTGTGCTGATCTATCAGGTTGACTAGCACTCTGCACAGCAATCAATTTAATGGAATAGAGGGGCCTAAGAAGGTTAGTAGAAGAGGTAGGAAAAAAAGGTTTAACTTGGTTCCTGGCTGAAATAAATGGGAATTTTGCCATTTCAATGGGGAAGTCAGTTTCCACTGTAATAGTTTTGACTCCTTAGAAACAGAATTACCAGGTTGGAAAAGATGTCTGAGATCATCGAGTCCAACCATCCCTATCTGCTGCTAAACCATATCCTTAAGTACCTCATCTACCCATCTTTTAAATACCTCCAGGGATGGTGACTCCACCACTGCCCTGGGCAGCCTCTGTCAGTGCCTGATGAGCCTTTCAGTGAAAAAAATTTTCCTAATGTCCAATCTGAACCTCCCCTGGCACAGCTTGAGGCCATTCCCCCTTGTCCTATCACTGATCACTTGGGAGAAGAGACCAACACCCAGCTCCCTACAACCTCCTTTCAGGTAGTTGTAGGCAGTGATAAGGTCTCCCCTCAGCCTCCTCTTCTCAAGGCTAAATAACCCCGCTTCCCTCAGCTGTTCCTCGTAAGACTTGTTCTCCAGCCCCTTCGCCAGCTTTGTTGCTCTTCCCTGGACACGCTCCAAAACCTCAACATGTCCTTGGACTATCGTCATATCCATCAGACCATGCTGCAGTGACATTCATGACGAAGTTTGAACTCACTGTCACTCTAAAGTAAAGCAGGTCTCATGCCCTGTGATTCCATTCTAGTTCTTCATATTTTGAGCCAATATTCTTGGGTCATTTCAAGACATAAAATATATATGGAACTGTAATTATGTATCTCTATCTTTCACCTTCTCTCCTTGTACCGCAATGTTAATTAACTATTAGTTTGCAAAAACATGATTCACTTCAAACAAACAAATACATTTTTGCAAGTTTGACTGCCTGCTTTAATTGAGGAAGGGACCCACGAGAGATGAGTGGAGACATTCTGACATGCAGCTGAATAAAACTTTAGTGACCTGTACCTAAGATTATCTTTTAATCTGCCACTAACTCTTCTCTACTTTACAGCTGTCTTTTCCATCATGTGGCTTTTCTGAGGTCATATAGCAAGTTTTTGTCCATGTGGAAGAATGGATAATCAGAAACCTCCTCGGAGCTCCTGAACTCTGTCAGGTTTGTACTAAGTCCAGTCAGCACTTCCAAATGCTGCAGGGCTCCCTACAGGTGCTGGGAAACAACGTGAAGGGCAAAACTATCGGCTGGACTCTTTGTTCTAGAGCCTTAGATGATCAAAGTACCTCAACAAGTGGGTTAACGTGACAATCTCTGACAAAACTTACCTCTAATTATGTACTGACATTAGAATAGATAGAGCTTGAAAGCATGATGAAACGAAAGCAGAAATGAACATTGAAGGCTAGCTATTAAGTTCCTCTCTTGGTTCACATACTGACATAGGGAAGATTGTTCCCAATTCCACATAAACATTTCCAAAACAGCCCTTCATGCAACCTGAACATGGAATGGGTAGTGTCTCTAGCTTTAAAAATTTCTGTACAATGGGTAACCCCGTCCTTTCAGTTCTTCATTGCTACTTGCAACAGCTGGCATTAGATCTGGACTGAAACTAGGAGAAAATCAAATTTTGCTGCATTGCTATGAAGAACTCGGGTGATCCAGAGAGTCTGTCAATTTTTTCATGCTCATGGCTGGATCTCTCATCTATCAAGATGCAAAGCCTCTTAATTTACACTGAAATCTACAACTCGGGAGTTTCTTCCACAGCAGATAAGCAAGACTTTTTTAAAAGCCTAGATTTTAATCAAGTTCTCCTATAAATACACGAGCGTCAAAGACTTCAGACTGAGTTGTGTATGTAGCTTAACAGATTATCATGCAGGATACTGCTATTATATATTATCTACAGTCTCATCCAAGGTGTAATTGATAGTGTATCTACCAACAGCTCATAAAATGGGTAAATAGCTTTCCTCCAAATAAGAGATGGAAAATCTCTTATATCCACTCAACTTAATTCTAAATACCACAGTCAGAACTGAGTGAGCAGCACATTAGGAATGAGACTGACCTGCTGAGCTGGCATCACTGCTTGGAAAGATTAAATTTGCTTTCACAAAGAGAATGTGGGACAGTGCACAGGACAGGCAGACGGGCAGTCAACTGCCTTTACACCCTCTAATGATGATGTTAAGAACGCCACTTAGTATCTTCCACAAGTTATAAGTGCATAGCATAGAAAAGTTAGTGAAAACAGACGAGAAAATCCCTTTGTTGCTTAAGCAACTCTTTTCTTTAAGCATACACAAAGCTTAAGGAGAAATAACACCAGACAAAGGCATAACAGGTTATGCTTAGAGAAAACTTGTATTTAAATGGATATAAATAAATAATGTTTTGATATTTTGACAGAATGGAATATTAGAAGAAGGAAAAAGGAAGAAGAAACGTGGTGATGATATGAAGTCTGTAACGCAGTAGGAAATGATTTTCAGTTTTCAGCCAAAGAAGATACCAGCCCCAACAGGGTCCAACTGGTGTAGTATTAAGCATCAAAAATACATAATATGGAGATAAAAATACAGTACAAAGGCTGACTGGCTTCCTGAGTGCTACAACCTTCAGAGGGTAACTTTACAACCTTTGACTCTTTCAATTTTAAAGACCAATTTTCTTCAATTTGCACCTAGTGCTGCGAGTGATGAGAGAAACTGATAGGCAAGTGCTATGCAACTACCACTTATATGAAAAAAAAGCGACTAAGACAGCATCAGGAGACCTGAACATTTAGATCAGGATATTGTTTTAAAACATTTTAAGGAAGCATTCTAAGAGTCACCATAACCATTACAATATTTTCATGTTGAATCTGTTTCTTTTGATTTCTAGCATGAATTTAGGATATGTTTTCAGAGCCTGTTTTATGTTGGGATCACTCTCTCCACATGAGGTTAGTTCCTGCCCCAAGCCTTCCAAACTGGGCAGTCCTTCCTCAGAGATAAGTCTAAGGTATGACTGTTGAGTTTTCTGTTCTTTATTCCTTTTACAATACGTAAAGTAGTAAATCATTGTTGAAAAGCCTGAAAATAAGCCTGGATTCTTCTGGAATGGTAAAATGTTAGCCCTAGCCTAAGATGTCAAAAGAAGCAACATATTCAGAGCCATGGACAAAACCTAAAGTAATCTAAAAAGAAGGATAAATTACATATAAGAACTTTGACAGTTCTTGTGTCTGAGGAGTGGAGCTGACTTAAGCAATTCTACTTCATCTAAGACCCAGGGCTACATTTCAACTGAAACTCTAGAGGGTATTTCATCTGGTCAGTCATTCCATCCTCCTGCTTTTGTCTTTAACCCTTAGTGTATTTGCATCTTAGGGAAAGCTTAGACCAAGCCCTTGCAACGTGAATGTCTTCCTCCTGCCTTCAAGAGCACACAGGGACAGCACATGCCCACTGTCCTCTGAGGCTACCACTTTTCTGGATGCAGCTGGTACATCCTGAAGCCCTGCTCCCTGCTCTACACAGGGTGCTGATGAATAAGATATATAGTGTCCAAAATAATTTCCTCCTGTAGTTCTAGGCAGACTGGAGCCTGAAAGGCTGACAGCAAGCAGGAAACATAGTTCACGTATATGACCTACTCTTGTAGAGCCATTGCTTGGAAGATGCTCAAAGCCTACTGTGCAGTGATAAGGCTGCTTCTTTAAACACTCATCACAGGCTACAAGATCCAATACTGTTGTAAAGTACTAGTTGCTGCTCAAAGAGCTTACAGTATAACTAAATTTCTGAACTGTAGCAAGACTGGGAGACAGGAATATTAAATTCCGGACTGCTCGTAAGACAAAACAAGATGACCTTGCAGGTTACCTCTACTCACCAGAGTCCATTTGCTCTTGAGAAAGACAGTAGCAGTGCTCTTTCAAAATTTAAAAAAAACAACCCAAGGCCCCTGCAATGAGGATTCCAGTCTTTTCTACTCAATGTCATCTCTTCTACAGCAGACAGGGCATCTGGACACTGCCCAGGATATGAGAACATGAATAAGTATATGGGATTCGGAGAGTTCTCCTGATATTGCTGTATCTCCTTACAGATAGTCACATTCATTCCAGAACTGGCCAGCAAAGTGCTCTTTCCAGGACTAGTATACACAGGTGGTTTCTTAGGCCTCTGGGACATCACTTACAGCAGCACAGACTATATTCATGATGCAAAAGTTGCTGAAAGATAGCACTGATTTTTAGTGACATTGATAGCAAGGATGTGTGGATATATTTGGGACCCAGCGACAACCTTTATTAAAATCTTCTTGTCCCATGCCCACCTCAAATATTTATCTTGACAAAATGGAATCCATCTCCGAGTCATTTCGGCTGCTGGGGCTGGTGTAGCTACACCACAAAGCATGCTCGTCATGCAGCTCTAATTTATACTGACCTATCCTGTCTTGGGCAAAGTCTTTTTCAGGAACTATTCTGCCATACTGTGAAACAATGTGACTCAGCTTGTGTACGTAAACTCTGTACCAAACCCCTCCTTTCCTATTAAATGCTATTCAGTTGTCTGACTGGATTTCAATCTGTGACATCCTCATAGTCCAGAATATTTTAAAAACACACAGCATATTATTGGTACCTCAGAAAGCAAAGAACAGTGATAGCCAGAACTGATTTTAAATTATGACCTTAAGGTGAAGCCTCATCCTCCAGTTATCCAACTTTCGAAAGCACCTATTGTATGTCTTGACTTCACTTTTTGAAATAATTTCATGCTAAGAAACACTGTGGAATTTATTAACATTCTTGCCTTCGCTTTTCTATTTTTCTCTAGTAAATGACACCAATTCTAAAACCATTCAGGTATAAGAAATGTTATTTGTTTCAGTTTCAAGGTTTGATTTTTGCATGCTTTTAGCTTCTCAAGAGCTATTGCAAAACTCTTGGAGGCTCTTTAATCTCCTTCAGAGCTGCTGGTAAGAACAGATGAGAGTTAAATCCGAATGCCTTTAAAACATTGCTTGTGGGTTCACAGAAAGAATTCTGCTGCAAGCCTTGAGGGTCACACGCCTGCTATGTGCACGTGTGCGCTTTTTCCTGTGCTTAACACTTTGCTGCTACCTTGCAAAGAACTGGAGATGGAAAGGAAAAATAAAAGCCTTATAATTTATAGGAAATGTATATACTACATGTTGCTAGGAAGAAACGTCAAGAGAGAAAAATAAATGCTTTCTGACAATTGCTAGTCATTTTGTGCCAGCAGCTAAACAACACGAGAGGCTACGCTCTCCCTCCCTCAACAGAGGAGCACACTGGAGATGAATCACTCCACTGAATTATCACTTTCGATAATTTGTGTTGGTAAATTGTCACTGGCATCACAAAAACAATGTGTAACCTTCAGGTTTTATTAACAGAGAGTGAAACATTGCCGAACTGCACCGTGCGAAACAGTATCCTGTGTAAAGCTGATAATGTGCCTAATGTCTTGGCCCCTCAGCATATGTCAAACTACAAACGCCCAGTTGAATTCACAGCCTCTTAAGATTCAATTATTTTTACAAAACACAGGATTTTTCATTACCAGCATGACATGAAACATCTCTGTAAATTATATTTACTAAATGGCAACCAGGAAGATATCAGCACATGACACACTTGTTTGGTTTATGCACATTTAGTAACCTGCTCAGTTGTTTTCAACAGACTTTTGCAAGATCTGCCCCGAGTGCTAAAGCTCAGTGAGTCACAACTACCTACAGAGCACTCCGTGTCCCACCAGTGGATACACAGCATGGGTCACAGAAGCTGTGGTTCATTCCATGAAGAAGTCTGCCCCTCTGAAAACTTCAGCATGTCCTGCTGCTCCTCCCTATCAAGCACTAAGAACAATATGAAACCTCTCCATGGAGGACAAAGTCCTTATGTTGACCTGTCAGCCTTTAGGTGAGACAGTCCTGTCGCATGCAGGGGCCTTCAACGTCACTGGGCTTCTAAGATTTAACATTCCAGGCAGAGCAGGTGTGTGTGGGGGGAGATTGTTTCCCAACTATTTTCATGGAGACTGAAATCCAGGTAAAAGTTCCTGATTCTAAGTTATTTATAGGAAAAGCCAGAGATGTTCTATCAAGTGTGATATCTTAAAAAGAGTCAAATAGTTCATAAGAATTCATATAAAAGCAAAAAATGAAGTAACCTTTAAGCACGTAAGATGTCCCATAGTGTGCTCCACATTGGGATGCATTTTGGCATATCCTAAAAAAACAAGCATGACATTTGCTGTAGACAAGACTTGAAGCTTCTGTTAGTCATGTTATATACCTTCAAGACATGCTCTCTTCTTTCTATAGCAGGTACACCAGCCTGCAGGTAGTTTGCTTGCAAAAGGTTGAGGCCAGTATCTTTCTACCTACCCTGTCTCTTTAATAAATTAAGCTAATAAACATCTTATGTGAGAGGATATGAGCAGGGAAAGTTCAATTTTGAAGGACAATTAAGCAGTATGAGCACACCCAAGCACGCAGAAGGAACGTGATTCTGTTATAAGCAATCCTATTGTGGAACTGTCCTTCCTTTGTAAGAGGAATTACTTTCACCTTGTGGGTGAAGCTCGAGATCAATCTTCCTCGAGCCTCTTTTGAAATAACACCACCACATGTGGCACAGTCCCTGCTGTGCAACTGTTTTCTTTCCCATACCCCTGCAAGGCAGCAATGTGACTGCTGAGACTACCCAGAGGGAACATTCTCCGTGCTTAACTGTTGAGGAAAATATCTCCAAAAGAGACACTGCTCTCAGTTAGTCAGAGAATTAAATGTATAAAACAATCACCAGGAGACTGAAATGGACAGTAGAAATCCAGGCTGGTTGTAGGTAACACACCACCTTGTTACAAACCCTCAAGGGATCCTTCTTCATAGCTGGGTTTTTGCAGAGTTTGCATACAATCAGGGCACAGTTAGAAGAGCAGCTCGCACAGCACCATATGTACCTTCTGTCCAAGTAGCACAGACTACAGTCATTAAGCAAGAAATTAGTAAATGACACAGCCCTGTAAATTACAGTCTCATTTTTGTGTCCAAAATGTAATTACACATTAATACCTATTATAACATGGAATATTAAGACAGATAACTGCAACCTGAGGTCTCTTCTTTCTCATGAACCACAAAAAAATGTTATCTGGTTGCCAGCTGCAAAGGTATTTTTAATTTATAGTATTTCCCTCAATAATGTACTCTCGGGGTTTAGTTTTGTTCATGGAGGTTTTTTGTTCTTTTTTTTTAGTTTTACTCTACACAGGAAGAACAGCCAAGAAATGCCAAATCTACATGAGAAACCACTCTTTTCTTAGCACAATAATGCCATATGAGACTTGATTTTTATGACATTTTATACAAGGAAAGCCTTTACAGAAGCACAGTTAAGCTTTCAAAAAAATGTTTTTGCAATACAGTGATTTCATTGTGGGAACAGTTTTAAGCCATGTGGGACAAAGCAATCTGTCTGCTTCCCCTCTATCTGCCTCACCACACAGTGGTAGCAGCAAATATTTGCAGTGCAAAGTGGGCCTCAGGTGCTAATGTCCAGGATCAGTTCAGGTCAGGAACCAAAAGGAAATGACCAAAAAGAAAGCAGCAAATAGAGGAGAATTTGCTGCTTCCCAGAAAGACTTCACCACCTGTCAGAGCAAAGCGAACGCGTAAGTGCCTACAAGTCTATGCCAACTGTTGTTGTTCCTCTAGAAAGTTTTACTATTAAGACTCTCCGGAAGGAGGTCAAGTGTTCACTATTTAGACTTGTTCGTGTGCCACCGAAGGGGAAGTGTAAGTACTCTGCAGTGATGAGGTGCCAAGTTTGCTTTCGCCTCCATAAGGGAGGGGAAATCATATCTAAGTAAAGGAATGCGAGTCAGCAGAAACGAGTTCTGCTCCATGGACATCTTGTGTCACCTTCCACAAACTATCTGATGCCAAATTCTCTCCCATTTGCTATGCAGAAAAGTCCCAAGACAGTAAAGATTGTAAGCAACTATTTAACCCACGTAAATAGCTTCATCTTGATGACATTAATGCACGAAATAGTTTGAAATTATTAAAATATGCTTAAACCTACCTCCACCTGAAAAAACACATGCGTATGGTTAAGGATATTTTCATGCTGGAGTTGTGTGTCACACACCTAATAGTGTGACTGCATTGAAGCTAAGCTGAGCCTCCTGAAGTTAAAAATGTCTTACACGATTTGATACAATTAATGAACTTTCTGCATCTCAGAATTTCTTTGCACAAACTAGGACTATCCAAGAAGGGTAGATAAGGAACTGGCTGTTGATTGTGTTGTAGACTAGGTCTGGGAAAACCTAAATGCAATTCCCAGCCTCATCTCAGGCTGACAAGAGACACAATGTTTGGGTTGCCTTTCAACTCAGATCACCAAGGCAATCACTGTCAGTACCCCTTTTCTGGAGAGTTTCTGTAACTCTCTTCACAGAGTGACCCCACAGAGCTGTGCCAGCTGCCTTGAGAGGACCACAGCAGCAGCCTGGGAATAAGCATCGATGGGAGGGAAGTTAGGTCAACTTCATAGCCAAACTTAGCATGCCTCCTGTGGCCAAAATCTTCCCTTCCTGCTCCTGTGAGCCTCTAGGCATAGCTGTCAAGCTGAGAGAGTTGGCGTTGCTCAGCCTGGACAAGAGAAGGCTCCAAGGAGATCTTAGAGCAACTTTCCAGTACCTGAACAGGCTACAAGAAAGCAGGGGAGGGACTGTTTGCAAAGGCTTGGAGTGATAGGACAAGGGACAATGGGTATAAACTGGAGAGGGGCAGATTTAGACTGGACATGAGGAGGAATTTCTTCATCATGAGGGTGGGGAGGCCCTGGCCCAGGTTGCCCAGGGAAGCTGTGGCTGCCCCATCCCTGGAGGGGTTCAAGGCCAGGCTGGATGGGCCTTAGGCACCTGATCCAGTGGGAGGTGTCCTTGCCCATGGCAGGGGGGGTAGAACTGGATGGGCTTTAATGTCCTTTGCAACCCAAACTATTCTGTGATTCATGTTACAAGCTGGGTAACAAAAATTAATCTTGCAAAAAATGAGTTATTTTTAACGCAGATCGGTTCCCTCACAGAGTGCTCAGCACAGTATTTCCAACAAACGGGAGAAGGGAAGAGAGGCTGGTCCCAGCGCAGCGTGGGTACAAAAGGCTGGGAATTCTTCAGACCTACAACGGTGCTGAAGGCTTCCTACTATAAAAGATACTTGACTAAAAGACAAGTGACTATAAAAGTCACTGGGGGCACAACAACCCTGTGCAGCTACAGACTAGGAGAAGTCTGTTTATAAAGCTGCCTGGAGGAGAGGGACCTGGGGGTGTTGGTTGACAGCGACTGAACATAAGCCAGCAGTGGCCCAGGTGGCCAAGAAGGCCAATGACATCTTGGCTTGTATCAGGAACGGCGTGACCAGCAGGTCCAGGGAGGTTATTCTCCCTCTGTACTCAGCACTGGTGAGACCGCACCTCGAATCCTGTGTTCAGTTCTGGGCCCCTCACCACAAGAAGGATGTTGAGGCTCTGGAGCGAGTCCAGAGAAGAGCAACAAAGCTGGTGAAGGGGCTGGAGAACAGGCCTGATGAGGAACGGCTGAGAGAGCTGGGGGTGTTTAGCCTGGAGAAGAGGAGGCTGAGGGGAGACCTCATTGCTCTCTACAACTACCTGAAAGGAGGTTGTGGAGAGGAGGGAGCTGGGCTCTTCTCCCAAGTGACAGGGGACAGGATGAGAGGGAATGGCCTCAAGCTCCACCAGGGGAGATTTAGGCTGGACATTAGGAAAAAATTTTTCACAGAAAGGGTCATTGGGCAATGGAACAGTCTGCCCAGGGAGGGGGTTGATTCACCTTCCCTGGAGGTGTTTAAGGCACGAGTGGACAAGGTGCTGAGGGACATGGTTTAGGGACTGATGAGAATGGTTGGACTCAGTGATCTGGTGGGTCTCTTCCAACCTGGTTATTCTATGAGTCTATGATTCTGTGACACATCCAATCTCTCTTCCAAAGCAAGGACAATAATGTTTCTCATTTCCTGGGGTAGATGAAGGCCACAGGGGAACATGGCATAGGTTTGGAGGCAGTCAGATCCAATAGTGCACCTCGTTACCAGGTAAGAACGTAACATGTTTTGTACTAGGGTTTACTACAAATCTTAACTATACTGAAATAATAGTGTGTCATGCATACAGTCTTTACTGGAACCTACAGGTGAATTAAAGTCTGTCCCACATCAATTACATTGCAATTACAGGGGGGAGAGAGAGAGCGCACTGAAAAATATATTTCAGACTCATAAGGACAAACACAAGGAGGCTGAAGAAAATTTATCCTCATAAGCAGTAAAAAACCATCATGATAGAAAAAGGACATCATCAGAGAAGGCTCCTACCAGCTGATGTATCAAAAGAATAGGATGCTGAAGCCAACTTTTAGAAAATGTAATGAGCATCACATAATCACATTTTCACAAACAATATGCAGGAAGCCTGCAAAGCAGTTTATAGCTCTTAACCCCGGCTACAGCTGTACACTAGAGGGAACTATGCCTCCTGTTTCCCATTAAGAATCATGGAAGAATGAGATAAACTAGGCATATGATGAAGCCTTTAGCAGAACACACAGCTCTATGAAACTCAAAGATTTCCCTTTAGCTACTCTCCACTGTCTCTATCACCATGATGATAGTATAACAAGTGTGGCTTTTTCTAGAATGCTGCATTTTTGATTAAATCAATCTATTATATTATTCATTAGACCTCTCTAAGTTCTAGCTGTACTGTGGGCTACTGCCTTGCACTTCAAAATCAATTTTTGTCTTTGAAAACAGAGCCAGTAACTGAACAATAAATATGGATTCCTGAAAAGCTAATATTAAGAGGCTTAGTATTCAAAGCGGAAGCATTTTAAGAGGGGCATTAAATCTAGGAATCCATAGATCAGCAATCTTGAGGTCTGCTTCAAGTCACTGCCTCATTGTGCTAATAAATGAATAAAACTTAGATTTCCTGTGTCAGTGGACAAAATCTTGGAGCCTTTCTGAGCTTCATCTCCCCATTTCTGCTTCCCTACCTGACAAAGGACCTTATGGTGATAACCAGATGAAACATCACATGGTTCTCTGAGTCTGATAATAAGGAACAGATGGGATGTGCAAAAAAGAAAAACTCCAGTGCAGGGGAAGTCACTGTTTTAACAGAAATGCAAATATATGATGGGAAACCAGAAAGACTAATTAGCATTGCACTGACACATCTACACTGCTTCTGGTCCACGCACTAACTCATTTAGTATTAACTCAAGTGTCTTTTTATCCCAAAGGACAACTATGCCGTCCAGGACTGAGCCAGTATAGTCTCTCTTTTCCATAGGGGTCCTTCACAATTAGTCTGCAACTGGACCCCCAAATCCTTATTGCAGAGCGAACAACAGCAGTGATGAGGGAAGCTGGATGCTCCTCTGACATTCAGATTTCAAGGCTCTTTAAAATCCAATATTATATTTGAACAAGGAATATTTTCCATGTTCCATTGTCAGCTCTTCTTTAACGTCACTGCTATGGCTGTGATGATGTGTAAAATGCCCTCATGCCCTTCTTTACTTGCTGTTTGGTATCAATCTTCTTTGGAATTAATAAAGATCACTTTTGAGCTCCTTATCTTTTAAAGAATTTATGATTCCATCCACACACAGAAACATAAGAGTAAGTAAAGCCAGGAAGAAACATTATAGGAATATCAGGAGAGAGAGAGCTGAAGCAGACAGCTGAGCAAAAGCATTTGAATTTCTAGTGAAAACAATGTGAATTATGTTCATGGCAAAAAACACGTTTTGCATATTTTTAGGATATTTGAAATATTAATATTTTTTAATCAGGATCAAGATCTGAGTGGTGGGATGGAAACTATATACAGCTATTAAAGCTGCTGAAGCTGCAGACAGGAGTCTAGTGGTATTCATAAACATAATCAAGCAGATTCCTCACCTGGTTCCTACAAAGGAGAGGAATGAAAGCTCAGGGACAACCGTTAAACTTCTTAAGATAAAGACAATGTACGGGAGAGTTTGACTGTAAAGGGGGAGAGTAGTAGGTTCACCAGGTAACTTTGGTGAAGATGCCTGGCATTTCACAGTTAGATTCTAAGCACAGCATTACCATGAATTACATTTGTTGTCTTCCTCAGGCTTTAGGTACAAAGTACATCCATTTGCTTTTCTATTTAAATTGGTTAACGTCTTAGAAGTATGACTTGTAGGGAAAAATACTACAATGATCTAGGAATGGTCTAAATTAGACGAGATTCACATATGGTTGTTATTCATTTCTAAAAGACAAATTATATAATTGTTTGTTTCATATAGAAAAAAGTTCACAGATAATTATAATTATAATTATAATTATAATTATAATTATAATTATTTAAGACTTTTTTTCCTTAAACAGGTTAAAACCATGTTCTTAAAGCAACCTGCATAAGTACTTCAGCACAGCAGATGGAAATGAACATGCCTGTATGATGCCATATAGTAAGAATTCACAAATGAGACTGCAAAAATAGCAAATAACTACAAAGTGCATAAACCAGTGATGACTTTGCGAAATCCCACAGTTTGAGGTGAATATTCTGCTCTGCACAAAAGGATTGCAAACTACTGCAAAAAGTGTTCAAAATCACTTGCAATATAGATGTCAAGAAATAAATTACTCTGAAGTGTGCTGCCCTGCCCTGGTTTAAAGAGTTACATAAATCAGCAAATTTCTCACTTCCACTAAAATACTAATTAAAATAAAGCAAGAAGAACATTATCATTTTCTGGGGAAAACTTGCCCTGGCCTCAAATGGTTGCAATATTTCACAAAGAACAGTGGCAATGCATACTCGAATTTACCAAGACGATAAAACAAGATATTACAGCTGTTCTCAAATATTAACTTTCAGAGTGCCCGGCTCACTAGTGGATAGGTCTACACACTGAGGGGTAAAATATCCTTTCACCACTGAAGACGCTCTCACTCTGACTTTTCCTGTATTTTACAGTCATTCTACCAAGTCTGTTAACAATTTATGGGGAATCACTGTATAATTAATCCTTGCAGCTCGCCTCACAGAGAAGTCCTGTACCACAGCACAACAGCTTGCAGAACCTGAACAGCATAAATGGATACAGAAAGGTACATATGAAGCATGGTCAAGACCACAGCGTGGTCCAAAGCTGCATGGAGGATTCAGAGTGCTACCACCACCAAGTCAAAAGGCTGCTCCATCGACTGTGCGGAGCTGGGACTCATTTTCCAGTTGAAGTACGTTACAACCACCTGAAAGGAGGTTGTGGAGAGGAGGGAGCTGGGCTTTTCTCCCAAGTGACAGGGGACAGGATGAATGGCCTCAAGCTCTGCCAGGGGAGGTTCAGGCTAGACATTAGGAAAAAAAAAATCATGGAAAGGGTCGTTGGACACTGGCAGAGGCTGCCCAGGGAGGGGTTGAGTCACCTTCCCTGGAGATGTTTAAAAGGTCGGGTGGATGAGGCACTGAGGGACATGGGTTAGTGCTTGATAGGAATGGCTGGACTCGATGATCCGGTGGGTCTTTTCCAACCTGGTGGTGATTCTATGATTCTGTGATACAGGTTTGATCCAAAGTCCTCTGGGTTTAAGGAAAGACACTGGTGGACTTTTGCTAAGGGTTGTAAAGGCTAACAAGTAACAAAGAAAGGCATGGAAATTAGTTCTTATTCTTTTGTAGAACTGAATCTCTTCCTGTGTCATCTGGTAGAGGAGTCCCTTACATCACTGCCAGAAGGCTCCCACCGCCTTTCCCTTTCCTGACCTGCTTTACATTCCTCTGTAGTTTGCCTTTGACTCTCACAATTAAGTTTATTCACATTCATTTGCAAAAATCTGTACGAGTCAAGGAAGTGTATAAAAATGAACTTAAAGGAGTAAAGAAATTGATGCTTCTTATGTCAGAAATCAACCTGCCCATTTCAAAAAGCACTCTGCTAGGTTTTATACTTCGAAAGAATCTGTGGCCCTCAGCTTGGACACCTACCCAGATCTCCAGGTATCCCCACTGCTGAAACAGCACAAAATCACCATGTGCTACAGCACTTTTCTGGGGCTCGGGAATGTGTTGGGCCCACAGCAAAGATTTCCAGGCTGCAAAAGCTCCAGCATTTGAAATGAAAGAGCTGTTTCTCTGAAATCCCTCTTTAAGGCAAGGCTAAGTAGGAGACATGAAAGGGTAGAAAAACCTCAGCACAGACAATACATGCAAGCCACTACATCTAAATTGAATCCAACCAGCCATAGAAGTTACATATGCTATGTTCACATTACACATGCTCAACCAAAGCTGTGCTTAATATATCACAGAAGAGTAACAGTTTGCAAATCACAGGTGTGCTACAGCATCTGGCATGTATTTTAACTCATAGGAGAAAGATGGATGATCTAATATAAAGGGAATGCATAAAGCCTAAATTCAGCTTGAAGATTGGCTATAATGACTTGTAAAAGCAAAATCAGGTATTCTGGCAAACTAGAAATTCTACTGAAACATTACAAGAGGTATCCATAGTGCTCAATACCATTAACTCAGTGCCATGGACATCCATAAAGAGACTTGAGGCTCCAGAGTCCTAGTTTCCTAAAACGCTAAACGAAAGAAGCAGCTCTGCTTCTACCAGGACCTCTTTGGTTTGTGCTGTACCCATTTAAGGAAGCATGAATTTTAATTGAGTCTGACACTTGGATATATTTTTAGATTTGATTTTTGCATCTTTTGTATGCAACTCAATTTCCAGGTTAGGAGCTGTGTTACAGGGTGCTAAACCATGCACAACAATAATCACTTTTTCATGTAAACTGTCACAGCATGTGTGTAGAAGTTCATCCAAAGGAAGAGGTCACTAGCACAGAAAATTGATTGACTTGAAGATGCAAAGATAACTTCAAATATAAGATCTGAAAGTTCTTTAAGCTTTATTGACATAAGTATTTGCCAAATGGTATATATTTCATAGAATCATAGAATCACTAGGTTGGAAAAGACCCATTGGATCATCAAGTCCAACCATTCCCATCAATCACTAAACCATGTCCCTCAGCACCTCATCCACCCATCCCTTAAACTCCTCCAGGGAAGGGGACTCAACCCCCTCCCTGGGCAGCCTGTTCCAGTGCCCAATGACACTTTCCATGAAAAATTTTTTCCCAGTGTTCAGCCTAAATCTCCCCTGGCGGCGCTTGAGGCCATTCCCTCTCGTTCTGTTTCAATGGGAATGTTTTCAAGGTTGCTTCTGTCTGTCTGCTGCGTACACATCTGAGGCAAATAAATCTTTGTGCATTTCATAGAGCATTTGGACAGTACCACTTTATTATGAAGTTAGCTAGAAATGATTGAAGCACTCTTTGATCATAAATATACAGCAGCAGCAGAGGCAGCCAAGGGTTTGCTAGGAAAGTAATAATTATCATGTGGGAGACAGACTTTTGGAGAATTCACACACTGCTTTTTGCATTTCCTTGGTCCCTCTACAGCTTTAGAGCAAGGGGAAGACAGACACCTGGGATGGAAGGGACAATAAATACTTCTGTGGTTTGCAAACCTGGTCTGTGCCCTGCAGCACTTCATTTCTATGTCATTTAGGCAAAAAAAAGACCTAATAAGTGATGGATAAATATGATAACGCCAAAGCTAAATTTAAACACAAAATAGTGTCATTCACTACAGAAAGATTAGAAACAGTGCTAAAACATCTGATAAATGGTGCTCATAAAGTTTTACTCATCAGCACATGCTCCCAGGAGGATGCTCAAATGACACAGTTAACTCAGTTCTGCACTACTGGACATACGCATACTAAATTATTCATTTTTTTCAGCAGAGGTCATGCCAAACATGATACAGACAACAGGCTGGAGTAAGAGTGGTGGCAAACACAGAGCAACAGATGGCTCCTGACCCCAGGAGCCTGCAATGAGATTAGGAAAGAACAGAGCAAAAGCGTACACAGACAATTAGGGAAGCACAGGGATGACACAGGGTGGGGCAGCACATGAGGCATTGGTCTAGACAGACCCATAAGCTACAGAAGCTGTTGGCGAGTTTGGAGTTTCGAAGGTGAGGCTTTAATGAGGATAAAGACATGATTTTACAACATACCCAGGCATTTGTTTAAAATCTGAAGAATAATCTAAGAGAAAACTTAAAAACAGCTTCTAAAAATCTAAGTGGTCACAATGAGATGACCTTATTAGCCAAATAACCATAGCAATAGCTATCCCAAAGTACATAAGGGTAAACCTGGAAGGAGGTTGTAGAGAGGAGGGAGCTGGCCTCGTCTCCCAAGTGACAGGGGACAGGACAAGAGGGAATGGCCTCAAGCTCCGCCAGGGAAGCTGGACATCAGAAAAAAACATTTTATGGAAAGGGTCACTGCCCAGGGAGGGGGTTGCGTCATCATCCCTGGAGGTGTTTAAGGGACAGGTGGGTGAGGTGCTGGTCCACTACTTAAAACCAGTTACTGAGGATGGAATTACAATAGAAAAAGTAGTTAACTATTTTTTCTGTTTGCTTTATTCATGCTATTAAGACGTAAATAAACCCATCAGAACATATTTCCCATTTAGAATTTCAACTAGACACCAGACAGATGCTCTGTCCACAGCTCAGAAACACTTTCAGATGCAACCCATGATCCATTGCAGAGTTAGTCAAGTCCTCTGCTATGTTATGTGCTCTCTTTGCCATCAAAGTAAACAATTGGATTTATGTTATGAGAGTATTAATCCAAAATATGCTAGACAAGCATGTTTTATTGTTAAAGGTTTGAGATTTCTTTTTCTTATAGTGTTAAAATACTTGGAACACCTTAGATGAAAACACCTACAAATGGGTAGAATTAATATTGCTGTAGAATTAATGATCTGGCTTTAATTGAAATATGATAAGGATTAACTAAATGACTCCTGGTGTCTAATTAGTCTAAAGGTACAGACATAAAGTACCCCTTCATCCCTGGATTGTGAAAGTCAACTCCGTTATTCACATCTTGCTTTTCCCTTCCCATGCTTAGTCACCTGGATTGACACTGGGGTCCCTCCAAGCTCAGCAGCAAGCTTCGCAATTAGGGACTATTTTCCTGTAGCCAGTGGGGATTGGGGTTTGCACAACAGACACTGAGCAGTAGTTTACAAAGGAAGTAACACATGAAGGACCCAAATTAAAAGGATTCCACTGGGAAATTTGCAACATGAATAACACTAAAAAATCTAAGTCAACAAGCCAATTAGAGAGTCTAGAATAATTTTACCATAGAATTACTTTATTATGACCACTCTCCATAGACTCTCCATCCTCTTCCTATAACATTATACATAAGTTAGCCTCTGCATGTTCCTAATTTCCGGGTACTCAAGTAAATGACAGGTAATGAATATATTAGTAGTATTATTGTTTCATATGTTACAGTGGTGGCAAAAGCTGAGCACTAGTGATTAAACCAAGGAAATTAAAAGCTGCTGTCAACAGTTCCTTTCCCTCTCTGAACATTTTATTTCTTCACTACTCTTGCTCTTGTTGCTTTAAGCAGGAAAAATGCTGTGGTAGTGATTTCTTTATTAGAAATGTCAATAAGGTCTGCCAAACTTTAATCAGCTCACTTGGCTGTTAGACCAGACTAGCATAAACTTTCTTTATGAAATAAATGCCTGCCTTATTGAGCTTACCGTTAAAATACTGCAAATACCCCTAATACATTGAATGCAGCATTATCTAACAATCAGTTTCAATCTAAAATATGTTAATCCCCAGAGATGGAGAACTATGGCTGTCAAGTACTTCAGCCAGTGCTGGTGACCTTTACAATTCAAACTCACTCTCTTCTTATTCAATTTTTAAGTAATTGTGGACAAGGTTTTTTTCAGCCTTCGGTGTTTATACATTTAAAGCTCCATTGTTCACTAATTCAAAACCAGGTGTAGGCAACCTGACAAGCAACAACCTCCGAGAACAGCAGAGGAAGCTGTCACTTAACAACTTTGAAGTCGGCTGATCTGCTTTCTTACTGTGATCCCAGAGGTATTAATTCCTCAGTGAGAAAGTCTGCCACAATAGTCTGGTCTAAGACTTGACAGATTTATCTCCTATTGGTCACTATGGAAGCAGATAAGACATAGGGAGAAAATTCCTTCCTCTTTGTCTGTTCTGCATCACCACTGCTAAAGAGCAATGAAAGGAGAAACTGGAGAAAGCATGGGAAAAGAATGGAGAGGCATTTCAATTCCATTTGGCCAAGATTGTTAACGCAACTAGTGATATATGTGCCTGACTAGAGACACGGTGGCTGAATATTTTATCTCTTCCCTCTCCTCAAAAACAGTATTAAAGCATTTCTGAAAAACAGATCCCAGTTCCGTTTCTAATGGAAAACTAAAATTTGATGCAATAAAATCACTACTCACCTTAGAGTATCTTTCCCTTGGTTATTACAGGACTCCGCATTATTATAGTGCTCTAAGGCTGTCTGTCCAAACAGCACTAGTTTTAGCAGCAGCCCAATCCAAAGCATATGGATGCGGGAGGTCTAGGGAAGCCTGTTCACTAGGCTGGTATTTTATCCAGCCTTTTCTGTAAATAAGTGTTATCCTTCTGAGCAGTGGATGTCTGGTAACTTACTGTAGCTACATATCTTTACCAGTATCTCCTGATATAAAATCCTTGTAGGCATGATACCGCAGCTCGATTTCATACTAGTTCTTTTTTCAGTTTGTCCTCATCTTAACCTGAAACATGCTCTTAAATCCCTCCCTCCAATGGATTAATTTCAAATAAATATTAAAAGAAAGGATCATTTCTGAATTTCAAGCAAGTGTTCAAGTCCTACTGATGCTGGTAAGATTTAAGACGAAACGCTTCAGTGGAGTCAGGAGCTAGGGAAGGGACACAACATGTGCTGCAGGTCAGTCTTACAGAGGTAGGTTGCCAAGACGTGAAGACAGCAGTTCAGTAATTATGCAAAATCCACATTTCTAAAACTTCCTGTAGAGAAAAATGAGGTCGCTCTTCTTGGCTCACCACACCAGTCTGTGATGCTCTTTGAAAGGCATCTTCTTTCTGTAGCTTTAGCCTAATTTCATCTGTTGCCTACAAGAATATTAGTTACACTGACTGATCTCCCACCTCCTCTTGTGTCGTAGTGAGAGTAATCAAGAGGAGACTAAGTATGTGCATGTTAATGAAATGCAACTAAATAAATGATGCCAGCGCCAACAGAAGTGATACGTTGTTCTATTCAACGACCCATAAAATATTTCAAAAAAAAGGATCAGAAATCCAGTTCATGGGGCTTTCAGATTCTTTAAAACAAACCAACAGGGACAGAGAAAGAAGTTGTGAATTTCACTATTTAAAACTTATTGTTTGAGACTGGGTTCTTTGAGGTCGAGCTGAAAGAAGGAAATGTCATCTTTCAGCCTTGGCGTATTCTTTCCAGCCACTCATTTCCTGCAAGACACTAAGAAGGAATCATGACAGATGACTCCTCTGCACTATCTGTTTGGCCCAGTTTTACAGCAAAGATCAGAAAATTTATAGGATTTTGCCTGAAAAAGAGACAGCATGTAATAACCCTTGTCTAGGATGGATAAATAATGTGCTGAGTGGAGGGAGAAAAGCACCTTATCTGTTAATTGTAAGGAAAACTGTGAAATCAATATGGACATAACAGCCAGTCAAAGCAAGTTTCAAATATCTGTTCAGGTGAGAACAATGAAACAGTACCCATTTCCAAGAAAGAGGTCACTCTTGTCATTTCCCATGTCGACAATGCTGATAAATCCTCTCTCCCATATTTTCATTGTGGGGCCGTTTAATTTGTTTAATTTGACTTTTCTCTATCATCTGCAGTGGTAGTAGCTGAAGCATCACAAGGAACTCGGGTGTGTCGATTTCTTGTTCCCTGCCCAGAGCACTGGGTTACATATTTATGTGTACTTTGTTTTTACAGACAACTATGTCTTGTTTCAAACAGCCAATTGTGGGGTGGTGGGGTGAAGGAATAAAAAAGAAGCATCTCAAGTCTCATAAAATATTACTGTCATTGTTAAAGAAATGAAAGCAGTAACATCCCCCTACCTCCACTATTTCCTTCTTCTCCTTTCACTCTCTCCCCACAGAACCCTGAAACTGCAATACAGCTGGATAACTGTGTTTCAGAACCCTCAAATCCAAGAGCACTGCTAAACCCTCAAATCCAAGAGCACTAAACCCTACCGTTTGAGACTCCATGTAGCAATTTTCCACAGCAGAGAAGTAGTTTAGTTCCTTCTGTGCAACTCTTCGAGCCCTAAGGCAAAGGAATTGCTGTTGGTGGCCCCCAGGAAAGAGATGATCTCAGATTGAACACATCGCCCAAGGAATAGGTAGCATCACATTAAGTCACAACACGCTTTTCATATTGTGTTACAAATTGACATTTTATTGTGACTCATTCAGTACTAAACTCTCTAAACCTGAGAGAAATCAGGAGAAAACATGAAGAATATACCATCAAAGCCAGCAAAATCTTCCAGTGCACATAGAAATGTGACAATATAAGCGCCTACGTGAACAAAACATTTGCATTAGGACCTTACAGGAAGAAAACGAGCACAAAGCTCCAGTGAGAAGACGTACTTCGAATTAATTCATTAAATGTTGTTTCTCTGACAAAAAAAATGTTCAAATGTTTTAATCCAATGCATCTAATATAGTTAGATACCTGACAAGAAATTTAGACACTGCCTCAACAGAAGAGGAAATAGAATGTTCTAAATAAAACATGACTATAAATGGGGTGGAAATCACAACCTTCCTTACATACAGAAGATGTCTCCTCCACTAGGATTTATCTAACAGAAGTGGGAAATTGTATGAATCTAAATTAAGCACCGGAGGCTATTCACACTGTCCTTTAAGTAAAATTAAACAACCAGTCAGAGCTTTGGCAAACAAATTAATGTTACAAAGTGAACATAGCAAAGTATTTTTTGAAGAACTCTGAATCTTGATCTACATACAAGAAAGGGGTTTGGTTAGGCTGCAGGGGGAGGGAGGTCTCTTTTCCTATTCCAAAACCACAATTAAAAAAAAAATTTAGACTAGCTGAAGTTTTCCTGGAGGTTTAACTTTAAGAGTACATTCCATTTGAATCTGTCCCACATGCTTCAGTATTTAACATTTTAATTAAGTTTAGTAAAAATTCACTGTATGATTAAAGTTACACAAGGTGCTGAATGCAAATATATTTGTTCAGGTGCATGCTAGGTGCAGTTTCCATTTTTCAAATAAGGCTAATCACAAAAATCAAAGCAACTGGACTATCATTGATCTAAAAACTGTATGTGTGCCAAAACTGAACAGCCATTGATATAGTTACAGTGATGATCTAGCAAAGAAAACATTTAAACTGTTCTTCAGTCACTCTGGGATGTAAAGCTGACCAAAGATAAACCAATTTAATTCAACAACAGCACTAATTATTGTTTTTGAAATGGAAAATTCCTGCATACACAGTAATTTTTCAAAATTGAATGTCTTAATTCCTACTAAATGTGAGGTAGCATGAAATAATTCCTTTGACCCAGACGTTGTTATTAAATTAATTACATGTCTAGACTTTATTAAAGGGAGAAGAATAAACAGATTCAATTTAAATACTCTAACAAATAAAAAGGTATTAAAAAGGTAGGTGCACTTTTTTAGCCTCTGGACAATAAAGGACTGCTTTCCACAGTGCTGCCTGCAAAACTTGGCCCCTCCGTTTGAGCCATGTCTTGATGCCAGTCCATTACAAGGTCAAGGAAATACAGAACAGGATCCATGACAGACAAAAATGCTTGTTACTAACATTCCAAGACAAGAAGAAAAATCAGGGAATTATCTGTTGGTTTGACTCTAGGAAACAAATACAACAGTCAAGGCAAAGCAGTCTATTAGAACAGGAAGAAAAATGCTGTACTGGCTGCCGAGATACATTAACAGGTATTGAAATCATCTGTACTTTTGGTAGTGCCGGCAGCTATATCACAAAATTTCCTCTCTCTCATTTCAAGTTTGTTTACAGAATCACAGAATAACCAGGTTGGAAGAGACCCACTGGATCATCAAGTCCAACCATTCCCACCAATCCCTAAATCATGCCCCTAAGTACCTCATCCACCCTCACCTTAAACACCTCCAGGGACGGCGACTCAACCACCTCCCTGGGCAGACCGTTCCAATGCCTAACCACCCTCTCCGTGAAGAATTTTTTCCTAATCTCAAGCCTAAATCTCCCCTGGTGGAGCTTGAGGCCATTCCCTCTCGTCCTGTCCCCTGTCACTTGGGAGAAGAGCCCAGCTCCCTCCTCTCCACAACCTCCCTTCAGGTAGTTGGAGAGAGTAATAAGGTCTCCCCTCAGCCTCCTCTTCTCCAGGCTAAACACCCCCAGCTCTCTCAGCTGTTCCTCATAAGATTTGTTCTCCAGCCCCTTCCCCAGCTTCGTTGCTCTTCTCTGGACTCGCTCCAGAGCCTCAACATCCTTCTTGTGGTGAGGGGCCCAGAACTGAACACAGTACTCGAGGTGCGGTCTCACCAGTGCTGAGTACAGAGGGAGAATAACCTCCCTGGACCTGCTGGTCACGTTGTTTCTGATCCAAGCCAAGATGCCATTGGCCTTCTTGGCCAACCTGGGCCACTGCTGGCTCATGTTCAGTCGGCTGTCAACCAACACCCCCAGGTCCTTCTCATAAACCAACGTTTCATAAACCAAAATTCAACAATATTTTTAAAAATTTTCATATTTCATCATTTGCAAACCAATCTTTCACTTATTTGCCTGAACTAAGATTGCCTTTCTATAAGCATAACAAGCGCTAAATATTTTTGCTAGGTAATGTTTTCCCATTGTTTCAGACCCTTTCCATCTGTTCAGTTTATTGACAGAGGAAACCAATTTCATGTCAGACAACAATACCGAACTAAATATCTTTTTGCATTTCGTATGTGTTTTTTTTTCCTTTGTCTCATCAAAATGTTGCATTTGTTCAGTTGTGGTCCAAAGGTAGCAGATGGACAGCGCTTTTTTTATTGTTTTGAATAATATTAAAAAAGTGCTTTAATATAGAAACATTGTTGTGATTATATCATTGTTAAAACTCCACCGCAAAGCAATAAAATTCAGTCTCATAATCCTTGTTCAAGTAAATTCACAATCAGACCCAAAGAGAACAAGACAACAAAGGCTCTCATACTTTACAGCCTCCTGTGTTTGTTCAATAAATGAAGACTCCAAAGTTAGTGAGGTAGCATCCATGCCAATAACAGGAGGCCTTCTCTGCACAATTGTCTGAACCATCTTCCTCTCTGAATTCTGCTTCTCTTTTACCCCCTCATTCTATTAAATCATAGACATCCTTAGCTACATTTATAAACACAAAGCAATAGATCCATACAGGTAGAAAAAGAAAAGAACCTAGCATTGTCCACTATCAGCTAAAGGGAACTCAGTAAACTTTCCTAATCATAAGCAACAAGAACAGCCAGATAGTTTTGTCCTTTTTCAACCTGTTCTTCCCATGGCAATAACCACATGGAGGCAAATTGTCTGTCCGTTTGTCTGTCAGTCCCACCCTAACACTATCAGGGACAATGCAGCAAGAGCTATTGTCCACTTGTTTTGCCCATAACGAGGGAACAAGGGAAGGAGCTGGGAATTCTGAAAGGAGGAGGGAGTTTGGAATGTGTAATACTAGCAGCACTGCAGAAGGGCATGAGGATGAAAAAAAATGCTGGACAGAAATCCATAACACACCAAGTTTCTGAAGTTCTGCTGCTTACAGAAGGACCAGATTACTTTTCAGGGGGAGAGTAAGAGAACTGCTGCCACAGTTCTGATCTTAAACATTATGTGTGAATCATTCTATAGGATGTGATTCTTTGAGAAGGGAAGAGGCAAATTAACAATTTTTTTCAATTGCAGAACCTACATTAGCACTCATTTTTGCTAATATCATGTTAAACATGCTATTTGGATGTCACCAATATACAAGAAGTTAAAACTTGTTCTTTCCTGCCGCCCATTTCTCATTCAACCAGTAATGTGATTACTCTTCCCTCCAGCAGTGCCTTCCTGTTCTCCAAAGGACTGAAAAAAAGCACTAAACCAAATTTACCAGCTATCTACAAACCAAGTTTTCTATTCCATTTTCGGGAATACTTTCCACACAGTTCTCTTTCTCACTCTTCCCTTCCTAAGGCAAGGGTTTGGGAAAGCTTGTTTTACCAGCTGCTTTGCCAGGCAGACATCTTAATAGCATGGAATGTCTCAATTTCTGCTAGATCTTCTTTTATTTGGTTTTTATGATTCTCTAAAAGAATCTGAACGTTACCTTGTAAAACAAGAATTCCTGATTGCCAGAATGGGTATTATACTTTATGGCTTATGCACTATGGTAGGAATTTGACAAAGGCACAGACAATACACACCAAGGTCTATTCCAGTAACCCATTAGACAAGGAGGAAATATCTTCTTAATCTCATATTCAAACTATTTTGCAAAGTATTTGTGCAAAATGCCTTATCATTCAACTTGCCATGTTAACATCCGAACAGCATTTTAACCAGAACAACTTTTGATCTCTGCCTTTCAACCTAAGATTGAAAATATTTCATACTCCTATCCCTTTCAGTATGCTTCGTCTCCATGGCGACTAAAGGACTATCACTTCTTTTCCCCCTTTTTCTTTTTTTCCCCTTAATTAACACTGTGGCCGTATGCCACTTCAGTGCAAATGCAGTGAAATTTTCATGGGCTTTCCACTCCATTTCAGTAGGATTATAGGTCAGTGAACCTTGAATGGGGAGAGCTAAATACAAAGCCTCCTGATAGACTATAAAACTATTAAATCAGTGAAAACCAATAGTTAAGTGCAGGGCAGTTAGACTTGCTGCAGAATGATGCCCACTGTACCTCTATATTTGTTTTATAAGCCAAGGTTTTCAAAAGCTTTTATATATACTAAGTGTGTAATGCTTAATACTCATCTCAGTCTTGGGAGATAGACGGTATTATCATCCCCACTCTTATATGTCAAAAATCTAGACCATGAATGTGTCATCACTTGCCTAAGGTCACACTGAAGGTGATGCGGTTAACTTCCAGCTGCTGCTGGCGGGGCCGTACCCGGAGACTCCTTGTGTGCTGAGCACCCTGGCTACTGACAGCAGCTCCTCCTCTCCTTCTGGTACTCACACGGGATTCTCAATAACCCATTTTGGGAAACGAACATGGTATTTCTGTAACGTTGGTTTCAGATGCCTGAAGCAACTCCCTGCAAGGTCAGGCCACAAAGGAAAAGCAGAGGGAGAAGGAAGAGCTCCCTCCTTCAGCAGGCATAGCTGTTAGCTCTTGATCTGCTGTAATAAAATTGTGAACTCTTCAAGTCACAGGTATATTATAATGTGATACCTGGATCTTACAAGACCATCGACTGATTGGTCTCTGTAGGTGCTACTCACCTCCAAGTCCCGAGTCCCATCCCCTTTCCTCAACCCTTAGCTGTGAATCTCATTCTATAATCCACTGCTTTACTTCTATACATCTGACCAGTCATTTTCTTTCTGGTTTTCCTCATGGATTATTTTTTGGCTACCTACACATCCATCCATACCAGCCAGCCCCAAATGCTCAGTACTGGTTTTGGAGGTGAGTAGTATCTACTGAGACCAATCAGTCAATGATCTTATAAGATCCACATATCATATCACCTTACAAGATAACTTTGCCTTGAAGAGCTCACAATTTTATTACAGCAGACAAGGAATATGAAGATTATCACATTACAAATCTGCAGTTGAGGCACATACATTCTCAACTAGTTTAAGCTCTAAATAAGTTGTGCACACTGTGTGACTTGTATCAGGCACAAGCATGTTAAGTTACCTATGTTATAAATCACAGAATCAGAGAATAACCAGGTTGGAAGAGACCCACCGGATCATTGAGTCCAATCATTCCTATCAAACACTAAACCATGCTTATATTTGGTAACTGAATATATACAACAGAAATAGCTCAGCCAATACCTTTTTTTTCCCATTGGAAAGAGTTATGTTAAAATACTCTGACAACAAGGACTCCATTTTCCTTTAAAACAACCTGGCTTCTCTGACTGATGCAATGGGAACAGCGTACGACAGTGACTGCTGTCCCAAAACGCCTCACAAAATTCAACAGTTGCTGCAGGCCAGCATTCTTTTGTTATCATCTTGCATTCAATGTCTTCTTGTCTTCATTTAAAAAACAATAAAAGAAAACATGAAAGAGTAAAAGCGAACAGCCTTGGCTCAATACCTTTTGCGGAATGAACCGAGAAAAGTTTGGAATTAAAATCACATTTTTCTATGAGGGAAAGACCCTGACACCAAAATATTTTCTTCCTCTCTGCCCTTCTTAACATATTAATTGGGGCTGTACTCTCAAGTGCTTGCAGAAATGCACAGAGGAAAAGTTATTGACTAGATGATTTCAAAGAGGGATGAGGTGATAGTGTTTTGCTTTGTGTACTGTATGTGAATCAATCCAGGATCTATACAGAAGCAGCAACGAGGCTGATCAATCTTTATTCCTAGACAATCAAGCAAAGCTGCATCTTCAAGTCCCTTTACTGACAGCTCATAAAACGATGGTATTGATCACAATGCCTAAATTTGTAGTTTTGACAATAAAAGCAATTTGTTTAGGGAAGGAAATAGCTGTACGAGGTGAACGCATGTGGTTTATTAACTTTCTAAAATAATTCTTCTGAGCAATAATGTGAAAGGTTAGACAGAACTTTTTAACCTTGAAAATCTAACTTCATTTTCCCTACTAAGACATATTCCTCTTGAGAAAATTTATATTTCAGATTTTAGAGTCAAAGAGAGGTAGCAAGGTGTGTTGCCATGCCACAGCTGCTGTCTGTAAGCTCTTCAGAGCAAACACTTATATTCATCACAGTTCAGATGGAGCTGTGGAGTGCACCCTGTATTAACCTCTGAAGAGCTCATTCTGCTTTATCTAGGCCTTTCCCATGCTGCGAGGCAGAATCGAGCACCGCTGTTATACCCAACAGGCATTTAACCAGCCCTATGCTTTTCAAACTCCTGATACAGCACCTGCTTTCACGCTCCATGTCTGCTGCACTTTGCATCCTCCTGAGAAACTAAGACGGGAACAAAAAAATTTCCTGACCGGAGGTATAAGCAAGAAACTTTCTCACCTCAGAGGAGCAGGCACTGGTAATTAGTGCTGTTTGTCCTGACCCCACACAGGCCCTCTGCCCTGAAACTTTTCATCTGGGGGTGTCTGGAGTGACCCCAGCACTTGTGCTTCAGCCCATTTCAGCTACGGCCAGTGGCTGTGCTTAAAGCCACATTTGCTGGCTGAGCCTGCGTCTTTTCACAGTAGGATTGTTTTACAGCTCTCAGCTTTGAGTATGCTACAAGAAGATACACATTTATAAATAAGTCTAATTAATGGAAAAATGAAGAGGATAAAAAGGGCAGCTGTACAGAGTACTGAAGATGTTATTCAGATCAGAATGCAGCTGTGGCTCCTTATTAAGCAGCCAGGTAGATTCAGCCCTTGGAAACTGGAGCGTTAGTCTAGAGCACTTAGGTTCTCCAACAGTGGGGAGTATCACCCAGCACCAGCGGAGAGCACAGCCCTCCAACCAAACCTGTACACCAAGCAGGAGAACCAAGAGCAATGGAAATGCCTCCCTTGCATTCCAGTGAATGTGGATTTTTCATATTCCAGAGCCAGGGTTTTTAGCTTTTTCGCAGTTCCGCATCCTGACTGGAGTATCTCCCTGCCTCGTGTCACAGGCCAGTGGTCACAGGTCTCAGCTAAGACACAGCTCCTGAGAAGAGGGGTTACAGTTTGCTGTGTCTGTGTGGAGCCTGCAGGACAAGGCGAACCTCTGGACCCACTATACAACACAGTGCAGCAGCTCCAAGGGCACGTGCCTCCCCGAGCTCCCACAGGCATCTGCTCGTTACTTCCATGACTGTTCATCTACCTTGTCTGCAGCCTTCCCAGCTGTGCTTGGGAAAGATAATGCGATTGCAAGATTGCTAAGGACTGTTAACATTCCAGCAGAGGTCACCTGGCTCAGGAAGGGAACCAGGTGATAAAGAGCCTAGAAGATTTGGGAACACTTAAACTAAAATGCAATTGTGGTTACTATTATTCTAGGTCATAGGCTGCACTCACTCAAATGCAAAAGCTATGCCGTAGTTTTTACCCAAGAGCACAGCTTTAGTGTTCTGGCTTCACACCATTAACATTTTGGTTACGCTTGTACTGCATTTTAGACTGATAATTCCCCCTTCCTCCTTTCAGAACACATCAAAGTGGAACCTTTAACTGAACTGCAAATCCAGCCTACCTTGTTTTCAACAAAGGGCCCTTTCAACATTACAACACGTGGGCAATTGTTATGCACTTGAAGCCAGGTCTGCACTACAGAGGCAAGATTTTCTGGAAATTACACAGGCATAAAAAAGAAGCAGCTCCATGAAGACGGAGCAAGTTAAAGCTAGTTTCCTACAGAGATCTGTCTTACGGTTGATTGACTCTCGTGTCCAAGAATGTACAAGCTCTCACTGAAGATTCTCCATAATTGGCTATTGATAAGAATTCAGCTGCCTGGAGACTCTCTGATGTCTTTTTACTCTACTGTCTGTGTATTTCCATGAAACATATAAGATTATAACCATCTTTGAGTCAGCTATACTACTGTCAAGTTTAAAACACAGATGTACAGGCACCATGGTAGCATAAGGCTCATTTCCTTGGAAAACCTAGCTAAAATCCTCTCTTTTTCCCCAAAAGAAAACAACACAATTCAGGATAAACTGACCTATCTATAGTTACTTGTTTTATTTACTTCATTAAAAATGACAAATGTATTCTTGAGTTAGCACATGTACCGTACTGCTCGCTGTACTTATGACATAAATAAGCATAAATTCTTTACTTTGAAAAAACATCATACACCTATTATTAGCAACGGATTCACAGAACACACTAAGGTACTTGAATATATATATTTGCCTGTTGACATCTTTCTAAAATAGGAGGAATATTATAATGTTAAAAATAGAAAGCATGAATATTGTTGACGCATAAACAAAAAAGAAAGTAATATCCACAGAGTGCAGAAGCATTATGTAAATTAAGATCTAATGTAGCTACAGAAAAAAATCTCATATTTTAGGAGAAAAAAGCTTGAAAAATTTACATCTTTATCCGCATTCACCGAGATCTGGTAGCACAGCACACACTTAAGGTGAATTTAATCTACAATGCATTAAAATTGCAATCAGCTAATAATGCATATATACTCTTAACTTAATTTGAATTATTTGAGTCATAGAAATAATTTTTAAGGTTGATATGCAGCTGTACTACTTTCTTTTCAAATTTCTACCCAGCCTTTCAGGGAGAAAAAAGCAGCAAAATTGTGTGTGCTTCTTTCCAACTACATCATGGTTTTTTTCCTTGAAGGTTTCTAGAGTTTTCCAAATCCTCACATCTCTAGGCTCAAGTTTTGTTGAAAACTTGTGTGAATTCAAGCTGCTTATGGTCAGTGCCTTCACATCTGCTTAATACCTCTCAGAGCATCCCTTTGTAATGACACCTGCTTCTCCTATAGTAAAAAGGATAGAATCTTCCACACCTACAGTAATGTCAAATCCTTCCCAAATACTATCCATAGAAAATCAAAAAGCATTGAATTATTCCCTTAATTCTTTTTCTAGGCCTAAACTACATGGAAGACCTCCCTCTGCATTCTTTTTCTCCAGTAACACCTTTCTCTAAAGTAACAGCACCTTTTAACAGAGCACATGACTGTTAGCTTTAATGTCTTAGTTTTGCAACAATTAAGGAAGAGATATTCAGCAGAATAAATTAAAACTTGATACACTGGGCTGTTTGAAGTGTCCTTTAATCTTCTGGATGATTTTAAAAGTTCAGCTGGTTATTTCATTTAGAGAACAGACCAAAGCAACTCTCGCCTCCCCCCTCCTTTTTTTCCCCTCTTGAAAAACAGCTGTGACAGCCTGGGGAAATATTGTCTATCTTGGTTCCAGCCACTGCCCCAAAGGTGTAAAGCTATAGATGAGTTCCATACAGCTTGTCTCATCACCAATTTCAGAGGGCATGTAGAGCTTCTTGTTCCCCTGGCTTAACAGACAAATTGACCTTCTAATTTTAGAACAGGAGACTTCTGCACACTCACAGACCAAAAAATGCTACTTTTCTGAAGGATTTAAATACAAGTTTTTGCTTATTAAAGCCATAACATCTGAGCGACTTAGAATTTGCCATGAAAAATTGTATTCGGTACTGTTGCTCCCAACAACAATCTGCAGACTGGAGATGACTGTTCAAAATAGCTCTGGTTAACCTTTCCTATAGCACAGCACTCTGTAGCTCATAATTGCGCTGATTTTAGAGGAAGACAGCAGGCTGGTCTCAGCAGCCTTTCCCTGGAAGATTAGTGCCTCACGGCTGGGCCATGAGGTTCATGCATGCTGCGGTACTGAACCTGATGCCTGCCCTCATCATCATTACCTCTCTCCTGTGCTATGAGGAAAGCAGCATTCCTTCATTCCTTCATTCCTTCATTCCTTCATTCCTTCATTCCTTCATTCCTTCATTCCTTCATTCCTTCCCTTCCCGCTGCCTGATTTCACTCGTTGGCAGTGTTCTGTCAGTGCTTTGGTAGTGCCTGGAATACACGTGCCCTGATAACACCTGCGACTCAGCTCTTCAGAAAAGGTGAATCCAGAACGAGAGAACCAAAGCCCCAAACATGCAGTTTTGCTCTGCTCACAGGAGAGCGAATGGCCACATCTCAGCCTTAGGTTCTAAGAATCCTTCTTTGGCACCTCTGCTGAAGGGAAGACTCCATAATTGGCTGTTGATGAGAATTCAGGTGCCTGGAGACTCTCTAATGTCTTTTTACTCTATTGTCTGTGTATTTCCATGAAACATATAAGATTATAACCATCTTTGAGTCAGCTATACTACTGTCAAGTTTAAAACACAGATGTACAGGCACCATGGCAGCATAAGGCTCATTTCCTCAGAAAACCTAGCTAAAATCCTCTCTTTTCCCCCAAGAGAAAACAACACAATTCAGGATAAACTGACCTGTGGCTTCAGTGCTACAGAGCTAGGGAACATGACGAAGCAACACAGTATTAACACCCACCTGTAAAGTACTTTTAATTGTTGCTACCAGATTTTTAACAGGATTTACAGACTACTCTAACTGGCAACAGAAAACAACAAATGCATTTATTAAAACTACATTAAAAGAATGCTAGTGTTGCAAATCAAGCAATGTAATTTAGCCTTTCCTGTGCTAGCATTTTAAAGATCTTCATAATACACATACAGCCTTTTTTTTTAGTCTTCATCTGAATATTTGCATTCTATACTCTGCCCCTAGCACAACTCTTCCTTCTCCACTTTCAAGAGTTCCACTTATTGTACTGTTTCTTTATGGAACAATGGTCTCTCAAGTAAAAGGGAGATGAGAGCATCACCCTTCACTCAGCTGGCCAGCAGATCTTTATACACGGGATGGTGCTTGCCAGTAAACAATCTCCCTACCTATGAGTTGTTTTCACCTGTCTGATAGTTGTGCATTCTTTTATAACTTAATTCTTCTATAATTTCTGCGTTTCTGACAGAAGCCTCTGGATTATCATTAGCAGTTCATTAGGACCTTCTCAAGGTGTTTACAAGTTGTGATTAAAATTGTAGTGTAAAATCTTTATTTGTGGTTTATCCAAGAAGCAGAAGCAGCATTTCTTTTCATAAACAAAATTAATCCCTTAAACCCCTGAACAGAAGATATTTAACCAGAGAGTTACATAAGCATAATGAAAGTGCCAAAACTACAAACCTGAAGAGTAAAAACATTGCTCTTACAGAACCATTGCTGATTCCCACCATCTCAAAGGCGTGATTGGAAGGCTACATTTATGAAACTGTGCATTTATCCCCATGGACTACAGACAGCTAAATCCTTGATCATTTGCTGCTTAGAGTCACTGCAAACAAGATTTATTTTCATGTAGTTTATGAGAACAAAGTCATGATTTTTGGTTAAAAAGTAATTTTTCATCAAGATATTGTAATTCTCTTTGAGACTCTTAAGGACTAAGTCAGCCATTTATCTCACTAAAATATATAAAACCAATGTATAGCAGACCCACAACCCCTCTTTTTCACAGAGTTCTTGGTATTGAATGTGCATAAAATCAAACCTGATTCAATCTATTAGAACTGAAAAAGAATTGCACTATAGTCAGTATGTATGCACTGTGTATGTGTATCTCTACCACAAAATAAAGATCTCAGTATGGGAATACAGTATTTGTGGTTTTCATAGACCATCCAAAGTATTTGTTGCACAGTCCTCCATTTGGTAGCTGACAACCTTACCAAAAATGAAGCTGCTCAGATATAAATTTTTATGTCAGAGTGTGTCTAGATTTACTCTTTTGGGGAAAACCAAGTCAGAATTGCAGCCATTTAGCCATGTGCAGTAATGCTTAGGAGAACAGCACTGTCTGTTCATATTACATGATGTTCAGAATTGGAATAAATGTTTAAAAAATAGAAGAACATTATGCTGTTTCTTACACTTTCAAGAGAAAAATCAAAAATTGGCAAGAGACACATCGTTGGGACATTTGGATAAACTTTGGATTTTGCATCCAAAATGTAAATCTGCACTTTGTTTTCCCTATAAAGATCTGCCCACATTTTTCCAAACTGTAAGTTTTGGGGAGGGCGAGTAAGATGTTATTTTGAAAAAAAATCATCTAGAGACTTGCTAGAGTTTGTCTGCCAAATTCTTCTCTGCCCATAATCCTATGGAAAAAGTACCATGTGTTCATGTAAGTAAAACTGGTTTTAATAAATATGCATGAAAGATTAATTCTAGGATGTCCTAATTTCTGCAGCTTTTGAGACCTTCTCTATTATGGATGTTGACAAATACATACTGTATATACAACATATATAACACATTGTACATACATTATACTCATCGATTCTATGATAAGCTTAATATTTTATTAGTTGTCTTTTATTCCCTTCTGTGTTATTTATTATTCTTTTATTCTCTTCTATGCCTTTTGTTTTCCTTGCCTTAACCACTTCACACAGAAGATCTGCACGTATCTGTAAGAAAATTAATTGCTTCGACAATTAACAGGAAAATGCATCTCAGAGGAAACACTTCATAATCGATCTGTTTCCAGGTGCAATATTTGACGCTTAGGAATAGATTAATTGGATTGAAAATTATTCAAGCTAATTATTTTCTTTCCAGTACAAGATTAAATGTGAGATTCAAATAAACTGAAAATGAAGAAGCTACACTCAGCACTCTACATTTTCCTGAGCTCACAGGGATGTGCCGTGTATGATACGACACAGTCCTGTTTTCTAAGAGGCTTCTCCTTTTGTGACCAGGGGTTACTGAATGAACATGTGGCACTGAGTCACAGTGAGGGTGGCCCATTTAATCTCCACATGGCTCTGCTCCGTGCGCACAGACATACATTTCTTGGCTTCTTGCTATGACGTCCGTCACCTTCAATACGGGATAACAGCACATCTGCAACTGCCAATGCTGCTATAAACAAATTATACTACAGCTGAAACGGGAATGATATAAACATCAGAAAGAGATGCTTCAGGATTGATTTTAGAGTAGATTTAGAAAGGCAGTGTAAGGCACAGAAGATGAAAGTGATGTAGTCTAACTTTTGGCAGTATAAATTGAACAGCTAACTTGTTCCACAGTCCCTATGCTGAAGTTCACAAAACTAGGATTTAGGAAAGCTTCAAGCAAATAGCAACTTTAAAAAAAGATAAAATCGTGTCAACATTGCAGGTGTGCTACAAGTGTTTCAGCTAAAGCTGAGAAAAAGGCAGGCACGCAATCTCACAATATGCCAGAGAAAAAATTACATCAAGAAAAGATGAATGCAGTGGTCACCCACGAGGCTAATCGCACATTTGAATGCTAGCTTCAGGAAATACCTGAAACTTAGAATAATATTAACGCATTTACATAAGTGAAGGCAATTCCTCAGCTACCACCCTGACAATGAATTTCAACCACAGAAACATTACAGCCAACTGATCTCTTCATCTTCTTTGTATTGTCAACTTGAGTGCAGAATAAACTGTAGACAGGTTCTTTATCAGATTGCTGCATCCACCAGAGGATTCTGACTTTGCATCATGACCAGCCTAAGCTGGCCCTGTATTGAAGGCAGAACAGCAGAGCTGTCAGTTACTCAAATTTTAAAGTGTATCTAATATGAAATTGTATTTATACCTCTTATACATAAAAGCTCTTAGGGCTCCTGAGCAACCAACAGAATCACACTCTGTAATGATTTCTATACTTTGGAAACCTCAAACAATTAAGCAAGCCAGTCTTCCTGGTTCCCTAACTTGCCATAGAAGATAAAGAATTATAGAATAGTTTGTGTTGGAAAGGACCTCAAAGCCCATCCAGTTCCAAGCCCCTGCGATAGGCAGGGACACCTCCCACTGGATCAGGCTGCCCAAAGCCCATCCAACCTCGCTCCTCACTCCTACACACTCCAAAATGCAGTTTTGTCTAACTTCTTATGTAACATCTTTTCTGTGTGTTCCTATGCTTATTTTTTTTGTCAAACCATCACATGTAAAACACATGATTCATACTCTTACACGATGAGCATGGATTTAAAATTGAAAGATTCAGACTTCAGCGGAAAGGCAGACTGAAAGCATACTGAATATTATAATAGGTCTACATAATACTAAAAATTTATACTCCAGATTACACCTTGCAGAAAACAATTACAGAAGATGGGGCGTGTTGGTACGGGTGTGGACATGCAGCTTGCTGTCACTGATTCTCATGCAGGGGGAGGAATGAATCACACCTTTGATGCAACCCAAAATATCATTTGATCACATAGACACCTTTGCCTATGTAATCTTACATCTCAATTTTCTGCTTGCTGAGTTTTACACACAAATATATTATGTATGTTGGAATCAGCGGCCACGAAGACAAGGCTTTCTACTGTCCTAGCAAATCCTGGTTTCTTCTATTGGTACAGAAGTTAATAGAAATTCTTCAAAAAGAAGTCTAAGACACACTACCAGTTCCAGAGAACTGTTTGTAAACTCCTGGGAGGGAAGATTTTTCCTGAGGAGAAAAAAAGAATCAGATTGCACCAAAGACTGTTTTCAAGGGACTAGCTAACAAAACGAGATCATCCCTGTTTAACTCCTGCTCTACCTTGTACTTCGGTTGGAATTTACTTAGCTTTATATTTTATATGGATGCTAGATTGTATTACATAACTATGTTCAATGCTTTGCTGTATGATGACTTATATTTGATAGCAAGATTTAATCACCTTTTTCATCAAAAAAAAATGGGAATCCCCATGCCTTAACAGCAACAGGTGTTTTTTCAGCTTTGGTTCATATTTTAAGTTATCCACTCGCTTTCCAGCTCTCTCAGTAATTAGTATTACTTCTTGCAAGATTTCCTCCAAGGAAAATAAAATCAACAGAGCCATTAGAGATAGTTTTGCAAGACACACTTTTGCATTTAATATTAGATTTTTAACATACAGGAGATGACTCACTTGCTGCCTCTTTTGTAACAGTTAGCAAACTGCTTTTGTCCTGCTGGAATTGTTATTTTGTGACTTGGGGCTACTAAAGGTTTAAGGACTGCAGTGCTAAGTATCACAAACACAAAGCAGGAAAGATGAAGATGAGTCCTTAAGGTTCTTAAATTTAAAACGATCTTTATCACATTGGATAACACCAGAGTAAAATAAAGACACTGAATATGCATGAGATTATCCAGACTGTTGGAAATGTCCTTTAGTTAGTCCAATACTTTACAGAAAGAAGGGCATCTTCTCTGTAAGGGAGGCGGCAAGAATACCCATAAAACTGCATATCACCTACAGAGAAAGAGAGAAAAGAAGACCAGATACCAATGTATCTGCGAGTGATTTGCCCTCTCCATTACTGGTCTCTGCTAGCAAATTACTTCAGCTTAGACTGTTTCCGTTCAATTATTTGATTCCCAGTTCTGCATGCCAAGAAGTCTCTGTGCCGGGGGATTAAACACCTAACATTATTTATTGTTTGGAGAATTTACAGAGGCAGATCATTTAATCTGAACAATTACGGTATCTTCAGAAGACTCCCTCTAGACAACTCCTGGCATTTTAGCAAAGTCATGCTGATCATTGTGCTATTGAACCTCATTTTAGGTAAGTATTATATATCAAAGAAAAAAAAATCCTAATTACCAGCACATCACAGACAACTTTGTGTCTTGAGAACTTTTTGAAATGCCAAAGACATAACTCTGCTTTCTCCTATGTAAGCATTATAATATAGTCCCTAGTTATGTGAGCATAGGAATAATCAAAATTTCTCCCAGGACTTCTCAGGTTCATTCAATGAACCTCCACCTTATGAGCTACCACAATAACTGTTGATGAAGAGACTGCACCTTTTCTTAAATTCCTAGCTAAGCTCATGAAGAAGAGAATACTGAGTGCCTGTTATACACGCAATCTTGGTATTATTAGGGAACCTCACATATGCAGTACTCTTTGGATCTTTGCTTTCCATGATTACTTCTGTATATAAAATAAAAGTCATCAAATTTAATCCAAAAATACAAAAGGGATAACCTCCCCTTGCTTTGAGATAAACTAGGACAGGATATTAAATTCACCCCTCCTTACAAGCTTGCTTCCTGCAACTAAAATTCCTTCTGTTCCCAGCTCTACCTTAGGGTCACAGCTGAAATGAGTTGGGAGAGGTTATCCTCATGTTAGCGTATATGAAACATGGAAGTGATGCAGCTCAAATTGAGATACAATTTCTCCGGCTGTCTTCAGAATTTTTTCCCAGGCTTTCTGGATATAGAGAAGTGGACGGCTGGAGTGGACAGAAGAATGGGGTGAGGCATCTATGGTCAGGATAGTGGAAGCCAGTGAATGGCCACCGGCCATTGAGCAGTGAGGCTGTTAGAAGGCCAGTTTGCAGTCACTACAATCTGTAGTTAATTAATTGGACTTATTTTCTGTGTCAAAATTATCACAGGCTGGTTCGGTCACTGGTAGTTCAAAATGAAAGTAATAGCAGGACCAGCATCTGGTTTCAAGAAGTGTAAGTCATTAACTCCTTCAGTGCTATTGAACTGTAACCCAAAACTGCAAGTGTCAAAGTATCAAAAGAAATGCCATCTTTCTAACATTTCTAACAATAAGCATAGTAAAAAGGAATCGCTGAGCAAAACTTGTCCATGATATAGCTCAAATGCATTTGGAGATAACGCAGTTAATGGTCACACCCAGACATTAAGGTTTTATTTAGAGATGGTCAAGCTTTGTCTTTGCATTTGCTTGGATCAATGGCCTCATTCCTTCCATGATGACAGAAAACAAGAATGCGTTCCCCAAAGGAATAACTAACATCTGTATTTAGAAATCTATACATGAATAAAATATTTTAAAAGGATCATGACACCCATTAAGATCATATAAGAACATCTTGCTTAATCTCTTCACAGCGCTTACGGATACAGTAAAGTGCTATCAATCACTTTTTGCAGATAAGGAAAATCCAATAAATCTGCATCTTTACCCACCTCTTCAATTTTCCAAACCCATCCAACATACTTCCAGTCCAAGAGCAAACGCAGAAGAAAACAGGAATTCAGACCTTCCACTTTTGGCTGTTCTTCTCAATTAAGACTAGCACAGCAGAGTACAGTTGCAGGTACAATAAGAAGCAGCACTGACTCTGGAAAACATTCCCAATATGCACAACTCCTTTAATCTCATCTTTCTATTCTATTAATTTAATTACCCGAGGAATTAAGAAAAGGAAAGATCAGCCAACTTCCAAAAGAAAACAGGAAAGGAGAGCATATATTAGGAGGTATTTCCATGATTCAGTTGGTGTATAAGTGTTACCAAGTGCCATTGCTGAGCCAATGGTTAATTCCCATCACATCACTTGTTTTTTTTGTATGTCTACATGACAATAGAAGGATGGAAGAGAAATGTTTCTTAGAGAAGAACAGAAGCACTGTACAGATGTTACAAGTAGTAAGCCCATCTAATAATCTCATGGGTCAGGATTTAATGTGTTATAAAATTATTATTGCCCAGGGATGAAATTGGAAGAACTGTGGAGAACTTTATAATTGCTTCACCATTAATCTGGAACACAGTCGCAAGCCTACAATAAGCAAGGCACTGAGAACTTAAAATCATATTTGACAGATGGGCTTAATTAGTTATTCTCATACAGACTCATAATATTTGCTGTTAATATTCATTCTAAAACACCCTGCTGGCTGTGATAATATTTACATGTTAATCCTGTTACTATAAGCTTTTGGTGCCAAAACCTCTCCAAATAAAATGACTGATATATTTCAAACTTCCATGAAGAAATGCTCAGGCATCCTGGTTAAGTTTGTTACTTGCACAAGTACCTCCTTAATCCATGAAATTACACCTGTCACAGTAAGTTAGCTTTATTAACACTGTTTTCTGATCCATGTAGAACTATCAGAAACACAGAAGTATTGAACCTTTACTTAATTAACATTACCACCTTCATATTCATGTGATCAAATCACTGATTTGTAACAGTAATTAAGCAATATGCAAAGAGAGTTTGTTGAATTTCTAAATAAACATTGGAAGCAAACGATTTGGTAGGACATCAATATTTAGCTGTTATACATTGTGCACATTTAGTGACACCAAACATGCCTAGATAAGGAAAAAAATGTTTCCCAAAAACTGTTGAGCACACTCTCTCTTTCCGCATATAATGCTTGATCTTACTTCTTAAAAGGAATTGCAAAATAGATATGATTAAATTTAATGAGGAAAACAACATGCTGAATGACGCCTCACAAATATTCTATATTTGTTTACAAACAATTAGGAAGAAGTTCACAAAAGTGAGAAAACCACAAAATCTAAACGGAGAACTCAGATGGAGATGATGAACAGTGGAGGGAAATAAGTTGCCAGGCTTCAATTCATCCATGAGGTTGCATTATATTTTCCTGATGAGGAAGAGAAACCAGGGAAATGCACAGCATGGACCCAGCACGATAAAGTGTGATGGAAAACTCACCACTGAAATAATCTTTGATTCTGATCCAATGCCCATTTCAGTCAATGAAAATATTCATACTATCTTGAAATAGCTTTGAACTGGGATTTTAAAGAATCTGTCTGACAGATTAGGCTAGACAGTAGGAAGCTCTGACCTTGGCATATATATGCATTCCTTCTTTGACCAATAAAATTCAGTCAGGTATGAGACAAATTACAGTTTAAATGAGAAAATTCAGGGTAGTATAACAGTGAAATTGTGTAGAATCTGAGTTTGAATAAAGAGAAAGTGATTTATATTGTGATTATGAAGGAAATTCTTCCTCTCTTTTCATATACCCAGATTGCAAGGACATTAAACTTCCCAGTTATTAGGCTCAGAGGGTATTTGTTTAAAAATTCTAAAACCTCATAATAAATGACCAAAGCCTATAAGATTTTGTAAAATCTCTGAAGTAAATCACAGCACAGCATTTCCATACTATATGGCAAATTTTCTAACAGCAATGCCAGATGCACCACATAAGCAGGCAGTTAGATCCTTAAAAACATATACTTGCCATGGAGTTGCAGAAACAATGAACAAGAAGCAGAAAATTATATAAGAATGTATTCATTAAAGCAATTATTTGTGATTATGAAAGGAACATCCACCTGCAGATGAAAGCTGTTGAAGACAGGTAAATATTCCATCTAAGCTGTTGCACAATGGCAATGGAAAATCTATTCCCCACTGCGGATTCAATTCATATAAAAATCCTACCAATAAAAATGTGGGTTTGGTAGAAGGAGTATGTTTTAGTACCCAAAACCAAACCCCAAATGACCAAACCTCTAGCCCTCCAAAAAATCCTGAGCAAAACCTAAAAAAACAAACAAAAAATCCCACCACAAACAGCCCTATAATTAACCCCCATTGGAACCTGTGGCAGTGAATAATTTGAAGGGATTAAACTAGTCACAACTGAATGTTAAGATAGGAAACACGTCCTTCGAAACAGTATGTGAATACAATCTTTCCTGCAAGTTTTAACTTCCTTTGTGTGTAGGGATTGAATAACATTTTGTGCAACATGTGCTACAAAAGAAAGGCAGCCACGGCTTTTCCAAAAACATTTACATCACACACTACTATAAAACTTATTAAAATTATGGCAAAATGCTTCGAAAAGGAAAAACAAGCATTCATTTATTAAAAGAGAGGCTGCTGGAAATGACCTACCTGTTTTCAGAGGCGGCAGATTTCCTCTGGCAAACAATAACAGCTGGTGCATATTTCCCAGTGTAATCCATGCTCTCTCTGATGTCCCATAGGTAGGGGCTGCTGGCTCTTACACTGAAAATGTTCACACCTTTCTTCACCTTTGCCCTAGGAGGAACAATTCAATTCCACCAATTAGACACAATGTCAGCTTGATCTGGTACTTATTTCTTCATTATTTTCTCATTACTGCTCCACAGAAAATGCTACTGCTCATTAGAGTTTGACAGTATTACAAGGAACAGAGATGGGAGAATTAATTCAGAATTCCACATTTGGAAGAAATGATATCAAGATAGAAATCTTATTGAACTAATGGTAATTACAGCTTTAATCAGGGCTAAATTGCGGAGTGGATATGTTCTGTAGCACCTCCTTACTCTTGCTCTTCCATTATCTGCACTGTGGGCACCACTGACCGTGTTAAGACTTTCTATTGAGTAGAAGTTATTGTATTGGAGAGAAAAGTATCATTTTTGTTCCCCAAAGAAGCTGATTTGTTGCTTGGGCTTATATTTGCAGTGAGGAGCTGAGTGCTGCTGCTAGGTCTCATATGACAAACAAAAATCTACCTTTTCTTCTCCCCTCCATTCCTAGATTACTCATATTTCTTACGACATTTCATATCTTTGCTCCAATTTCTATCACCTTTCTGACTCCACAACTTTTCTTCACTTTCTTTTAATACTGTTGGCTTTTACTGTTCTATCAGCTCGGATCCTAAAAATACTTGGAAAAAATAAGTCTTTCAAAAAGTAAGTGGTTTCTTAAGAAGCAGGTTTCCCTGTATGAGGTTAGACAGTGAGAAAAGCTGTATGACAACTGTTTCTACTGAGCAGTATTCTGCAGCTTAGAACTAGTGGAGAAGAGAAATAGTATGTATATATTTAAATATCTTCTTTACTTCCTCTTAGCATGTCTTGTAATCCCTAATTCTTTCTCTCCCTTCAATTAACTAAATATCTAAGGAACTACTGAATTAGCCTACAGCTATACAATGTCAGCCAATTTACTGAATTAGGAGTTTATGGCATTTCTAAATTTTGGGTTCTGAATGTATTTACAAAACCAGGAAGTCCAGCGTGGTCAAACAGCCATATATATAACCTGTCAGGAAACAGTAGTTTAATTATATTTGTTTAAAATCTCATACACAAAATCCATTCAATGTTATGGCAAGTTCTCAATTCCAGGTATGTGATTTTTTGTACAAACAGCTGCTGCCATGCCGAGACGCTAATATCAGTAAAACAAGCACTCTCAGCTATGCCTCAGCATGAAATTACTTGTGAAATCTTTGAAGGACAACATCCACACAGGTGTTTTCAGGATAAAAAGCCAAAGGATTCCTTCAACCACATTGGACAAAAAGGGTTATAGCTCATTTTTTCTTCCACTAACTCAATAGCAGTGGGTATAATTTCCTTAGCACGCCTGGAAGAATTAAAACATGACATGGAACAGGCTGCCCAGGGAGGTGGTTGAGTCCCCTTCCCTGGAGGCGTTTAAGACACGGGTGGACGAGGTGCTAAGGGACATGGTTTAGTATTTGAAAGGAATGGTTGGACTCGATGATCTGGTGGGTCTCTTCCAACCTGGTTATTCTATGATTCTGTTCTATGAAGGCTGCCAATTTGTGCTCATGTTCTTCTATGCTAATTTCACAAAATGTATTTTAAGCAGGTGCAGTTTCTGCTCATAGACCATAAACACCCTTCAGGATAGGAGGTCAATGGTCAAGAAGAGCGGAAATTAAACTGAATACCTGGCACCTTGGAGAAAGAAAGGGAGAAAGAAAAAGTATCTGATTATTGCTGCCACAGCCTGCCCATGCCAATATGTGTACCTGATTCTAAGATTGCTACATGCCATGGAGCTTCCCTGGGACACGTGCAGGTGCACTGATCCTGCTGTGAGACATTTAGAAGTCCTGAGTGAAGATATTAAGCCCTTGAATTCTCCTGGACAGCATGTCTAGGGGGAAAACCAAAAAGTGTATGAATCATGGAAACCCAAACAGCTGGTAGCCTTAAATAAAAGCAACTATTTTCCTGTGACAGGAGGTTAAAAGCAATTACTATCTTACAATTGTCACTTAAAAACCCACAACAGATTATATTGACTATGCAAGATCTATGGTTTGATATGTTTTATTGACAAAACTGGTAGGGAGTCAAGGAAAAAAAAGCAGCCTTAAAGCATACCTTGCTCTGCTGGCACATATGTAATAGCCTGACTGCAATCGAGAAAGCTGTGCGGGATCTCAGTCCTGCTAAGTAAACCCCCAGACACTGAAAGTTGAGAAAATTCTCACTGATATTTTAAAAAGCAATAAACTCCACATTAAAATAAGTGTACGAACACAAACATTTATCAGATCCCATCCTCTTATTTTCTATCTGGATTTTTTTAAATGCCAGATAAGGCAAACCAAAGAAATGGACACAAAACCAGTAAGGCAAAGTGAGTTTGTTTATCCTTGACATTTATTTTATCCAATAACAAACTGCCATTCTGCAACAATTTCTAACGTTTCAAAACAAATACAGATCCTTGTGTACAATATTGGTGGTAATTGCAGTCTGTGGATCAGGATTTCTTAGAAGAGGTTTTGATAAGGTCTAATTTAGTCATCTTTTACAACTCCAAGCCCCTAATTTTGCTGAAAACAATAACACAACAAGATTGTTATTTTCTACAGAATTAGAGGTTAGGAACGCTTTTTGAAGAATCAGTTAAATATACTTCGATAATTAGCACAGAAGCTTCAATTCCACTACCCCAAGAAAGGCTTTTTCCTCTCGCCTGTCTCGATGCTGCGTTTGCTGCTGTTGGGGAATTGCAGAATTTTATTCACTCAATTTATGATGGCAATAGCACTTTGCAATTACCAAAGAATGACCTGGATGAAACAGGGTTAATAATAACTGAAGGTATGCTATTTGTCAACAGATAAAACTTGGAAGACACCTGAGGTGAAAACACTATGACTGCTGTCAGGGCTCAATTACTTTCTTGCAAATCTCCTTTATTGAATTGCCTGGCTGTCACAGGGCAAGCTGGGTCTTTGACCTCTCAGCTGCTCCTGAGACAGCCCCACGTTCAGCCACAGTTCAGCCTACAAAGATTCCTCAACTGCAATACAGAAAAAGGTGGATGAGAAAGCTTTTTCATATATTTGCTCACAGTTAGCGCCCTAAGTACAACAGATTGTGCATTCGCTTAAAAGACTGTGGCTGGGCAGCTGCAAGTAAAGCTGTTTGAGTATTTTGTATCCATGTCACACTGGGCTGGATTCTGCTTTGGAAAAGAGGAGGAAAGAAAGGATTTATTAAACATTTCAATCGTGGTTGGGTTTGGGTTGCCTTTTTTTTCTCCAGACAAGGAGCCTATCCAAGTAAATGTTGTTGTAAGTGTTTCTACAGGCTGTTATTTGCCTCTGGATCACTGCTCACAGTGCAGCGTGTTGGTTACTGAGACTCGTAAGTAGCTCACCCGTTACACCAAATCAATCATAGCAAACAAAGCCCTTGGGACTCCTCAATCCCTGAAAGCCTGTCAGTGCTGACAAGGTACAAATCAAGGGAAGGAAGAAAGAAAAAATAACTTAGAAGGAACGCCCAGAATCAATACGTCACACCTGAAATCAAGAAAATACATTTCCAAAGTGCATAGACAGTGATCCCCAATTCTGTCACACAACCCACTAAAGCACCACATTGACTCTAGCCATAAAAGAGGCTTCAACTTGACCAATTAAAATGCAGGCAATGTCCCTTCTCATTTATCAAAGTGACTGTTTTAGTATCTCCCAGTTTTTGCAGTTTACAACCAGTTAGCGCTTAGCTTTCAGCCCCTGTCATTACTGCAGGCTGGTAATGGCTGTGAAATTGTTACTTAAGTGTTGTATAAAGTGGAACAGCTGGCTGGTGAAAAATAACAGCATTACAGCACGTGTGCTGCTAAGTGCAGTGGTACAATGGCAAAGTGTCTGTTTGAAGCACCACAGGGAAAGGAAAGAGAGAGCCAGCGAGCAAGCACACACGCAAATTCACCCTCGAGACGTGCAAGAGATCAAAGACATGGAGCATGCACAAGCTGCAGTTATCCTGCCACAGGCAGGACTCCCTTCTCCACGTTTTACTCCTGACAAAGTCCCTCATGTAGCATACAAATATCTCACATCTCTCCATTTCGAAATAAAGTGCAAATAAACAAGGAATCTAACCCCTAAACAGCTCTAAATAAAGATGGTTTAGACCCATGACATTGAATCTAGTTTTCTATTACTGTGAGTGCTCAGGGCAAAGATCTGTGGGAACCTTTCACGCTCCTTCTAAGAAAGCAAGTTACTTTCAAGATCAAAGGAACAAAAAGAAAAGAGAGGCTGTTAACACAGGTGCTACCATTGGTTATCATCTTGTTACCAGTAGTGACTGGAAGGTGGCAGATAAATTGTATGGCAAGGGGTACATTTTTGAGAGCTTCTAAGCACCTTGCAGACATTGCAGTAGGTTCTGAATTTGCCTTGTCACTGTATTTCCCCAAAGCACTTCAGAAATAACTTGAGGGAGTTTCTATTTCTGTTTATCTATAGTGCTTTTTCCTGCCCAGAGCCTAATCTTAACCCAGCAACAGAGAGACACCAAAGCAGTGTTTAGCTCTACGAGATGTCAGTCTTCACTTCAGTAATAGTCACCAGCTTTGGGTGACGGTAACAGCAGGGAGAGGTGTGGGAAAGGCTTTTCTCCCAGCAGCCCATTTCAAACCAAAGACAAGAAGATAGTGAATGGAAATGGACTTGACTATTGCTCTTCATGTCTTAAGACAAAGAAATTGGGTCCATTTCCACTTGCTAGAAAGTCTAATGCGCTAACACAGCAGCAAAACACTCCCTGCAAAACCCTCTGAAAGTATTCCCAGTCCTAACCTGTAAATACCCAATATATGTCATTACTCAGTGCCCGCTTTCGGTGATCACCACGCAGGCCTTTTCCAATGACATGACCTCTTTATCCAATAACAAATTACAGCTGATGGAGGTGGAAACACCTAGCCTGTATCTCCTGGGGCTCTGCTGATGCTAGTTTCAGAGGCTGAAGACCTATAACCACCATCCTCTAACCATGAGCTGACTGACCTCATCAAGGTCTTTCTGAAGACTAGAATTAAGTGTTATGGCTTGAGAAACAGGTAGTATGGGACTGGACACTGCCATGGGTTCTGAAAACCTAGACAGTAATTTTGGCATGACTAAGCCAAATCTATTTGAGGAATTCCTAGGTAGCTGTCTCTCGTTGGCAAGTCAGTAAGAGCAGAACGATCACTGTCTCAAAAGCTGACACTCCAAGTACACTAAACGCAGCCATCCTCTGCAGTACCTGAGGTTATTCCATTGCTCCATGTCGATGCTTCATCTCTTGCAAACAAGCTCCTCCTCTCTCAGAGGTTTGTCCCAAGCGAATTCAATTCTCTTTTCAAGCAAACAAAAAGGGACGTGTGTTACTGCCTGCCATCATCCTTGCCTATTGCCCTTTTATTTTGGTTTTGGCTACTCTTAACAGGTTTAGAAAGATGATGTAGAACCAAGGGAAAAAATTGCAGCTTATGCTGTCTTCTCGAGAATCTTGGGATGGTTACATGGCAGTCACCTGTTTCTTACCTTACACTACGTGTGCAGCATCTGCAGCTCTCTATGCTTGAAGAATCATGTTAAAATGTACTGAAACATCAGATAGCAATGGAAAACAGCAACAAAATTATCTGCCTTTACTTCAGGACAGGCTGTGTTTTTATTTTGGAGTACTAAAATTAAAGACAACACAGGTTTGTGAATGCCAGAAAAGCTAGTACGCTTATGAATAACACTGGAATGAGAATTGTGTTAGAACAGACATAACAAAAGTAAAAGAAGATGAAGCATGGGGCCAAGCTTCCTAGTGAAAAGCAAAAAAACCCCAGAGGTAATTCAGTGAATACCCGGCCCCTTTGTCTTTCCAGTTTTCCTAAAAATCCACATTTGAGGCAGAATCTCCACTTATTTGAGAAGTGCTCAATGGCTCTGAGCTTCTTGGTATTGGAAGCTACCGCTTCTTCCACCTCTGCTACTGATGGAACTTGTGTTACTGTCTGGGGTGTTGTAGCAAATGAGGAATCACTTCCAGTGTAAGAGTCCCAGTCACATGCTTTTGTAAAAGTCTTTTTCCTATTGACTTCTAAAGACTGACTCAGACATGTTTCTTATATAAACAGATCTGATCAAATTAACTACTCCATAGTGCAAGGAGTACTGGTTGGATTTCATGTTCCCAGCATTTTCACATCTAATTTTATGTACAACATAAAATGTATAAATTTAGCATCACCTTAAAGGCTATACACTTCTTTGCCTCCCTCTGCAGTTTCCTCGCTTTTTAAGGCTGCAGCTAATATAGAACAGAGTTTGAGCCTGAAAGAGATTAATCTCTTTGAACATCAGTCAAAAATAAAACATGTCTGTCGTTGAGGAAACAGGCAGAACTCAGCCTGGTTTTGTTAGACTTCAGGCTTATTTGCAGTGAGTGGATGAAAGCCAAGTGTACAAAGGCTTTCTGGATTTGTATCTATCATGAACCCCTGAAGAAATAAAGACCACAAAAAAATTTATTTTCCCTATCGGAAGCAAGCCTTCATATTTTCAATAGAAGAACTGTATTTGATAAGAAAAAATTTCAACAAATTATTGTAGAACTGATTAAACAAAATCACAGCTTTCTCAGTGCAACAGGAATGACCTATCACAAAGTGTCATGTAGTAAGACACTTCATACTAACCATCTGAATGCTGGGTTTATTAATTTGATAATCAATTTTGGCATGGCTTATAGAAGGTAGGATTTGGATGCCAGGATTTAATGTATAGAACTGGCTTCTGTAAGTTTTTTTTTGTTTTGTTTTCCCCTTTGAATGCTTCATGTACAAACCAGTGTTGTCAGTTGTTTTCAGAGAAGATGCCTCAAAGTTTCTTCAGATTACTCTAATAGTTTCACTGATTGAAAATCCACAGCAGAAGAGAATCGGGAGTCCCTGAGATACTGATGGAGTTAGAATAATTTATGGAGAGCGGTCTAGCACAACATAAGCTATTTAAAGCTGTATAATATACCCACAAACTCTTATTAAGGTCTGTGGTTTTCAGCCCTGTGAGACAGAAACCAGTTATCATTATGCATCACCATGAAAGCAGATTAAAATTAGATCAATCTGTTTATCTATGGGTTTGCAATGCAGCTTTTCCAAAGCATAACATGTTCTCCATCTAATTAACATTTCAGAAGGAAAAACCATTCCACCCAGACACTAAGCCACCCTCATTCAAATGGAGATATTACAAAAATACAGCCCAGGTGGATTTATAACAAAATTTAATTAGTGAAAGGGCACAAGACCTATTTAGGCTTCAGAAGTTGAATTGTGCACACCAGGAGTTAAATCAAATAGGTGTTTTTGTAACCTGTACTTCTTGGACTTGACAAAATTGCTTATTACAGTTTATGAGCATGCACGTTTACGAGTTGAACATGTATGTATACATGCAGGTTTTACACACAGAGGTTTAGATTTTATTCCCGTAGCTTTCAAAGAGAAAGTCCTTATTAAAAATATGTTTTGCAAGATGTAAAATGTACAAGTCTATGGAGAATTAAAAGGAAAGAATGCATACAAATCAATTTTAAACAGAAACAAAGGTAGAGCTGGTAGCTCTGCCTTCTGTTCGCTTACAAGTCATGAGAGGGCCCGATGCTCAGTGGGATCCAGAAGCCTTCATGGCCTGCAGAACTGGATCTTTTTGTTTTAGACTCTCTCAGTTATAGAATCATGGAATAGTTTGAGTTGGGAGGGACCTTCAAGATCATTCAGTTCCACCCCCTCTGCCGTGGCCAGGGACACCTCCCATTGGATCAGGTGCCCAAGGCCCATCCAACCTGGCCTTGAACCCCTCCAGGGATGGAGCAGCCTCAGCTTCTCTGGGCAACCTGGGCCAGGGCCTCAATAACTCTCATTGTGCAGAAATTCTTCATTACGTCTTATAACCAACAATGCCACTGTTAGCCATGTTCTGTGGTGCTCCTGAGCTAAGGGACAAGCTGACTCCTGCCCATAGCCGCATCTCAATACAAACTATGAAACAAGCACAGAGATATTTAAGAGGAGATACTGTCTTAAGGTTGATAGAGGTCAAGGTGAGGTGGTAATCTGTGATCTGGGTTTACCCCAAACCACTCAGCCAATGCAGTGTTGTAACATACCACTGACTCACTGTCACCTCTCCTGGCCCTATGAAACTTTCACCTACAGGAATGGGTAATTGGGCGATAATGAGCAACAATACTAGACAAAACAAAATATTTGTGTATTCAAGAGTGTGAAGGACAGTGTTTACTGACAGACATGAAAGACAAAGATAAATAGTGCTGCCTGCTGATTTAAAGTGGTTGGGTGCCTTGTGGACTAATTCCAACCACTGTTTTCAAAACAAATGCAAAAAATACAATGTAGGGTCTGAAATACCTCTTTCTAAACTGCTTGTAAAAAGAAAACAGTGCGACATGTCCTTTCCTGGCCAAATATCAGCAAACCTGTTAAGAGAACAGCCTGCGTAATCAACAGTTTTTTAAATTAGCCTAAGATTTAAGGGGAAGATAGGGGAAAAAAAGCACACAATACTGAGGACTCTGTGCAGTGAAAATAGTGTCATTTGCCCCATTTCACAGGTGAAACACATGGTAGGGAATAGCTACCATACCACCACAAGCACATGAGCAAAGTTCGTTGTAAGCAACCCCCAGAGAATTATCTAGACCACAAATGAGTGTCATGAAAGATTATCCCGTTATCCATTGCAAGTCGAGTAAAAAAAAAAACCATAGAACAATGAAACAATTTAAGTGATGTAGAGACATTTGTACGTGTGTGTGTTCTTGTATGTGGATGTATATTTTTATGCTAAGTAGGCACTCAACAAGTGGACAAATCTTCTGCATTCACTTAAATTTGCTGAGAACATTAGGAGTGCAGTGAATAAAGATGACAAGGCCAGTGAACCATGCAGTACTAAGTCTTCCAAAGCAAACAGTTGCAGAAATGGGAACAGAGTTATATATTCTCTCTATATTCAAAGAAGCAATAGGGCTGGCAAGACTACTCTTTTGGCTTTATCTGCAAAGCACTGTCTGATGCAGGACTTCTTTTTGTTTGTTTGTTTTGAAGTCGCAGAGTAAGGCACAATTGTTGAGGGATGCAGCTACTACTCCAGAGCCATGACCTGGCTAATCACCTTTACAAGAACCGAATGGCAGGATACTGCCAGCAAACAAAGCTACAAGGCTTTTGACTTATCAAGCAGATCAACAGCCACTCCCCAACTCCTTCAACGTGACTACCAGCTGTCTGACGTTCAGTGAAAAGGCACATGCATCTTAAAAGCAAATGCTTCAAGGCTGAAGCTAAAATGTACTGGCTATCACAATAATATCATAAATGCAGGTAGCACATTTATCTCAAAAGTATCTCCAAAAGTGCTTCTGTCTGCTCCTGGAGAGACTCAACTGCACGAACGCTTTGTGAGCCTAATGCTCCTCACTGTGCAGGCTCATCTCCTGCAGCCCCAGTGCTTGGCACTTAACCTGCTCTTTCAGTTCTTCCAAGTGACTCCTTGAAGCTCTCAGCACTCTTGGTGACAGGTTTGGTGCTTGGAGGTCACCTAAAAAAGGTTCTTTAGTAGAAAGTTTATTTCAAACCTCATAAGCAGGACAGTTATGAATCACATCCTAATGCAAAATGAAACAGCAGGATCACTGAGCAATGAAAGCGAACATTACCTTGACAGTGCTAACAAAGGCGATCAGTGAAAATAAGTTAGCACTGTTCCCTAGCAACTTCTCAGAGCTGCAGATAAAATCATTTTCTGGACATCACATCAGCTGTGAATACTTAGTTCTCTTATACAGGAACTCTCCCATCTGTTGCCTCTCTGCAGCCTCCTCTAGGAGGTAACACAGAAGCAATTTAAAGCAAGCTATACCAGTACATTAACTTGTCTGAACGTTTTCAAGCAGACCCATGGATCCATATGCATTGTGTTTGTCCTTCGTTCAATGACATGTATGTCAGTTGTTCAAAAAATAGCATCAGAGAAACAGAAAACCAGCGTGTAACAACCTTCGCTGCAAAAATCCTGAGCCTGCAATCCCTTTTTCATAGAGGTGTTTCCTCGCTCACGGGAGCAATTCCACTGATTCCTGATGACATTACTTAAGGTTTACAGAATCAGGTCACAGTAAAGGAAATGTAAAGTAAGTGCCTAAAAAACAGTTCAGATTCTTTAATGGAGAAAATCGCCTGCATGGCTCCAAAGAGTTGCTATTGTCATAAAGCAGATATTCACTAAGCAATTCAAACAGGATTTTTTGTTATAGATATAAAATTTCAGGCTGAACACTATGCATCTATACTGATGTATTTAACCACCTTTCCATCATCTGCACGAGTGGCTACCAAAGCTACATTTGCTAAATAATAGCAAGGAGTTCTGCTGTAGGCAAACCCCAACAACTCAATGAAAGCACTGATGCAGAAGGGAGTTCAATTAATACAAAAATGACACTGGCCAAAATTATTCTGTGTCCTTAATGTAGAGTACATGCAACATTGTCTGCAGTCAGCTGCAGTCATTAACACTAATGCATGTCTGAGCACAGTTACAGTATGATTTTAATACTGCAAGAGCCATGGAAGAGCACTTGACTGATCCAAGCAAGCAGCAGCAGAGATCACTAAGAATCATACAAAAACCTCCTTGTCAATTGCTCTCCAAGACAGTTTTTTTTGCAGGAAAACAAAGGCAGCTGGTAATCCTCCCCGCATACAAATCCTGAAAAACTAATAATTGCACCTTGTCTCAGCCTCAAATTTCATGCATATCCTTGGACTTCTTTATTCTGTTTGTGCATTTTAATATAAGAAAGATGAGGAGGAGTAAAGAGACTTCTCATCACAGCATAAATTGTTCCAACAACCCTACTGCAGAATTCAAATATGTGAAAACCCCCTAAAGCCAATCTGTCAGTGGTCAAAGTTAAATGTCATAAACCAGAACATGAGCACTTAAAATCTGGACTGAGCCATAATAACAGTGCACATACCTTTTTCTTTTACTTTATATTAAAACGTCTTTGCCTTAGACATCAGGTTTAGTGTGTCACAAATTTTGGAAGCTGATTGCTCTTTTGAAAATACAGGTTTTAAAAATTTTAGTGAGCTGACATACAGAAATCTTACCTGTGGCAATGACTGACATTTTTTACTTCTGCAGCAAAAACCCAGTAGCAATCAGCCAGAAATGCTAATGCTCTAACTGCTTTGCCACTTTTCAAAGTTCTCTAGGTGGTAGTGACCACGAGGCAGTTGGTTTAGAAAATGAAAAGGCTGTATTCCTCACTACCAGCTGACAGGGCAAAATCTGCTAAGAAATATGAGCTGTTTCATCAGGGAACCAAAACATCAACACAATGGGTAAAATGGCTAGATGATAAAGGGCTAAAAGCAATGGAGGCTGAAAAAATCATGATTGAGAAAGAAAAACTGCAGAAAGGGAGACCAGGAAAATAACTTAAACCATAAGTTTATCAGACATTGACTTCCCCTCACTCTTTAAACTACAAGAAATGTGAGCTATAGGTTCAGGAATCCCCAGTGCTTCTGTTTAACAGTAAGGATTTTACAACACGACATAGCACTACCATTCAGCACAGGAAACCCATATGGCTGTAGTAAGAAGGAAATTAATAGTCTGCCCTAGGATTAAGGCATCGCTCAGACCCAGTAAAATCCCAGCGCCTGTTTGATTAGCTTCATCTCTGATCAATTAACTGCTGTATTCTTACCAAGTGGATTTGCGCACACAGATTCAAAACTATTTGTAGGGGTTTCACAGCTCTGGTAGACTTGTGGTTAAAATAAATGTTCAAAAGATCCTTCTCTTCAGCCACAAGCAGCAGTCCTCTCCTGACTGTGCACTGAGGCAAGCCCTGGCCGTGCACCGTCCCCTCTGAGCCTGGATCTGGAGACCACCAGTGCTCCAGGTACACCCCGATGAGACCTCAAAGATCACATGTCATCACTGTAAGCACATTTAGTGCAGGCTGAAGAGCTGGCTCCCAAACTCATAGAATCATCGAATCATCAGGTTGGAAAAGACCCACCAGATCATTGAGTCCAACCATTCCTATCAATCACTAAACCATGTCCCTGAGCACCTCATCCACTCGTGCCTTAAACACCTCCAGGGAAGGTGAATCAACCACCTCCCTGGGCAGCCTCTGCCAGTGCTCAATGACCCTTTCTGTGAAAAATTCCTAATGTTCAGCCTAAATCTCCCCTGGTGGAGCTTGAGGCCATTCCCTCTTGTCCTGTCCCCTGTCACTTGGGAGAAGAGCCCAGCTCCCTCCTCTCCACAACCTCCCTTCAGGTAGTTGGAGAGAGCAATGAGGTCTCCTCTCAGCCTCCTCTTCTCCAGGCTAAACACCCCCAGCTCTCTCAGCCGCTCCTCATCAGGCCTGTTCTCCAGCCCCTTCACCAGCTTCGTTGCTCTTCTCTGGACTCGCTCCAGAGCCTCAACGTCCTTCTTGTGGTGAGGGGTCCAGAACTGAACACAGGATTCGAGGTGCGGTCTCACCAGTGCCAAGTCCAGAGGGAGAAGAACCTCCCTGGACCTGCTGGTCATGCCGTTTCTGATCCAGGCCAAGATGCCATTGGCCTTCTTGGCCACCTGGGCCACTGCTGGCTCATGTTCAGTCGCTGTCAACCAGCACCCCCAGGCCCTTCTCCTCCAGGCAGCTTTCTAGCCAATCTTCTCCTAGTCTGTAGCTGCCCAGGGTTGTTGTGCCCCAAGTGCAGGACCCGGCATTAGGCCTTGTTAAACCTCCTGCCATTGGTCTCAGCCCAGTGGTCCAGCCTGTTCAGATCCCTTTGGAGCCTCCCAACCCTCCAGCAGATTGATGCTTCCACCCAGCTTAGTGTCATCTGCAAACTTGCTAAGGGAGCACTCAATGCCTTCATCCAGGTCGTTGATAAAGACATTGAACAGGACTGGACCCAGCACTGAGCCCTGGGGACACCACTTGGAACTGGCCTCCAGTTGGAGTTAACTCCCTTTACCACTCATGCCACCTGCCGCTCTGGTGTGCTGCTGCTGCAGCTCTCAAGCACACTAAGACACTAGGGTTTGTCTGCTTGGGTTACAGCAGACCCAGAAGGTCTTCCTGCAGGTTTTAGCACTGGGGATAAAATCAAGCCCTTTCCTCCAACACACGCCATGGGCTGCCTGTACTCCTAGAGTTTGTAAGGGAGACTAGGAGAGCCTAGACTGTAGAGGGAAACGATACTGAGGACACCACGTCCATGCTATAGGCTGTACCTGCTGCTGTCCTAATCTGGGTCTGTTGTTTGATGTTCCTTTAGCTGAAGGAGTGCCTTTGGTGACCACTTTTTCTGGTTTAGCTTAATGGGAAAGGAATCTAACGTGTGTACGTCACAACAGTTCTGTATTATGAAGTGAAGCACAGTAGGTGAGGACAAATGAGACACTCATTCTGAAAGCATGCTAAAGATGCAAACTGAACACTAATGCTTAGAAGCCAGGACAGGAGAATTAAAATTGTTATCAAAAACTGGAGGTGACTGAATATTACCCTTAAAAAAAAAAATCACTTTTCCAAATAAGAATACAGTAGCAGCAGAGTCCTCTGAATGCCTGATCCCTCCTTTTCTGAGCTGGGGTCTTTGGTTAAAGATTTGTCTTAGTAACTGCTTTGAGACATTCAATATGCTCTGTTCCCATGAAAGCCACGGTAGAAGCCACAGCCTAGCTCTGTGACTCACTGAAACATCACAGGCGACTGGGGTTGACAGAATACAATACAGGATGGTATTTTGATAGCTAGGTTAAAATTCACAATATTGAAAAACCTGCAAAATCTAATTGAGCTTTCTAACACAACAGACAGAAGTCTACGGTAGATTTATATTTATTTGAAACTCAGGATACAAGTCTGACAAATGACAACAGGGCAACGGAGCCGTAATGATCTGAAAGGAAAGACGGTCATCCACAGCATCCCTGGTACACAGTGCTTGGGGGATTTCTAGTGCAAGAGCAGAGCTGACCCACCATCAGCTATTAGATCAAGGTATTCCTAGGAACTGGTGAAAAATAAAGTCACAGATACCACTTTCACATTGCAGGCTGCTTTAGGTTTTGGGTGGCTTTTTTAATGAGTTTATGGCAGAGGAAAGGCAGACATTTGTTTCATTAAGGATATTTTTCCTGCTGTACTTGGAATTTCTCCTGCACAAAATGTGCACCTAGGGCTATCATTCCGAAAATCACACTGTTTTATCCCCAAATTGTAAAAAATAAACACAGCAATGCAGAAATTGGTCCACAGTTCATTCAGCTGCATTCAAATAAGCACTTCAAGAGCCATTTTGCGCACCTTTTTTTTGGATAAAGTTTACTTTAAAGACCTATTTCAAGTCCACAATAAAGGTAGCTCTGCATGCGTCATACTCTACTGTGCATTCCTTTGAACAACTGCCTTTGCAACTTGAGGCAGTTTGCAGAGAGACTAATTAAACAACGGCCCCTGCCATCACGGGTCCTACTGTGAGAAGCCTGGTGGTGCCGTGACACATGTGCTGCAGGCAAAGAGCACACTCAAACCATGAAAACAACCGTGCACACCAAAGGCTTGGAGGGAGGGAGTAACAACTGATTTAAGTTTTCAGTCTATTTCTTATCATTGTGCTGGAGTGGTTGTGTAGAAAGAGCCCTGAGACTGGGGAATCCAAGGATATTATGCAGAGTTGCAAGTTAGTGTGGGGCTGGGGAAACAAAGACTATTACAAAAAAAAGGTGGCAAGTGTCAGTGCCTTCTCTGTGGCTACAGAGGTTCCCTTGGAACTGCTTTTCTTGGGCAGGAAATATAGAAAAAGCAGTACAATATAAGTTATTAAAAAATCCCAACTCCTCCTGCTGGCTGAAGTGCTGCTGATAAGAGATTGATGCAAAATCTCTATTTTTCTGTTGATGCATTGCTTTTGCTTAAGAGAAAACAAATGTATTAAAAAAACATGCCAAGGGGAAATATTTTATTAATCTCAGTCACAAAACTGTCATAAGGATTACAGTCCATTAGGATTGTATAAAATTCATGGCAAAGCTTGTAATTCGGCTAGATCTCAACAACAAAATCCCTTACTATGTGTTATGAATTGTTATTTCCTATTATTGCAAACATCATCAAGAGCCGCTTGTTGTTACAGGGTTATTTTGGGGAAAGACAGCATAAATTCAATGGTCATTACATGTAACACGCCCTACTCTTTACCCAGTCCACGTAGATCGGGAGTCTCCTTTGGAGAGGCTGTTTCCTGAGTGCAAAGCCCTGACACCTCACCTTCTTTGTCTTGGAAGTTCCTTGTTCAAATGTTGAACACAGCTGCTGAATAAACTAGAAGTTATCATGGGCATCTAGGTCCTCCATGCAATATCTGGCATATGGCACAATTTCCCTGTACAGACCAGTATCAATTAGGGTATTTCCAATGGAGACAAAGAATTGTGGGTACAGGGGGCAATAAATCAGCCCCAAGGTCTTGCTAAATAAAGTAGTTTTTCCTCTTCCAGAAACACCTGCCTGTAAGTCAGGGAGTGACTGCTAGAGGAGATTTACTAAAATGGTGCACACAAAAAACAATTTTAAAAATATTAATCTGACAGGCCCTTCTGAAGGCTAATTTGAAAACCTTCCCTCTAGGAAACCCTGTTTCTGACAGAGCTCTCGCTATACATATGTATGTATTGCAACAGCCTAGGAGGGCACACTAATTAACTTCCACTCCACCTGGCCAAAAAAACTCATTCCGAAGCCATGAACAGCACTGGAGAGTCAAATGCTGGGTAGCATGTCCTGCTTGTATTAGCAGGCAGGCAATAGCTCTGGTATATACTGTTAGAATGAATTATCCGATGTCAAACGTTCATTAACTTTGTCCTTGAATCAGAGCAAAGTTAGACTGAAATTCGGAAACTGGGTCACTTAATATGATACCACATATCAGAGGCATTATCATATTTGGTTATGCATTGACTGATCAGCGCCATAACACTGTTTCAAGATGTGGTCTGCTCTGAACAAGAGATTAATTAAAATAGAAGCTAAACACTACTGATATTGGTGACACAGGGAAAGACTACTACCTGGTAAAAACCAAAGATGGCTAAATGCAACATTAAACAAAATAGAAATTGATGGTAAAATATCATTTAAAGAGAAGAGAATCCAATTTAAAACAAGATTTTAGACCATTATTTTAATAATGCATATGCATCTCTATCAAAGTTAAAAAGAAACCTGGTCTTCAAGACGTTACTTGCAACGCATACCCAAAATAATGATAATATAGCAATACTGTAGATTCACATTTTCAAATATTCATTAATTTCCCAACACTGCTGAGAAGCATACCTATTTACCCCATGATAGAACAGAATCATTTTCATTCTGAATAATTGGACTTGAGCAAACAAGAGAGAGAGAAAAAAAAGAGAACTACGAATTCAGAAATTCCTGGATTTTACTGATGCTCAGAGACCGAGGACATGCACTCCATGTGGATTTTAAAAATCTCTTCTGCATCCCCTCTCCAAATTGCTATGTCTATGCAAATTGTCAGCTCTCATCTGCACTGTCTGATTTGAATAACATGGGGCATAAGTCAGTTCAGAATTAATTCAAGCAAGATACTGGAAATGTTCCTCTTGCCAGTTTCATGTTCTGTGAAGTCACTTTAAAAAGAAAGGAGTTAGAAAACCCATGGGGATACTGTTCTTCCAAAGGTCATAAACGAAGTTTCATCAAGTCAATAGTAAGTGAAAGAAAACTCATCAGCCTTAGGAGGGTATTTAAGAGCTAGGTGGCCTTCCTTTTGACTCACACACGCTGGCTCTGCTCCTTGCACCACTTCACCCCGCAGACATGACACAGTAGGTTTTTCTAATGGCATCGTAGCAATGACTTTCCCCTCCAATGGAACAGAAGAAGCAGAGAAAATGAGCTCTAGCTATCCTTAGTATGCCATGTTCCCACAATAATATTATCACTTGCCTTTGGGAGAGAAAGAGAGAAACTGGGATCACTTCATCATAGCCCATGATATGCCAATTAAGGGGCTGTTACAGTGACATAAACTAAGGTGCCAGCAAGGCCCTATGTAAAAAACCAACATTTCTGTACTGCTCCTTTGAAATACAAAAAGGAAAAAAATACATTATCTGTACCACCCTGTGCAAAGCAAGTGCCAAAGAATGTTTGGGTGAGGCCATACACCAGAAACAGACTCATTGCTAGAAAGTCCCTTTTCCTGGCACACACGTGATAGAACAAAAGTGGAGTCAGCACTGTAAGTGTCCAAGTGGAGTTCAAAATCCAGAAATGATGTTCTCTTCAGAAGGTGATACAAGCTCACTGTTCTTCCCAAAGTGCAGTCTTGTCTTTCACAGAAATCCACTCCAGAATGAGACATCCAGGATGAATGTCTAATTCAGCTTCTCCTGGGTAAGGTCACATAGATTAGATGGAACCCCTGCACCCACAAACTTTATTCAGTTTTATACAAACCCTCAAGATCTGTAATGCATCCTTTGTAGTTTTTCAGGGAGTATCCAAATTCCATTTTCCTACACTCCCATTTCCTAAAACTCCTATTTGTGAGCATTCTTGACTGATCAGAAATTTGCAAGTCTCATTTTCATTTTTATCCCTAAGGAACCCTCCATACCATCTCCAGTCTACATTCATATTTTCTTAACATTCATATTTTCTTGTCTCTCTTTTCTGGTCTTTGCCTTTTAGCATTCACCCAATAAAAAAATGATATTTACTTATAACCAAGGAGCCTCTCAACATATGAATTTCTTTCTGGCTTCCTTAGAAACTTGAGCTGTTGCCATTGACACAAACTGGAGCTGCTTCAAAACTCTGTTAGCTTGTGATGAGGAATCAGCCTCTTTCAAAATAAGCTCTACGACCAGAGGGACAGAAAAAGGGTTTTACTGGAGAGGACTGAATTGTAAAGCTGACATTGTTGTTACTAGAAAGCTGCCCAGTGATTTCATTGGCCACTGAGGACGACTCAGGTTCATTGCATGGAAGCTTATTTTAAGACACTGGTGAAACAGCAATATATTGCAAAGCTGTATTAAATCACATGGTTTTGTTCTGCAAGATGTGCTTGGAAATCAAAGGGTGTAATATACATATTTGCTCCCGTTCTGCACTATAAATTATTTATTATGTCTGTTTCTCATTTCAAGATTCCCAGACAGGTAGTTAAAAATATGTGAAATGATTTATTCAAGGTTGGTAACACTCACAGCATTCACAAGATAGCTCAAAACAAGCCATGTTGCGTCCTGAATGTGCTTTATTTCCACCAGCAGGTTTGAGACATCTATAAAACTTCTTAAGAAGTTTAATAAATCTTTTCAAAAACAGCTGTGTGTGACTGATCGTATAAATTTCCCGTGGAAACAGGAAGCACCATTAATTTTTTTAAACTGAGAGGTACGACATCTATTAACTTTCCTAAGGCACTAAAGCTTCCCCAAATTCACTCACCTAAATATGAATTTTGCAATTTGATTTGCTTTTGCCTAACTACTTTTCCCACCCTTGGCTCACCCCCCAAACACACGAATCCATCCTTGTCATTTCAGCACTTTCCTTTTCAGGAAAACGTTTCTGGCAGTTCTGTATCTTCAGAGCTACAGGATGTTTTTAAGGCTTTTGTATTCAATAAAAATGTTCACAGGCTGTCTCCAGCTTGCACTCCAGAGAAAAGGATCTGTTCTAATGCTGTTGCCCAATCTTTCTTTGTTACCAGACCATTAAAGATAGGAGTTTTCCATGTAGTTACTAATTACTGCTTATTAAAGATAAGTACAGTTTTTGACAATGCGAGGTAGTACATAATTTACATAAGATAAAAAGAGCACTTAGTATACACAAAGGAATCTAGAAGAGATGTCATTGTATATATTATGAATAAGCATATTATTATTCTAAAATTATTGCCACTTCACTAAATTAATCTTTCCCTTTATACACCTATTTTTAAATTCCATATCACTAGATAGAGAAACCCGAGTTTCTAGTTTTGTTTGAAACAGAATGTTTATTAATAGCAGAATATAAATGATATCTATGTAAGATTAATTTTAGTTCTGTCACATTCAGTAGAAATTTTCTGGGATTCCAAGGATATCTGATATGTAGTTTCTTTGTGTAACTGTGATGTATTTGATCAGCTTGAGCCACACTCAGCCTGATTTGTTATCGAGCTTTATACTGCAGTTGCACCCAAACTATAATTATGAATAAGAGTGCCACTGTCGATAACATTTTCCAAGTTGCCTCTGTTAAATAGTATATACACATTCAGACATTTTTCTAAATGATTTGTGAAATCATTGAAAAGATCTCCCATTTTAAAACGATACATTGATATATTGAAAAGTAAGTACACGGTTCTCCTCTAAATGAGGTCCTACAAATGCTGGCTCTATGACAGCCAGAACAGCCAAGCTTATAGCTCTGCAGTTCTTTGCTGATAACAAAGCTGCTGCAGAAAGCATCTATAACGTGACCACTCCCAATCACGCAGTCGGCACACTGAGATATACCTTTTCCAAAACACAATTTCAGGAGCTTCTAACCAAGACAAGCACAGCACCATTAGCAATCAACAGGATCCAGACTGCAAAGTCACTTGGGTGCTAGAAAGCAGTTGGAAAAGTGTTACCCGTGAACCAAAACGAAAAAAAAAATCCCACACCCATAATCTAAAACACATTCAGTTGCCAAACCCATGCCATATCCCTTTCCGAGCCCAGTTGCAGTCTACTCTAACAATCTCCATCTGCAAAGTATGAGTAAGCAACTGGAACAGAACGAGGTCTCATTTTCTACCTTGGTGCCACAACATTTTTCTCTTCTTGAGACAATCGGTTCTTTTGGCTCAATAATGTCAGTTATCAGGTTCAAAGAAATACATAGTTATTCTGATATGTATCTGAAATGAGGTCTATTTTATTGGAATTGGATGAACTGTCTTCCAGTGTTTTTATGCATTTTTTGACTTCAAGCCAATCTTTCCCTATGAAGGACAAAGATTTATAGGTAGCGTGCTGACTTCTGTACGGCATTTGGCCAGGTTTTAATTCCCTCAATCAGCTGATAACATATTCTTCAAAGATTAAATCATTGCATCACAGGAGCGTTGTATCCAGCCTTCGTTCTTAAGCTGGCTAAGCCAAAAAGAAGTCCAGCTTCCGAACAATTTCCTTCTGTTTCATGCTATAAAATACCGCTTGCCAATAAGAGGAAAGAAGAGACAGTATACTTTAAGGTACATGAAGCTATTTTCTGTAAATCTTAAACCTTTAAACTATAATCTTTATGAAGGAAAGATAATGCATGTCCTCTGGATCTTGATTGCTGCCTTCTATACTCTCATACTGTCACTGGACAAATCTAAACGGCTGTTCTCTTGGATACTCACAGGATATGAATGGCCCAGTTGAGTTTACAGCAGTATAAAGAACAGACTCTCAGACTGAGTGTGGACTGATGTATACAGCAGAGTGAAAAATAAACATGCTAAAGCTGCTACATAATTTTGTCAAGCATATGGTAAGGTCATGATTTTATTTAGAAAACAGATTGTAAGAGTGAAGTGATGACAGATGAGGGTATGTTGGTCAGTCATAAATAAGGAGAGTATTCTAATAGGGACTGGGCTTGCTACTGATCATATGCTGCCACACAGATTTACTGAAATCTAATCACTTAGAAAATATGGCTTCTTAAATACACGTTGCAGCTCATTTTCAACTTTAGGTTGCTCAGCTGAAAAATCCATGAGCAACATCACACCTGACTTTTAGGAGAGTGATGGTGGAGTTGGGTTTATGGACTCAATTAGACATCCTAGTTCCTTGCGAAAAGGTAAAGTTACTCCCTTAAGAACAGCCTTCCTGGCACCTAGTGCTCTGCACAGAGATTGCTAGAGCAGACAAAATGAAACACTGAAGGCAATCTGAAATCATTTTCTGGCCCAGATCACTCTACAGCACTTAGAAAAGCATCACGAGCTATGTCAAAACCAAGACACCAGGGAGAACTTTCAAGCTCCTGCTTTAATTGCTCCATCTGCCTTTCACTTTCTCCTGGGACAAGCCCTAGGTTCGTACTAGCTTACTCCTGTGGCTGCTTCTGCAAAGAAGGAAGATCACCTGTGTGACTGGGAAGGAAACCACAGCATGCCAGGATCTCAAACACTCGGCGATGCCCACTTAATGTTGAGATTACACAGTTTATGCTGGCAGTCCTTTATGTGCAATGATGCAGCTACCCAGGAGAGGTGTGTCCATAAACCCCTGGTTCATGCACTGCTTTTACTGGGCATTTGCTCCAGCAACTATAGTATTTTCTGGCAATGGGTGGGAGCATCACCCCTGCCAGGGGATCCGAACACACAACTTCTGTCTGTAACTTTGCACTGAAACCAACTTCATCAAAGCATTATTTCTTCTGACTGCATCATCTACTCAAAGACTTTCTTATACTGTAAACCCCATATCAGGGAAAAAATAACTGAGGAGCCCTTGGTTCAGCAATTCACATCTCTCAGTAATGATCAGAAATATTGTGACCCCAGAACACGTACAGTTTATAATTCTTCCTACCACTTCATATCGGTTTCAAAAGTTACTGCCAAACTCGATCACCTACCGGGAGTTTTTCCCCCAAAAAATCAAAATGTTTACAGGTCAAGTCACATGCAGAAGCTGCACGTTAGGTGCTAAAGCAACTTTATGCTTTCAAACTCTGGGCGTCCATGAGCCTCGTGGTAGCTATGAAGTTAAATACTGGAATTTTGGATTTCTACCTGAACCTGCCCAAGTATTTCTGAGACCCAGCCAACACTTCTCTTCAGGATTGCTTTGTTTGTACTTGCTGTAATGCAGCTCATTTCCAAACAGCAGAGAAAAATCAAATAATGCTACAGAAGTGAAAATACTCACACAGGACTTTATGAGGAGACATAAAAGCTACACTATTTTAGTGCAATGAAGCCCCAAGCACCTCCTCTCCCTCCCCTGCAGCACTTAGTACCCAGCCATCAGCTGAGTGCCTGCCAAAGCTGCTGAGGCTGACACACCTGCCTCTCCCATGTAATGCTCCCTGGGACTTCCATTCATTTCAAGGGTTCAAATTGAAGTGATGTCTGTGACTTTTCTTTTGCATTTTCAAAGCTAGGAAGGAATTTCACACCTCTTCGGATGTCATTCAGCCCCAGGTAGAACACTGCAGTCCCCAGAAATGTCTGAAAAAGCGTATTACAGTCTCTCTTTTTCCTAAACCCCTCAAGGAAGTAGCCTTAAGGTGAGGAAACCTGACTTAAAGGTAGTAGCATTACTGTTTTAACACCAAGTGCCTTGTCATTAAGATCTTAGGCACCTAAAGATGTAGACAGGTCTTGATGGGAATTTATTTACAAATACTCTGATGCAAATAATCAACTAAACTGCTTTAGAATATCATGCACAGCCCCAATTATGCCAGATTACATCTTCAGGCAAGGACAGGAGGCAAAAGAAAACACTGCAGTATGAGGACTGCTTGGGGAATATGCCAAACCACAACTTGTCCAACTGGAAGAGAATCTACAGCCCACTGTTACAAATATGGGAAGCATCAGCACTGTAGCAGCAAGGCATCTCTCAAATACAAAACTCATTTTGACAGCACTGCAATCAACATCGGTCTCTCAGCAGTCACAGACACTGAAAGCCAGTGCTCAGGTTCCGGACATAACTGTGAGTGTCTCTTGCCAGCAAAAGCCCTAATACTTTTCAGTTGGTGGGGATCCCCCACCTCCCAGCTCCTTTGCAGGAGCTCCGTCCTTCTGGTACCTCTTGCTGTGGGACTAGGCTTGATGCCAACACATACACCATCCATGCTTAACCCGAGAAGGAGTGTTGTGTCCAGTTCTGGAATCACCACCATAAGAAGGAGATGGAGCTGTTGGAACAGATCCAGAGGAGGCTATGAAGGTGACCAGAGGGCTGGAGCACCTCCCATACAAGGACAGGCTGAGAGAGCTGGGGTCGTTCAGCCTGGAGAAGAGAACGATCTGAGGAGACCTTATAGCGACCTTCCAGTACCTGAAGGGGCTACAAGAAAGCTGGGAAGGGACTGTTTACAAAGGCTTGGAGTGATAGTACAAGGGGCAATGGGTATAAACTGGAGAGGGGCAGATTTAGACTAGACAGAAGGAGGAATTTCTTCACCATGAGGGTGGTGAGGCCCCGGCCCAGGTTGCCCAGGGAAGCTGTGGCTGCCCCATCCCTGGAGGGGTTCAAGGCCAGGCTGGATGGGCCTTGGGCACCTGATCCAGTGGGAGGTGTCCCTGCCCGCGGCAGGGGGTTGGAACTAGGCAATCTTTGTCCTTTCCAACCCAAGCTATTCTCTAATTTTATGGGCAAAAAAAGAGACTGACTTATAAAGTTCCATATGGAAATGGACCCAGCTCTGCCCAGTGAAGGACCTGCTCATGCCTAGCCCCAAACCTACACTAAGACTAATGCATCCCTCAGGCACAAGGCTCCTTTTGGAAGAAATCTTCACTTGAAGAGCATCCCTGAGCCCCACTTCCTGCAAATGCCATAAGTCCATCCTTATCAGAACCACAACCCTCAAAGGAAGCAGTTTATTATTCAAATTCACTTTGGAAGAATACCTTCAGTTGTTAACAGCAGCTTATTGATTCACGTCTGAGCTCTGATCGAGTATTTCAGCCCATGGAAGAAAAACAAAATGTCAAACAATGGCAACACTATAGCGGCATTCTTAACCAAAACTTATAATATGAAATATAACATATACTGTTGTGTTTATTCCCAACTCCAGCTCAGGTCACTACAGTTAATGGTTCCAAATGGCTTTGACATCACCACTCCTGCCTGGTGCAGTTAAGGAACCAGACAGCTCACTCCTGGTTTATTTGTTTGTTAGTGTTCTCATAACTATTTTTGTCTTTAATCATTGTTATCAAATTTGGACTTCTGTGAATTATTTTTCTTGGTTTACATGTTGCTTCTCTTGTGTACAAGCTCAGCAGTGCAGGAGGGTCAGGAACAGACGGCTACATCCTTTCTCTACCAGTCAGAAAATGCCGTATCCTCTTTCAACATTTTTGCCTGTGTGGCCTGTGATAAAAGCCTGTCCCCATTGCTACACAGGCTGGAGCACAGGTGGACCAAATGCTAAATTTTTGTTATTGAAACAGGTACGTATTCAAAGCAGGTTATCACGATTAGGATTCACAGGGTACTGATAATGGCCAAATATGTTGCATTTCTTTGTTTGGTTCTACAATAGGAGCAAAAGAAACCTGTCACTGCCCCACACTAAGGTGTCTCAGCATGTGGTACGTACCTATTATGGAAAACAATTATTTGAGAGCAGACGAACGACTGATAATTGCTAGGCTTTACCTGCCCATTAGGTTAAGCATTCTTGAAAGTACATTCAACTGGCATCACATTTGCATTCTGATGGCAGATGAGAGAAATCGGATGTTAAATCCATTGGTTCCCTTAAAGGGCAGAGTAAAAGAATCTATTAAATCACAAAAGGAGAAAAAATTCCAAGCTATTCCCCATGTATTGTCTGACCTATCTTCAAAACCTGCCGGTGTGTTTAATATACCAAATGGGAAGCCTGTAAGTCATCCTAGTACCACATAAAAGGAAAATAATCAACTCTCCTGTTAACTTGACACTGGGCGATTTAGCTTCACTTTTTTTGCTTGAGCTCACCTGACTGCAAAATGGAGTCAGAGATTTCTGTAAAAGACTATGAAATCTAAAGATATAATGAGTCTTATAAATGCTAAAGTCCTTTTCACCTATTATTAGTAATGCTTTTTGGTTTAGCATTTATTTAGTTTTAAGCAAAAGGAGTCCAATAAACACTTTTTTTGTCAAAGCCTCCTAACACATTAAACAGTGTATTCATCAGCGTCCCACAAAGAGCATCTTCTAGTTTGACTGCCAAGGGTCTAAAAGTTTCTTGTCAGGACCTCCATGAATGAATTATATGCTAGATATCCACACTGTTGCTTTTCCTCCTTTCCAGCTGACATCCAGATCCATCAGGAGATGCCTCTGACATGGTTTCAAAGTCACTGGTACCTGACTTTCACACGGTATTGCAGTCACTTAGGGAAACCAACACTCCATCAGTAACAAGCTTGTGATATGAATGAATTACCAAATCCTCTTCCTCTTCATGGAGACGTCAATCACCTACAGACTGTGACAGTGCCAATGAGGCACGAAAGGGCATGCATTACATTTAAGCTGTTTATTTCAAGCTTGAACAAAATGCCTCACCAGAGCAGAGAGCTTTTGTTTTATCTGAGCTGTCTTTGCAGGCTCTGGCAAACCCCGTTCAGCTTCCAGAAAAAAAACCAGATCTACTACAACATGAAATTGAGAAGTTTGCTATAATTGTAAAAGATTTTGCAAATACTGCCTAAGGAAATGAATGTACAGACAATCTCACAATGCCTTGCAGGAAGAGAAATATAAAAAAAGCATATTGCACTCACTAAGGCTTGGTCTTACGAGACCACAGCAATATCTGCCAAGTGCCATGTTTTACAATCTTTTCCTAAGACAAATGCAGGGAAAAAAACCCAAACAAACAGAGTCTATTCAGAAGTAGTTCCAAACAAAGAATGCTTACACTGAGTTCATAATAGTGTTTGGCTGGTCTGAAAACACATTAAAAAACCTGAATGACACCAGAGGAGGCACGAAACATCAAAAAGGATTATTTCCATGTTCAAATGCACTCATTCAAGTTTAAAGGTTAAAGTGAAACACTGTCTACTATACAATGACTTAATAAGTTGCTTACAGCTTCAAGTAGCCACTGGAAGTATTTTTACTGCATTTAGATGCAGTTTTGAAATAAATTCTAGATGGATTGTAGACACTTGTTATGGATAAAAAGCTGTAGAAAATGCAGTCTATTCAAAAAGGCCAGTACGCCTACACTCGCTATAGCAAACAAGCATCAGCTACCTCTGTAATTCTACACTCACAGCAGATTTTCAGGTTACACAGCAGAAACATCTGCAAGCTGCCCACTCTACAATGATGGGTATGGAGAAATATAAGGTGCCAGTGCTGTTGGTTGCAGGCCCTGGAAATGATCATTTTATGTTCTCAGGATTTATACCAAAGCAACCCAGCTCTATCCTAACAACTCCTGAGACACACCACAAGGGTTTCTTTCAGAGAAACCTTTAAGTAATTGTTGCAGTTGCATAACAGGCCAGTGCCACAACTGGAATAAACTAATAATACAGTTTCATTGGCTCTATAGCAATGGGCAAAATATTAAGTCTCAAAAAACCCCATTGTTTTGTTCCCAGCTGTCAGACAGTCTGGCTCAAAGACAGCAAAGCTCAATTCAACTCTCCTGTACTTCCAGTTCTCTACCTGTAAGTAAGGATGGTGACACTGACTGTTCTACATTGGTGCATCAGCATCAGTAGATGAAAATACTGTATGGGAGCTTGTTGTTGAGGTAATTGTTGAACTAGGCTGGTTTACAGGAGACATTATGGCTTTTGTTGGGCTTCGAAAGGGCAAAGTTTGGGTTTTCTGTTTGTGCTTTTTGTTTCTTTTTTAATCAAAGGGAAAAATAATGACATTAAAAAAACAAACAAAACACATTAAGTGCATTATAAGTAGAACACAGTGAAGGAAGAAGAGATCAGCACAGACTAAGGATCTGTCCTATGTGAACCTTCTATTTGACTATTATTTACCAAAGTAGCAGCACTTAGTCCTACATTCAAAGTGCCTGAGAATTCTCTGTACAAAAGCTTTGGTTACTCACTCCTCTTGAAATTATTCTGAGCCACTAGAGTCATAATTACACTGTCATAATGAAGAGGAAAAAAACCCTTCCAACAACTAAATTCTTGTTGTAAATTGCGTTATGAAAGTGGTAATTCCCTCTGAAGTAGGCATTATCATGTCTTACTGCCCACGTCAGTTCATTATAGTGCCTCTGCTATCCCACTGGAGCCTTCGCTTCGTAAATGAATGTTTGGGGATGATATTGCCAACTTGGGACTTATTACTTAATTGAATATGGAAACATCTAGCCCATTAGCATACACTTAGAAGTGTCTTATTTCATAGATGTCATTTATCTTGGGGAATGCCCTTTTTTCTTCCCTCCTCCTTTTCCTCTTTCAATTCTTTCACCGCAGCCAACTTATTTATTTAGTTAGGCCCTAGTCCATCCATTTACAAGCCTGTGATAAACAGCTTGCTATTTTAAAACATTCCTGAACTGACATTTGGAGCCTATTTTCCAAAAGAACTGATCCACCAGGCTCTTCCTATCTTCCCTCACAGCTGAAAAGTATCATCAGCTCTAGATTATTAAGAAAGTCTAAACCTGTTCAGCTAAATAATGGGATTTTTCAGGTAATCTAAATTGTTTTATCTATCTAATTATTACAAGATTTCAAAGCCACACATAAAGCATTTCTCCACAGATATCTGGCTTAGAAAATTTTTAACTGAAAGCTAATACATTCCCTCTATCAAAAGAGCTACATAATACAATGAAGAAAATTCCCCCTATTCCGTCATTACTAATATACATTGGAAAACCTGAGCTATATTCATTAAACTTGCCAGCACATACAGGATCCTGCATATCCTAATCTAAGCTCCCAGTCATGAAAAATGTGCAGAGTTCAAGGGTTTGGTCTCTTTCTCATGTTGCAGTAAAGGTTGAACATCTGTATGGTCACAAACAAGTTGCTGGAAAGAGCTGCTCTCCCGTTTACACACTGTGAACGGGAACAGTTGAAATCTCCAAAAGCCTAAGAGACTGCAGATCACCAGGGCAAGATACAGTCGATACAGTAATTTTCTGGATGTTTTCCTGGCTGCACAAGCTACCTCAGCTGTGTCATCCCTTTAGAGCTCAGAGACTCCTTAGGCACCAAGAAGTAAATACTGAATGCTTCACTAAAACAGAAAGTTGTTCATGCATCCAGTTCGGTATCAGGTTTATATCTGGTTAATACCTTATGTAAAATGTAGATACATATGATGCTAATATTCAAAAGCATGAGGTAATTGGAATTCTTACAAACCCAGGTTTTGCATTCTGACTCATCCCTGTGCCATTTCCAAATGACATAACCTGATGACTGCGTATAGATATTTTTACAGGTCATCTCCGTTTGCTTCCATGAATGTTGCACTTCCATGCAACAAACCCAGTACATTCACGTTGAAATGTGCTATGATGCGCTGTCCCAAACAAAATTATTCCTCCGAAATTATCTGTTTTGTCTTGATTTCAGGCCATCACTACAGTGTAGGGCGCAGCTCTGCTGGCCAGCTTTGAATTCCACTGGTGACTCTGAGGCACAGCAGGTTAACGCTGGGTTCCCAAAACATTGTGCTGTGACAAATCTTCTACAACTCCTGTGAACAGCGCTTCTTGAAATGAATGTATCTCTGAAAAAAGCTAGAACTCTCTCTGGTCACAGTCCTTCCAAGACTAATACTGGAAAAAACTTCCCCTGTAAGGCACCTAGTGACTTCATTTGGCCTGGAGGGTCAACCCTTGTCGTTATTCCCTCCTTCGCCCTCCCCTCCACCACACCTTGGCCCTCAGAATATTGCTGCTACAGTGCTGAGCCTGGCACTTATCTGAATGCTTGGAAAAAAAGAGCTGCTTTCGGCTCCTCCAGCATCTGTGTTAAAGATGGAAATGATGCTGGAGGAGAGACAGTATTATCACAAGAACTTGTTTTAGTCAAAAGGAGCCAGGATATACGAAAGACGCAAATACAATAGGTGCTTTTGCTGAAACTCTGTTTCAAGTTTATATTGTTCTTTCTAGCAGCTTTGATGTTTATTCTCTTCATTGCAGCTCCTTTTTCTCTTAGCAATGCACATACCTATAGCTTGCCTCCCTCCCCCTTCCATTTGCACAGCACAAGACCTATTTAAACATTTCTCTGAACTACAGAGGTAATGTTGAAAATTGACTTTCCCCACCTAGGTTTGAATTTGTCCACAAACAATTGGTTCAGCTGGTGGCGACTGACATTTTTCTTTCAGGTTTTACAGATTACTCCGACCTACAGACTGGTAAAGCAATTACTGTCTCCACAAAAGCCAGATCACTGGAACATTTTAGAAAGGATATTTTAACATAGATTTATTTTATTTTACATCGATAGCTCAAAGTCAATTAGCATTTCAAGTTGCAGACAAAAAAAGTCTGCAAATGCAAACTCTATAAGAACTACAGGCAAGCAAACCTATCCCTTAAATAAAATAAGCAAAGCAAGCAAGAAAAAAACCCAACAGATGATTTAATGGCATTTTCAGTATCTGTTAGCCTGAGTAATGGATATTTTAAATGAGCAATTCCTCAAAAAGAAGACAATCCTAAAAGCCAAACAGTTCAGAACTCTTAGGTAATAGATCCAAAGATCTTTAAAGAGATATCTCTTTGTTGATAAGCCATTATAAAGCATGCTGCACTGATGTCCACAGGACACTGTTGAGAAAGGAATGGGAAGACCACAATTAAATAAAGTAGGGAAATAAAGTTTTCCTGCATTGCTTCAGCACATATGTCTTTTCACCTTACATCAAATGCACAATCACAGACAGGTCACAGAGAACCACTGAAATATCTACATAATATTCTGTGAGACAGATCCTGGAATCATACAATCATAGAATCACCAGGTTGGAAGAGACCCACCAGATCATCGAGTCCAACCATTCTCACCAATCTCTAAACCATGCCCCTCAGTATCTCATCCACCTGCACCTTAAACACCTCCAGGGAAGGCGAGTCAACCACCTCCCTGGGCAGAACATTCCATTGCCTAATAACCCTTTCTGTGAAAAAATCGTAATGTTCAGCCTAAATCTCCCCTTGCAGAGCTTGAGGCCATTCCCTCTTGTCCTGTCCCCTGTCACTTGGGAGAAGAGCCCAGCTCCCTCCTCTCCACAACCTCCTCTCAGGTAGTTGTAGAGAGCAATGAGGTCTCCCCTCAGCCTCCTCTTCTCCAGGCTAAACACCCCCAGCTCTCTCAGCCACTCCTCTTCAGGCCTGTTCTCCAGCCCCTTCACCAGCTTCGTTGCTCTTCTCTGGACTCGCTCCAGAGCCTCAACATCCTTCTTGTGGTGAGGGGCCCAGAACTGAACACAGGATTCGAGGTGCGGTCTCACTCGTGCTGAGTACAGAGGGAGAAGAACCTCCCTGGACCTGCTGGTCACGCCGTTTCTGATACAAGCCAAGATGCCATTGGCCTTCTTGGCCACCTGGGCCACTGCTGGCTCATGTTCAGCCGCTGTTAACCAACACCCCCAGGTCCTTCTCCTCCAGGCAGCTTTCCAGCCAGGCTTCTCCCAGTCTGTAGCTGCACAGGGTTGTTGTGCCTCAAGTGCAGGACCCAGCATTTGGCCTTGTTAAACCTCATGCCGTTGGTCTCAGCCCAACAGTCCAGCCTGTTCTGGTCCCTTTGCAGAGCCTCCCGACCCTCCAGCAGATCCACACTTCCACCCAGCTTGGTGTCATCTGCAAACTTGCTAAGGGAGGACTCGATGCCTTCATCCAGGTCGTTGATAAAGACATTGAACAGGGCTGCACCCAGCACTGAGCCCTGGGGAACCCCACTTGTCACTGGCCTCCAGCTGGATTTAACTCCATTTCCCACCACCCTCTGGGCCCGGTCATTCAACCAGTTTTCCACCCAGGTGAGTGTGCGCCCGTCCAGGCCAGAGGTGACAGTTTCCATAGCAGAATGCTGTGAGAAACCGTGTCAAAGGCTTTACTGAAGTCCAAGAAGATACATCCACAGCCTTTCCTTCATCCAAGAGTCTAGTCACTCGGTCATAGAAAGAGATCAGGTTACTCTGGCAAGACCTGCCTTTCATTAACCTATGTTGACTGGGCCTGATCCCCCGCTTCTCTTGCATGTGCTTCATGATCGCACTCAAGATCACCTGCTCCATGACTTTCCCTGGCACTGAGGTCAGACTGACAGGCCTGGAGTTCCCCAGATCCACCTTGTGCCCCTTCTTATAGATGGGCACAACATCAGCCCTCAGCAGAGTGCAACAATTTGCACAGACTAAGGATTTCTGCCCAGTGTAGCTTGTGTGGTACCAAATCCACTGGGTCGTCCTCATTAGAAATGGGGAAGAATGGCCCTTTTGGTTTTTAATAGCATGAGGATGTAAATGCTTTTACTCAAAGAACGCATTTTGTACTGTATTTTTGCAATGAGCAAGAAGAGATGTGTGGATTTTATGATTCTCATAGACATGAAAGACCTTTTTTTTGGAAAGCTGATGGCCATGAATAAGTAGAATTCGATAAAGTAACATGACAATTTATTAAAATATACCATGTCTTTATATCAGTGTTACAAGGACGTGTCAGATCTGTTTCTTTAAGAAAAGTAATATATTTAAGAATCTAAAAAGGCTCAGATTTGCCATTAAAAATGGGAAACTACTGTTACATTTCTCTATGATCAAAAATGCATGTAGAGATTGCTTGAAGCATTTCATATGTGTGTGTTCATTCTGGATAATCGTTTCCTCTAAAAAATGTGAGTGCAGAGTGGTGAAAAGTCAAAATATTTACGTAATTTCAAACCAAATATGTAATTTCAAACCAAAGATGTTACTATTCCCCATGAAATGGCTTTTTATTCCTCCATGCACTTTATTTTTAAAAGCTGTTTTTAAAAATAGAAAAAATCCTTACCTGGATGGAATGTAATAGAGGAACAGAGAATATTAGAGGAAGAGACAAGTTCATTGACCCAAATTTTTACAGGCATGTTCTATGTATGTGGTCACCAAAATGAAGATAAAAGGAAAGCAACAGCTAGATAGTTTTATGTGAAGATATACACAATTAGAAACTAACAAGAATATAGGAATAGCGCACCAGACCAACATCCAGCTCCTACAATTACTGGTGGAGTGGACAAGCTCATCACAATCACCAGACTGGGCAGGAGGATTCTTGACAGACAGTTGGAAGACTCATAAAAGATTTCTACAACTTCTTGGCACTTTGCATAGTGGCTGGAGCATATCAGAGCTAGAAGGAAAGTTTGCACAGGGTTTTGCACAAGCTTCGCTTTAGAAACAGACATCCAAAGCAGACATGAACTCAGCATCATGACAGCCTCTGAACTTGCTCAAGAGGCATGTTTCCCTGTCCCACAAAAGCAGCATGAAACTGTTTTACTCTCAATGAAACGGGAGGCAGGGGGGCAGTGACCAGGGCTGTCCCTGGCGCCAAGCTCAGAAGAGACATTGGTGTCAGATGTATAATCCCCTGGTCCTGATAAAACAATAAGAAATCCTTGCACAGATCAAACAGCATTAGGGACAACAACACACAGAGCGTTTTGCTGCGCACTTATCTCAAAACACAAATGTTTGATGCTCCTTTATCTGTGTTAACACGCCTTAAAGTCACGCTGGTCCCAGTACGATGCCCTCACCCAAACCCTTCTTCCTGTTGGCTTCACTTTATCAGTCAGCTGGGGATTTAAGCACATCACAGTGGCATCTCCCACTATTAGGTGAAAGTGTGATGGATGACAGGAGCAGCACCTGCAAACAAGGCGGCTCACACCTTGTCAGTGCCAATCACACTTACCATCTGTCTTCCATTTATCTAGCACAGACCCAACAGCCTTCTTTCATATTGTTTCATTTCTTACCACATAGGAGCCTCTAATGTTTTCTCCATTGAGAACTGAGAAGTTCTACAGGAAGAAAATAAAACTCAAAGAGATTCATTCCACAAATTTAACTTGTAGTACCCAAATCTCCCCACTCCTAAAAAAAAAAATAAATCCCAAAACAGCAAACAAAAAAAAAAAACCCAACAATATTTCCTGGCTACAACCAAGCTAAGCTGATTACTGCCAATGTTCTTAATTTCCCTAATTTAATGATTTATATTGAAAAAATAGATTTCCCTAACTAAATCTCCCAGTGCCTCCGTAATGTAGCAGGAACAATAACTTTGAAGCACTGAGTCAGCAATCCAGCAGTGCAATCCCACACACTGCAGCAATGAAACACAAAATATGCTCTTGATATGTCTAATTTCCATGTTTTCTGTTATAATGGAGGTTTTACAGTTGTATGATGTGGACATACCTTTCTCTTAGGTAGTTAGAATACACCCACTGAAAAATTCCTAAGAAACACAGAGGACAGGTTCACCATGTCCTTTACTCAGGCTAATCTATGTCAAGATGGTTGATTGGTGCCTTGTCAATCAGGTTCTCTTTCTGCCCTCCTGGGATAAAACCAGAACTTTGATGTTGAGAAGATAAGGTATTATTGCATCCAAACTAAAGGCTGACTTGAAGGATGGACTGAGTGACTCAAGTCCCACTGCTTCTTCTGTCAGAAGAGAACAGCCAGCAATTGTTGGTATATTTAGATGGATTAATTGGGGTCCATTAGAGGCTGAAGTTTACACTGAACTCTGAGGACCAACTCATCAAAGAGTGCTACTCGTTCCATATTCAGTGTGATAAACAGGCAAAATTAGCACTTGGAGTGATTTTTACTGACCTAAAGGAGACACGCCCACTCTTTTCCACTTCCAGCTAAGCTTATCAAACTGAAACTTCTTCCTGTTGCAAAAGGCTCCTCAATGCCTACAAGGCAAGTTGTCTATGCAAAAGGCACTGTGTAAATAAACACATGGATTCCTTTGGAATAGCACTAGGAAAGAGATCGAAGAACAGTCTAAACACACGGACATCATGGCTGAAGCACTCAGTGGAATGATACAGAAAAACCTCCACTGCCATCATTAGCCATAGCTTAGGATAAAGGACGTGGAACATGGACTATGTGTTGAATCACATATTACACTCTTTCCACTTGAATCTCAGGGTCAGCCGCATAGGCTGTAACTATAGTCTACACACAACATTTGAGTATCACTGCCTGCTTGTTCTGAATGTGAAAAAAAAATCCTAGGAAAATAAAGCTTCAGTGTCAAAGAGCTCCCATTACTGTAATGTTTCTTTGTTAAGAAGTGCTTAGGAAATAACCAGTAGCCAAACAGACCCCTTTCAGCAGGACAAGTGAAACAAAGCTATCCAGTGTTTTACTACAGGGGTAGAAGAGAGACCAAGCACCCAGTGCGACTCCTCGGATACATCTGTACACAGCAGCACAGAGACTATCAAGCGTGCACAGCACAGTTACCCAGGTATTTGTTAGCAGAACATCAATGCACCGATCACACAGCTTTACATTTATTGATGGTCCAACCAACTGTGCTTACTCCTTGCAAAGGCTGGGAGTCAGTCTTTGTTCTGTGTGTACAGACAGTAGGGTAGCCGGCCTTGGAGAACGACTGCAACTCTTAGGTACTACTGCAATGTAGTAAACCATAATAATAGCAGCTGTAAAGACTGCTCAGGTGAGTAATGGTTTGCTTGATCCATCTTAGTTTTTTGATGCCTGCTCAGACAATGAGACTTTGATTCTCTAGGCAGAGGATCTTAACTGGCATAGTTTTAACAGAAAGAACTGGTTTTGTCTTGATTTAATCTGCCAGTGCAGCAGGAGGTAACAGAATGGCCTAGAAGTTTTTAACTGCTTGTCTCCATACTTCTACTGATGAAACTGGGGCCATTAACAAATCACTTAGAAGTGCAGGAAAGCTATTTCCCTATCTAGAAGATTGGAAAAAATTATATTTGCTTGACTACTTCATAAACAGACTATGGAAGTTAATTCATACTTGTACAGTGTGCTGAACACAGCAGGGTAAAAAAAAAGACATGTTAGTCTGAGAGCAAAGCCCTTAACCAGGCTGAGCATCGGTGTGATTTCATCTCAGCAGTGCTCTAGAAAGGCCATCACTGTACAAGCTTATATTAGGAAATAATATTTATTCCAATGAAATAACAAAGACCCAAGAGCATCACCATCTTTGCTGCCCATACATAACTCCCTCTGACTTCAGGGTGTCACTTCTGTAGTTTACGCCACTGAATACAATCTGACTGAAGTGTCAGCCTGAGAGATCATCAAGAGTGATTCACCTTGTTGAAGGCACCTTTACAAAAAGGGCAAACCAAGCTACAAGGCCTGGAAACCTTGAGGATGCTGTAAGCTCGGTGTCTAAAATCTCAAGGTACTGTTAAGTAGTGTCAGGCATTCTTGCCTTTCCTGAACAGTCACATTGCCTCCAGCCTCTGTGTAAAAAGGCTCAGACAGCTCTATTGTTTATCTTCTTTGCCTTGTGAAGGATTAGTTCTAAGTTTTCAGATTTCCTTCACACCTGTCTTTTTGGTCATTCCTTACATTTCACCAAAAACGTTTTACCAAACTTTTGCTAGGGAGAGAAGCAAAAAGAAGGAAGAAAGATGAGATCACCTGAAATTCCCATAAATGCACTACTTTATGCTTTCTACAATTTACAATCATATTCAGCCACTAACATGAGACACGTGAATTCCTTAAGTTCTGATAATCAGGTATAGACTTACTCATCTGCTAAGGTCACATTGCCAAGAGTCTGCCTTTTGCCTACTGTACCATCTCTTGGTGAAGAGATTATAGTAAAAGTCCAGAAGAAGTGACAAGGCAGGGGAAACAACGCGACCTGGGAGGCTAATGCTTGCTAAGGAGCTGGGCATTTCCCGTTCAGTAACCTTTTATATTTCTGCTGGAAAAGGTCATGACGAGGTAGCCAACTCAGTGATCTGAGGTGGTTTTTCAAACTGAAGAAATAACAAGCAATAGGAAAATTTACATTCTCTACACTGTTCTTTGCAAGGACAAAGAACCTAGGAAAAACATTCAATTCATTTTTACAACAAGACTAAGCAGTGAAGCAGCTGAAATTTAGAGGCTGTAATTCCAAAGAATTGGGAGGGGTTAATTAAGTTCCTTTTCTCTCCGTAGTTTTAGATTGGCCAAATTAGGCCACAAGATCAGTTAAAAGAAGAAGGAGGGGGGGAAAAAAAAAGTCATTTGTGTATGTAATGGAGAAGAGAAGATTTTTAGGAGCTGTTTTAAATTGGAACATGGAAGGGGATGTTTAAGTAACAGAACACACCAAAACCACAGAAGGAGGAAGTGAAAACCACACGCTAGTATTCTTTCAAATTTGGCAGAAGAAGTACAAATTCAGGGTTGGGATACCATGAAATAGCCACATAATTTAAAGTCTAAAGAAAAGCCCAACTCATTACAGAGTTTTACGTGCCTAATAACCCTCCTGATCATCACTTATTGCCCAATTGTTTCTACTACTAAAATGTGATTTAGTTCAGCACTAAGAATAAAATTTGATTTAGCTCAGCGCTAGAAAAGCACACAAGCAGTTTGATAAATGTCAATCTTGTTCATATTTTCTTGCTGTATAAATTGAGTGCTAATGATTTTGACTCTGCCACCCTCATGTACTTACGTAGCCTTTTTCATGTTTGCTGAATTATCACTGATCGATTTGTTAAATAAAGTGACAAATAAGAGAAATTCATGAAACCTAAACTCTAAGGGCCTCTCAGGAAAAATTTTCCCAACTGTCAATGAGCATTGCTTGTTCACTACTACAACTTCATGCTAGTCATTGTATTCCCACAACTATAATCAGAAAAAAAAAGACATTAAAGATACCATAGACAGAACGCAAACCCTCTCAACGGTTGATAACAATGCTGTCTGCACATCTCTGACGCCCACATTTGGTGTACAAATACAGAAATATCATAGATATAGTTTATACAACATCTTACCGTTCTCATAATATCAGAGTTTTACAAGTTTTCGTTAAAATCTTTAGTCATTTCATAACTGTATTTTATACTATTTACTAATTTTCTCTGGAAATCTTGTGATAGACTTTGACAGTGAAACCCAAAACTATATATAGGTTAGGATAGTAGAAAATCAGGACACTTCTTTCTGCTGGTGAAGTTAAACTGGATTTCCTCCAGATGAAAAAAAAATAAATCCAATAGCTACTCACTCAGCAGCAACAGCTAAAGAAAACACTTATGGCCACAATGCTGTAAGCATGAAAGAATATGGAAACAAAGGCAGGATTCTTTAACTGAAAAACCAATCCTAATCTCTTCTAATTAAGAGTTTATTCTCCTTCATGACATTTTAATGTCATTTGAGAAAAATCTATACACCAAAAGGAAGATCCTATAAAATATTAAATAACTCAGGACTGTTCCAGTTCATTGTTGATAGCATTTCTCTCTCAAATACATAACGAATTCCAACCAATAAGCAAATCAATCATTACTGCAGAAGTGAGCTAGCAGATGACTCGTGGGGTTTGGTGGATTATAACTGTTCTTTGTATTCATTTAGTATCTCCTAACCAAAGATCTTGGATTAGTTCATTTATCATTTTACCAAGACAGACATTACTAATTTCTTCTTAGCACATGAGGAACACAAAGACTAGGACTTCATTTTTCAAAATCTCTGACTGCATGTACTTTTATCTCAATTTTCCTTTGCCTGCAGCTGTAATGCCCACAGATTCTCCTTTCTTTCAATCCACCATGCACCAGCACGCTCGCTGCTGGCCCCGTCACCTTGCAAGCCACAGTATGTGACTCCTCTGAAAGTTAATTTCAGAGCTCAGCATTCCCATAAAACACTTTAGGTTGTTGAATTCCAGTACCTAACTTTAAAGGATTTAACTTTGGGACTTCTTCAAGGTCCACGTGTGAGTAGATGCCATTTGGAAGACAGCACATACAGCACTGAGGAGCATGTGCTACCTCAAAGACTATTAAATCAGTTTTATATCCTGTGTACCTAGGCCTGGATAGGGTCCTGGCAGAGTGCTCACTGGAACTGAGATAAGTAATTTCTATTTAAGTGTGATTTTGAAGCATTAAGTTCTCTTTTTAGATTAGTCTTAGACCTCCACGACACAATGAAAAGCCTGTGACAGCACTAGAAATAGTAAAAGCTCATCTCCCAGCTTCCAGTCACTTCTCTCGATCACAAGATTTTCTTTCTTCTCTTGGAGTTTATTTTTCCACTCCAGCAGCATCTCTTGGATGCATTAGGTCACATATATATAGGAAAAAACAGAGCTAAGCAGACAGCACAAGTGACTAATTTTCTCTACTTAGATATTCATACAAAACCATTCCAATTTCTGGCACTAAAATGCTGGTGGAAAGGTCCTCTCTTCAAAACACATTATTCCCATGGCCCTTTGCTCTCCCTCCATCTCCTCTACCGCACAACACACATTATCACTTCTTACCATCATCTCCCATGCCTGCAGGGACATCATCATGCACTTTAATATAAACTTAGCTGACCTCAGCGCGGAAAAAACAAGGAAAGAAAAAAGAAAGTGCCAGGTAGGTAGGAGAGAGGGATGCAGTAATGATAGGCGAATGCTCTCCCCACACTCAGAGCACACAATTGCCAGGAAGCTCCATCCCTGTGTTGAGCCAATATGTGAGCAACTCTGGAGAGATCTTGTGAGTGTACAGGGCTTATGACGCGTAAAAAAGCTTTACTTTATTATTACATGGCCATACTCAAACTCTTGTAACCAACAACCTGTTCTTACCAACCCTTTCTGAGGAGCTCAGCCCTTAAATGCACATTTCCACCATGAAACTTTTATTACTGGAGGACACAAGTGTAGGAATTACAATAAGACAGTGCATTCTGTAGGTTATAGTGGAGGGAGAAGTGAACCTATTGGATCTTCAGTGAAAAGTCTAAGTGCTCCCATGCTTCTGCTGCAGATACTTCTGGCAAAGTGGATGAACTTGGGAAAAAAAAAACCAAACCCAAAAAACTGGGTGTATTTGGGCTCCACCAGATAATCAGAGGATATAAATCTCCACTCGTATGCTAACCATTAGAGAAAAGGACATACAGCAATAGTAATACAAACTGCACTGCAGCATAAAATAAAAACAGAATGGAGTTCTTTTAAATGGGAGCAGCACTAGGTCCTGCATCCCCCCTCCCTGTACTCCAGGATGCCTCACGCTGCCCCATCTGATACTGGCACCCTCTGCCGTACCTTCAGTTTCTGGTAAAGTCCATATTACAATTTGAAAAGAGATGGATGCAACAAAACCACACATTTCCCATTGTCCTGGTAAACTCTGGTACTCCAGATTCCATTTCAGAATGAAGAAATGAAAAAGGTTTGGGAAACTAGAGGATCCCTAATCATGAGTTTCTGTCAGAACTTTGTTTACTTCTTTAAAGGTAATAACTGTATGTAACGTAGCACACAGGATTCACTAAGTATAGTTACAACTTCAACAGCTGTAAAATAAACAAAAAAGAAAGGTACAACTTTTTTCATTCATTATTATATCCATTCCTGATATTAAGTACCTTAAGGCAGTTCCATCTCTCTTGTTTCTTTGTTGATTCATCTCCAGAACCAGGAAAACGAATTGAAAGGTTTCATACAGCAAGTATCAATACTTTCAACTTTAAAACAAAAAAATGCAGCTTATATTTGTTAGACTCAGCAAAAACAATCTAATGAAAAACTATAACTACAGTGTAGATTCAGAAAACTCACGTTCCTATGTTTAGAAAACTATGGCATCCCTATACATATGTTAATTGCAATGTATGTAACACAACACTGTTAATAAGAAGCAATCATTTGGGCTTGCAGCAAGCAGGAACTGTAATTGCATAACACTAGAAATTCTGAAGCGTTAATTACTGAAAGCATTTTGAAGGATTGAAAGAAAAATAATACTTAGTTCTCCTTTCTCAGCATAAAAACTTCAGATAAAGATTTCCTTTCAAATCAAGTTTCCAGTATACATATGTTGAAATTTGGAGAAACACGATAACAAAATAGACCAGAATATTTTCCACAAACTTCATGGACCTTTCAACATATTTTGATGGGAAAAATAGACAGTCTTCAGCCTTCTCTGGTCATCAGCACATAGAAAGATGATCAAACAGTCTCTGGGACTGCAGAGGTTGAATGTCCAGGGCTGGTCTGTGTTCAGGAACTTTGAGGTTTGCCTTTGATCACAGGGGCAGGGCTGTGGGCTCTCTAGCAGTTTCCTTTGGGCTGAGGTGTATGGCACTATTTGTGCGTCTGCACAAAACCTTCCCATGTGGTCAGTTACAAAGATGAATAATTAATTCACATTCAAAAGAGGAGAAGATGATATGATACATAGGACATTCAATGACTTGCTTTATAAAGGCATTTAATGCTGCTTCACAGGGAAGACATAATTGTTCATTGCTTGTACACATCGTGTCACCTTCAAATAATTGTTGACATTAGCAGTGATAAAATGGCATCAGAGAGGTGAAGTGACTTGTCCAAGATGAAAGAGGAAGCAAGTGTGTGAATTAAGCTGACAAATCAGTCACTTCGGGCTCAGGGCTCCAGTCCAAGCTTAAAACCTGGTGCTTACAGCACTATTCCATTATTTATCCATTATTTACATTTATCTCCCTACTTCCTTTCCTCTACCTCTCACACTCAGAGAGAGTCAAGACAAATATTTTTAATTTCTCTAGTTCATTAAAAAAACAAAACAGACCTTGGTCCTTATGGTCCAACTCTTTCACAAATTAAAAGCAGTCCATCAGTTTTGCGTTCACCGCTCTAAATCTTCCCCCATGCAGAACAGCAGTACGAGGGAAAAAAAGCAACCCACACAAAGGTACCTTTCCCTGCATATTTTAGTATTTAGTAGTTTCTAGAAGGTTCCCGTGGAGACAATTTCCTGTTTAAAAAAAGGGATAGAATTTACTCGAAACATCATTCTTCTGAAACAAAAATATTCAGTAGTAACGATCATTAATGTTTGGCTGTTTCACACAGCCTTTTCTCTTTTTTTTGACCTGTATTTCCTTTATTTTCCATCTGTCCAAGCCATGATTTCCAGTCCACTGGAGCAAAAGCAACGGTAAAAGCATTTTGCCAGCAGCTCTTGGCCTCACTTTATGAATACAGTTCCAAGTCTTGCTGCCATTCAAGGCAGAACTTCTACAAGTAAGGGACTGATTCAAAATAAGAATTAATACAATTTTCTCATAAAAGAGTTGGTGGGGGAGGAGGGGAAGGGACACTTTCCTTTATCAGAGAGGAGATGAGAGAGAAGAGACCAGACAGAATCAGCGCACACTGTCTTTATTGATATTTACCATACAGAAGCAGAAACTCTAAAGACCAATATCCGTTACAGTGCACGGCAGGCACAGCACGCAAGTTTTTGTCCCAAGAAACAGCACCGCCACAGCAATCAGAAGATGCAGCATGGAAGCAGTCACTACTCCAAGACCTGCCAGGTTCAAGAAGGTAGCAGATTAGCCAACTCACTTAAAGCAATCCTTGAAGCTTTCTGGTTATTTGTGTCTGCAAGAAGAAATCTGGTCTTCATTCCATGACAACAGCTGCCAGTGCTAGCCATATTAGCCTCTTATTAACCAGAGGCAACAGGTACCTACAGAACTAATTTACGGTCTGCATAAACTAAGGATTTAAGCAAGGTTTTCTCTGCACTCTTGGGATTCCTTTCCTTCTTTGGAACCCAATAGCTGGAAGCAGCCAGGAGTTTGTTAGAGCCAGGTTCCGCTCCATAAGTTACTCGTTGAAAATCAGATTGGTGAATCAGAATCACAGAATAACCACAGAATCACAGAATAACCAGGTTGGAAGAGACCCACCGGATCGTCAAGTCCAACCATTCGCACCAATCCCTAAACCAAGCCCCCAAGCACCTTACCCACCCTCACCTTAAACACCTCCAGCGACGGTGACTCAACCACCTCCCTGGGCAGACTGTTCCAATGCCTAACCACCCTTTCCGTGAAGAACTTTTTCCTTATCTCAAGCCTAAACCTCCGCCCCTGGTGGAGCTTGAGGCCATTCCCTCTTGTCCTGTCTCCTGTCACTTGCGAGACAGGCATCTTGGAACACATCACACCCTCTACAGCCCCTACAAGTTACCTGACCACAGACTGGGTTTCAGTGCGCGATCCTCTGCTTACCCCATCTAGTTTATGCTGCACAACAGGCGTGTGGTTTTGGTTTTTGTTTTTTTTTTCATAAAGAAATATAAAAGCTGGCTATGAGTTGGTGAGAATCCATACACCGTATGGGAAAAAGGGACCATTTGGAAAAAAGAGGGACCTTCTGTGTAACAGTTGAGGCCATGTACTGTTCTTCCTCTCCTCAAACTGCATTTTTCCTTAGACTCCCCATTTCTTCCAAATGGACGAGCTCTGTTATCCTTTCTTATGTATTACAATCAATCATTTTATTGATTATCTAAATGAATGGCTTATTTCTGCTCAGTTTTTCTCCATCTCAACTGACAGGATGAAGAACCTTTCACACATCTGTTCGTAGCCTCATATTTCCTTGTCCTAACAGGATGAAACTTATTTCAGTCTACCTTGACCCAATGTTTGTATCTCCACAAACCAAGAGAATTTAAAGCTTGAGAGACTTAAAACTCAATCAGGTCACAGAAAAGGTCTTCATTGGCTTTTACACAATGCCAGCTGGAGAGTCTGTTCTGAAACCAGAACAGGCAGGCAAATCACAAACGCAGTCTTGAGTTATTCATGTCAGTAGAACATATATAGCGTAATCACAGAACAGCTTGGGTTGGAATGGACCTTAAAAGATCATTTACTTAGGGATAATGGATATACTAGACTGACATGCAAGATTTCCAGTCACGAAAAAGGACCTTATTTCAGTCAAAGGCTACTTCAATATCTAATCACAGCGACATTCACTCCTAAAGAGAGGGCCATGCATGAAGCGTTAGTGCCCTGTGTGACACTGAGCTAAGAGGAGATGCCAACAAAAAAAGAACTTAAGCCAAAGCATTTAATCAAGGTTAATTTTTGTTCTTACCTGGTAGTTGCTGGTACTGTTACAACATTATATTACATATAAACTAGCGCTCACTGAAAACTGAATTAGCTATGTATGTGTCATGAAGGGATGAATGCAAAGCATAGGTATCACAATTCTGACTAAGAAAACAACCAAACAAAAGCTTAGACATGCTGTAGCTAGATCAAAGACAAGACAGGCAATCTTGCTTTAGAAGCACAGTAGAACAGATATTTTAACTATTCTGATATTACAGCAGATTATTCTGAAAGCAAGTTACTGTTAGAAAAGCAGGTCAAGAGAAATCAAAACTCAGGAAAGTGACAAGAATAACACCAAGCTGTTACAGAACTTTATGTTTTTAAAAAGCAAAAGCAAATTGATGTTTTTGAAGAAAAAAATGCCATGTTTTTCATTTTGAAAAGGTATTTGCTATCTATTGTTAGCCTTTTTTTGGTTTACGATACCTTAGATCTCAAAATAAAAAGATAAAATTCAAACACGTCATTTCCTTTTTGTTCCAGAAAATTAATTTTAGAAGCATTCATTTAAAAATCTGTGCGTTCAGTTTTCATCCTAATTTAAACAAAGCAAGATTACTGAAAATTTTATAAACATACATAATATAATTATCATGGTTATAACTAGTTCTATTTTCAATTGATCACAACTTTCAGAAATATACTTGCTTTGAAGTCAGATATCTAAGGCCCTGTATTTACAGAGTAAAAACAATGAAAGATATTTGCCTCAGTTCTCTCTTAGAGAGAAATAGTTTTTAGTGTTAGTATTTAAACCAATTTTCATATGCATGTCTAAGGTAACATCCTTTTTAAAGTTATCAGTATAGACAAAGACAGAAAAGTATCCCTGAAGTCTTAGTACTTAGACAACTGGGGTTGTCTGTCTTGAAATTAGTCACTCAAGAAGTAACTTTAACCTTAGGCAATTTGACTCAGAAAATTAAAATCTGATACAGTAAGAAGAGCAGGTAGTCTATTGGTGTTTGTCCTCTAGGAGATAAAGAGGAAAGTCAAAGCTGACACGCCTTTACTCCAGTATGAGGTACAGATCCAAGCTGAACAATGTTCTATTTACTGCTTTGTACCATTTTAATAATTGGGTCCTGAAATGGCCTCAAGCTCCGCCAGGGGAGGTTCAGGCTGGACATTAGGAAAAATTTTTTCACAGAAAGGGTCATTGGGCACTGGCAGAGGCTGCCCAGGGAGGGGGTTGAGTCACCTTCCCTGGAGGTGTTTAAGGGACAAGTGGATGAGGTGCTGAGGGACACGGTTTAGTGATTGATGGGAATGGTTGGACTTGATGATCCGGTGGGTCTCTTCCAACCTGGTTATTCTATGATTCTGTGATACCCTAGGTGATTTTAGCCAGAGAATTTGGGGAGTTTGAGATGTATAACCACCAGAGAAAGGAGAGTGTATTTTGTCTCAAGTCCGAGTAGGATATGATTTCTTACACGAAGGCATCAAGCACCCCTAGTGCTCAGCATAGCTCTTGACTCCAGCACATATGATGCGCCTCCTCTTTGGATTTACGCTTTGTGAGCTTTTGCGAGCTTTGCCATCAATGGTCATTCCTAGCACAAACAGTCCAGTTCTAAAAGAGCTGACATGAGCCATTGATAAAGGATAAAAGAATGATATCAGCTCTACACACACCAATCTTGTTTGTGTCAGGCACACAACCCTACTTTATAGTGCCAGAACACAGAGTGGCAAACCTGAAAAGACAAGACAACTGGACGGCCTCACTCGCATGCCATGCACATCTACTCTTTGCCACAGAACAGTCTTTGCTTTTATTATATTGTTGCTTTTATTATATTGTTGGCTGTAGTGATCTTTCCACTTTAATATCCTAATGCTTGGAAAACAAAATAAGTCACTACAGCACATGATGTTACACTCAAAACACAACCACCAGCACCCTCACATATTTTTCATTTTCTTAAATGGTTTTGTTATATCAATAATACTTAGAAATCCTAAACATCCTATGAAACAGAACCAGGCCAAAAACAAGTTAAGGAGAGATGCTTAAGCATATTAATCCTACTTAGATGCCTAATTCATGCTCACTTCCTATAAATACTTTTGCAGATTTGAGCTTTACTAATCTTAATAGGAGTTCAAGGAGAGATTAGGAGCAGTGGCACATTTAAAATCTCCTGAGGTGGAGTTTATCTTGTGAGACTGAACAGTGGGAGAAACGTTGAGTCAACCAACTGCAATACAAGTTCTGTAAAGCAGCAATTGAAGGTTTGTTAGGCAGTTTACACATGAGAAAGACTTCTCATACCAAGAGTAGCAAAACAAAAAAACAAGGTACCAAAGAAACACAAACTAGCCTTACCTCAGTGTGAACTGATCTTCTGTTGTGTTTTTAGCAACAGATACAAGGAAAGTCAAAATGTCACCTTGCTTGACAGTCTTTGGTGCGTACTGGATGGCAATGTTATTATCCAATCTCATTTCATTTAAAGAAGGGCCAGCATGTGTCTGGTAAAGGAAAACACTTCCAATCCTCTGCAAAGGAGGTCCCGACTCATCAATGTCATTGCGCCCTGGTCGGATTCCATTACTTTTCCTTACATCCTCCTTGGTGCATTCCCCTCTCTCATCTCCTGGTTGTATGGCATAGTAAAGCTCCACAGGGCTCCCTTCAGGCTGATCCATTTGTTTCTTACGGCCAGCAACAACCGTGGGGGGGTTAAACCAGCTTGGCAGGAGCTCCAGCTCTGCCACACACAATCCCAGATCCCCTTGCAATCTGCAGCTGCCTCTGACTTCCCGCGTCTCTCGGAAGGCAAACACCCGCAGGCAGGGCAGCCGTTCCGTGGTGCTATAGTCATCCCAGTCCCTGCCCACGATGTAGAACAGGACCTGGACTTTGGGCTTGCTTGGGTAAATTTTGTCACTCATTATGAAGGCCTTAAGTTTCCAATTAAAGGAGAACTTGTTAGTAGATCCAAATGGATTTGAAGACAACATTAAGTCCTGGGGCACTACTTGTTCAATGGAAAAAGGTCCATAGCTGGCATTTAACACTGGTGGCCTCTTGGATTTGTAGATCAAAAAGGATTCCACTCGCGACTGCAAGCTAGAATTCCTCATAATATCCTGGTTGGCTTCCTTAAGAAAGAAGGAAATATCCGCATTGTGGATACGATAGGTCACAGGCAAGTAAGTTGGCAGTAAAGAAAATCTCTGTATGCTCTCCAGGATCCCTCGACTCTCAGTCACTGTTGAAAGGAAAGGAAAGTTTAATAGATCAGATCTTCAAATCACTCTGTGATATAACCTCACTGACTTTATTGAGGGGATTGACAGAGCTGAAGGTGATACCAGTGGCGTAGCAAGCATCATCATGCAGAAGTCGCCTAGATAGATGAAGATTTACCTAGTTAGCTTGGAAAACAAAGTTATGTTCTACATGGTAGCTAGATTAAAAGAAGTAGCTTGTGTAGGTTTGCCCATGCCAAAGGTCACATCTTCAATTGTAATACACATTTATTATAGGAGAGCAAAATTACTCAGTTGGCATCTGCAACACGAGATCACTGTACAGGCACATTGAAAAGAAATTTGATCACTAAAGCAAGCTGTGCCTGTAGAGGAAACCAATGCAATGATTTTACATTACATGCTGCATATGGACCACTTGAAGTTCACTTCAACCTTCTTTCCAGCACTCTCAAGCAACACATGGACTTTAGAGTGGTTTCCTGCACAAGGCTGAATTTTGCTTTAAAAATAGTTAGCACAATAACCATTTACACAAAAGCTCCTTTACAACACTGGTACTAGAAGCTTTCTAAAGGAGCTTTATTTGCATCCCTTCTCTTTTACTTCATACACGAAAAGAGGTTTTTGAATTTTTTTCTGTAAAAAAAAGTGTCACAATTCATGCCACTGTCACTGCCTAACCCTACATTGTTCCTTAACACAACTGAATTATCTGTAGGCTGAACATCACTGCACACTAAAAGAACATTTTCAATAATGCTAAGCCTCTCTTACTGCAAGATATCTATTTTAACCATGCCATCAAGCAATTACCTGAGGCAGGCTATCATATTAAAGAATAAGCTTTCCATCCTTTCTAGGAACTGTCAGTCCCAAAGACATACTGTTAAAAAATACAGATGCAAATACAACACGACCTTTCCTGTTTGAACATCTGACCTTTGTCTTCACACCCTAATTGTGAAATAAACTGCATTTTTTTCCCATAACAAATTCAAATCCTTACCCTTACTGAGAAAAGAAACAAAGGGTTACCACAGACGGTTATTCAAAGACAACCCAGTTTCTCAAGCTCTAGTCCACAACTGCTTTATTAGTACTTATTTTTTTTCTTAGGCATCTGACCTAATTATTTATTTTCTCATCAAGTAACACAGTGGCCTAAACTGATGTGTTACTCCTAACCATCCCTCTACTACTGATCTACTTTAAGTCATTGCAAATCCTAGAATAGAATAGAAGAGACTTGTTATCTGCAAATCCTACAGGAAGGTATAATTCCTAAAACCTACTGCTTTCAGACCATGAATGTTCACTAAAAACGACCTGGAAATGCCTCACACAGCAAAAATCATTTTTCTTTACCTATGGGCTGTATAACCTGAAAGGCAAATTTGCTTTTGCAGGAGAGAAGGCTACGCTGATGCTACCCATAACCTCCACAGCAAAAGGTGACCTTGCTCTGCTATAGACTTTATCCAGTCTCAGACAAGTTGTTTTTCATGTGCTACCATTCTATGTCCAACAAATAAGGGTATTAGTATGTATATTGTCTCATCTTTCATCTGTGTGGACTGCAAAGGCAACAGACTTAGCCTACTATTTACACAAGAGCTTCACCTACAATAGCAAAGCTGTGATCTCAGTTAAGGTCTCTAGGGAAAACTGTAATGCAAGCCTATAAACTGGAAAACTGGAACAAAGAATAGTCTGTATGGAAAAGAAAAAAAAAAAAAACAGCTGGCTATTTTAAATAAAAAATAAACAGAATGCCAAACCACAAACAAGCAAAAGATTAGGCATTGTTCAGCTGTAAAACAGAGGAGCAAGTCTCAATGAAAGAGGTCAGGAAGGAGGGATTGCAGAGGAAGGTTTCACAGTTTTGGAAATCTTTCTCTCCATCTTGAAAACCTGAAATTTGTTTCCCAATAAAAAATTAAAATAAAACCTTACTTGTAAATGTTTAATTAATGTCAACTCTTAAGTCCCATCTGGAATTAGAAATAAATTCCGTCTGAATGATTGGGAAAACAGCCCTGGCACACATCATCATACGAGACTGTAAATTGCAACAGCCAGAAAAGGCTGAAGTGCCATGATCCCTAGAGGTGGGAAGGCTAGATCTCGTTTGAACTTCGAGAAAGTCACACCCAAGACTTTTCTTTTCTGCTTATGTTTTCATCAGGAGTAAATCGCAGAGATTCTTTGCATGCAAAGACACCCTTCGTTTTAGCCATGGTCTTTTCAGCATTCAGCTCCCACTCTCTCTCCAGATACTCATAGAGAGCAGATGAGGTTTTTAAAGACCTTTTTCTAGATAATCCCCCTGCAAAGATTTCTAACAACTCTAAATGGCTTTGCTAGTACTTAGAGTCGCAGGGATGCATCTCTCCTATCCAGCCCTAAGGCGAAATCTGTTCTGCTGTTGTATTCCTCAGATCACCCAGCCCGTAACATCCTTCCTCCATCTAATGTCCCATTTATAAATTCCACACTCATTTTGTACTCCTCCCAACAGCTTGGCAAAGCACCATTAAACACAGTGAGGCATCAAGGAGGCAACATAGAGAGAGGAAAAAAAGCTCAGGGTATTCAATTTTTTATTTCCCTTATTTTGATTGCAGCTCCCTCCCTTACATTCCACAGGGAGAAGTACATTATTTTTATATTAAAACTAACAGAGTGTTTCACCTCATAATTTTTTAATCATTTATTTTAGTGCTTAATTATCTGAGGGATTAAAAAATCTTCACTCTGTATTCCTCATCTCCACAGGACAATGTTCCTCAGAGTTTGTAAATCAATGAGTCTTTGGACTAGGAGAGCTACACAAATTAGAAAAAAAAAAAAAAAAAATCAAAACCAAAAAAACCCCACAAGGTGAACTGCCTATTAAAAAAAAAAAAAAGGAAACAAACTCACCAGACAGAGCAGGGCCTATTGTTTTTTAAACTTTTGGGCCATGGCAAACTGGTCTACTTGCTATTGAACTTTCCCTACCATAAAGCTCTGGACATGCACAGAATACAAATTGGCTTGTGCTGGAAGCTGACAGCAGCTTTCCAAACAGCCAAAGGCCAAAAATTCAAACAATTTTACACTTTTATCTGGGGAGAGTTATAATCAGCAAAACTAGAAAAAAAAATCCTCAAAAACTACACTGAGCTCTGCAGTACCATCTGGATTTTGACCATGAAAGTTTATTAAGGACTCTGAAGGACAGAAAATTAAAAACAAAACCAGCTATCAGCATCCTTAATTGCAACTATGACTATTTTTGTAAAAATGATGCATGTTTTTACAAAGGCAGAATTGCAGATGATTACAAATTTTTGTCTTAATGGGTGACACTCAACATAAAAGTGGAGATTGAAAGAGTTAAATCATGCCATCTACCCTAAGTATTACATCAAAACTACACCATCATAACCCAAATTCCATGGGAATAACCCAGCTGGATAAATCAGACTAGAATCGCACAATGAATCTCTCAGTTTGAATATGTCAAATAGAGTAAAGGATAGGAAACTGAAGTGCTGTTAAGGAAACAACATCAAGATAAAAATATACAGTGAATTTCAGGAACTGCAATTTATCTTTACTGTACCAATACATCTGAAGGCTTGTCTGCTTGGGAACCTGGCAGCAGAATAACCAAGTGAAGAGGGCTGGACATTAACCAGTCTCACTAGTTGCCTGTGTGGATGTACAACACAGTTTGACGCCTTCTGGGTCAATAGCAAAACCAGTGGTACCAGATTAAAACAAACTTTGAGTTTTACCTAGCCACAGAAGGATAAAGTCCAGCAATCCCTGGAGGTCTGCTCAAATTTGATTTGATTACTTGTGGCAAGCTACAGGATCAGTATATCTTAAGCTGAGACACTGCCGAGGAGAAAACAAGGTTCTTCCACAGAATCACAGCAAGCGATGCCTCACAGCACCACTGAACCCAAAGGGGCTGACCCTCAACTGGAGTAAGTGGCCTCACAGCAAAGTCTGGTGACGACAATCTTCTGCAACCAGAGTGGTGTTACAGCAGTCTGGATCTGGGAGATGATCTCTGATAGTTTGAAGCAAACCAATAAAATCTAATTTTGATGCTGTGCTTATGCCAGGAGCTATTATTTCTCAATCCCTTATAACTATGTCTGTATTTGACCTCTCATGCTGTGAATGGTTTGTTGAGGATTTCAATCCATAACCAACTGAGAGGAGATGCTGTAGTGATGTGGTTTTCTTCCTTCTCTCTGTAATAAATCCCCCCAACTGACACTGTTTGAAAAACATTTGTTATTGGTGGGAGAAGCAAATTCTTTGCAGGTGAGTGAATTTGGGGAAAAAAAAAAAATCTGATAAAAAGGCAGCATAATCACCTTCCCCCTGCACAGCAAAGGCTTGTGCTTATGTTATATCCCCAAAAATGACATTGTCAACATGCTGCTTCCTTCATCAAGATATTAATTTTGTGCTGCAATCTGGCTAAAGATCTTAAATCTTTATTTCTTCAATCTTACTTAACATCAGCTCTCAGTCAGTGGCAAAATCGCTATTCACAGCTCAGTTTTACTGCAGTTATTGACCATGTTTTCAGAAAACTGAAGAGATCTGCTAGACCATTCACTTCATTCGGTATTGCCAGAGCCTTGGGATTTCATTGTCTAAGTTACTTTATTTTTAAAACTATTCAGTCCATGATCATCCAGCATTCATGAGAAATAAAACATGCTTCCAATTATTATTATGCTACTATATAAAAAAAAAAAAATAGCCTTTTTCTTGCAGCTTCTTTAGGAAAATTGCCTAAGACTGGTAATGCAATAGATGAAGTTTGGTGCTGTATCTTGGGGATAGAGAAGAGTTGTTCTTTTCAGTCTGGACAAAAAATTTACCTTTTTAATTTGTTTCAGCTGTTCTCCTTCAATCTTCTGAATACTTTTTCTCTCCTAGGTTTGTTATGCATTGCAGTTTTAATTTATTTTTTTTTTTAGCCAAAATCTCTAGAAAAAAGAAAATCTGGTAGTGTAATCTGTTTTCACATCTGAAAACTAACATCACAAGGATGTCTGTTCTGATAAAACTTCATGCTCACTTTGGGGAAATTAAGACATTTCAGCCCTAACCTGTTTAAGTTGCTGAATCTACTAATGCTCAAAATTGAGGCAGTTTAAAGCTCAGCTATAAACATAGTGAATACCATCCCCAGTTGTATCTCACTCAGTTCCTAACAGAGAGATGATCTGCTCCACCAGTATGTGTCACTTATGATGGAAGAGTCAATTAAGACTGTGTTACTCAATATCTGAGTAGTACAATTTCCATCTTGCAGGATTTGTTGGTTGCTCGTCTTGTTCCTTCCTTCTGTTCTAGTATCCTTCTGTGCAGCCCTTGCACGTGCACAGACAGAACTGGAGTTTTCCAAGGATGACTTACTGCGTTCCTCCTTTTGCCAGTCTTGTGGCAGCTTCAATTTGCTTAAAACAAGTAGCAATTCCAAGCTTTTGATTAAGTGCTGTGCTTTATCGAGAACAGCTTTATGACGTGGTGACAAACTGATGGGAGGGTTTGATGGCAGGCAGGAAGGCAGGCAATGCCGGCTTTGTGGCAGTTGCTCATTTTGCTCGTTGCAAAGCGATGAAGTTGTTCATTGGTTACTCTTTGCAGTGGTCCTCAACAGAAGTTCAGAGGGAGGGAGCTCGGTAGATACAGCTCAGAGCAATAGGGTTGTCAAGAACATCCACAGCTCAGATGCATTGGAGGGCAACAAATAAAACGCACAGGAAGAAACACACTGCACCACATAATCAAAAACCTGAAAACTCATCCAGGATCTTACTGCAGCTGATTTTCTTTGAGATCATTTTCACACAGCTGCACACCTAACCTGTGCAGTAAGACAGAGTCATGAAGCTATTTTCATGACTTGATGCCATAAATGCATGAATATCCCCCAGATACCCAGACTGAAAATTGGATGCTGGAGTTATTCCCTGACAAGAAATTAAATCAAAAGCTGTAAGATTAATCTTCAGTTAGGTTATGCTACGTTACATGCATCCAAAAGCAAACCGCTTGGTATCCAGCTTTACAGAGTAGCTTTCTTCCCTAGTTAGCATCTCACTTCAGCATTGATTCTGGGAATTTAATTACATTATTAAATCTTTATTACTTCTGTGACCAGAAGCCTTAACTGAAATCCGACTTTATCAGAAGGAGCAGTATATGCCTGAAAGAATCTACAATTCAAGTTAATGGACAAGGTTTTAAGAACTGGAAATTGATGCAAAAGAGTGATGAGATTTACCAAAAGTTATAAAGCCAGCATGCATTCAGGGCTGGAAAGTAGTTATGAACCCCTAATTCCCCTCTGTAGTTACTATTTGATATGAACATTTCAAAAACATTTTCAGAAGCAATATTTTGATAGAACCCAAAAATGTAAGGGGAGGGGTGAGGACTCTTCACACAAAGAGTGCAACAGCTAAGTTTTCTTATCCTGAATATGACCATTTCTTACAACTAATTATTTCCTTATGAAAACATAATTGTACATATAAACATTCAGTGATTACATTATTCTCTACACAGCTGTGTAAGGCTGAAATAACTGACTCGTTACTATCGCTACTCACAATGGAACACCGCTTTTCCATCGTTCTTCACCTACCTGCTTGGAAGGGCGTACTAATATGGAAATAAAAGAATCCAGCCTATCTGGCAGCAGGAAACCTAATCTTTCCTCCTGGTGTTGTTGCACTGTTAGAGAATAGTTTCCATTAAAAAATTCACACTTTCAGTAACAAACACCAGGATTCTATAGGCTAAGTACCAGCACAAGAGCATTAAGGTTATATCAACGTGTCATAAACAGGAAAACAAATACAGAAACCTGGAACCATAGAGTCGTGCATTTATCTGCGGCAAATTAAAAAAAAAAATATGGCTTCAAAGCCAAAAGTCACCAATTTCTTCTCAAGTCCTTTCCTTATTAGAATGTCAGACTGCTTGACCTGCTTCACTTTATAACATTCCCTATAGCTGTTTCACCCTTGAGAAATAATCATTCCTCTCCAAGAACAATGATGTTCCTAACCTACCAACATCCACCCCCCTTCTCCCCAAGATATTATAAGTCTTGTTCCAGTTCCGCGTGTCTGTGCAGAGCTTGGTACGAAGCAAGAGAAAGATTACTTGAATATCAAGGCCACAGACTACACAGAAGAGCTTCTTTATAAAAAGGTAGCTCCTCATCTCTTGTAAGAGAATTTTGCAGAAGTCAGAGTGTTGTTAGAGTGTGCAACATGCATTAAGTGACAGTCACAAAGTAGATGCTGAATAAAGCAAATTAAACTTTGCATAGATGGAGACAGACATGATGGTACAAATTATTTAAGAGGAATACACACTTCCAAACCATTCTTTTTATGGAAACTGTCAAACATCGCTACTGCGGTGAGAAACAAACAATTTTTAAGTGCCAAGCGCTGCAAGGAAGGAAATACTCTGACACAATGTGCTTAAACTTCATGAGAATATTCCCGTGCAGAAAGATAAATCAGTTAATGCTTTGCTGAAACAGAGGGTGGACTCCTTTACAAGAGGCAAAGTAACAGCCTGCCCATCAAAGCCACCTTTGCTTCTGTGTTATCAACCCTGCTTGACTGCTCTTTTCAGCAACCTGTAGTCCACCTTGCCATATCTCCATTAACTCCACAAAGGGTCATGGAAAGGAAGAAAACCTCCTAACGAAACACAGTATGAAATTCATCCCCAGGAGGGTCTCCAAATACAACGCTGAATCAGAAAACAATGCACATACCTGCCGAGCAACCCTCAATGAAGAAATCTGCTCCATCATCAGTAGTGTACTATTGGGCCCAACTGTCACTCGAGGGTACCAAGCCTCTGATTCAACTTAAAAGGGTGCAGTAAATCTGGATGATAGACTTTGTACCTGCTGTCAGTGTGTCCCAGACCAAGTACACATGGTCACGTTTCATTGGACCATTCAACTGCCGTGACCATGACTGTTATTTATGCCGTCAGTAGGATGCTATCAGACCACAATGACTTCTATTAAGTAGTCTCTACACAATCTCTTCCACACAGAGAGTTTTATTTTACAGAAAAAAAATAGGAAATCATTCAGGAAAAAGATATTTTAGAGAAGGAGCTCTTGCTCCAGCAGACAAAGCAACTGGCACCACTGAAGCAATCCTCTGTCTTAACATAAGCCGCTATCTGATGCTTCAAAAGCAGGGCAATAAACTGAAAGCAAAATTAACCTATCAGTTCACAGGTCTACCTGTCAGGAACTCCTAGTGGACTGCCACAAGTAAATCTGAAAGTTGAATCAAGACATCAAAGGATTTCCATGCCTCCACATCTGGAGTGAGAGCAGGTATAACCAGCCTGCATAACTTCATATGCATGACCCCAAGGATCATCAAAGGTCACATACTCACCCAGTGCTTGTCATACTTTAACTGTATTATTTGACTGGGTGGGTTAACAAATGCTTATCCTTGATACACTCTCATGGATGCAGATTGTACTCCCAGCTGCTGTATCAATCCAGGAATTCCAGTTTCCTTATTAAGTCTGATTATCAGTCAGATAAGATCATTTTTGACAACAGCACTATAGCCTGATGACACAATATTTTCTTCGAACATCCCATTTTACTGAATTTTGAAGACATTTTCGTAAATGAATCATTGATGTTGGGACAAACTACATCATCGTTTCATTAGGAGAGAGATGAGCAATCTTGAAGTTATTTTATTATTCACGTTGACAGACAGATGAAAAACTTTTCTTAAAGAAAAGGGCTGCAGAGGAAGACATACACATTTATATTACCAAGTGATACAAAAATGATCAGAGAACGATCGTATAACAAAGGGAAGTTCCCACCTGAAAAAGCAGTAAAGTAATAATTACAGAGAAAAGTATTAAGATAAAAGGACATGGCACTGTTTCACACCAGATTTGATGTCAGGCTGAACATGAAAGGGCAAAGCAGTGATGGGCACCACAAAGTTCGCAGTAAAACATTCCCCAAACCCACAGTCACATTAACTACTGGGATGCAGGGAAATAGCAGTTAGGAAAGTTTTCTGACACTGCAGATGCAAAATATCAATAATCACACAGGGGGCTGTCCCCAATCCATCGCCACATGGGATGTGAGGAGTAAAGTACTAGACGTGGTACATGATCCATCACTCCTTTGAGTGTGTCACTGCTTACAGCAAATGGAGAACTTTCATGACTAACTTGCTGGGCCATCGTGACGTACAAGCTCTCTTGGCCTTTTCTGCAAATTTAATGCATTTATTTAACAAACTGTAGAAGATAGAATCTCTCTTTAATGATCCAGGCTAGCTGCTGTTCACATATGGCTCAAGCTACACCAACAGTGGAAGAACTAAGAGGCAAGAGCTTCAGTGCCCAACATACTGAAAGATTTCTCAGGCTTTCAGTGGCAACAGGTTGTCTCCCTCTCTGTCCCTGCTCCTCTCCTACACCTCTACTTGCCAAGAAAGGAAGAAATGATGAAGATTTCAAAGACTTCAAAAAACAAATTCAAACACATACAGAGACACCTCAACCTTCCCCCTACAACTTAGAGCACTGAAATGCTTGCCAAGAATATCTTGATTTAAATCCTACTTCTACTGTAGCATTTAGGAACCAATGAGTACGGCTGGGTAGTTGGGGTGTGCAGAGTGTCAAGAGCCCAACATCAATCATCAAATTCCTCATGACTGACAGAAATACAGCACTGCACGTGGAACAGCCTTGAATTGCTTAACTGGCCTCTATTCAGACAATAAGCAGTCAAATAAATATATTATGCCTAAAATGTCTGCAGAGTTCACCCCTCATTTTCTGCAAGGATACTTAGGACTGTGTGGAGGCTGCAGTTCTGCTACCAGGCGATTATTGATGGGAAGAAGAAAAGTCTAAGCATCAAATTAACACCTGACTCAGCAAAAGTAATAGGCCAGTTTCTGCTGCCAGCCTTTTATGAGACAAGCCATGTCCATATACCGTAATCTAATTGCAGTGGAATGTGAACTGCAGTACAAAAGTGCTTGTGGCTGCTGGCTGATCATTCTTCCCCTCCAGATCACGTTTTATTTTTTTTAAAAATTCATTTTAAATTTGTTCATCTACATCATGCTTCTACATCTTGCTGCAGGCTCAGTGCCTAATGCAGAATTTGTACAACCAACAATTACAGTATTGATCTTCTATTGCTACATTTGCTAACAAGATAAAAAGATTTTTCTATTTTTTTTAATTCTTATTTAAATAACACCATAAAGCTGGTAGATGCAGTAAATTTCCAGGAATGCAATAAAAGTAGTTGTATTTCACTAAATACATATCCATTTTACATTCATTAAAGAAAGAAGTTAAATTGCACTGAGAACACATGCACATATTTTTCAAGATATGAGTGGGTGTTTCTGCCTGAAAGGTTCGGAAATGGGAGGACACCACTGAATATATATACACGTACATGTACACACACAAGCACAGATACAAGACAGACTCTGACTTTGGTAGCATGGAACATCGTAAGAGCTAATTTACATTCCTTCATGGTTATTTCTGTTCTTTGCTATGGTCTCTGGTATGAACCTAGAAACACAGCATCCTGAATCCACAGGGTCCTCCTGCTCAGAAGAGTCAAGAAACAAACATTTAATTTCTGTCCTGAAAAGGTGTTTTAAAATAACATATACGGTCCAAATCTGTCAGCAACCACTAGCATATCTCACTGACTTTTCCCAGGTACAAAGGCTACACTTATCAATGGAGATGAGCAAGACCCTCCTTGACATCATCCTATTAGCTTTGGAATCACAAGGTCTTTATCCCTCACAGGGAGTTTTCACTCTTTGCTACAAGATGCATCCGTAACCCTGACACACTCCCCATCCTTTTCATCTTCTTGCCACTAGGAATTTAAAGTCACTCAGAAAAATAATTTTCCTGAAAAAAAAAGGCACACAAACACTAGAGGCAACTAAACTAACCAGGCAATTTTTCATGAGTCTTATTCTGAACACCGAGTGGCATCAAACTTCTGGCAGGCCTGCAGCACGCTTGCAGATGCTCAACTACCTCTAACAGACCAGATACCATGCTTAATGCTATCTCCCTGTGCCAGAGGGCAAAAATGAATACCTACATTTTCCTAAAGAAAGTTTTGCAGACATTATTAAAGCAGCTGCGCTTGCCACTCCCTGTACTTCAGCTGCTTCATTGGAAGTATCCGTAATAATCTACTCCCAGTTTGTGACTGCACAGAAGAGACAATCCAGTCTAAAACTTGCTGCTAAGTGGCTACTCTTTTCCGATTCCTCTTTTGCTTCCTTCCACTTGCAAAATCATGCTGTCCCCACTAGCCAAATTGAGTGGTCATCTCTTCTTTCAGTGAGATGACTCAGCTCATCGAGACTGGCAGAAATAATCTACTTTTCCTGGCTCATTTTCTGGTGAATTAGCATGTTGAACAGACTTGGTAAGAGACTGGCTGAGGTGCTCAGAGTGCGCACAGGAGGGCAGAGCGATGCGCCAGAGCCCCGCTGTTGGAGAGTGGGACCAATTCCTTCTGGCAGCAGGGGGCTGCTGAATCATTCCAGATTCCTGAAGTCATCACCGTGCAGAAATCTGCATCAGTGAAAATTGTTGCTTGGCTTAACCCAGGCAGAGCGAAGTCAACCGCACTGTTGCAACAATGGGTCAGCATGGCCAACCCCCAAACCATTTTTAAAGGAATTACTTCTCGTTTGCCAGCACGAGACAGACACAACAGATTATTATCCTTTGGAGAGTGCCTGTTTATCTTGTTAGGAATTAATTTCTCAAATGTATTTAGCCTTTAGAGACACAAGTAGAATTTGATGGCAAGTAACTGGGCAATATACCACAATGCATCTTCACAGACTTAAAATAACTTTGAAAGTCTGACTTACTGTCCTACAGGACTATGAGTTATTTTTTAAAAGAACAATGCCAGTTTGCAATTTGATGGTTTATTTTGTTATGAAATATTTTGCAGCTTTAGAAATATATTTTACAGATGCGTGGCGTATGACTACCTTCAACATTCTTTCCATTCTTGTTCTGGAAATAAACCACCACACTATTCTCCCAACTCTCATAAAAGTATAACAGAAAGAAAAGTTAAGAGGATTGTAATTATTTTTTTTAGCCTCGTAATATATTTTTTCCCTCCTATCCAGGCAAGCTCCAAAGGGCATGAACTCCTGAACTTACTGGGCATTCATTTAACTAAATCTAGGGAAAGGTTTGTTGCTCACACACACCTTCAAACTGTTATTTGGAATGTGATTCTACCTTTTGAAATCATCCTCTTCCTCTTTATACCTATTAAAAGTAGTTTCTAGGTAACCTGATACTGATAGAGATGCTGCAGTGTTTCACACTCTGTAAACACCTAAAAATAGAAAGAAAAGCTACAACTCCTTTTTCCTGCCTGACAAAAGCTCCAATGTTTTCCTTGGCACTTCTTTGGGAGTTTGTTCTGTCAATTTTGAGCAGGTTTTACATCTCCTCACTGATTCTAAAGGTCATATTAAAATCTGCCTCAGCTAAATATCTTGTTTTCTTGAAACCTGACTAGAAATTGAAATGTTATACCTGGATATCACAGTCAGAATCCTCCGAGGAGGATGCCACAACACGTGGAGCTGAAGACTCCGGCTATTTAATTGTCCACTTTGAGAACGTGGAGGATGTTTGAATGTGAGGATGTTTGAAGTATATTTGCAATAAAGACTGCAGGGGAGTTGTACAAGAAGCACTGAGAGCTCGAGTTTATTTTCCCCTACCCTGCAATTACGTTGGATACATAAAAATCCCTGCTACTTGGACATGAATGGTTTTTGGATTCTAGTCCCACTGAGAAGTTTTAAACAAAAGACTGCAGAAGCACTGGTGAAAAATATACAATAGAACGCTCAGAACCAATAATCCTACATTTAAAACAAATTACAAGCATACTTTCTGCCAAGCAGGTCTTAAAGAGCACAAACTGAGGTCCCTGTCATAGGGAGCTCTTAGAAGCCAGTTCTCTGAGCATTCAAAACAATTACTCTTAGCAGTCTCAGTGCACATTTGCACATGTGAATCCATATGCACATTTGAAATAGTTTAATTCACTTTTAGTGTCTACATTTGTGCGCACTTAAGAGCAAACCCTACTGCAAGCACACATATTAAGATGTATATATTAAACCTGTACCAAATGGCTTCTACAGTTGAGGAACTGACTGATGCTTCACATCGCTACTTGTAAATAACAGATTAAAAGATGAAGTTCCCTAATTGAATGTCTACAGAATAAAGAGCAGTATCTACTAGGTAAAGCAAGACAGATGGCAGAAAACCAGCAGAAAGGCATTACCCACTTTAAGTTGTATTTGGAACATGCAGTGGGCGCTACATTTTATTCAGAAGGGCCAGTTTATAGAACTGATGCCAGTTTGGTATATTCTACTCTAAATCTGTGTGAATAACTGACGTTTCAGCTGCTCAGCTAAACTAATCAAAACTTAAAAACAATTCTCTCAGGTCAATCCAAACTCAAATTCTTTTCTTCACCCCGTGACTATAAAAGGGAAGCAAAAAAAATACCTAATAAAACTTTAAGATAGGATTATGTTGTCCTTTAAAAGTTAAAAAAAATCTAAAGCCTTCAGCCTTTCTTCTTGAACTCCATCTTACATATTTAATATTAGTTTCACAAGAAAGCTATTCTATGTCTATATTTTAATTCATGGCCTTTCTACTAAACTGGCATGTAAAAGAGATACGGGAACTTTTTTATTGCATTCATAATGCAGTCAGGTCATTTAAAGCTTGACATTAGCCAAGGGAAGCATTCTTGAGCATACTAGCTACCTCTCATTGTCCTAGCTGTATAATAATCAAATCACTGGATAAACAGAAGAAAGAGTTAAGCAAATATTTCCATGCCTAGTTACCATGATCCACAAATCACTACCAACTGTTGTGTTATTACATAAGAAAGGATTAAACCTGTATTTGGAAGACAAATACGTAATTAAGACCAAGCAGAAAAGCACCGATTACTTAATCTAATTTATATTACTATTTCTTCTTTTACAAATTAATTTAAGCTTCTTTACATATCTATGCATGCAGCCCACAAATATTTAAAGACCTCTTTCCTGGTTCCTGAAAAATGGTTTGAGTTGCTGAAACAAATCACAGAATGTTCAGACATTTACTGCCTGGCACTTTAGGAAACATCCAAGAATAAGTCACCCAAGGCAAACCACTGAAAGTGAAGGAAAGCAAAAGCATTAAAATGACATATTAAAAGCGTTCTCCCAAATTGCATGTGGTTCACAGAGGTGCCACATATAAAATTTAAGACTTGGGAGGTTTAAATTGTATAAACAGCAAGTGGCATTACTGATATCATAGGCCCTGAAAGTGAAGAACTTCACGTACCTTAAGTATATTTGATACCTCGCTATTTCACCTGAAAAAGGAAGACAGATCAGATCAATTGGTAACACCTTGGGAGGAGATACTGGTAATAGACAAAAAATCTCATATACTGAACAGAAATAGGAGAAATGTTCCCACTAGAAGGTTTATCAGATGAAGTCCACATAGCACCCTGTTAGAGCTGGCAATTCCAGCGGACTGTATGCTAAAAAGTTCCATAGCTGGTCCTTGCAGGTTGGCATGTCTCTGCTGCATGTGTTTGCAGTTCCTTCCACACCATAAAAAGAGCTAAATTATGTGTAGTCGTTACAGCAATACAAGCTAAAAAAAATAAATACTTTATACATAGAGTATCTCAGTGTTTTAGTTCTCAGTTTTCTGAGTGTAGCTTCCCTGAATCACCTAAAATCCACAATTACCTTGTACTGTGCCCATATCAGGACCTGCAGGCTAATTCTGAAGAACACCTGGAAGCTGTGCAAGGAAACACACCGTAATTGCTACCCCAAGCACTCTCCTCTGAGGATGGGACAGGCGACTTCCAAGAAGACATCCATCCTGTACGTGAGTATTTCAAACACGATGTGAAACAAACCCCTTCCCTCTCATTTTAGCTAAAGATTTCAGATCCTTTTATTTGCCCAGTACCTGTGGTTTTGTTTTGGGAGGAGGCTGTTATTTTCTTTGTGGTTGGTGGGGTTTTTGTTCTTTAAAGTACTGATCCTGCCAGAATATTTCAAATTGTTTACATACAAAAGGATGCACAGCCATATAATATGCATAACAGGCACTTAATTTCAGCTCTACTTTCTGACAAGAGGACTCTTCTTTTTCCTCAGAATGCAGTGTGTGCTTTGCTTAGGAACACGTGTAATTCAAAAGGCAAAATAATTGAAAGCAGCAACATGTCACCTTTTTTTCACAGGTACAAAAATAGTCAACTCCCACCCTTGTTCGTACAGAAACGTCCCTTGGGGCTTATGCCCCCTGGCTTCTTTCAGTCTTTTTAAAGGTCACGGTCTGACATTTCGACAGTGTTAGAAGTCATTGTCTTCCTTTCTGTATGTGCATCTCTGCTTAAGCATTATTCCCTTCTAGTCACAAGGCCTAAAGCAACAAATTACTTCTTTGTGAGAAGACTGGATCTCATAGCTGCACTTGGAGACTGATTAAAAATAAGTCGAGGCAGCTCAGCTGAAATAACACTAGATGGAAAGAGGTTATGCATAAAAACCAGCAATCCACAAGAGAGGTGAAATGAAAATGGAAGCAGCACCTTTCCCCACCTCCCCACCACTTAGGTTGAGAAACAAAACAAAAGATGACATCAATCTCATTCAGAGACCAGAGTAGCTTAGCTCTTTTCTGTAAGAACGAGTGGTATGTTACCCATTATTACACATACTTCAATTTAAATCATTAGACTTATTAAACTATGACTGAAAATAATTTTAAAAAAATTACAAAAAAAACCCCTCAAACCCCAACAACTTACTTTTTTTTTTTTTTATAAACAGGATTTGTAGCTTTTTCATACCAAAATGTCCTTTCAGAGCTATTGCAACTAATAAGTAAGGTCACCAGACGCTCAGAGCTGCTTTTCGAATGAAGAGAGGGACTGAAGGGAGGAGCTCTGTATTTAATTAGAACCCACACCAGGGGATGGTTTGGCTAATTGCATGACTTGGCAGAACCCCAAGGCTACGCTAGGTTAAAGGAGTTTGTGAGAGCCTTCTACAAGCTTTTATGCTCTTAGAGTACTCAGGGTACCACGCACTCCAGTGATGCTGATCCTGACAACTACCTCGTCCTATCCAGAGTTACTCAATGGAAAACCTCCTATGAGAAAATTCTTTGGAAGTTAGTAGCTCTTCACCGAAACACTCAAATAGTACTAAGTGGCCAAAGCAACCAGGAGGCCAGAGAGTCACCTTATTCTTCTGCAACCATTTTAACAGCTCTGCCAGGGAATAGTTTGAGTAGTGGGAGGTTTATTGCTTTTTATTTTTTGATTGAAGGAAAAAATGCAGAAAAGTTGTTCTCTGAAAATTTCTGCAGCTGTAATTAGGTAGTGTATCAAATATGTTGCTAATTAGCTTAATTGGTGGGCAAGTTGATTGAGACCTAAGTAGGAAAGGTTTTTCATTATTTAAGGGGGAGAAGAAAGAAGATGACCAAAAATTCTCATAAACTTGTTAAGAGGAAAGGTAGCAGAGGAAGCATTGGACTATCACATGTGACGAAGTAACAGTTCTTCAAGTATTTGAAGAGAAGAAGCTTTCTGAAGAATAGTTTTAGCTGTACCTCACTAAATCCCACACTAGAGTGCTAGAATAATTATGATTTTCAGGTGGCTCTACTATGATTGCAGCAGCAGCACAGTCAGAAAAGGAAAGGAAAAAAAATATAGTCATTTTGGTATTAGCTAAGGCTCTGATATGAATTGTTAAGTTATTCAGCTTCATCAAGACAGGTATAAGAGCTGCAATCTCAGGCACTGTGTGCCTTCCAGTACCAGCAGCAGATGACCAAGACATCAGACCACAGGAGCTCTAATACTACCCAAAGCCTACTAATTCTGGAGCGACAATTAAAAGGCTGCAATAAAAGGCTGTAGCAGAGAAGTATTTCTGTTGCCTTTGAAATCAATTTCATCAGGTTCATCAATAAGGCAAATGTCAGATATATCCTTCTCTTTAGTAGAGCACTACAGCTCTGCTGAGCATCGACTCCTGGGGTGTGTATATATATATACATATGTGCACACACACAAATACTCCCATCGTAAATGTTTTAAGTACTACACAGAATTGAATCACTATCCCTACTGTAATTTTGCACAGAAGAAAAAAAAATCCAAACCTGTTGCTATTATTCTGTCTTATCTACCTGAAGAACAGTCTGCTTTATGTTGGTATAGCAGGTTAAAAGTAAAGCAAAGTACAACTCCTTGAATTACATAGTTTTTGAAGCTAGATGTCCTGCCTCTGACTTTAGTGAAAAGAAATTACAATACCATTCAGTGCCACGCAGCTTGGCTCTGGTTAGATGTATTCCAAGGAAGCCAAGAGTGATTCCATTAACTCAGTAAGGCTTACTTGGCATAAGGGAAGATCAAAATCAGACAAGTGGAACGTTAGAGCTGACAGTGCTCTATGATCATACTTAGAGTCTATTTCTCCACATATTAGACCTATTTTTATAATTTATATTCTGATTTAAGTGCAGCTCCAAACAATGGAATTTTCCTGGGATTGCCCATATGATTGATCTTTGCATCTCAAAAGAATACGAGGAATTTCATCTCAAACCCAATCTACCTTTTTTTTCATCTCAAACCTAAAACTGTGGTCAAACATGGTCAAGATCCAGATGCAAACAACTCCTCTTTGCTTCAACCTTAAGTAGGATGGCCCCTTACTGCTAGTATTCTGCACTCTTAACACACCAGTGAACCGAAAGAAAACAATGTCTGAAGACAAAGCTTCTAATCAAAGCTACAAACCAGAGGGGCTTTGTCTCACGCACACTGTCTCTTGATCGAAATATAGCTAAATTCACATCGCTGCTGCAAGTACTTAATGATTTTCAGTCTTCCGTAGTGCAGATCAATTAGCTCATCATTGTACTATAGTGACATTAAGTTTAAGAGGAGTAGTTATCCTGTATTCATTAGCTTATACGAAAGTTTAGTCTCTGACTTGTTTCCACTGTGCAGGTGCTAGTAGCATGCATCAGAAACTGAGGGCAACCTTTAAAAAAATGTGATAATATTGCAATAATCTGTTGAAGCAGTTCGTTTTCATGCCAATAAAATAGCCAAACAATACTTCAATAAATAAAGTTAAAGAAAAAATACAATAAAAATCAAGCTATGTATTCTTATACCCCAATGATTCTTATACCCCAATGAAAACTTTATACTAATGGCCAAAAGAAGAATAGTGTATTTCTGCTTACAACCCTCATAGTTAAAGGTCATATATATCCTACTAAAAAATATACCATAGTGCTTACCAAAGATAGGGATGGAAATGATCCTATCAAGAGAAGAACAGCATTTACTAATGCATAGCATACAATTCTGTCTGTAAGTAAAACTGAAATGAAAAGAACTAAAGGAGGAAAATGTATCACAATTAGATGATAGAATAATAAATGTCCTCCTTACGTTATTCTAATATTCCTCTGGAAACTTTAGAGTGCTTAATTCTGCAAGAAATTTCAGAGAGGCTGTTGTAATTTTGACCTTTCTTGATAGTGTTACTCTCCAGATCAAGGTGTAAGTATTAACCGGTAACCACTCCCATCCATATGCGTAACATCCATTTTAAAGTTTCACTGGCAGTGCAACACCTAATCTGAATTATGGTCTAGGAAAAGAGTAGATTCAGCACATCTCATTTATGTGTTTATCTAAACAGGAGGCAGCCACACAATATAATTTAATGTGTACAGCACTTTGTTAACAGAGAAACTGCACTGAGTAGCTTTAATTCAGAAGGTTTCTATAGCTTGAAATCTGAGCACTTAATACCGTAGAATTTAATTTTCTGGGGCACAGTTTCTCTCTGACACAGGTGCTCTTATAGGAGAATTTACAGCGTCCATTATTTCCTCTAATGGGAAGCACAAGAAATGACCATGCAAGAAAAGACAGTATAAAAGACTAAACTTAATCTGAGATTTGTGGGAGTGGGGCTCCAGTTTAAATACCAAAAACTAAGTTCAAAGCCCAACTGAAACAGGATCTGCAGAAGATAGTGTGCCCTGCCCATTTAGGCAAATCACGACTGGAATTCTTACATAGCCATTACGCAGCACCATTTATCTTGCTTAGTGTCTCTGAGTAATGGAGAGGACACAGACATTGACAGACTATGGAAAATTCATTACCTTGGCCACTGAGGAGGGGAGTAAAGAACAAACACAACGCTTTTCATCTCGCTTTGACAGAATGGCAGGGGAACAGGTAAAACATGGTCAATACACTCCTGGGAATACCTGACTGTCAGTTCACTAAGGAGTAAGCATCCTTTCTATCTCAGGCTGGAAAAGCAGCTCTTAATTGGAATCAGATTGTGACCACTGCACTCACAAAGTAGGGAACTCAAAGTCCCTAGTTGGTGAGTAGTTCAATGGATGTCAGCCAGGCCACTTGAGAAGTAAGGTACCAGTCTATCCTGATTTCTTCACACTTCAGTAGTATCTTTCTTTCTTTTGAGCATTAAGAACCTTTTGTCTTTGCAAATGGAGATGAAGTGTGCCAGACTGATGCAAGTCCTCTCTCTACCCCAAGAGCCTGCACACCATCGGCAATCAATGTGAAACTCCCCATGTCAAGCTTGGCAAAGGGTTTCATGTGTAGAATAGGAGAGTGAGTCAGAACTCTCTCAGATAGCTTTCTCAGGAGGCTTTCACTCATTACTGGGGATGTATCTATTTCCAAGCAACTCAAAGCTGTTACTTTCAATCTGTTGTTTATGATAGGAAGACCCATCGAGCTGCCAACAACAGAGCAAATCACAATACAATCTCTGCATAAAGAAATTACAACCTAAATGAGTTGTGACTTCATAGTGCTGAGGCAGACGTTAATAAAGAGTAACAAGATACCAGGTGGTTGAATTTCATTGGATTAAAGGACAGGGTACAACTCAGGCCAAATCTGAAACGCTAGTTCCATTCACTTCATCAGGAAGTGAAACATGGAACGTGATGGGAACATTGCGAGCAATGGGACAGTACAGATTTGCGGTCCATACTCAGATGACTAGAACAAGAAGAGTTCACCAGGGAAGAGTTAGGCAATAGCTATAGCATTTAGAATGAAATGCACAATGTACAAGAAAGTGTTAATGCCACATAACAAGCAAATACAGTAAAAACATATCTTTATAGCAGGAATTACTGCACAGAGATGCAAGATTATTTCTATTGAAGTTGGCATCCTGTTATTTGCATGCTTGGCTCTCTTTCCTGGTACATGCAGATCTCTCACCACACAGGTGTACAACTACTACTACTGAAACCAGTTAGCTGGGCAGGTGCACAGAAGCTTAGCCTGAACTAGCTGACACAGCCAGATACTGAGAGATCCTGTTCAGATGTATTAAGGAGCTGGTAACATAAGGATACTCGAGAAGAAGGATTAAAGGCAGTACACTTGGAGGTCATAACAGAAATGTCCTAAGAAACAGGATGAGGAAAAAGATTTAACTTAGGTTTTTTCTGTCTTTATATTAATAACAGAGTCATCACAATGAAACAGGCACCTTAAGATGAGACACGGTGTATGTGAAATGCGCTGATTTGCACATAATGGTAGTATACAAAACATTTACAAGCACATCTACTCAATGAACAAAGAGAAACCCCCAATTTTAGAAAGAACAAGTTAACTCCAAAAGGTAATATAATTTCCAAACCTGGTATGTGAAAGCACCCCTACAGCAGGACATTCAGTCTTGAAAATATCATCTGCACCTTGCTTTAATGATTCACTAAGTAAAGAATCTTCAGAATGCTGGTAAATGCCAGCCTGGGTGGGGATACTCACTCTGACTGCTTGAACCAGGACAAATTCCTCTGTTAGCTGTGGAAAGCGCTTAGGAAGTTTGAGTCCCTGTCACAGATTCTGCTGTTGCTAGCACTCTGCTGTGGAAACCAAGACTAATTAACAAAGAAGGCAAGAGCCAGAGCATATTTACAGATAGATAAATATACTTTCTACATGCTGGAAAAATTCAAGAGAGTAAAAGGATAAAACCCACCATAAGCCAGCATGCAGCGACAGTCTGTCAAAGGTGCTCTGACTTTATTATCACCTCCAAAGTACAGTTCTCTCATTGTGTTTCACCCATGAACTCAGCACAGGGAGATTTCAAAGCAGGTTACATAAAACATTTTCTTGGCAAATATCCGCGGTGTCATGCTCTGAACCATCTTTTATTTTACGTTTGGTTTCACTGTACCATTTTGCTTTTAACAATACCATGGATAATAAATGAATGTGTTTCACAACTTGGTAAGATAACCAAAATGCCAGCATCTACCTAATGAGCCTTATAATTGAGTTGTAATGAATTTTATGTAGTGCTGTGTAACTTGAATGGTGCCAGGGGCACTGGAAAGATATGCAATAGGGGAGAGTTACACTTCAGTTTTCAAAAGAAGGGATAAAAATACCCGCTAGTTTACTCACACCGCTGTTATTCTTGACAGCATTCAATTTGAGCCAATGAGATTACTCATGTGAGTAAATCTGTCACAGAAATAAACCCCGAGAGGTAAAGGTGATGATGTCTAGAAAGCTTTTCTTTGTGCAGGATCTAGCTAAAACTGTGTAATGCATTCCCGTGAAGAAGAGGCTTATTCTAACACAACATGAAAGACTGGGAGTTCTGAAAAACCTAACATCCACTTTAAAAATATTGCCTACTGATCACGATTCAGGCGTAAAAGTGAGAAAAGTAAAGTCTCTGTTCTTTTGCTTGTTTTCTCTCTCCATTTGATGAACATTATCTCATTTAAATTTCAACTGGAAAGGCAATTAAAAATGAAATTAGGTCAATGCAATAGAAATACTTCTAGGTCTCCCAACTTGCTGACAAACTTTGTAAAAAGAGAAAGAGCATATGAGAACTAACAAATAATCTGCTTTCACACAAAATGTTACTTGAAGTAAGATGCATGAAATTCAAATATCAGAGAGCACTTGTGTGCATACCCAGAATATTCTGAAGTGCATTTAATGATTTAAAATAAACAGTAGAAAGTTCTGCAGTTACTCATACAAGAGGAAATAATAATGATTTAAAAAAAAGCAAAGAAACAAAAAAGCCACCCCTACACTTTTCACTAGGTTTTGCCCACGAGGTACCTATAGTCTTTCTTAACAAAAAAGGTATTGAGACAGGATTTTCAGCTTCTGATCACCCATAGCTACAGACATTTTCAAGAAAACACAGTTTGTATTGGAAAGCATTTCAAAACTTCATGAAAATGCTCAACATACAGAATCTGCAGCACTTCAGGGTGGATTTTCAGGAGACGTTGACACGAGCAGCTTGGGGATGCTGTGTGACTGCACGAATGGGACCAGCACACTCTGAACTGCTTGGTGCCAATGGGTAGCTCTAGTTCTTACTCTTTCCTCCAAACTACCACATGGTACACACCAAGGTGGAATTAACCCATGCTGAGCAAGAGAGTTTCAAAAATACTTTGTATTTTTAAAAATAATACTTAAGCTTTGCCTAGCAAGTATTTGCTTAAATTTTAGAGCGTATTCCTACATGAATACTTTTCTGCATTAGACTTTTATTACTTTTTTTGTTTGCTGGGGTTTTTTTTGTTTTGAGACTGCAAACTGCTCGATTCACATAGAACTCCCAATTAAGGTGAGTAGAAAAAGATGCCACTAAGGAAGATGATGAACATTATGGTTTTGTCATTGACACAAGTCAGGTTTGAAGGATTGTGAAAAAATGGTCATTTCATGCTTACTGTATAATGGTCTTAAAATTGTGTGGCTACAGAACAGAAACCAGTAATTTCATTTCATAGGAGTTTATGTCAATATCTTCTCTGGGTCTCCTATGCCACAAGAATCTCATATTATCAAAGGATATCAAAGAAAAGCTGGATGAAACTCAATTTTATTGAACCGTGTGTGGTTTTGAGACATGCAATCGAAAAATACAGTCTGATATAAATCTCCAGAAAGCCAATTAAAAAGAGCTCCAGAGGACTTCATCATCTTCACATCAGTTACTTTGTCTAGATTTTGTGCCATGATACCAGCCAAGGCAGCAACTGATTGTAACAGAAATACTCTATATATTTACTACTTTACAGAGAAGTTCCATGGTGCCAAACCGTGGCATCACTAAGAATCACATAGCTATGCTGATCCAGGAGTAAGAGAGGCAAACCCAGTAATTGTTATGACAGGCATACTCTGAGCTCTGTTGGGATTGCATTTGAAATAAAGGCTTTGTGTCTCTGTTATCTAAGGAATGAAATGTGCCTTACTGCCAGGAGTCCCATTTTACACCAGCAGAACATTCAAATATTGGGATCAGGTAATCAAGTGGCTTACACGTACCTCAACTGTCCCAGAATGCATACTAAATTAAAACCAAAATCTTCTCACTGATGCTATCTGTTCTATTATCAAGAAGTTCCACTCTTGCCGTTTATGAATAGAATACAGTTGGCTTTACTCAGCTCTCCAATTTTTTACAAGCCTGATGCTTGTGCAACCTGGCAGCTTTTTAGCTCAATCATATAAATGTCTTAATACCCTGCATTGATCTGGAATCAACACAGTTGCCATCACATGGATAAAAAGCACCTGGAGAATTTGTTGGTTGTTATTTTAAGCTGTTTATTATTCCTTGAGGACTCATACGAATACTCAGAACTATCATGCCTGCATTAATACTGCTCTCCTACACCTCTGGGTACAGTAACACTGTACATTAAAGATGCTTTAGAAAATTGTTTGCGAGTTGATATTGCACTGGGATTACTTTGTACGGTCTGCAGCTTTACACTAAATAAATACTGGAAAACTGCACGCTGTGAAGCAGGCAGTTTGAACTCCTCAGTCTGGCCTTTGGAACACAGTTCAGAATAAAAATAAAGCATTGATACTTACCAAGCCATATTTTAAATCTTGGGTTTGGCAGATCTGTGATTACAAAGACTCAAGAAACATTAGTAATGCTGTGCTTACAGACTAGCACTGGAAAACAATTGTTCACAGGGTAGTGAAGGAGCATTTTGTGAGCTCCTCTTGTTGCCCATCGGGAGGTAGAGATCCTCATTTCTATCACTATGGTGCAGGATGGTAAATAATTGGGGAAAAAAAAAAAAAAACTACCACAAAGACAGACAGCAAAATGAGATTCAAGCATCAGGGTAAGTAGGACAGAAGGCATCTAAAAACTCCTTGCTGGACGACCTCCGATCTACTGGGACACCATCAGCCACTATTATACTAATAATTTTAAGTCACGCAATAGGAAAAATCCTATTAAGTGGAACAGATTCCGTTGCCATTAGGACAAACATGAGCAAGAGTGGGAGAAAGAATGAATCAAAATGTCCAAATCCAGACGTCAAATCAGTCCTAATTTCATTACAACTACTGAAAATAATTTCATGCTGAAATGGAGTTATAAGGAAAATAGATTGTACTAGTTTTTCAGGGCAGATCTCAAGACAAATTACAGTCATAGAACAAGCTACATTTTGTATAGAAGTATTGAATGCTACGCAAACTTGAATAGCTACAACTTTAAAACTCTACTGCTGGATATTCTAGCAAACAAAACAGTGTCCTGACTGGCTGAGCAGAAAGTCAGTTCCCCTTGATCAAGCAAGCACTCAGTGACACATTCTAAGTCTCCTGTCCTAAAAGACTTAAAATATTCTCTTACACCAGGTTTCCTCCCAATTCTAGCTGTGAAATTACCAACTGGATAAAGGAAGCTTTGTGTTCCTAATGAAGACCCTTTAAAAACAACAGTCATTAAAAATCTACAAGGCAACAGAAGTAACCACATCAAGCTGAGAGCAGGTAATTTTCCTGGATACTTCAAGACTTCTAAAATATGCTTTACTTGAGGCATTGCTCTGTTTTAAGTACATGATTTCAGCAGTGCTTCCAGAATTTCAGGAACAGCAATTTATTGCCCATCCAAGCACAAGTCTCCAGGTGTCTTGGAACAAAGGTCTAATTCAACTGAAGTAGAAAGAGAATTGAAGTTGCAAGTTTAGGCTTTCATTAGACTCTGTAACGATAAGGCATATTTTTGTCTCATCATTTTCATTTCAACCACTTACATGTTTTGTAGCACAACCATGAGATACAGGGGTTACCCCAACATTCACCTTCTCAACTTGCTTCCTTCTGAAAACCAAAGACACTTTCCATGGTCTAGATGGACATAAGCTCCTATGACAAGCCACTGAGACGTAAATGTCGTTCCCAAGTCCATATACATAAAAAATACTGACTCCTAGCAGAATCAGTATGCAAGCCTCCTAACGGAATCCTACTGCAAAATTCCTAAACGATGAAGCTAGAATAGCTTTCCGTTGGTTTTCTTAGGACTGTTAAGCTTTTTCTATTTAGAAATGTTAAACTCCATCCAGATGGGGTTTAAAAATATAAAAAAACCCAACAAACTTCAAGTGATCTAAGACAGACTTGTTTACTGTGATCTGCAAAAGCAAATATAATTATTATTATTATTTATTATAATATTTTTTAAACTGTGCAGTAGGGAACACATGTTCATTCTATATTTGGAATGGAAAAAACATGGAACTCAAATTAACAGCTGTAGAATATCTGAAATTGAACTTCTTTGTTACCAATTCTAGCTAGTACCACATAAACTATGATACAATTATATAACACATTATGCAAACCACACAACCACAGTCTATAAATTATGATTGTCAAAAGCCAGTAAAAGCATGCAGTTGGCAGTAAGAGAATTTTGTATTTTCAGCCATGGTTCATAATGCAAAATATCTTACTTCATTCATCTCAGAATTCTCCAAGTCTAATCTGTTCCAGTTCCTTGAGGAAAAAAAACTACCAAAGATACTTTTTGTGATCCTTTTAAAGCAATCTACTTTTTAGCTATCCTGCTCCTCCTAAATTTTCTCCTAATTCTTTCTAATATACTACTCAGAGTTTTATGTAATTAATTTAATAAACTCCTAGTCTGGTTTAATGTGCAAGTGCCCTATTTATTAGCACTGGAATTTGCTGACTGCATCTTTGGAAAGACCCTGAATAATTCTTTAACACCTATGATACAGTGTCCACAGTCAAATCAATTTGAAATCTAAAGACAACAGCAGACTGTTGTTTCATAATAGTCCCTCCCCCAAGTGAGAAGCCTATTTACTGTAAATAAATGCATAGAGGTAATTCACTGGCTGGACAAGGCAAAATGCTTTAGAAAAAGTCAGCAAAAGATTTCATTCAGAATTTAGTTCTTTTGTTTTGGGCATCAATTTTCAATAGCGATTAACTGAAACCGTAAAATTTAATATTGATTTCACATTCCTAATCCAGAATCTTTCATTTAAAGTTTTTTAAGTGCTCAGATTAGAATTTTTTACTATAACCTGTTACAATGATTGCTTATTATTTTCTACATCCATCCTATCTCCATATTACATTATATATGCATGAATCCACATAGTGATTAGAGTTACTATATCTACAGGTGTATCTAGACTATTATAAATCATATAAAAGAAGAAATGAAAATAATTTGCCAGGTGTTATTAACATGTCCAAGTCATTTTATCACCTAGCAAAGAATAAAGACGCTACTATGTGGTTTTTAATATACAGTAGAAGGAAAATTGCTGCTTCAAGAATGGAACATGTTGTAGACACAAGCCTTTGGAACGTCAATTTGCCAATAAAATTGTTGCAGAACTGAATAGTAAGAAACCACATCCAGAATTTCTTCCATACTTCATCTGCCCCAGGATTATTAACAAGAAAACATAATGCCTTGAGCAAGCAGATGGAGTAAAGAACATAAAAATGATCCGGTAGAACAGTGTTACTTTACACGATTACAATACTTAACATTAAGCATTTGAAAGAATCTGTGCAGTACCAGTTAGCTCTTTGAAACAATGAAGTATTGGATCCAGCTTGAAGATCTGTAAGCAAAGCAGGCAGCTTTCTTACAAATCAGGTGCAGAGTGTGGCAATTTCCAGGGCTTATACTAACTAGATCTGTGTTTTTATCTAAGGGTCAAACCTTACTTGACTTTTATGACACTGAGACAGTCTCCAAAGAAAGATTTCTGTGACCATCAATCCATTTGCCCAGGAGCTACACTTAAATGATAGAAAGGTTTTCCATAGAGGTGTCTGGAACAGTGATTCTGTATTAGCTTTCACCTCCTGGCCACAGATTACATCTTTAAAATCTTTACTATCTCTGTTTCATAACATGCTGCCCATTTCCCATTGAAGGCTGGATATTTTACACCTGCAATATATATCACATGCACGTCTTCCAATTTCAATACGTTATTTGAGAGAGTATACAGCAAGCCACAATCAAATTGGCTTCAACTTTGTGCAGGACCTACTGCAGATAAAGCTGTGAAAAAAAAAATCAGTAATTTCAACCTCAGTACAGACACGACAGTAAACACTGTGCACAGAGGGCATGCTCCAGAAATCCAGAGTGGAAAGACATATTAAAAAATGAAAGCATAAAAATGAATGTGAAAATGATAAAAAACCCCAACCCTCTTCTTTTTTCTCCTCAGTAAGGGGAGATTTTTTGCAGGTATTTATAGCACTTCAAGAGCTGAAGTTGCAACAGGGCCGGTAATAAAAATGGAAAATTCTGGAAACTCAAGATATGATTTCAAAAAAAATAGGAGCATGCTGCAAAATGACTCTTAGGTTGCATGTATATTCATGTAGGTAGCAACATGCAAAGGTAAACACTTGAAGTTCTCTTCCCTAACCCTCAGCCAATTATTTGCACAGGCTGAAATTAAGCATTAAGCAACCAGTTAAAGGAGAACAAATTAGCCAGTATGTCTTTAATGCCCAGAAGCATCGCAGCCCATTTGCAGTCCCATAAATTCTTCATAATTTTTCTCCAAAAGAATTCTTCCATAGCTTTTCAGACACACTGAGAATGGAGAGGGCTAATTCTGCTGTTCACAGCTCTCACATAAATCCGGAATGACAGACTGTTACCCAGAACTCCTACTCTTCTGATTCCTTTTCAAAATCTCCCATTTCTTTTTGTTAATACTCCTCTGCCCTTTAACAGTCATTTGTAATTGTGCATGTTTCATTTCAACTGCAACTTCCTCACGTCACAGAGCATGCCTTATCTATGTTTGCAAAGCACAACATAATTTAGCAGTATTATACACATATTGCTAATAATAATAATCAATATTTACCCAGCAGAGCAGAAGCTCAGATACATTAAATTTCAGAAATGTCCTGCTATTTTACCAGAATCCCAGTGGGTTGACTCAAGGGCAAATGTGCTAGAAAACTTGTTCCAAATCTTAACATAAGCAAATATTTTGGCCAGGATGAAATCCCAGACTGCTCACAACTTTGGGGATGACGGTTATCCCACACACGATACAGAGAGTCGCACGCAGGACTGTGGTGGGTTGACAGCGGCCGGCTGCCAGATTGCCCACCCAGCCACTCTCTCACTTCCCCTCCGCAAGAGGATGGGGGAGAAAATAAGATGAAAAAACTTGTAGATTGAGATAAAGACAGACATACTTGCTGAGATAAGAAGAAATGGGGCAGGCACTAGAATATCTTTTCCATCTCAGAGATCACTTCTCCACCTATGCCTCACTATGCAGAAAGACGTTCTTTCAGACAGAGGCACTCAAATGCAAAATACCTTCATTGCAAAACTGTTGTACAGCACTCCTCGAGTCAGCCATCCATTAGCTCTGGTTCAGCAATTCTTTTCTCAGGAGGGAAAAATCAGAGCTGGAGTTAAAAGAAAACTCCAGTTTTATCATTCTTTCATAACCTTGCAAGAAATATGCACCAAGAGAATACTTTTTTTCCTGATTTTGTCTTCATAAGCTTTTGCATTGTCAGAATGGCTCAAAAATACAGCCAGAATTAAGAAATGAGCCTGGAGTGACAGCTTCAATGAGTGAAACTGAGCGACTGAAACACACTGCACCTGTAGGCTGCATGTAAAATGCACCCATACAATGGTATTTTGGTATTATGTTGCTTAGTTTTTCAGCATCAGATTGGCATCTTACTGAAAATTTGTGGAGGGGAAATACCCATATTTATGGAAGACCAATATGAAAGATGCGATATGTAGATCTTCTTGATTCTCCCATAGCTTACTTGGGTGTCATGCAGCTTTTATTCTTATCTGCATTAGTGACATAAGAATGATCTAAATGCAGATAAAGATCCAATTCAGGGAAGCAGCAGAAGGTAAGACATTAGGGTCAAGTCCCCAGCGCAGCTCCAGAGATTGTGTTAACTTTTCCAGCAGCAGAGCATTCTACAAAACCTGAAGAACTCTACTAGGTGAGCCTGAGAAGGAAATACATACTTGGAATTAGTATCTGCACTATCTGTAATTTCAAGTTTGCAGTTCTCTTTCACATTGTTCCTTGTCTACACAGACCAGAAATAAAGCCAATAACTAAACAGTATAATCTGACTTTGCATTCTTGTAACACCCTTTATTTCAAGACTCTGAAGGCATGGTCATAAATATTGTTCCAACAAACTTTGCAGAAAAATAAATAACAAGGAGTCAAACTGACAACACAGATTTTTCATTGCCCTTCCTGAATTTCTCCTTCCATGCAAAAATCAAAGAAAAAAAACACAAGCAAAGCAATTGAAGCTTTAATGTTTCAGTCTGCACTCACAGGCTTAAGAGCTAATACGCCTCATAACTGTAGTCTCAGTCTGTTTTTCTCCTGCCTCAGAGAGAAGGATTTGCAATAACTTGCACGTAAATATTAAGAATTTCTTTTTATTTGTCTTATAAAACTTAAAGACTCAAATATGTTCAGAGCCTCCTCCACAACCACAGAAATGTGAAGTTTATTCAATAAATGAAAGTGGGATTCATAGCTAAATCCATAAACTTCTCCAAAACCCCAAATACCATGAGACTGATTATTCCACCATCACAATCCTTCAGATGCAGACTATAATCATACTTTTCATCTTACCTATAAGTATTACCGCACAAAATTTTCCAGGCTTTGAGAGCAGGGTACTCACGATAGCCTTCAGTAAAATGGGAAGAAATGCTGTGCTCATGCATGAATGATCACAGCTGTTGGCAGAGATTTTCTGTTTAAGAAGGAAATACGCACGGCACACAGATGGACAGACTGTTGAGAGAGAAGACCTGAATCTGCTCTGCAGAGATTCCACAACCCAAATAATATTGCACAGAAGAGTAAAACATACATTCCAATCAGCCACCCTTCTTCAAAGGGCCATTAAGGAAGAAAAATTTGGAGAAAAATCTTCTCAAGGTAGAAGCACAATGACTGGTGGGAAGGAGACACTCTCCACGGTCTCAAAGGGAAGGAGAAGGAAAGATGTATGTGAGAAAGAGATGTGACTTGGAGCTGTGCTGTGTCAGTCTCAATAATACCCCTCCACTGCCAGAAGCAGTAAAATTATAAAACTATCAACTCCAGCCTGTTCTGTAGCAGCTTTCCAAGGGCTGACATTTCACAGATATTGGTACCTACATCACAAAGGTGAAAACCAATTCAGTTTTATCTACCTATGCTGCAATCATGCCTCTGTTTGTAGCTTCAGCATATCACAAACCAAACAAAAAACCCACGTACCTAGCAATAAGAGTAAAGACTGAAATATTCCACATAGATCAGTGGAAGGAGTATCATCTAATATATTGTGAATACTTTTTCTTACTTGAATTTGGGTGAGGTTTTATGCTTCATAATCCTCTGCCTAATAGATCTGGGGCTACCAGAAAAGAATCACCAGCAAGTTTCTCCATATTTAAATACACGCATGTGGAAACAGAGAATGCATCCACTAAGAACAATGTATGTAAAAGTGCTTGCCACATCCCCTACACGATTAAAAGGTAATCTTCATGAAGAAACGTGCCATGTATTTGTTTATATTAGTGTAAATAACTTCCCAACTATTGATAAATGTATGATAATTTATTCTAAGTGAAATGAAGTGTGCCCTAAAGACAGACTATGCAAATGAAAGCTTCTGCTCACACAGGTTTAGAGCATTTACTTTAATAACCCTGTATCTTAACTGCAGTGAAAAACATTGCATGAGTGATGCGTTAAGGCAGATCAGGATGGAAGAACACTATCACAGGGACATCTAAAATGCCATGCAAGCCCTGAAGTCTGCTACACTACTGTTCCCAATGTTTCAAGGCTGACAAATGCAAAACACATAATTATTATTCCCTCTCTTAACGATCACACTTTCCAACTTATAATGACATGCTTTTTAAAAACGTTACAGCTTCAAGGTTTCGTGTGCATAAGGTCAGTCTTCTTTCTTAGCAAATGGTGACGAGGACTCCATGAGAATGTGAGTGGCCATTACTAGCTGTGTTCCTTGCCACACAGAGCCTTGAACTACAACATATGCTCTTTTTATCTTTGGTTTCATTGCACTAATGCTGCTATTTGTATTCTGGAAATACTTGTCGCCACTGAGACAAGTTTATCGCTGTGCATACACATAGTTGTTATCTGTATATCTTACATGATACTCTAGGTACAGTCTGATACATTCCTACTCAGGCTCTTTTGGTTGTATTAGATAAAGGGAAGGTGTCTTACATTGTTACATATGGGATGTCTCCCTGATTCATGCATGAGGAGTAAGAGGTAACTAGAAAATCTCCTTCATTCTCAGTAAATTTCCAGGACATTTCCCCTCACCTAGACTTCACAGATATGGAAAAGGGAACCCATAACTGCCATCCAATCAACTCCACAATATTTCTTTTCACAGATGATCATAGATGGAGAGGTGATGCCATCTCTCCTTATGCTGAGTATCCCTGATTGCCTCTGGCATCATTCAACAGAAGGATGTCAAAATACCTCGCCTGTGCAATTTTTCTTTCTACAATAAAGATTTGTGAAACACTGGAAAGCAAACACAAGACTGAAGTTATTTCCTTTCTCTAAAAGGACATGAATGGGCAAGAACACATCAGGGAAATTTAAGTTTAAATTTGTTATGAAGTGAGGATAGTGCAGCCGTTGTGAAATGAGTATCTATTGAAGTTATTTTCAAAATCAAGAATAAGCTTTGCACCTCAGCCACACTCATGCTCTCCCTCCTTCCCTTTTCCTTCTATGTACGTTCACTCAGACACACTGCATAGAGAAAAACGTCTGTGCATAGAACAGCCCAAAAATTTAAGCGCAGAATGTCATTAAACAAGATGTATAGATTTTACATGGCTCTTTTTCCTCCTGTGCAATCCTTTTGGTGTACAGTGAGAATCCATTTTCTGTTGAGCTCTGTAAGCACAACATTATTCTCAGAGATAGACCTTGTCATTAATACTATATTTCTTTTAGAGAGACTGAGTGACACTAAATTCTGCATAAATTATGTAATGTTCTGGACTATACAAAGTGAAGAGTAAGTTCTGAAGAAGGTCAAAAGCCATCAGTAAGAGTCAGGTCTCCATTTTTGCTATATACTACCTCTGATGGTCATCCTTGATCAGGTAGGAAAAGAGCCTTAGGACCATCAAGTCCAACAGTAAACCTAACACTGCCAAGTCCATTAAACCACATCCCTAAGCATCACAACAACATACCTCCAGTGCTAGTGACTTCAAGCACTTCCCTGTTCCAATGCTTTGCAACCTTTTTCATGAAGAGTTTTTCCTGATATCCAATCTAAATCTCCCCTGGTGCAACTGGAGTCCATTTCCACTGGTCCTAGTGTTCCTGTAACGTTCTTTGTCCCATCATGTTACCTTTGCAATTTGCTACTTGCTTAGGTCAAAGTCTTATTTTGGCAAAGCTTAGTCCTGCTCCTGCTGAAGTTCATGGCAAATCTTCAGTGGAAACAGAAGCAGATTTGCACAGCCAAGGAAGTTCAGAATCTGATTGTTTTCTTCTGCCCTGCTCATGTCCCCTCCACATTAAACAGTTGAAATCCATACCTCAATGAGAAAAACCCATCATCTATTGTTCTTCAGAGATTAGATCACCAACTCATAAATTTACTTCTGCCACTCGGCCAACCTTTAGTGAAGACTCAGTCAGAGAGCTCTTTTAACAACCAGACTCACAACATTCTTAGCAAAGAATTGTCTCTCTACTTGGTGTAATTAATTCCTTGTCCTCTGCAGAAGGATATTCTGAGTGATAACACACTCCTAGACTGTAATGATTATGCTAATCTAGTGAAAAGATGTATCATGTATTAATCAAAGTCCTGAGCAAAATTCCTCTCTGTTCTTGGACTAAGTGACCAGTATAGTGACACTCACTTGTCACAAGTAGAGGAGGACTCCTCTAGATTTTATATTTTTTTTTGTGCTTGTGAATGAAACACAATTAATGAAGGTTCGTTGTTCAAGAAAGTTAAAAGGAGCATGTTAGGGAGAAATTATGTTGTCAGGTGGTACAAAGTAGACAGTCAGACTGGTCTTTCACCTCCACTCTCTGTAAAGTACCATATACTCTAAAAACCACAAGAGATTAATGAAAGGTCCTTGGGGAAGGTTCTTCATCTCTTAAAGAGCATCTGGACACCATTTCTATAAACAAGGATACATAGGTCCTTTGTCCTGTCTAACATAACTCGTATTCTCAGAATTCCAGAACTATTACTAGTCATATAGGTAGTGTGTGTGCCTGTGATGATCTCCTGTGTTGTCATTATGGGATAGTAAAGTATTACTGCTCTATGCCATCCTCTCTCTGGATAGCCTTATAGAGCCAGCTGGCTGCACTAAGCAGTTCAAATGTGAAATTATTAAGAATATTCTGTTAACAAACCATTGTGTACACAAACATACAGTGGAAAACTAAATTAAAAAAAGAGAGAGAGTAGTAGTTCTAAAGCATGATGCCTGATTTGGCTTGGAGTGTTTTTCTCTTCATAACATTAATTTCAAACTCCAAAATCCAAACAGAGCTTTTGAGTACTTCCTACATTATTCAACTTATCCTGCAGATTTCTGCTACTGAAAGCTTCCTCCAGTCCTCAGTTTCCAACAGGCTGTGGCCAGAAAACCCAGTCACACAGTGACTTGAAGCATGTTGTCAAAAGGACAGCAAGGCAACCACAGACAAGTGGGACTTCATAATGGTCTCAGGGCTGGGTGAGTGTGCTGTGACAGAACTCATTAGGGAAAAAATCCCAGCAACCTGTAAAACTAGTTTTACTCCACAAAAAAAAAGAAGAGAACAGAAACTTTCTTCTGAAACCAATTTCAAAATAATTGTCCCAAGAGTTAATTTTCAGCTGCCAGTTCCAGTCTCTGTGCAAAAGGAACTTCATTCTGAAATCACTCTCTAGGTTTTTCAAAATATAAGAGGCAATGAAAAGTATTACAGAATCCATTATTTCCCTATCTAAAGTTATGTCATTAGAATACAAACCACATCATAAAAGTATCTTATATACACATTGAAACCTTTGTATTTGTAGAGGAATTGGAAAGTATTCCTAGTTCACATGAAGATACACTACATCATTTAACCACATAAGCCAGAGAAAATTCAATCCGACTAAGTAAAATGTGTTTAAGTAGGAATTTACATGCCTCTGCCCATATGCCCCTGCACAACTAGTCCTTGCTTTTGGGTTCAAGTTCAGACTAACTATGCCTACCAGCAAACTCTTGCCCAACGCACTCCAGAGGCTCTGCTGTGTCTGTTCCCTCTCTCAGCCGTCTTTCAGCCTCTGAAAGATACATGACTACTTTATCTTCACCTTCTTGTCACACAATCGGATCCCATCATAACACAGACAGGGAAGATTTACAATACTCTACAACCTGCTGTGTAGTTTAATAGCTCATTTTACCTCCCACTCTACATATCACAGAATCATAGAATAGTTTCAGTTGGAAGGGACCTTTCAAGATCTTCCAGTTCCAATCCCCTCCCACTGGATCAGGTGCCCAAGGCTCATCCAACCTGGCCTTGAACACCTCCAGGGATGGGGCAGCCACAGCTTCTCTGGGCAACCTGGGCCAGTGCTTTATCGCTCGCATCGTGAAGAAATTATGTCTAGTCTAAATCTGCCCCTCTCCAGTTTATACCCATTGCCCCTAGTCCTATCACTACCTGTCTTCGTAAAAGCCCCTCCCCAGCTTTCTTGTAGCCCCTTCAGGTACTGGGCTTGCATTAGTACTAATAACTTATAAGAAATAAACAAACAGCTTCCAAAAATCTCAATGAGTTATCTTCAAAAGCTTCTTTCGCTAGCAGTAAATCTCTATGTATTTTTTCCTAATACAATGTATAGAGATCAATAATTATTATACTCTAATCAGCAAGAATAAAGACTTACGCAGCCAGTCTTGCAAACAGCCATTAACAAACAAATTAACGGAACCATTAATAAATCCATTCAAATTTATTGTAGCTTTTCTAAAGAATAAGGAAACTACACACACACACAAAAATCTGCTTTCAGCATTGTGTCAGCTTGCATGGCACATGAATAAACAGTAGAGAAAAATCCATTACAATTGTGTCTGATGTATTTTATTTCTTTCCTATTTATGCACACAAAATACTCTTTAATCGCTACATTGGCTGAACAGAATGAAGAAACAAATGCTAAAGTCAGGCCGGCTTTCTCTTCCACCCACCTGAGCAAAACCACTGAAAATGACTGGATTTTTTTTTTTTTTGCAACTCTAAATGAGTACTATGAATTAACTCTCCACAATTAAAAGTGATATTCTGAACCAGTATAAACTGACACACAGAGCTGTGTATTTATTTCATCACCTAACTCTAATGGTGAGTGATCACACTATATCTCTTGGGATTCAGTTTCATATTGCATCTTCATTCCAAAAATCGTCCAAGAAATTTTGCAGTTCTTCTTCGAGGAAGAATAATCTCCTTGGACTCAATCCAGAATTTACTGAAGTCATTGGTTTAGCATCACTGGATCAAATTCTTCTGAAGCATCTTTTGAAGGCATATCAAGAATGCTTTTTGGAAGTAGTTATATAAGAATATGTTTAGTTATAGAAGATTTTGCAAATTTTCCATTCTTAGGATGTGTTACAGTCTCAGTAATGCTTCAATTTTCTGTGAGCAACAGAACTTAACTCTTTGTTAAATAAACAACAAGGAGCTCTTTTAGAATTGAAGAAATGTTTTTCTTGTTGTAAGCTACTTGTATTTTAAACTATTTATTACCTGATATATATATTTCACATATTGGCACATTTCCTGAAAAATAATTTCTAAAATATCTGGTTTTTAAATGAGTGCTAAATAATCTCAGCCTAATAAGTTCCTAGAAAGGCTTACTATATTAGGAGATAAAACCAGGGAAAGCTTACATATCAGATATATGTGCTGTGAAAGCAGAAGTGACTCTAATTATAAAGTTTCTTCTCCTGTTAAAATCAAAGAGGATAAAATCCTTTTCCTGTTAGAGCAAAGTAAATCCAAAGTAATTCCCCAGAAACTGCTCCTCCTTTTCATCAAGGTATCAAGTAGGTTAATTTAGTCAGAGTTCTTGAAAGTCAGATGAAAATAAAGCTCCATAAATGCTACCTACATATACAGTGCATGGCTTTTAATAAAAGGTTTGTCGCGTTTTAATCAGCAGTGGACAATAAGATGAGTTAAAACACAATTCACTGGTTGTTAATAAAACTTTAGAAGTATCTGGTTTATTAAATGCTCGGAGAATGCCCCAGTGCACTCAAGGGGGAAAACCAGACTGTGACACAGATTGGAACATTAAACCTGGACACATTCAGTTTTTGTATTTAGACAAATCAAAAGCATGTGCAGAACTTATTTTTTAAGGGTTCTTTCATTCCATCCTCTCGTTTATGTTATAGTCTGAAGCATCAATGCTAGAGAAATTGTCTTTTACCCATATATAAGTGGTCTATAACTTCACAGCAAAGTTGGAATATTTTGTTCTATATGAGAAACATGAAACTTGCACAGAATGGTCTCATGCCACCTGAAAATGAGAAAGTCAAGCAAAATTTACAGTTCAGCGAGGCAAACACCAAAAGCTTTGGGAAAGGCTAATTTAATACATCTGTCATATACAATTACGCAGTCAACTGTAATCCCAAAAAGCTACTTTTTTCCTCTGCAGACGTAAAACAGCCAATTGCCCAGGCTCAGAATTAAACATCTGTTTCACGAAACAAAGGTGTTAACCTCAAAGGTTTTTTTATGAACTAATAAAATTCAGTCATTCAGCACTACTCAGTAACAGTTGCCTTCTCCATTACACAAATTGCTACAGCCTATTCCTCAGCATAGACCACTACAGTGATAGAATTTTGAAGGTAATGGGTGGGCTGTTATTAATATAAGGATACAGGTGCTTCTTTCACTAATACAATATATTTATGAAAAAAGAAACAAACGCAACAGGTAGTCTTATATTTTGGAAAACATGAAAATCACATTTTCATATTAATCACAATGCTATTAGATGGTACAAAAATTATTTCATTATTTTAACATTTAGCCATCCTTAGTACATACAAACTAATCACGAATAAAACAAGAAGCAGTCCAAACCATGACTTTTGTTCTTTCAAGTAAACATTCAGAAATTTGAAAATAAAACATACAGTCTATACTTCATGGATTTTAGCCAGGCTCAGCAGCAAAAGGAACAGTAAATTTCCTCAGAGCAGGCCAAATTCTGACACAGGCGCTGCAGTGTAAATCCAAAGTGACTGAATGGCATCTGGAGCAGGAGCCAGTCTACTCAAGCTGTGCCAATTTTCTTCTCACAACTGTGGAGTTTTGTTGTCTGAGGTGTTGAAGACAGCCTGGTGCATTCTTGGTCCTAGCAGTTCCCCAAACATGAAGCTCACGATTCAAAATCTAATCTTCCTGATGCTGCTTTGTTGCACAACACTAACTTTTTCAGTCTGGAGATTTTAGTGGGGACACTGAGCTTCTTTTCCTTCAGAATTTTCCTAGACACCAAACCAATGAAGTACAAGCTTCATGTGCTCTTCAACAACTCAGCTCAGCAAAACCAGCAACCAAAGGTAGCAGTTCATGTTACAACAGCGAACACCAGACTTGTAAATAAGCTTTAACAGAAGTAGCAACCATCATAAATAAAACTCTATTTTGAACTTGGTCGTTGTAGTAGGTTGCAGATCTGAAATTCTCCTTAATTAAGAATATTAGAAATAAAAGACTGTGAAAAAGGAAACACATAACTCACATTTGTTTAATCTTGCAATATGTTATCCCACAAAGAATTTACTTACATAAGCAACACTCAAAGAAAGGTTTCCCTAGAGGCTTTAACTAAAACGTGCACAGCAACTTAGCTGATATTTCCACTGATTGCCAAGCTGTTCAAACAAATAGCCATTTGACAATAGAAACACATCATCACCTTCTCAGCCCTTCAGGAATTACATGAATGTAGATGTAGGCCAAAATGCCAAAGGACAATTTCCAGCACTGGAAATTGTTCTGCAATGTGAGTAGGTGAACTCCTAAACCATACACCTGGGAACAATATTTCTCTGGTCTACGCCTGTTTATCATGGAGTTCATTATGAATTTTGAAGCCTCAGAAGAAGATGGAAAGTCTGGAGTGATGCTGTTAAACTGTTAAAATAAATCAGCACCACTCTGTAAGCAGAAACAGCATCTTCTCTTCTGCAAAGGGTTAATGATTACTTCCATTTCAAAATACATAATTTCAAAGCTTTTCTGTCAGTTCTTCTCCTTGAAGGAATTCACAACTCAATAGAGATTTTCCAAAAAAAAAAAAAAATATGTGGCATTTCTAAAATTGTGCCTATAATGTATTTAAACAGACGTTACGTTAGTGATCTCCAGTTTCCCTATTAACCTTTAGATTAAGCTGATACAGATACAAAATGAGAAGTAAATTTGTTTCTAAACATACCTCTACATCTTCTTATATTTGTACAATAATGATGAGTGCAAAACAAGGACCAATTAGCCCCCCAAAAGTATATAAGAATTAATTGTCCTTAAACTGGATGCATATTCTAGAAATCAAAATGGCAGGAAAGCAGATAACGCAGAAAGAATAGGGAGTGGGACTCTGGAAAACTTGTACTCTATTTTCCAAACCTCTCCCTTCTTTTTGACAAAACATACTGTAAAAAACCTTTGTAAAGTGGTTTGAAATCACCTGATCAAAACCACCATGTAAAAGTACGGTACCAGTTCACTGAGTTATCAATCTGGGAAATTAAATCTTCTCTCTCTTACGCTGGCAGAACCCAAAAGTAATTCCAGTAAAAGGTGTATTTCCTTTTTGCACCACAGTAACAAAAAATATGGCCTAGCCTGTATCAGAAATGACGTGACCAGCAGGTCCCAGGAGGTTCTTCTCCCTCTGGACTCGGCCCTGGTGAGACCGCACCTCGAATCCTGTGCTCAGTTCTGGGCCCCTCACCACAAGAAGGATGTTGAGGCTCTGGAGCGAGTCCAGAGAAGAGAACAGAGTTGATGAAGGGGCTGGAGAACAGGCCTGATGAGGAGCGGCTGAGAGAGCTGGGGGTGTTCAGCCTGGAGAAGAGGAGGCTGAGGGGAGACCTCATTGCTCTCTATAACCACCTGAAAGGAGGTTGTGGAGAGGAGGGAGCTGGGCTCTTCTCCCAAGTGACAGGGGGCAGGACGAGAGGGAACAGCCTCAAGCTCCACCAGGGGAGGTTCAGACTCGACATAAGGAAAAAATTCTTCACTGAAAGGGTCATTAGGCATTGGAACAGGCTGCCCAGGGAGGTGGTTGACTCGCCTTCCCTGGAGGTGTTTAAGGTGCAGGTGGATGAGATACTGAGGGGCATGGTTTAGAGATTGGTGAGAATGGTTGGACTCGATGATCCAGTGGGTCTCTTCCAACCTGGTGATTCTATGATTCTATATTTAAAGGTGTGGGAATACGGAACGTGTCCAGTGATCTGAAAGCAACGATTCTATGAAAAGGGGTGACTCCTACTGGCTTCAGCTGGCCAGCATTCTCAACTGCGTTTGAGCATCTTCTAACATGAAATAGAGCAGGTAGCACAAAGGAGAACTCTGGAGCAAAGCTGATAGCTGTATTTCCTCTGAAATATCTTTTTCTCATCTAAACAGAAGCAAGGTATTTGATCAAAATATGAACTTTCATCAGGAAAAATTGCAAAAGACGAATCCAGACAGTCTATGTATTTTAATAGGACCGTTACATGGGTTTCTCTTCAGATTTTCCTAAGCAAAGTTATCAAGGTTAGAATTTGAAGCCAAATTCCTTTGAGAAGAAAAATAAGTCTATCAAAATAGTTACAAATACATCCCATGGATTAAAGGTTATATAAAAAGCCAAAGGGTCAGAAATACCTCTCTTCAACTACCCCTCCACAAAACCATCTAATTAGATTGAATGCCTTTTTATTTCGTTCAGTGCAGAGAATTTTTGAAATCCCAGTTTAATCAAGCCTAAGTCCTACTACTCTTCTGAGGCACAATTTTCTTCAAAGCCATAAACTGCAGCCAAGGTTATGTTAATTTTACACTCATTTTTCCCTCTTGAATTAATAATAACCAAAATCTAATACTATTCCAGCATCTCACCTACTCTTTATTAAAACACTTAATTTCTGATTTCTTTAAATGTTCTCCTTTATGCCAAAATCTATCTCATATGTTACTGAAAAAAGAAGACATTTAGAATAGATGAGCACTATGAGGATGATGAAGAGGTGAATCTATTGTATCCAACCACAAGCAGGTGTTCACACAAGTAGTTCAAAAAGGTCAAGTTTATTTTTTGTAATAATATATTATTAGATATTGTGCAGAGTAGATGCAAATATGGAATGAACTGTTCATTTTTCACCTGCGTATCATTTCTCATTTTGTGCATCCAGTGTAAGCTCTTAGGTCTGCACAGATCTGAAGTCAGTAGGGTCCTAGCTCCCTGAACTGATCACAGTCTAAATAGCATGGATGAGCCATCCAGAAGGCATATGAAGTTAAATCATCTCTAAAATTAACCATAACCAACATGATATCAAAAAAATCAACTGCATTTTTAGGGCTAGACTATGCTGATATGGATTCAGAGAAGGAGAAACAATACCATATGTGGCCTTATGGACCACTCTGTTCACAAAACCAGTAATGTTATAGATTTGATTAATAACTTTAAGCCCTTGACTTACCAGGACAAGAAAAAAAAACACAAACAGAAACCTAAAAAAACCACAACCAACTACATTATTATACTGTGAGGCGGCTATTGCTTACACAAGCGTCCTCCTAAGGAGAACTGCCTCTGAACAAGATGCCCACTAGATATTGCAAGAAAAGTCACGAGTGAAATAAGTATTGAATTATTCTGGTGTTTTAAATCATTTCTCAGTAGCCAGTGTCTCTGAAATGGCATTTAATCAGCTCACCTGCCTGCAGCTCGTAATAACACATAAAAGAACAGCAGCCTGTAAATTTCTTAATAATAGAGAAAAGATTTTTCTAAAAACTGGATGTTTGGTCAGATTGGAAACATGTCTCATTTAACAAAATGCTCTGAATATCATTATCAGAAAGCAAAATGAAGAAAACTACACATCCCACTTCTGGGATCATCAACCTGCAGAAAGGAGATATCCTAATAAGAAAGTGGATCTTGTGATATTAACCAGTTCCGAAACAATGCAACAAGAACTTCATTTTAGGAGGCAGATATGGACTGTACTGCACATACAAGAAGCATGAACGCTGTATTGGGGAGTGACAAAAACAATGTCACAAGATAACAGTCATTTGAGTAATCTTGGGGAAAGGAGAATGCAGTTCAATTCTGCAATCAATGAAAGTCTTAAGAACAATCTAATCAATATCATTCTGCTTGGAAAGAACATCAGAACTTGGTGATGTTCAGTCCCTTTATGTTACCTCATAAAAACTAGGAAAAGGAAGGGCTGGTTTGTCATAGACACAGCTTTCCCTTCTCCTCCCCCCTACCAAATTTCTAATCCTCTAATCCAATTTTATCCTTCTAATACTAAACTCCCACTGCAGACAGGGCTTTCACCATATTTCCTATGATTTTTTTTTCATAATCTCATCAATATCACTATTGGGAGGCATTTTCTCCCATTTCAGGTTAAGACACTCGATATGACACGTGGTATTTCTCCTGCTTTACAAACTTTAAAGGAATGTCAGTGTATTTAAGTTTAATTTTAACTTTTTTTTCACTTGGAAACTTCAAGTGGTGGGCCAAACTGAGAGGTACTGAAACGAAGGAATTGTAGCTCTACACCAGTCAGTAAATACAGGCAAAAGGAGTATTACTGAAGCAACTTCTTGGAGGTAACGGGTAAAAAAATATGTAAGCTGAGACCTCAAGATTTAGCTGTTCATGGGCATTAGTACTTTTCAGATTAACAATTTGCTGTGGTGAGTGGAGAGCTTTTGATTAGTATTAATTTAAAAACCTTAGCACTGTAATATGGTCCCAGCTGGTGGTGCTATAGAGCCATTCTTTCAGACAGAAAGCATGGGGAGCTCAAAAAACACCCAGGCTGATGGACAAACATCTACACATTTCACTTTGGCTGCCTGCACCCTGTAGGTAAGTGCAGTTTGTAGATGATGCTGTGAAGCCTGGCGCACAGTCCCTGATCATAGCTCATTAGGTTCCTCATAGACTTGAGGAAACACTGCACTTCATAAGGTTGACAGATTACTGGCTAACGCACTCACCCATCCATTCTTTATTGAATTCATGCTGTTAACACATTGCTCCACCTTTTCCAAAACAAGAAAGAGCTTGCTGCATCAACAATGCGCTGTGTTGTGGCTTATGACATGACTGAGCTAACGAATTAAGAAGGTACAAACGCTGGAGACAATCAGCCGCTGTGCAAAAGCTAAACATGTCATCAGATAGTGTGTCTATTCCAAGCACTTATCTAAAATTTGGGTAACTTTTGCATATAAATAATACAATACTTGCCACCCCATGTTAGCCATTATCCTACTATAATTTCTCTTTCAATAATGAAAAGATAATTTCTGCCATCCTGTGCATTTGGAAGGTGTTCTTGTTGAGTAAGAATTTCCAAAGTATAACTAAGAATGACTGAATAGGTCCTGAAAACCACAAAACATTTTATTTTAATGGGATTTTTCTTCTTGGTGAATTGTAGCAGAAGAACCAGACTTATCACTTTAACCAAAGCAGAACATGAGTGTGTAACTTCATTTGTATGACATTTCAAAAGCCTATAATGGACAATGCATAGATTTGGCTTTGGTTTTACCCACTCCAACATATTTTTCCAAGTGCAATAGGAAAAAGTAGTTTTAGTCATACTGAAGTCAATGACCAAATTTATAGAGCTAGAATTTTTTTTCATATATTGCCTGCTGTGTTAGAAAACATAAGAATAGCACCCATCTTCAGAAGTCACTGTAAGATATCAGCAAAGCCCCCAAAACTTTCAAAGTGTCATCACACATTTTATTATTATAGGAAGCTTTTATGTTTAGAGCAAACATTTGGTTCAGGGCCTGGAGAAGTAAAAGGGCAGTGACTGTTATAGAAAAGTTCTGGCGTCAATTCAGGTCTTTCAGCAAAACTCCGACTTTCCTGTAACATTTAAAAATGAAAAAAACTTTGATAACTGTAAAATTAGTTCAAGATATTTTGAAAATATTGTTCTCTATTTTTTACATTAGGAGTCTGGAACAAATTGCGGACTTTAAGGTATTAGGGACTGATCTGATCAAGACTTTGAATTTCAAGACAAAGAAATACTGCCAGTAGAAGATAACACAGTGGAATTGAATATGGACTGTGGAATGGAACTTCTGAAATAAAAAACAAAAGTATGCTGCTATTTAAAAAGAAAACAGCAGTATAATTACAAATTATTGTGGAGTTTTCATTTACTGGCATACTACTGTACTGCCAGGTTTTGTTTCTTAAGTTCAGGCATTTAAACTTTGTATCAGAAGGTGGTTTACATCTTTTAACAGCTCACAGCATTTCTTAAAGATCAGCCTGGAGAGACAAATACAGAATAAAATAACTAAACAGAGGCTGCAGTTGTTGTTTAAGTCAAATAACTGCTCACACAGAATTATCTTTAAAGTATGAGATCACTTGCTTCTCTAAATGAAGCAAATTTAAAGCCAAAATTTAAAAGAACTCTTCATCAACTTTTGTTGCAATATTAATAGTTCTTATTACCACATCAGCATCCTTGAACTCCAGTAAAAATTCTTCTAACCACAGAGCTGGGGCCTGCACTAATGTTTTCAAAAGGGTCAAAGCCTGGATTTTCTCATGTTCTGCTCCTTCCGTGTGGGAGGGTTCACATGCATTCAGCATTCACCACTTCCCTCTGTGACATCTCTGGATGGGCTTCCACGAAAGCACAAATCAATGTTGAGATTGACTGAAAATCTCTCCACTCATTTTAGTGCTTAGATTTAAAATCAACTGCTTCTAAAAAATCTTGCCTTCATCTACAGTGTGAATACAATCTCTAAACAGATGTATTCATGTAATTTTATTATCTTAACAGAAAGAAAAGAAATCAAGATAAGAACAGTTCATGCTTCATATATTCACTAAACATTATATGCTTCCATCTTTTATTTTAATTATGTGGAAGCAAAAGAGATTTTAATTAAAAAGAAGGAAGCTGCCATAAGCCAGAATTGGAAAGCAAAAAGCCTTAAGCAGTTCTTTCGAGGACTTCACAACGTCTGACAATTTCAATCTATTAACTATCCTTCTGCCCATAGAGATCACGATTAGCCAGTAAACTTGCCCTTCCAATTCACTCAAAGCTTCAATCTATTCCATCTGTGCTCTCTGAACCTTTCATTTCCAATAGGTTCAGGCTAATTCCGAGCAGCCAAGGGAGGCTGCCAAGTTCCACTGTTCTTTCACATCCTCAGGGCTACATATTCACATCTTAAAAATAGTTTAGAAATAAATACAATACTACTTCTTTCACACAACAAAATCATTTATTTGGATTCCATTAAGGAAGCACACAGGTATAATTAGGAATTGGTCCATGACTCAAACAGCCATTTGCCCCCATGCTGGTCTAATCATTCCACTGTTAATAAAACAAAACATTCCCGTGAGATCACAGACTTTGATATAAAAACAGGATGCTGTAAGAATCAAGACGGACATAATCTCTTAAAAATTGTCACTTTGAGGCAGATTAGTAAAGACTTGTAAGAGTCCTTGCATCTTGAAACACACAAACTAATAGCAGTGGTACTTGTGACAGATTTACAATTCCCAGATGGCATTTGTCTACTAGTATGTACAGTCTTGACGGTGGAGGAGAAAATGGGGGTCGGAAACAGGAAGCCTACGCGAGATATGATGAGCCATTAACAGTTACTAATTTAGTCACAGCACTAGTTCATTAAGAAAGAAAAAAACAAGTGACTAAGGACTGGGAACTGCCTGGGTGATAGGCAGATGTGAGAGATCTCATACAATAGTAGTCTGTAATGCTTAGCACAGAACTGAAAGCCAAAGAGAAAATGTTAGGCTGGCCCAGATCCATGATTATGAAAGGAGGATGCTCAGCCTTTTGGAAACACTTGCAACAGCAGCCTTTGGTGATGGCTGAAATGACCACAGCTACATGACTGGGGCGAGGAAATAAAATCCAAATTTCTTCCTGGAAACTCCTGTCTCTTACATTTTCATTATCATATTACAACCAGGACTCAGCTACTCAGAATTAGTTTGGCTGGATTAAGAATATAAAGAATTTTCCAAAACCTTTCAACTCATTCATCAAAAACACTTGGCATGCAGGCAAGTAGTGTCCACTTCAGGTTGCAGTACTATAGTTGAATCCAAAAGTATAAAGCATAGGGATCACCACATTATCAACAACAGTGGAAGGCTTTCCCTCTCCTTTGAAAATTTCAACCAAGCCATGAAAAGGTATTTACTGAGGGAGAAACGAGACCGAGAGCACTGGTTGCATATAATCTGTGTCTAACTTGTAGGACTTTACCTTAGCTGGTTTATTTTTCAAGTGTGCTGGTTTGTAGATGGAATGGAATGTTACTTTGGTACGGCTTATCAGCTGAAAATGGCAATTACAAATATATCAAGTGATCACTATGTCAAACTTCTTTCCATTTTGGCTGGTTTCTATGCATTTCCATAAGCTTGAACATCCGACTCTCATATTCATGATTTTTCCTACTAGGGAAAAACAATCAAAAGGCCAGGGAATGATTACTAGAGGTACAGTTTGATATTACAAAAAGAAAGCAGAATCACAGGCTATTAAGGCATACACTCAGCCTTTTTTTCATCTCAGATCTGGTGAGCATGTGGCCTCAGGGTGAGATTATTCACAACCCCATATCTATTGGAAAGCTTTTCCATCAGATGGGGGAGCTGAAGGACCTCAACATGCCACTGTAGTATTGCTGGAGTTGGTGTCTGAAAGAAAAAAATGAGAATAAAAGACTATTTTTCAGTGGTACCAGTCAGCTGTCTGTGTGGTCTGTTACTCAACTGCATAAGCGCCAATGCCAGACAAGAAAGAGACTGCAGCAGCACCAATTGAGGTTGACTTGGCCTACTGAGGAGCCGTACCATCCATGTTCGTTTTCAGATCAGGTTCAGGCTAAAAGGAATCCTTACAAGTTTTCTTCTGACTGCTTGCAGCTTAGATTTAAGTGAACAAAATTCAATATCCAAACTACAGCAAAGCACCACAGTTCAACTACCGTGCTAGCACTATACCTGTAAAATATATATTTTTTTAATTTCCAGGAAAAGTCTGTCACAACCATTTTCTACAGCCAAATTATAAAAATTCTGCACATTTCTCCTGTAAAGCTAGACCTTGACTCCAAAAGACTTATTGTTCCTTGCTGTGTTTTCACAGCACTTAGCACAGATTTCATTGCAATATAAAATACCATGTCATTTCATTATTTCTTTCTCCGAAGTTTCATGGTATCTATAGTACCACATAATGCATCATTTCTCTGTTACCAGCACATTTGATGACTACTTGTCCAGGGCAGAAGGCAAGTTCTATTGCAAGAGCTGTGCAATCCACTTCAACTGAGAAGGAAACAAAAAACTTTTCAATATTGCTTTTTGCCAGCAGGTCAAGGAAAGTCACTGAGAGCATTTGCAAAGTGTGACAGCTTCCATTTTGCAGAGGAAAGAATGCTAAGAAAAACCCTTTACTTCTGGAAAAAGAGGTAAGAATTAAGCTCATGGAAATGAGAAAATGTGTTACTGCAAAACCAAAAGGAGTAACTTGTTTATATTCAGTGGTTGAAAATAACTGAGTATCAGTTATTTTTGTTTTCCTTTCAGGTAGGTGAAATAAAGTACAAACCATTTCACAAGAGATTATTATGAAAACAAGCAAAAATCTATCTTGGCTGTTTGTGACTTGAATTTAACAAAGGCAAAATTAAGGTTTATTTATTCCACGAAAAATTGTACTTCAGTGTTTGTTTTAGACTGAAATTAAAGTTAAAATTTCAGTTGCCCCCCCACCAACAATCCCACCGATTTAAAGATTCCAGAGCATTTCACCTGTTTTGCTGAACAAACTAAAGCTTCTTTTCCAGTTTTTCAGTATTAAACTGTATGGTGGGTGCTCAGTTCTCTATTCCCCATAACTACAGGAAGCATTTGCAGTGATTTTGGGAACCACCTCAGAAACACAGCGCTGACCTGGCCATTTTGTGTAGAAGGGATTGGGTTCAGACTGCTTTAATTAATGTGAGAACAATGTTGTAGTTTGGTTGGATACCAGTATTATACGATAAGGTCAAATATATGTGTACCTTGCCCGTGAGCTATGGTACAGGCATGTGTGAGGGAGTATGAGAACATGAGACCTCCTGGGACCATTCTGGTGACGAGCATTGCCTGTGCACAGACTGTCTGCCTGAAGAGCAGAGAGGCAGATATTCTATGGTCTGTCCTTCATTATCAGTTGTTCTTCTGCAGAGAAGTAGCACAAAACCGAACATGGAGCTTGATATTTATTCCTCCTCTTTGTCTTCCAACTTTCAAAAATTTCTTACTGCTTGCCCTCAATCTTAATTTTCTGGGTTCCCAGCTTAGATTTCCAATTATTTGCTGATAACTCCTACAGGTCAGTACTTTAAGTTCAATGCCATCTCAAAATCTAAGATTATGTAGTTAGTTTTTCTCCATAATTCCTTCTGTTCCTCTCAGTGCTAAAAACTAGACTCGGACTTGCAATCAGAAGGAAAATAATAATGGCACTGACTTATAATTAAGGAGGCAAGAGGAAAGTGCAAGAATTCACCTACTAGGTGCCTAAGAGAAACATTTATTCAATCATTGGAGAAGAAAATGAAGAGGTGCCAGAAAGCAGCATTTGCAAAGGACCAGTGAGCGGGACAAATACAATAGAGAGGTATTCCCAAGTCAGATGTCAAAAAAGCATAAAACATAACTGAAACTGATACAATAATTCTATAAGTTCCAGATGAGATTCTGATAGTGTCTGTCTGGCACAAGAAGATAAAACAAGTGTGAGAACGTGTAGTTTCTCTGACAAATGGATGGCAACAAACACCTGCAACAAGTCAGACCATACGCGAGAAGCTGGGGGAATGGTGCAATGTCACCACAAATAAGAGAACTAGGATGGCTACTGTTCTACGGGTGAAAACACAACGGAGGATCTATTTGTTAGGAAAAATAGAAGATGGGCATTAGGGCTCCACAGTATGAACTGAAACACTAGAAAAACCCTGTTACACCAAATAACATCCTGCAATGCTCTCTTCGCATTTTATGGGGAATTGTTCTTCATCCCTTGATCTTCACTATCTCCCAACAACCTCCCAGATAAAAGTTGTAGGCCATAAAGACTTAAGGTTTGACAGGGCTAATTACTTCAGAGTTTATCCTATGACCTACTGCAAGAGGTAAAAATCATCCAATGTCTGTGAATGCTCCCCCATACACCTAAAGGCAGTTACTATTATCAGGACATCTCGGTGAGGGATCTTCAGTTTTGAATTCACTGTTCCCTATTTAGACTGCCAAAGGTCAGATTTGTCAGCACGGCAAATGCGCTGCCAAACTAATTGTTCTTTTTTGAAGCTGCTGAGAAGAGGACAGTTAAAAAGAATTTCTTCATGAACCATCTTTTTTATTATTATTGATGCAATTTGATTATTTCATGAGAGCCTATAACGCATACAAAGACATGCTAAACATCAAGACTATAAATACCATAGCAAAGGTCTGCTATACATAGCATTCTCCACTTACAAGCATTTCTTCTTTTTCATGGTCTGATCCAAACCGCCTGCGTAATTGTGATAGGAATAGACATAAGGATGAAAGGAGCATATGACTGCATAGAAATAGAAAGAAAACAAACAAATAAATGCTTCAACAGTGATTATTGTACTGTTACTCTGATCTACTGCTACTCAGATAAAGAGTCTAAATAAAAATGCAAGGAAAGACACAGCGGATGCTTATTTATATTTTTAAACTACTGCAGCAGAAACAGCAGGGAACATTTACAACAATATCCAAAGTTATCATAGGACAAAGGGGGAAAACGGGGTAACAGCAACACTGAACAGCCGTGTAATGGTCACAGGTCTTAGGCATTTACTTTAGCATTTCATCCATTCCATAAATGGAGTGTTAACAAAAGCAAAGCGAAAGGAGCACCAAGATACCACTTCAAGTATCAGCTGGACAGCATTTGGGAAATACCACATTAATTCTCAAGGGAATGCATAGCAATATTTGCTTTATATTTTTTTATAACCTGAAACTGGTTTTATTAAATTCAGTCTGAACTCCGGGCCTCGAGAAGCTGGGTGATTTCAAGAGACAGCAAATCCAAAGAAATCTACAAGGATGCAAACATGAGAACATAAAGAGAACCTGCATTTGGATGCAATAAATAGCTAAGACAGGCCACAAGCTTTCAACCAAAACAGCCAGAAAATGTAAGAAAACCTGCAAAGAGTAAAAATTCATGTAATTTGAAAACTTCATGTGCACAGCTCTGCTGTTCAGCATTTATTAAATGAAGATGGAACCTTCTGTTTCTCCAGCTGCAAAGAATGGATTTTGCCAGTTTTCTCACAAATAGTACTATCACGTGCTTATTGCACAAGTTAAAAACGCTCGGTATCTTTACTGAACAAAAACTTCCAAAGCTAACGATTGTTGTGAGTGGTTCTTTTATATGAAGGCATTGCATATCTCAGAATACATTAAAAACCTGCCTTAGCATCGTGGTCTGTTAATTCAAAATGCTGAAGTGGTATGGAAGATTGTTTTTCCTAGAGACCGCAGCACCAGCTATTCTTGAGTACATGGGGAGCTAGAAATAGAAGTTCAAATATCTTGTACTGGCTTCCTACACAGAGCTACAAACCAGGACTAGTACTGCATAGGGCTAGAAAATACAAAAAGAAACATGTGCTTCAGGTGCCTTCATCTCAGCTGGAAGTAAAACTCCATGTAATTTAGAAAAAAAGAACTTAAAGACTGACAAGGAGGTGTGTGTCTGATTCTGTGTGTTCTTAGCGAGTCAGATTGGAAGTTCAGAAGAATGCATTTATTTTTAACACTTTCAATTTTCATGGCCCATCAGTAACAGAAGAGACCAGCCAACAGTTTCTTTCACCAGTACATCCCATCACCACCACTATCCATTATATTTGCAATTTACTAACGTGAACGAGCTTAAAATAAACCCCAAAGAACTGAAGTGGTAGAGAAGGAATGAAATATTTCTAAGATCTGTACCATCTGCCAAAACCCATTTTTTCATTGTAAGTGGTTTGCTGCATTATTAATATGAATATTCAAAATCTTTTCCGTAATAGTTTAGTAACTTGGATTATAACAGAAAGAAATATAAAAACATGTTTGACATTTTTTATAAGAAGCTTTTTACATTCCCTTTATCATGCTGCAGTTTGAAAAGGTTTAGATAGCTTATTAATTGCAACATCATAGGATGGCATCTACTTAAGGCCTTAGGCTTTTTTAATCACACTGACGCTTCCACTAGATCTTTTTTTTCCCCTTACCCTTCTCTTTTCTCTCCTTACAGTTCATGTTGTCCAGCAATCAGGACAACCAGATTGCCACATTCCAATTGCTAACTCAGCCACTAGTAACTAGTCATTTTAACATGGTAAAATATATGTTCTTATCTGAGAAGAGGGGCAGACACTATATAAACACCAAGTAAAACAAGTCCTGCTCTGAACAACTTGTATTCTGAGTAAACAAGATAGTTTAAAAGGGAAGGGAAAGCTGAGGCGACTTTCCAGAGGTTACAGAAGGCCAGCAAGTACCCTGACTCTTGGATCACTGTTGTGAACCACTACATTTCCCAGCTTTCATAAAGATGAGAACTCCAACAAGGTAGAATTATTGCACTTCTGTAAAAGGATAATAATCCCTGACTAATAAACAGGACAGGAAATAATGCTTTATAAGGTAATTAAAAAAAAAATAAGCCAGCACTATTAGAAGATCATTCAAAGCTATCAGTCATTTTCCTATTTTAAAGCCTACCAAAGAAAGATATTTCTGCCTCTGCCAAATATCAAATGGTAAGTAATCCTCAATTTTGTTGGAGAAGCCAATGTCCATGGACAGCTTTCCTGAAGAGATTTTGTTTATTTTTAAAAATACAGAGCATGCTGTCAGGGCTGCAGTACAGGCTGGCTCAGTGGAAACCCATTAAAACCACTTTACTGGGCAGATGGTGTCAAAGAGTCAGAAGTATATAACAGAACCCTACCGTGCCTAAGTGTTCAGTATTCAAGAAATCATCTCTTATCAGACAACTGCTGCAGGGGACACAGTCAACCACAAAGGAGAGCGCACAGCACAGCTAAAGTCATGATAGCCTTACAACTGTTTGCCCAATAATATAGCAAAGGATATAGAATAAGAGAACCTTAACTGATAAACCCTGAGTAAGGAAGGGAAGAGCTACGAAGAGCATGATATCAAGCTTTAAAAAGCAATATATTGCTTTTATTGTTATTCACTGAAGGCATAACTACTCTTTGTCACTAAGAGGAAGACCAAAACTCAGAAGGACCAAAGTGTCCACTAAATTTTGGATCCCCATCTTTCACACCCTGATTTATGAGATTGCTGAGCAGTTGGCATTTTGGATGTATTTCTATGAACAATCTCATTAGAGACATCTGGAAATAACCTTGCCGCTAGAGTCTTAGAAGATAATAAATTTCAATCCATCCCATTTCAGACATGCATTAGCACACTAGTAGATTATGAGACACTCTTTTTGCACAGGTTTCTTTTCTATTCTCTTCTACAGAAGGCAGGCCAAGTTTCTAGTGTTTCTATTTGAGCCTAATTCTATAGGCAAGCTTAACACCTAACAAAGCACCAGTTGAGTCAAATTAGGTGGTAAGTGGAATAGACACAGTGAAAACTAGCATAAATGGGACAGATTAGCGACAACTCTAAAAGCGCTCATTGTATCCTGCTTACAGAAGTTAACAAATTAAGTTAAAACAAGTTAAAATAACAAATAATCTTCCAAGGTGCTATGCACCCCTTTTCTCTCTCCTGGGCACAATCAGGGTTGCTCAATTCTGCCCCAGGTCCCATATCGTTGACCACATAAACATATCCTTCTTTAGCACAACAAGTACAAACTTGTGAACCTGAGTGAACTAGATACTGAAAATGTGTTAAAGACAGAGAGTAACTGCTGGTGGATGATGGTTTTGTACATTCATTACCCTGGAAAGCTTCATCAGAGCTGAATAGTTCTTTCAATAGTAGCTCAAAACACAATCCGATGAAATACCATCAAGAACTTTTTCATACCACAAAAACCTGACAATACATCTGACATTGCTAAGAGCCACATAAGGAGTTAAATGTAGGAATTTGCCATGCATTGACAAGAAAGCTAACAACACAATGCGTACTACCAAATTAAAATTAACCAAGCAAGACTGATTACATTAACACAGAAATGCAAAACTCTGAATGATAAATACAGATATTTCAACTGCAGGCATGTGGAAATCATCACTATTTTCTCTTCATGAAGACAAATTGAATGAGTCATCATGGCTCAGTAGAAAATGGAAGATACAATTATGTGCTAATCCAGGTTCTTTGATAAGTGAGTGGACTGAAGACTAAGCAGTATTGTATGCTTTCTCATATTATGGATTTGATTAATACTCAGAGACACTATTGACTTGTTATCTCTGCCAACTTTGGATTCTTCCTCTTGTTTACTTGAGACATAAAAAGTATACTTTTAAAGAATAAATAAGAAGTAAGTGATGATGAGGGCAAATAAAATTCAAAGTTCTGAGACCATTAAGCATTAGATGACACTAAACTCTGACTCAAAGGATTACTCTTTTTTAGCATGGAAGACATGCAGCCTCATCTGTGTGAATATCTGCACATCTGTCTGCCTTCCTCCTCAGCAAGAGCTCTTTAGAGTACCTGCTCAGTCTGCCTATCTTGAAAGCAAACAGATCAAAAGGCATTCCGTAGAGCTAGAGAGGACACTTATCCTGTTGCTTCTTGATGTATCTTGTAAAGTTGTATACACCAAGAGTAAAGAGTACATTGATATCTTTCCATGCTTCTGCTTGCCATGCTTATTATTATTATTAGCCTCACCACTTTTTTCTACCTAACTAGTGAACTCATTCATTTTGCTCTTTTTATTGGTTCTATGTTATTCAATATCCTTCTCCCTTCTCATGTTTTAAAGTCTACGTGTTCATTTTTACACATGCTTTTATTTTGCTTGTTCTATCTGCAAAACTACAAACTAATAAGGTCCAATACACCCCACCAAGGAAAAGAGCTATTAAGATTAAAAGACACCATTAGCAGAAAAGCTAATTAGCATAAAATTAAATAAAATAAATTAAGGCTGGAAAATGGTTACTAACCATTAGCATAGCTAATTTCTTGAGCACCTTATCCAAACCATCTTACACAGCATTGTGACAAAAGTATTTATTTACAAATTAAAACCCAGATAAGTAAACAAACCAAATCAATTCAGCGTAACTAAAAACAGAGCAAGATGGGCCTGTGAGAAGGCGAAAGTACTACAAGAGGAGGGAAGACTTTGGAAATTTAGGGAAATGTAGCATCAGCATAGATGCATCCACTACCAACCATTTCTATGTGGTCTGTACAAGAAACAAAAATGTGTGCATTTTGCTGAGCAACTTGCAGAGAGAGAATCGTCGACAACACAGAAAACTTCCTCCAGAAACCTTTCTAGAATCTTTAATTAAAAAAAACAAGGCTGACAAACAAACATCCTCTGCAAGTACAGCAGAAGCCTTTTAGGAAGTTAATTGACCCTACAGCGCATATGCTGTTAAGTGACTGGCAGGCTACTCCTACGTTTCTTCACTGAACCACTACTCAATGTTGATTTAAGTGAACCTGGGCTGCAGTGGATTAGAAACACTCACACCATTAGTGATTGTGTCTGAAGTACTCGGGCAATACCAAACAGTTCAGAGGAATACCTTAAGTTACTACAATCAGTCTCACTGCAGTGTTTTTTCTCAACACTTTTGAGGACAAGAGCCATCCAACATTTTGAAAGAAATCCAGACCATCTTACACAGTATTGTCACAAAGGTCTTTGTTTACAACCAAACACAGACTGGGATGCACTCTGAAAGCTTCCTTGTTTCTTCTATTTCCTTTCTTGTTTTTTTCTAGCTTGCATGCACAAGGTTTCTGGCACTGGTTTCACAACACTGCTCAGATGTTCTATGAATCACCACTGGTGTGCGGGCCACGGGCTGAAAAATACCACTCCAGAAAGCTGTCTACACTCTGAATTAAAGCCTACTAAAAGCAATGAAACCCCATACACTGACTGTAATGGGCTCTGGATCACACCCACTGCGGATCAATAGATGGATATAATAGCTTATATCACAGAGCTGGAAATTATATTGTCCTCTAGGTCAAGTTTAAGTCATGCTGCTAAAGTAGAAAGTGGAAGCCTGCATAGATACTACGTAGCTGTACCCCTCTGGAGGGTGAAGGCTTTCAATCCTTTAGCTCTGTGGGGCCATCAGACTAATAACACCTTACGCTGGAATTCAGTCTATTCAATAAAAGAAGAAATCAAGGACATGAAGAAGCCAATCCTCATTCTACAGTTAATTTTCCCCCCACAGAAGAAGGTGAAGTAGCCTAACATCCTCAAATATGTACTTTAATTCTGCTCATAGTAATTAGTGTTATCTAAATGTCTCTGAACTATTTAAAAATCACTTCATTTGGAACCGCTATTAATAATGCAGCAGGCAATATTACAAAGACTGGTGAAAATCAAGTAATTTAATGTAACACTTTATAAACCAAACCTGCGATGAATCTCAGCTGCCTCCTCAGCTTCTCTGCAATCAATCTGCCTGGAGTCATGTCTATGTACCCTAGGACCCATGATAGACTGCCACTAAACTTGGCATCCACAACAACCTCTGGAGGTTGATTTAATGTGAATGCAGCACGAAAAATCAGATTATCTTTTGATTCTCTCTTTTATTAAATAAAACTGATCTTTATTGAATAAAGCTGCTTTTATTAATATCTAAAACACGAGTTGGTGTCACAGAGCTCACCAGTCCTATGGAACTAATAAAAGAAAAGACAGAAGTAAAAAATGAGAATATGACAGGGAAATATTAGAAACCAAATCACATTAAGCCAGAACTGCAGCTGACAAATAAAACATGGGTCTAGCTGTAGAATTTTTAAATTTAGTTTGAATTTGTTATTTTTACTGAAAGGAAAGAAAACAGAATGAGACTTCTCCTAGAAGTACACTGTGGCAAGACAGACCATAAGAGCAAAACAGAGTAACCTAATCTCCCCTTCCCTGGTATTATGTCTCAAAGGACTATGTTCAACGCAGGTGAGACCAAGTACAAAAACTTTGGTTTTATGGGAACATCTTGAACCCTAAGTTAGAAAGATTTCCTTTAACTTTTGGAGTTTTGAGAAAACTTTTTGGGGTTTATGCACACAGGCAAAGCTTACAAGAAAAACTCCTACTGACCACACCTGTACTTCAGGTTCAATCTAAGTAGTGGCCATCTGAAATCAGCATGCGGTAAGTTTTCTATATGTAGATATCAATTGCATAGCTAGAGCAACGGGCAGCTGTGATGAGTCTGTCCGCAAGTAATGCCAGAACTGTTACTCTTAGAAAAAGAACGTATCCCTCATCACCAAAATCAAAATTTGTCAAAAGGAACTGAAATTCAACCTAGAACTCCTGTCAGGACTAAGACCAGTAAGAAGGAAGTGGAAAAAAGAATATGTATCTTGGATCAAATAACATAATCTTCAATTTTAATCCCACATACAGTACTATTTCCCATTGCTAATGCACTACTAGTGTTCTAGAGTAATGAACTTCAGTGCTGAAACACAGGCTGTTGCTCTCCTCAGCTTTCATTGTTTCATGTTTTTACTTACACTAAGCAACAGGGAACTTGTATGTACAGATCTTCCACTGTCATTAAGATGTTTGGAAGTGGCCCACAGCCTTTTGGAAGATGGAACATAACTAACAAGCTCAGAGGCATAGTTCCTTGTACAGCACTGCTCCTACTAAAACTAGTGAGATTTAAGTGAAGGGAAGTGGCTTCCCACACAACTACAGTTCACGAAGATATAATCCATCATCATCATCAGTGACACATGTCAGCAACATGAACAAAATGGCATATTCTGATACTAAGTATCATCATGGAATCAGTAAAATTGTGTCGACAAATCCAAAGATTTTTATAGAGTTTGTCTATAATGAGACAAAAAAAAAAGTCTAAGTCTTTGTTACAAGATTCAATAGAAGTCAAGAGGGTTCAAAAAATATCATAACATGGATAATTCCAAAGGAAACACAGGCAATTTAAATCCAAACATCCAGATTCTTCTCTCCTATAATGTAACCAAAAGTAAATGTTTAGGGAATTGGTTCCTGGGAGATTTCCCCACACACATGTTCCTATAATAGAAGATTGGCATCACTATAAAAGTGCAATCATCATCTCTAGCTACGGGGACCACTCCTAGGAGTATACGAGGTAATCCTGCCTCATACAGTTGCCAACCCTCCACATTTATAAAAACTGAGAGAAAAAGAAAATCTAAACAGTAGCTATGTGGCCTGAGATCTCATTAGAAAGCGCCTTGCGGGAAGATTTCAACCCAGGATGACAGAGAACACTGAACGCTCAGCAGAACACAGGCAGAAAGTGTCACTAGAATATTCATTTGTTTTGTTACTGTCAACTTAGGACTGGAATTTGAAATTAATTAAATCGGGATTTTATCTGACAACAAACATTCGTAACACAAAAATAAGGCTCCTCAATCTTAAGTCTTACAATATATGCCCTAAAATTTCTTCATGTCTTACAGGAGATATTCAGATCATCATTGACTTAGACAAGCATGGAACCTGGTGTTCAATGGAATTAAAAGTTTTTGTTCTACTCCAATGAAGCTAAGGAAAGGTTTTCCCCTTAAATAAGGGAACAAAAAGCACACATTATTGTGCCTGTTGTATTAACCTTTGTTTTCATTAACATCAATGGGACTCAGTTATTTTTTAACTGAAGGTTTCCGAAGAATTTTTTTCATTGTTGATACCAAACAGCAAAATGCCCAACTGACAGAGGGGAAGCACTGGCTCCCTAGGACCGACTCGAGAAAACTCCTAGGTGAAGACAAAGCTGTGAAATACAACAGCCCCCATAAACTACAGGTACATAGCCTTATAATTTCTGTCTTTTGTATGTATATTTTTATATATATATACACACACCCATATATATATATATACATACACACATAATTATACTGACAGCATATTAAAATACATGAATTATATATATACATATCTATATGTATACACACATATAATTATACTGACAACATATTAAAACACATGAATTATATCATCAGTGACAAATTGTTCTCATAAGAACATGAAGCTTATTATTGAAAACAACATTTCATTTCTCAGGCTGGAGCTATTTTCTGCATATACAAGATAAAAGCAAAGCAAAACCTCAATAGTATTCTCAAGTCTTCAATATTGGTACCCAAAAGATTTGGAAACTGTGCAGTAAGAAGGTGTGTTGCTATGGTTCTGAGTAATCAGAAACAGACCTGTACACAATAGACAGCTGATTGCTGTTGCATGTTAAAAGATTTTTTTATCTCTTAAGGAAAACTTTATCATCATGTCATAAAGGAGAGAGTTTTTCTATTAGCAACAGAAAGGCATCAAAGAAACATGCCCTGTAGTGGTAATCAAGTCTGATTATTTTTTTGGTTTTCATCTTCTTACAGGGCGGTAGGGAAATCAACCTTTTATATTGTCAAGTTTATACCATAAATCTATGGGATGCTCTGTTCTTTTCAGAGTGTACTAAGGCAGAGTGATACAGATGGGGTCTCTCACCAAGTATGGAACTAGACAATTACATTAAAGACAGAGATCTGTATTACTAAGCAGCAGAGTCCCAGCAATCACACAGTAGCATGTTGGATAGCTGAGGTGCAAAATTAATAGCACAAAACAGTAATTCTAATGAGATTTTGCATATCCGGTTTCAAGATATACCAGACTTAACAAGACTTCACAATCACAATACATAGAAAAATCTCACTAGTCAGTTTTTAGAGCATTTTTTTTTTCACCTACAAGACCTTTTTTCCAAGTCCAATTTTTCTGCCTATGTTTACCTTTCAAAGATCTCAGTAACTTTTAAGAATAAAATCATACATGAATGCTGTAATTGCTGAGCTGGCAATAAAACAAACACTGTAGGACTGAAATACCACTCACTCCAATCTTAGGATAAGTTGCAATCTCAGTTAAACACTATGTTAATGCGGTGTTAAGGCTGCAAACAGAAAGGCACCAAAATATAGGAGATGGAAAAGTTAACATTCTTACTGCGTTGTTAGCCCATCGAAAGTACTGATACTGCTTATAATAAAATACATAATTTACAACCTAGCTTGGGAATGAAAAGCTACTGGTGTGCAGTATGAATTAAGTAATCTTTTGAAAAGACTCAGGACTTCCAATTCCTGCTGCTAATGCATTTCCAACTGCAACTTTAAAACTGTACTTATGTAGGCACTGCTTTTAAGTAACATTTGAAGAGACTAATAATTTCATTCCTATGTTTCTTAACCCGTTCTAAGGAAAAACAAAGGAAGAGAAGTTGATACAGGGAACCAGCACAGAAATAAATACCTGTGTATTTTCCCTCTGGCAGTAAGCTCAGTTCTTGATACAAAGAAATCAGTAAAATTTAAGTGTATGAAAAAAGGTGTTAACAGTAACTAACACCTTCCTTAAACAGTGATGTTTATAAGCAAGTAAGAACTCTTTATCAGCATGTTTACAAAATCATAGATGAAATGCATGTCCCATTATTCCTCCCAAAAGACTAACTATGTGTGAACTTTAAGTCTGCCAAACTTTGCTTTCCTGCCAAAATATAGCTGTTGATACACAATGCCTTCTCAGTAGAAATGTGCATTTTTCCTCATGTATTTTCCACAGGAATGCTCGGAATCATCTAAATTAGGTGGTGCAAAAATGCATTCACCTTTTGGCTGAAGCCATGGATGAAAACTTTAACTTCCAAGGAGGATTTTGGGTACATGCTAGTTTTCTGATCCTTACTGTATACACACTCGAGGGCAACCGGATGATATCGCGAAGTCGTCTTAAGTCGTGCTGTCAGGGCATTCCAACTCTATTCAGCACGCAGCATCACAGACACCTGGTTCGGGCTCTCATTCCAGCTTCAGCAAGTGCATATTTCTCCGGTCCAGCCAAGCACTGACAGATATTCTGAGATACAGGATTTTTAATTTGGAAAATGACATAGAAAATAAGAGTGAAGCAGCTAACCCCAATCCTTGTACCCCTGAAGATTCCCAGTTTCCAGATAACAAACCCTTCGCAATCCAAAGCTGGCCAGATACCACCTGAGCTCATTACCAGCATCTACTACCCGATCAGAAGTACAGCAGGCAGACAACAAATGGAGATGGGCAGACTGCTTGTCACAGTCAAACAAGAAAAAATACTGCCACTCGGGATTTCCCATGACGGTATCTTTGTTTTTGACTAGCACATGACTCCCCTCGGGTCCTCCAGTAACGAACCGTGGGTTCCAGGCTTTACAGAGAGAGGGGACAGAGGCTGGGTGTGCAAAATAAACAAGAAACAAGGCGCAGAGGAACGGGCAGAGGAGAGCGAGACTTACCTTTGGAAAAAACTGCTGCCAGGCTCAGGAGGAGAGGGGACAGCAGATGCCCCATATTGCTAATCCCACAAGTGCACATCCTACGCTTCGTGGAGAAGTTAGGGCTCAGTTTCATTGACTTTGTAGTCAAAACAAAAATCGGTCAGCCAGAGAGGCTGCATTTTCAGAAAAGGTCATGTGGAGAGCGCAAAATACATTTCCTTCGGGAGAGAGAGGACTTACTTCTTTAGCTTTAACCCTCCCCTTTCCTCCTTCCTTTCTTCCAGGCGGATGATGCTGTGAAACAAAAAAAAAAAAGAACAAAAAAACCAAAAAAACCAACAAAACCCTCTCCTTTCAATGAATCGATAAACAGGGAACCAGTTCAAGGAACCCGCAGGTCAGGGGAGCTCCGCGCCGCGTCCCGCATCCCGGCGGCGAAGCTCCCCGAAGTTTTCCTTGAGGTGACGCTCACGGGCGCAGGAATCGCTCAGACGCGGAGGCGGCGGGGGGGGGGGCGGAGAGGGTGTTGGTTGTCGTTCTCTATTCTGTTTTCTTCTCCAAGTTTCTCAGCTGCCCCCCCGACTCCCGGCTCCGTGCGGGTGGGGCCATGGCCCCCACGCTGCTCGCGGCTCCCGGGGCCGGAGGGCGAGGCGGCCGGGGGGGGGGGGGGGGGGGGATGATGCTCGCCCGCCCCCAGCGCATCCTCCGCCGGCCGCGGCTGCTGGGGACGGTGCCGCGGGGGGAAGGCGGGATGCGCCGCGAAATAATAGATATATATATTAAATAAATAAATAAATTTATTTAAAAAAAAAAAAAAAAGAGAGAGAGAGAAGGGAAACAGATAAATAAATAAGCGGGAGAGCCAAGCCCCGCCCGGCGGCCCCGCAGCTCCAATCCCCTCGGAGCGGGGCGGGGATGCTCGGCCTCACCCCCCCCCCCCGCCCCCCCCCTCGCCGTGCCCACGATGTCCCGTATCCACCCCCGCACCGATCCTGCCCTCCCCGAGCCACCGAAAGCGGCGCCGCGGGAGCAGGGGGACCGGGGGAGCGAGTGGCTGGAGCAGCGGGGAAAATGTCCGCGTGTGGGGTCAGCGGCGTCCGGAGTGGCGGGAAACAGCCCCGCTCGGGTTCGCCTCAGGGAAAGGCGTCGGGGAGGGAAGAGAAGGCTCCCAGGAGACCTTAGAGCGACCTTCCAGCACCTGAAGGGCCTACAGGAAAGCTGGAGAGGGAGTGTTCACAAAGGCTTGTGGAGATAGGATGAGGGGGAAGGGGTATAAACTGGAGAGGGGCAGGTTTGGACTAGACATAAGGAGGAATTTCTTCACCATGAGGGTGGTGAGGCCCTGGCCCAGGTTGCCCAGGGAAGCTCTGGCTGCCCCAGCCCTGGAGGGGTTCCAGGCCAGGTTGGATGAACTTTGAGCCCCTGATCCAGTGGGAGGTGTCCCTGCCCATGGCAGTGGGGTCAGAACTGGATGATCTTTAAGATCCCTTCCAACCTGAACTATTCTATGCTAACCCAACCCTTCGGTCAAGCGTTATCATAAGTTTTATATTACCACTGGCAGATAAATCGCGTTTTGCTGCCATTGTATCACAGCCCAAACTAAAAAAATAGCACCTGCAAGAGCTTACAGCCACATTCTTCTTCCATGGAGCACATGTTTGGGAGCAATAAAACAGAATCACAGAATCACAGAATGACCAGGTTGGAAGAGACCCACTGGATCGTCGAGTCCAACCATTCCCACCAATCCCTAAATCATGCTCCTAAGCACCTCGTCTACCCTAACCTTAAACACCTCCAGGGACGGTGACTCAACCACCTCCCTTGGCAGACCGTTCCAATGCCTAACCATCCTCTCCGTGAAGAATTTCTTCCTAATCTGAAGCCTAAATCTCCCCTGGCGGAGCTTGAGGCCATTCCTTCTCATCCTGTCCCCTGTCACTTGGGAGAAAAGGCCAGCTCCCTCCTCTCCACAACCTCCCTTCAGGTAGTTGTAGAGAGTAATAAGGTCTCCCCTCAGCCTCCTCTTCTCCAGGCTGAACACCCCCAGCTCTCTCAGCCGCTCCTCATAAGATTTGTTCTCCAGCCCCTTCACCAGCTTTGTTGCCCTTCTCTGGACTCGCTCCAGAGCCACAACATCCTTCTTGTGGTGAGGGGCCCAGAACTGAACACAGGATTCGAGGTGCGGTCTCACCAGTGCGGAGTACAGGGGGAGAATAACCTCCCTGGACCTGCTGGTCACACCATTCCTGATACCATTCTTTTTATATTAACGCCCGCAATGCTGAAGCTTTAAAAACAGGTCTATCAAAATAAACGTTGAAACTGCACATTTTCTGCTTGTCAACACCAAGAAATACATGATCGACCACGCAATGAGAAGAGGCTGTTTGTGTGATGTTGTGAATTCATTTTAGAAGTTCACATCAGTTTTACAAGTATTGACAGTCCCAGAGAAGTTCCCCAGTCCCAAAATGAAGCATTCCCCTGGAACTGGCATTGAATCTGGAAACATAAATGTACCATCTCAGAACATCTGCTATCTGAAAGAAAATAAAAAAGTGCTGTTATCGTGATATGTGTGTTTTGACCAAAAAACTTACAGCGTTGTTCACCACAGAATTATTACAAAATAAGACTTTCTATCGAGATAAAACAAGCTTCATATAGAGGAGGAAGGCAGTGCTCAGGTTCATTCAGGAGCCAGGTGAAATATGCCAGCATAATATACAGTTAATCTGTATTCTGGTGGGTAAGGAGGAGCTTCCTATAGTCTACAAAAGTATGAAAAGCAGAAAGCAGGAAGAGCTGCCTCTCTAGAATCTGTTGTGAGGGTTTTGTTATGAACTTTCAAGAAAAAAAATTGTTAAAAAAAAAAAAAGAAAAATAACCAGAAAGACAGATTCTCTTCCCACTGCTTTTACATTTTCTGACTCCATGGCCAGGTCCTGGCTTTTGCTTTTTGTTAGCTTGTGCAGTATTTGGAGATGTTCTGTACATACAGCTTTACCATCTTCAGGCATGACCAAAAGATAGAATGGCAAAAGCAGTTCTAGAACTGCGAAGTGAGAGGAAGTCGTATTATATATTCAAGATAGGTTCTTCCCTTCCTTTTCATATTTTGCAAAATTGTTGTTGAAACAGCAAACTTGGAAGCAGAAGGATGGAAAACGGGGAACCCACTATCCTTTTTCAAGGTCCAAAATGATGCTATTGACTGAACAGACTGATTTCCAAATTTCATCTTGTGAAAGATAAAAAATATTAAATGTGGACTATTGTTTTTTTTTTTCTTGGTGTTTTTAGAAGTCACTCTGAAAGGTCACTAACTGATTAATAGGTTTTATATATCAATACTCTTTTCACTCCAAAGCACTCTGCAAAAATTTTACTTACAGTAGGTAGTACTGGACACTCAATATCTTGTCAACATCTTAGTTTAGTCCTCAGTCGGCAGCCAGTCAATATGCAGCTCCTCAACCACCCCTACCCTAGGAGAAGATTTGAAAATGAAATCTCATGGGTTGAGATAAAAACAGTTTAATAGAACAATAAAAGAAGAGAAAATACCATTGCTAATACTATTATAATAACAAGACAAACAACATTAAACAATATTAATCCAGTCTTGAGTAGCAATCACGGAACATGCACTCCAAGCAGTGAATTCCAGATGGCAAACACAGCAAGCACAACAGTTCCAGCAGATGAGAATTTCACAGCAAGTGTAAGAGATACAGAATATGGAAACCAAACTCAGAGCACTGGAAACCAGACACCAAGAGCGGGTCCTGAGAGCGCTCCATTTCTGGCATTCCACTTCTCATTTATAAACAGAGTGTGATGTTCATGGCATAGAATAATTCCATTGGCCAGTTTGGGTCAGCTGTTCTGGCTCCACTCTTCTCAGCCTTTATATATTTGCTTGTGAAACATGAGAAAAGTGAAAAAATCTCCTTGATTTCCTAGCAGTTATCAAAAACATCAGTGTATTTTCCAGCATTCTTCTTATACTTAAATCTAGAAAAACAACAGCTGCTAGGAAGAAAATTAACTCTCTCACAACTAAGCAAAAAACCAAACATTACCTAGCAACAACTAAAACAATAAATTAATAACATTATTCTTACACTAAATTCAAGTGACAGCAGTTACCAGAAAGAAAAATAACTCTGTACCAGCTAAATCCAGGTCACTCCTGCTTCTCTTCTGCTGTTCTGTTATCCCCATGAACCAGCTCTGGGCCTCGAGCCTTCTCGAAGCTGACTCGTGAATATACTGTAGCCTCCAGTCCCTTCAGAAATTACTAAGTGTGCTCATTTCCTGGGTGTGCCCTGCACAGGGATCTTCCCTTTGCTCTGGGGGATATTGTACTGAAGGAACAGCAGAAGGTCAGGTCACTTGACAAATTTCACTCTGCAGAATGAGTGTCTCAATTCTAGTTTCTTCCTGTGACTGCAGGTGACAGCACTTCAGCTGTACAAACTCTAGCCAGGCCATCTAACACCAGTGATGAAAACCTCTCCCATGTACCATTCATGGAAAGTCACATCAATTCATACTACGCAGGAATGAGAAAACATCCTCTTGATTTATTAGCAATATGTTATTTTGGCAAATATGCCTATTCCTTTCTGGGTAATTAACACAAATGTTGAAGGAAGATCTGGCTTTAGAAAACCACAAGAGAGAATGAAGGGACCTGCATCCCCATAACGTATGGCTGACTGTAAAGTCAGAAAACTGATTAATCTGCATCCAACAAGGTAATGAGAAAATCCATCGTTACTCTGAGACTTCTTGTTTTCTCTTCAATGTGATGGTATCAACTGACATATATAATCTGCTTGATGTGATTAAAATTGCTAATTGTTCTAATCACTTTATCAATTCATATTTTTGTTCAAGGGTGTGCTTTTTGTGGGTTTGGTTTTTGGTTTTTTTGAGACAGTGATGTTCCTTCTTTGACAGGCTAGAAGTGTAAATCTGGGAGAAGCACCATTGACACAGCCACAGATAGCAGACTAGAGAAAAGACTATAGCCAGGTAGACTGGCAGAAATGTTCCTTTGCCCCATATTACACACACACACACACATATATATGCTGGTGAAGGGGCTGGAGAACAGGCCTTATGAGGAACGGCTGAGAGAGCTGGGGGTGTTCAGCCTGGAGAAGAGAAGGCTGAGAGGAGACCTCATTGCTCTCTATAACTACCTGAAGGGAGGTTGTAGTGAGGAGGGAGCTGGCCTCTTCTCCCAAGTGACAGGAGACAGGACAAGAGGGAATGGCCACAAGCTCCACCAGGGGAGATTCAGGCTAGACATTAGGAAAAAAATTTTCACAGAAAGGGTCATTGGGCAGTGGAACAGGCTGCCCAGGGAGGTGATTGATTCACCTTCCCTGGAGGTGTTTAAGGCACAGGTGGATGAGGTGCTGAGGGACATGGTTTAGTGTTTAATAGGAATGGTTGGAGTCGATGATCCGGTGGGTCTCTTCCGACCTGGTTATTCTATGATTCTATATTTAAAGGTGTGGGAATACGAAATGTGTCCAGTGATCTGAAAGCAAACAATTCATTTCAAAAGTCAATTGCATTCTAACAATTCCCTCTCAGTATCCACAGACCTGGAAGAACAGGGCATATTATTGAGTCTCTTAAACTGAGCAGATCCACATACTTCTCCAGAAGTGTTTTTTCACTTTCCATTAATCTCTGAAAGAAAATTTCTGGCACTGCTGAGGTCACTGCTTACTTCCGCACTGATTTTCAGACAGATTTTTCTTCCCATTTTTTTCCCCCCATGTTGCTTGAAGTTTGCACAGAGGGCATTGAAATGGATTATCTGGATTTGTTACTGTACCTTGTCCAACATAAGGAGCAATTAGAATCATAGGTTGAGAAAATAAAAAGAAATCAGCATGATTGATTTGACTTACCAGCAGTTTTACGCAATTTAATGTGTTTTTAAAACATTTAGTAGTTGTGAAGCAGCAGGTATACTGTTACTGCCATTCATAAGGCAAAACATAAGTTGTTCCACTGTTATTTTATGTTTCTGTCGCTCATTTCTTTATCACGTCTACGTGTAGTCTTTTCTCTCTGGGTAACGCAGAGTGTTTGGAGAAGGGACGTTTGTATGTGTATGCCGCATCTTGGCCAGCTTAGTCACAGTCAGCAGCTGAAGTCTTTTTGTGATGCTCCCACAGAAAAATCAGAACAAGATAATGGGAGAGGCCTTTAAGACCAAACTGAGTCACGCTTTTCAATTTCAGTTTAATTTTTGGTTCTTACTCTTTTCTGACATTAACCAGTACTTAGATTTTTTGTTTCATTGACAGCAGCATGAAGCATTAAATCTTTGCTAATTTGTTTAAAACTGATTCTCATTTGTTCACACACATCACATAGGAAAATAAATATTAAAATCATTTTGTTTGCTTACAATGTTTAGGTTGTAGGAGAAAAGCAGATTCAGTTCAAAATCTTTAGCAGATGGAAATAAAAATCTATTTGATAGCTTGTAGTTCCCCTGTCAATGGTGATACCCCTTGGAGTGCCTATCTCTTTAATGATCAAAAGCTAACCTCAGTGGTGAATAGCAGTCCTATCAAGCTGCTTTATGTTGCTGGGCTTGCTGTTATTTCACAATAGCTGAAAAAGTAGATGATGTCAGAGTTTTCACTCTACTTGTTTCCAATGAACACTCAGAAATAGCGTAGCTCCAAATGAGTTCGGAAAATGACAAAGAACCTTATCACAACACAGCTAGGCTGTTATCAGCCAAATCAGCAGCACTCTAATAGACAAAAAACGTATCCAAGAGGGCATTTTTATTTGAATTAATATATTAACCTGCCTCATCTGATGGTGAGATTTTAAAAGATGCTTTGGCTGCAAGTTACTGTACTCAGTACCATAAACGGTTGTGATTTAGAAGGACCAAATCTAGTAAGATGTCAAGGTTCAATGAACAAACTAATCAGTGTGCGTGCACATCAGGAAAAAAAATAATCACTACAGGAAGAAATATATAGCAAGAACAATAATAGGTACAGACAAAATTCCGTGTTTGTGATTGAGTTGAACTCAAGCCTCCATAGCAGTGCAGGGCTGTGTGTTTGTACCAGTGCTTGCCAAGTTACAACAGGTGAAGTGATCTGAATGACAGGAATGTAGGTGTTGACATGTGACACCGTCCAGCCTGAGATCTGCTAGCACTCTTAGTGGTGTAATTCAGAAACCAACAGTGGGTTTTAGGAGCAGATAACATGAAATAACAGCTCAGTGGATGTGACTATTCTGAGATGTAATTAAAGACAAGTTGACACGATGCCTTACTAGCAAAGGGGTAAAGCCCATTCAGAATTAGTATGGGGATAATGAGAACATTTCCTTGCTGGCACTGACAGCTTGCTTTCTTAAATATCTTTTTTTTATATCAAGTGTAAATAGACAGAGGAGTAGGAGAAATCAAAGGTCTTTGTAGTGTGCTGTGCTGTCTATCTCCCAAAATCAGATGCATAGGAAGAATGTAAGAATAAGGCCAGAATACGTATTAATTCCCTTGAATGCTCTTTCAGCCTTCAGTACCTGAGCCAGAGATGTTTTTCTATAGATTTAGAGGCCCTCAACAGCATTTGTATTCTAAGGCTCCTCTTGAACTGACGTTCATGGGCATCTTGGCTCACAAGAAAAAGTTCTCCGCAGCATAGCAACACGTTACATGCAAAACCATTACCCACAACCCTCACTACCCACTCTGCACTCAAGAACTGCTGAACTTTATTAAATGCTAGTGGTTTGTTTGGAGAATAACTAGGACTCAGCTATTATCCCTGAAAAACCTACAGTGTTTTCAATATTAACCAGAAACAGAATCTTTGCTTTGTAAAAATTCCCTTATCTTTATATTGGCTGAATACAAAAAATTACTAATCAGAAAACCCTGGCATGTGGCATATACAAAAAGAAATTATTTTCCATCTTCCCTGCTGAATTCCATCCCAAGACTTTTTCCATATTTAATTAATAAGCCACTACAGATAATGATTTTTTTTATTATCAGCTACAGAGGGGTTTTTATTCATCATTTAGACCTTCAATTTTAATGAAAAAATATTGAAAATGCAGCAATTTTATTAAACAGGAACAAAAAAATGCAACTTTTATGCTTAATCAACTGACAATTTTTAGTATGAGTCATTAAATACACTAATTGTATTTATGTAACGCATTACTGTGAATAGGGGCCAGATCTTCAGCGACTAGAGATTTTTTTTTTTGAGAAGCAGTTCATGTTCTGAGCCAAACATCTCTTTGAATCAAGGAGCCAGGGCCTGCAAAAGCTCTCAGGTACAGTATTCTTTAGTTCCACATACTGATTACCACGAGCTAGATTTAGAAGACATGTAGTTTCCCAAGATCTGGTGATATACGAGTATAGTAATTTATGGGTTGACTATAGGTTAGTATGAAATACATAAGGAAACAGAATACAGCCCAAGAATTTGGAAGGAATGAGAAAGCAAAATACACAAAGAATAGCATTCTGAATGGTTTGTAATCTTCCATAAACATATCTTTGCAAACACATATGGTGTGTACGTGTGTGTATACATTAGACCTTAGATCAGTTGACTGTTTGGCAGGAAAAAAATATTACGAAACTTCATAGCAAAATAGGCTTGTTGCTACCACAAAAATCAAGTGTGTTTTTGGCCACATGCTCGTTACTGGTGGAGTGCTGGGGGCCCCTAGTGCTGGATTTGTTCTACGAGGCATGAGACCACTGCTAAGGCTCAGCACAGGAGGTGTAGCATATGTTCACCTCTAAATTAAGCAAGAATTGACATCTTCTGAAATAAGTGACAGGTAGATGTATGAAGACGAGGAAACCATAAAACAAAGGCATTAGAACAAGAAGTAGAACTTCCAGTTTGTAAAGTTTCCTATTTATGTATCAAAGAACGGAGTCAGCATAGTCCTTTGGAGCACTCTGACTGACTATATTGCTTAATATGGTTTCAAAAAGAATGTGGTTTCTTAAACTCACTAAGCAATTACAGTTTTGCAGGACACAAACTATTTTTCTGTTTCCCTTCCTGGATCTATATCAGCTATCGAAACAATGTTGTTCCTCAAAATACTCACAATGTTATTCTGAACTGTTTTTACCTGCATAGTAAATTCTACATATTTTAGATCACACGGTATATTAAGGGTTGATCCATAAAATTTAAGTCTTTAATAGATTTTTTTAATGAAGGATAATGTACAATTATAATACTATTATGTACCATGGGTTCTGTTATCTGCTTACAGGTAATACCCAACACTGATTACAATTTTCAGTATTATATGCACGTTGTAATGCTGTTGGAATTTAATAATTTATTGTCTCTCTATAAACCACTTACAGATGGAAGATTAAAATAAGCGTAGCAAAATGAGGAGTTGCATAGAGCCAAATTCAAACCTGCTCTGCAAGGAAGTATAACTTTGAACATGGAATCTAATTTTGCCAACTTCATTCTTTTAGTATGATTAGAGATAGGAATAATAAAGACAGCGAGAAGAAAAATCTTTTTAGTACAGAAATTTAAAGGTTCCATAAAGACTGTTTAAATTAAACGGTTACTCTTTTTCCCTTCTGCTGTGTGTGTGTGTTTGTTGGGAAGGTGGGGATGGTGTTAAGACATATAGTATTGACCTGTACACCTCTTCCTGCTCTAGCCTCACTTAGATTAGAAATATCAGATGTAACCAAGGCGGACAAGTTTTGCAGAAAGTCTTAAAATTATTATAATGACTCTTACATTTAAGTTTAATATCGTTGTGGTTAATCTTTAGTAAAGGGTTGCCCTCTCCAAAGTGTCCATCATCACTGAAAGCCACTTCAATCGAAATGGGTGCAAACTATTTACAAAATTACCTTTCTTGAGATGTATTCGGTATCACTAGTTTTCCAGGCCACATAATCCTTATTTTTGCCCAGAAAATGCTTGATTAGCAATGTGGAATAAACAGGAGGTAGAAGAATTCATGATATGTATAATAAGCATATTTACTTTTCAAGACTTCCTTACAGCAGGAAGATATTGCATACAGTTCAACAAGTCACACTGAAATTTTTGCTTTTTTTTCCCCAAACACTCATTCTTATCACAGATGGGAGACCATATGGTAGGAAGCCCTTATAGTATATTGGAAACAGCTTCCACATTGTAGCAGATTTTGCATTGAAACTGCAGAATCAGAAAATGGGAAGAAGCGACCCAAGAGATCTACAGTATTTTAACCTTCTCACTACAAACATTGGCTGTCCTTGGAGTTGAAGCTGCTGGGGAGGGAAACTGGGGAGGGTAAAATTGTACTAGGTTTATGAAGGTGTGGCAAAACAACAACTTTGAAAACAAGAGTCTGTTTAAAAAGGTACAAAATTACATTGGAAAGCTGAGGGATTAGAAAGTGCAGTGAATTCTGAGTAGCAAAATTAAAAGAAAAAAGGAAAGAATAAGATGGTTTTAGGAGATTAACAAGAAGCTTGATTTTTTTTTTTTTTTTTAATGGCTTGATGCTAAACCAAGTTTATCAGGAACTACCTTATGATGCTTTAAATTCTACCTGAAGGGAGTTGCTGCCTTTCAGTCTGGCAGCAGTGCTGTTCTAATTAGCAGTCCCCAGCCCCCAGAAGTGGCACAAGTTTGCTGGCTGTTACATTTGTTTTGTGAAGCTGCACAGCAACTCCAAGAGCCTACTAAAACTCGTGTGGGGAAATGAAGCTTTGTTTTTCTTTTTTCCATTTCTACTGGGAAAACAGAATGCGAGCTTTTCAATACAATGAACTGAGTTGATACTGCACTCTAGTGCATCATAGGAGAAACAGTCCTGCCATGGAGGCTGGCTGAGAGAGAAGAGGCAAAGCAAGTAGTCAAATTGCTGTTTTCTTGAGGCATCAGAAAACAGGTTAATGTCAAGCCAACTTAAAAAAGCACAAACTAGAATATCAATGAGTTACCTTGACCCTCTATCCATCAAAATAGTTTGGTTTTGTTGTTCCCCAGGACAAAATGACATAGGCAAAAAAAGTCTTTCCCAAAGAAAATCTTACATAAACAAAGTTTCCAAATAATCAATTTAACCTCAGTCAACAGATATCTTATTGGAAATAGTTTGTTGTTCTGTAATTAGAAATGCATTAGAAAAAGCATAGGAAGAACACTGACTATTCTTTCATTGGGCTGAACAATCTGCATCTGCAAATTCCCTTCCCCCACATAACTTGTGTTTTCGTGACCTGGGCTGTCACCTAGGGTGTTATTCATGCACTCACACACACAGATGCTTGAAAACTATAGCATTTTCTGTAGTATTAAGGTTAACTTTTTTTGCTCATAGTCTCATAACACTGAAAGACGTCCAAGATTATTGCAGCCACCAAACCTCTAATTAGTTCTTTTTAATTTGGAATATGAATGGCAGCCTGTCCATTACCTATCCTCTTTCAAGCTGCGCACGCCCAGCAGGGGATGCCTAGGCTCAAAGTCAACACAGTGACTAAGTGTAGGCTAAAACATTCTTTGAATGCCATCATTCTGAATACTATTTGAAGTTCACTGTATGTTTAGGAGCACTAAACCAAATCACGTCAACTTTCAAGTCACGTTTGTTCCAGCAAGGTCAGCCATTACTGATCAAAGCTGCTTAAAAAGTTTGATTGATTTATGCTTTCTGATACGCACGGGCCCTGTTCCTGGACACAACAGCTTTGCCTTTGCTGCTGCTGCTGCAAAAAGAGCTCTTCTCAAGACCATCCTCTGCTGCAAAGGTTCCTAGGACCTCACCTGTAGCCTGCTGGTCCTTTAGGCTCAGAAGCATCTAGTTTTAACAGAATCTAGATTACTTTCTCTGAAACATACATTCAATCCAATGTTTGAGGTATTAACTCCATGCAAATGCCCAGTATTAATGCTGTTAATACAACCACAAAAATAAAATCTTCTGAAAACATAACACATGGAGTTTTCTCCTACCAGCTCAGAGTCTACTGAGGGCAAATACAGCTCAGAGAGCACCTTAGTGGCTAAGGTCATTAACAACTAGTTTTTCCTGAGGTTAATGAACAGAAGCAAACATCTTCTGTAGAGTTAATGCTCCCAGGAAATGCCCTGAGCCATAGTCATTACCATGATTTACACTCAGTGTAAATGCTTTGCATTCAATTTATAGCTTTTTCTACCTCAGCATCTCAGAGCAGCTTACAAATATAACAGCATTCTTATTTCTACATCTTAAGAAGATGGAAATTTTAAACAGAATGGGAAATGAAGAAACACAGCTAGATCACAAAGTATTGTAGCAGTTAGGAGCAAAACCTGTATTTTCTTAGTTATATCTAATCTCGAGAGGTTTTTTAGAAAGTTTATTGTGTCACATTTTCATTTCCCCAATTATCTTTATATGTGCACTAGCACTACGCAGCAGACAAGTTCAATTTCACAAATGATTTTACATTTGAATCACTCTCTAAAAATCTTTGCTTTCTGTATCAACTTTTCTAACAAATGCAGAAGTGCAATGTAAAATTGAAGCCATTGCAAAATGAAAGACAAACATTTCATCACCATAGATTCAACTATTTTTCCTGATATTCTTTCAAAACAATATTCCAATCAAGTTGACCCAATCTCAGGAGGGCTTTTTTTATTAACATAATTGAAAATGGTTCCATCTATGCTTACCTGAATCTCAGTGTGATGCCTGTAAGCCGCTAAAGTGCAAGGAGATGAATATGGAGGAAAAGATACTTTCAGAGTAAATATGCCCTGATAGACACTAGCTCTAACACTTGAAAGACAGATATTAGAGACATTATAGTGTTTTTTTTAGGCCAATGCTCACCCAAAGTCCAAAAGGCAGGTAGGCATTTGGGAATGCTTATATGCAAATGATGCTGTAACCACAACAATGTAAAGGCACAAGGAAGACGTGGCATAGGGGCAGAGGCAACACTTGTCTAACCAAGTCTGAAAAGTAAGCAGAGATTATAAGTGAATATAAGCACCTAAAGACTCTGTTTCACAGACTAATGTATTTCTTGGGGTAAATCTAACAACAGTACAGTTGCTTTGATTGTACATTTTGCTTATTCAATTTTTCTTACTATCTTTCTTGACAAGATGTCACTTGTATCTTTGCCTCTCTCTACTTCAAATAAATCTTCAAAAGTTAACGTTGCCTTCTAATAGGATCTTCCAATTTGCAACCTTTTCCTGCCAAACCAGGCAGAATTTCTTCTCTACATTTAGCACAAGGAGTTGCAGCATACAAAGAGTACAGAGTGAAACTCATAGATTTTACTTTGCAGGCACACAAGAGCTTTTCATGACAGAAGCTTTTGCCAGTACCTGGTTTCTTGGAAGGCTTCCACTGACGTCAAAATTTAATACATTTTCACACGGCCAGAGAAGAAAGGCTGAATTTCTATTGTTAACTCCGTTTTCTGAATGAACAATTCAAACTAATTAGAAGTACATACCATTACACTCACTGAAAGGAACAGACGGACAGCAGCTATACTTCGTCACGTTGGCAGCTCTCAATTTATCCAAAGTCTCTAACCATTTAAAAGAAATTAGAACAAGTTATTATTTACTTCTAGCATTTTCAGAAACCTGTCAAAAATTTTTAAATGATGCTGCCAGTGATCTGATAGCTCCTGTAAAAGCTCCGTGAAGAGCCATAGAACGTAAAGCACAGGAAGATATTTCTTTTCTGTTAGGAAAACCAACTAGAATGCTCAGCTCCTTTCAGGCCACCTGAGAAACAGTATTATCAGGTATAGAGCACATTCATGATCTTTCTTTGGGATGCAGTGTTCAGGTATCAGTGAAATACATTCGATATTGTCTTACTTTAAGTGCTCAGGCATATAAAAAACAGTAGGGCAATTTAGAGACAAAACTGTCAGCAGTACCAGGATTCAATTACCTCTCTGTAGTTCTAATTGTGTAATACCTTTGAAAGTCCTGTGTTTTTTTAAAAAAAACAGTAGAGATAAAGTGCTGATCTATCACATGAATTACCATACTATCACTGATATTTTGCTACAACCATTCTACAAGTACAGTAGTACAAGTACAGGAACCCACTGTGTCTCCAAGTCTCACTTGTGTATAATCAGTCTTGTTCCTTCACCTAGATGAAACTTTAAAACCAAAAGACTGAGAGTTTTCTAAAACAGGGGGAAATAAGTCTTCCCTCATGCAATCTTTACAGGCAGAAATTAACACTTTTATAAGTAATGAAACCTTTAGCAACATACCTGATTGACAGTGCATGAGAAATCCTGCCATAAGCAAGGAGTCATTTCCAACTGCTCCCCCTCCCTGAGATTTCAAAGGCTACCAACCCTCACCTAGCAACAGCTCCAAACCACTGACCTCCCCAAAATCATGCCTGGGTAGGGCTGCGAAGTCAATGCCCAAATGAGTTACAGATGCTCCAAGTTCTTCAACTGCAGGTGATAAGGTGCAGACGAGCCTGGTTAATCTGGCTTAGACACGGAATGGGACTTTGCCAAGTACGCACAGCTGGAGGCTAGAAGTACAACGTTTTAACTTAAGAGTGTGGCGTAGAGTCACTGCTAGTGGTTTGATTGATTTGCAAACACATTTACAAGCAAAACTAAAATAGCGTGGAATATATTTTTTGTGCTTAGTTTGAGATGATGGCTAAACTCCCTTTTTCTGAATTGTGGCAAGCGAGCTGTGCTGGACTGCAGTACAATAAGGGTTAACCTTCAAGAGATGACTAAAAGTAAGTATAATTTCTGTGATCCTCTCCCAGTAAGAACACTGAAATACTCAAAGCCATCACAAAAACTCCACTAACCCTAAACTGACAAATGTTAGTGTATTTATACGCAAAAAGCCTTTTAAGCACTAATAATAATCAGCTGTTGGTAAAAAAAAAAAGGCTTCATTCTGATGGTCACAGAACTCACAGAATAACCAGGTTGGAAGAGACCCACCAGATCATTGAGTCCAACCATTCCTATCAAACACTAAACCATGTCCCTCAGCACCTCATCCACCTGTGCCTTAAACCCCTCCAGGGAAGGTGAATCAACCACCTCCCTGGGCAGCCTCTGCCAATGCCCAATGACCCTTTCTGTGAAAAATTTTTCCCTAATGTCCAGCCTAAATCTCCCCTGGCAGAGCTTGAGGCCATTCCCTCTCGTCCTGTCCCCTGTTACCTGGGAGAAGAGCCCAGCTCCCTCCTCTCGGTTTTCTACTTGAACTTAATCTTTTCGATTTTCAGAATAAACCCACTCAACAGAAGACTGAGTAAGATGATTATGTGAGCTTTATCATTTTCAAACAAAGGATAAAAAGTAAGAAGTCTGACAGCTTCTACTTTGTTCTTTCTTGCTTTCTGTTGGGGAAACTGTCCTCCTCGCCTCTCCAAGCAGAGACAGAAGAAAAGATATGTACAACAAATCCTTAATTTGAGAAACTATTTTTCATTTATAGGCCACAGAGTCTACAGCCAAGCCGAGGATACTGATGTCAAGATCTGCATATGTGTTTAAAAGTTGTATTGTAGAACCATCAGGTTGGAAAAGACCTTCAAGATCATCAAGTCCAACTATAACGTACTGAAGGGTAAGATGTAAAACCATATATTCCAGTACTTCAGGGAAAATTATATAGAAATGTAGTATATAAAAATAGTAAGAAGCACTTGAAAAATGATCCTTAAGGTGTCTCCCCCTTTTCATCATTTCTGTCTTAAATACCTAGGTGTGGATAGAATTTTAGAGATGCATATAGGAAAAAAAAAAGTGAGCCTTTGTCTTCTAGAGCTGCAATCTCTACTGTTGTTAAATATAAAAAAATTGTGGGGAGAAGGGCAGAGTAAAACTTCGATTTTGTATTCTCCAGAACTAATATTTTTTCTAACATTGTTTTATAGCTACTAAGTAGGCTATATAAAAGGCTTAAGAAGGAGCAGTAAAATTTTATTTTTCTGACATGTTTTATCTTCCAAAATCATTCCTTCATTAGTTTCATAAAGTAATTAGTTGTCTTTGTTTTTTAAAGGATAATTCTTTCATTACTTGAGTGTAAGATCTTCACCTGATTCTCATCTTGTTTATATCAGTTTATACCATTAAACATGATTAACTTCAAAAGTCTGGCTTGTGATTTGTACAAGGAGAAAAGTGTAATCTCTTACATCTTCAGATGAACATCAAAAGCCTTTATTTGGTCAGGAGAATTGCCAAAAAAAAAAAGTTTCCTGTTAATTGATCATCTTCAGTTTGTAAGAATAGTTACATATAGATCTTGTCACAGAGTTTGTTTTCATGGGTTTCCAAAAATAAGCAAAGTGTCTCCCAGGACAAATGTAATCTTTGTCTCAAGTCGCATAAATCTAGATTTAGTTCTGCATGAGATAACAGGAAACATGCAGCAAACTTCTAGATCTAGCCTCAAAAAGGCTGGAATAATTTTCAGTGGCAGTTAAAAATTAGATTTTTGTAGCAGGAATATGACAGTGGAGTGACTCTTAAATCTAGTGGTTAAGGCACTCAGCTGGGAGAGAATAAGTAGTCTTTTTCTCTGGTTGATTTTATATTCCACACTCCAGGGTGATTAGATTAGGGGTATCTGGACTCTCCATTCTCAGTCAGATGCCCCAGCCACTACAGGACAGTGAAGCTCTTTTTAGTTTCCCCTCCTCCCAGAGTCATGAGTTTGTCATGTTCGTTGTGCTGTGTATTTGCTGCAAAAGGAAGGAGAGCCCATAGCTGGAGATGTCAGTGTCAGTCACCTCAAACCTCGGAAAAATTAAGCTCTGTACGGGATCTGATTCACCAAACCTCTCACAGAAAACCCAGGAAAAGTTTTTCCTATCCCATAGGTTTATGTTTCAACCACAAGATTAACTACTAACTTCAAATTCCTGAGGCATTCATAATCTCTATAATGCAGCCAGGTTTCTTGCTTATCAATATCAGCCTAACTTTTGCTCCTAAGAGAAGTATAATCTTTTGATATTCTCTCAGAAGTTGTTTAACTCTTAACTCTGCAGCACTGCAACCTTCTTATTCTTGTTCTAAGGTCAAGAATTTGAGCTCTCCTTCTCCAATAAATATCAGCTCATACAGGTGATTTGCGTGCAGGTCAGAAAGACTTTCTGTGTGGATAGCTGATCATGAGTGGGAGTGATACATAAACTGGCAGTAATTGATTTTCTAATCTGTGCTTTAGAAAGCAAATTAAATTATGTCCAGCATAATTTCAAGTTGTTTTATACTCAGAAGCTTAAGCTGACTTTAGTCAAGCTAGTGTCACTATTACGCAGTATGTAATAATCTCAGCAATGCATGTTTAGATGATTTGATCAAACAGTATCAATTAGGACATGTAATTGATGCAATTCATATTATTTTATCTGAAGTGATGCTATATAGAATGAACACAATTTTTCTTTGCTTTCTGTGCTGCTGAGAATCTCATAGTCATGAAGGCCAAGGCAAGTGCAATTTTGCTTATTGGACTATTTATATAAAGTAATAGCTATTCTGTCGTGGCCTCATTTTTTAGGTTTACAGAATTTAACAATCCTTTCCCAGTATCCGTTTCATGTGCAGAAATAAAGCTCTCTTCCTGGAACATTATTGCCAGCTTTTAATAGCCACATTTAATCTTTGTTTAACAAGTAATATTCTGGAAAAATTTACAAGTACTTGTCAGAAAACATTGCAGGCTCTTGTTACATTATTAGAGTTTTATATTGATTAAACACATGGTCAGTAAGAGGTGTAATAAACCAGCTGTCATTATAGAATGGAGCTCACAAGGTAAGCTGCGTCCCTTTGCAATTTTTGTTTTATTTAAGAGCAGATGATTTCACTTTCATTTAGTTGTTCTACTGTCTCTACATAAGCTTAGTACCTCTTAGCTTAAGAATGGGACGTAGTGTCGTAACAAGTCTTAAGCTGCAGGACACCAAGAGGCATTGCGCTTAGCAAAAATTACAACATTTGAAACAACTATTGGTCTTGTTCAGGAAGTCTGTTATAAATATCACTGGATTAAACATTGCAGCACATCATAATAGTTTAGACTATGCTAAGTTTTGTAAATGGTCTGTTGAGGAAAATTGACTTTTTACGCCACTCAAACCACACCACAATTTGTTTTGTTTCTATAGCGTTTTGTAGTTAATGATAGAATTTAAAGCTGTGCACCACTCAGCAAAGGGGTTATTAGCCTATGAATAGGGTGAAGTAAACCAAACCGCATAAACAGTTAACATATACATTCATTCCATCTAGTTACATAGATTAAAATAAAGAAATCATTTAAGGACACAAATCATGTACGCTATGCACATTAGGCAGCTAAGCTATTCAATTAAATGTGCCATTAATAAATAATTTAAATTATGTTGCCTATGTTAGATAAACAACATTTGCATTATAAGAACTAAAAATCTTTGTATTGCCAGAAGAAAAAAAATTCCCAGATTACACAAGAAAATAACCAAGGCAATGGTATGAGACAGGGCTCTCTACCCACATGATCTTTAGCGTGGGAGTGGCCAGAGCCCATGCCCCGATAAAAGAAAATGTAGTTTGGATGGCATGCTTAACCATGCCAACCCAGCATCCACCAAGGCAAGCGTGGTGGAACAAGAAACTACATTGTCCTTCATGGCAATATAGGGAACAGGCTTTGTCAGCTGCAAGTCTGCGCTGATGTGGTTGTGCTTCTGGGCCAAAGCTGGTCTCGCTGCATGATGCAGCACAGCAGGAGGGGTGTAACTAGATGGTCTTTAAGGTCCCTTCCAACCCTAACTATTCTCTGATTCTATAATCTGCCCACTGTGCTCTACAAGGGAGAGTAACATTGGTTTTCTAATGTTCGCCAGCCCTAGCAGTGTCTTACTTTGGTCACACCTAGCATAACTCCATATCTGGGCAAAGATTTAATACATTCTTATCCTAATTAAACTTAAGCAGATCTAATGGAACCTCAACAACTCTAATAAATTCCACAGTTGTTATTTTTAACCATTTTTCTAAAGGTCTGTCTTAGAGCTCAGTTGTCTTTATGTAAAGAGCCATATAGTGAAATACATACAGACAGTGGAAACTGGGAAAAAATACAGAATTCTCAAAGCTGAGTTCAGCTCTGTATTGAAGAATAGGTGAAAGCTCATTTGTTTCATTTTAGTGGTGCAGTCATATTTTCCAAAATAGTTGTTTCTTTCCCGTAACACTATCAATCCCCCTGTAAAATCACAAAGCTGGACTGTTTTTCAATATAGTTTTTCTTTCGTGTTTAGAAAATACCCCAAGCTTCTATAATTTCCAGTAGGTGAACAAAACAATCCAAAAATCAAAACCACCAAAATGACAAAAAACCATAAAGTTCTTGCAGTGGAAACCTGTGTGCCTTCCATTAAAAATAAAGAAAAAAAAATATTTATGCAGTATTTACTTTTTTCCTTTTTAAACATTCATGCTTTATGCAAAAAGTCATGGTGTGTGTGTATACGCTTCCCTTCTCTTGCAAGATGGGGTTTTCTACATATTTTTATTTGTATTTCTGTTTCTCTCTTGTGAGACCCCATCTGGAGTATTGTGTCCAGTTCTGGAATTCTCAGCATTAGAAGGATATGGAACTGTTGGAATGGGCCCAGAGGAGGCTACAAAGATGATCAGAGGGCTGGAGCACCTTTCCATACAAGGACAGGCTGAGAGAGTTGGGGTTGTTCAGCCTGGAGAAGAGAAGGATCCAAGGAGACCTTATAGTGACCTTCCAGTACCTGAAGGGGCTACAAGAAAGCTGAGGATGGACTGTTCACGAAGGCTTGGAGTGATAGGACAAGGGGCAATGGGTATAAACTGGAGAGGGGCAGTTTTAGACTAGACATGAAGAATTTCTTCACCATGATAATGATGAGGCCCTGGCCCAGGTTGCCCAGGGAAGCTGTGGCTGCCCCATCCCTGGAGGGGTTCAAGGCCAGGCTGGATGGGCCTTGGGCACCTGATCCAGTGGGAGGTGTCCCTGCCCATGGCAGGGGGGGTGGAACTGGTTGGGCTTTAAGCTCCCTTCTAACCCAAACTATTCTATGATTTGTAAAAAGTTTCATTGCATATAAATAGGAGTTATAACATAACTGCTTTTTTTTCCTATACTTTTGAAACCCAAGTGTGTCTTTTAAAAAACTATAGAGTGCAACAGTTTCTTGTTATTAAGTTATTTTTCCAAGCCTAGAACAAAGAATTATTAATTTCAAATCTGTATCTTTTCATTGTAGTGAGCATTTATGGCTGCTTTTTCCTGCATGTCAATGTATGGTCAGGGCAGACTTGAGGCATGTTTATCTTCCCTTTTACCTGCCCCTAATAGAGCTGCCCCCCTTCAAACATTAGGCACTCAGGAAAGAGCAATGTGTTATTACACCTTTTGTTTCTTCATTAACTCCATCTGTGACCCCTTCAGTGTTGTAAAAGCTTATCATCTATTTCCTAATTGAATCAAAGTGAACCCAGACAGCATACTGCATACCAAAACACAGTTAGATCTTTGATCTTTCCAAAACAAAGCAAATTTGAGCACTCCGGGATTTAGCTATGTGTTAAGGCTAAAAGTACAAATGTGCTTTTACTCACTCCATGGTTGATGGGGCAAGCAGTTCCAAATCAATGTTAATGCAACAAGCCACAACAAAAGTTCATATTCCCTCACAAGACTTTCCCCTTTCTATTCAGTATCTACAGGAATGCTCATGTTTTGTTCTAAAGTACTTTTTAGAGAGAAAAGGCCTCATGTGTCAAAATCCTCTTATTAGTAAAGTAGTTCAAATTACTCTTATTAGTAAAGTAGCTCAAATCTCATGATTTCATGCATCTGTGAAGATCTACACCAAAACAAATCTTCTATTCATTCACTAATCTGAGGGACATCTAACTACTCTACTAAAAGAATCAATTTTAAAGAAATTGAAATGCACTCAAATAAGTGTTTTAATAAATACAACCGAGTAGTGATACACAAAACACACTGCTTATAATCACCCATGCTTAGGAACTGTGACTGTTTCAGGATTGCACACAAAAGCGGCTAGGATAGAATCTGGTCACAGAAAATATCCTGTTCAACCTCTTTTAAGATAGTGATCTTACAAAGATATAAATGAGAGCAGATTTTGGCCTGTAGCACATACTTGCATGCAGACATATCTTCATAGGATAAGCTGTTAGATTAAAGGATGAAACATCTTTTGGCTTAACTGAACTGGAAATGATAGGGTGTGCATAAAGTAGCTATTTATAGATTACATTTCCTTTTCAAGTAGCTTGGTGGCATTTTTAATTTACCGAAGCTCTAACATTAACCGTAAATAAAAAATAAGAGCAATGTTACTATCGTAAGAACTCTTGGCCTATTGCTCACTTATACATTCTCTTATGCCTCCGCAGAGAACTAAGTACTTCTTTCCCAGACGTTTATTTTGATTTCTTAATCCTCAGTATGCTTAGCAGAAAAACGGAGAGAAAAGAAGAAAAAGGGCATGGAAGGTTGCAGTTAATCCAAATATAAAGGGGATTGGTTTTGTTATTTATTGTTCATTGCATTAAAAAAATTTTGTAAGGCTAGGACAAAAGGAATTATTCCTGCTGCACACCTTCAGTCTTCTAAATATTATAGAAGCAAAAATGAAAAATCATTTATTATGCAATAGATTGCAGACATTTTCTTTTAGTGAAGAACCTATGAATTTATAGGTTTAGATATAGAAGGCACTGATGAATTTACATTGAACTCTGTATCATGGGGAAAAGATTTGGATTCTGGCAAGATTTAGTTCTTCTGATCTCACAGAACTAGTATTTTTTAAGTTAAATGGACCATTATCTGCATGAAATGTCTCCTACAACAGATACTAGTTCTAGTGGCGTGTTTTGTACTGCACCTCTGTTCATCATAAATCAATAAGGTGGTACATTTCATTTGCTAGATCTGTAACTAAAAATATGTCGTTTTGTGCACAGTTTACCAGAGGACCTGGCAGTGTCTAACAAAGTGAGTAAGAAATCTTTGTGAGATTTCTGTAACAATCCATTTATTTTTAAGTATTAAGAATTAATGCAATAAGAGAGATGCTAAGTTTTGGCCAAGTACAGTAACTCTCCTTACAAATACCATTCCTGTTGCACAACAGATACATCAAAGAGAAAAAAAAAGATGACTTTCACAGCCTTTTATTTATGCTTTTCTGAATTATAATTAATTTCTACCTTGAGGCACTTGCTGATAGAATAAAATGACTCTCGCAGAAGAACCTTATTTTTTATAAGGAAACCGCAGTTTGCAAGCTTTTCACAGTACCTCTGATATAGTGATAGTTGCAGTAATCATGTTTAATCTCAGTTTTAGTGTCCTCTGAAAAATAAGTACAAAGAACATAAAAAAAAAAGCCTAAAAAATTGACTGAGAGTCAAAATTCTGCAAATTGGGATTTTAATGTGTATTCCTACCACACAGACTGGCCATCACTGAAGGAAAATCTTTTATGAGATACAGGCAGATAATGCAGTAAACAGTCAAACAAAGAGATAATATGTTACTGTAGTTCTTTACTTCATCTTTATGACCCATATGTTATTAGCTTGTACCTAATTTTAATGGTAGCAGTGCATAGCTAGGACTCCATCACACAGACTTTGGCATAAATGTGGAACAAATCAATTTGAAATATCAAACACCTGCAATAAGTTGTTCCAGGATTGAGCTGAGGCATAAACATATTGTCTGATGCGTTTGATGAGGTTTTTTACAAACCAACGGAACCTGCAAAGTAATCAGAGGTAAGAGATCAGTGTGTGAACACTTGAGTGGGTTGGGAGTGCTGCCAGTTCCCATGGATGTCAAATCACATCCTCTGCTCTGCACTACAGGTAGAACTGAACACAGGTGTGAGCAGGTCCCTGCTACATTAAAGAAACAAGCCTCCTGGAACTACTGTAGGTTCCAAATCTTCAACAAATAGGAGAATCTACACTCCTATTAACTGTCTTTCTAGATGCTGCATTAAATCTGAGATTATTAGTCTACTTTGTAAGCCTGCTGGCTACCAAAGACTACAAGATGTACAATTGCTGAGGCATTATTGCCTCGACTTTAGGGAAAGAAGAAGGCGCAACTATTGAGATTGAGAGACGTTTCTTGAACCTGTAGCAGCTGCAAAACAGTTCACAAGTGATTTACAGGTCAAAGCTGGATAGAAGAGAGACTCATTTATCTGCTAATGAAATGCCCACCCTCCTCTAGAAGATGACCTTGGATTCCCTTATTCACAAGAAAATATTTGCCAAAAATTGTGGTGATGAGAAAAGCTTCTTTGTGCTGTTTTTCAAGCAAGATACATGGGAAGAAGAAAAAGCAAAGCTTATCCTAGCTAGCAAAGAGTCAGCCTGCAACTGGCAAAAGTCTGAAGAATAAACAGGACCTGTACAGCTCTTCTGAGCTGCACGTAGCTGTCTGCTACCAGGAGGAAGATAATTCATCATAATAAAAACAAACATCCATTTTAAACTTGCTTGGCAATGAGAATGTTCTTATTTGCATAATGATGGTTATTTGAATATGATGAGAATTTGCCTGAGCGAGACTCAAGCTCAAACACATTCAGATGTGATACAGTCTGTACAATTTTCTCAAGGATTGCAATTTAATACTATTTATCTAATGAAAGAAAAATAAATATTGGCTGTAACATCCCATTATGCTTGAGAGCTGGTTTTAAATTACACTTGAATAAAGTAACTGAGTGTGGGATGTTTGCATTTCCTCGGGGAACGGTAACACTTCCCAAAATGGTGAAAAATGTCATCGTTTTCCAAGTGGCCTCTATCTCAATAATAGGACTGTAGAGATAATACTAACAACGTGGAGCCTATTGCACTTTCAATGTTGAACATCAGTGATAACAGCACTAAACTAAACAGTAGGTCACCAATCTAAAATAATATCAAAGAGACCTAGAGACAAGTTTATAAAAAAACACAACTTAAGAGTATTTAGAATCTGGTAAATAGCCATTGACAATGTTTATACTAGAAATCACATGTGAATTTTAACAAAGAAAGGCATTGGTCAATTAGTAAGAAATGGGACACATTTATTATGCTCAGAGTGTTCTTATTAACTCTGATACAGGCATTTCTGGGTTGGAACTAGGCGTTACGCGGATGAGCGGAAGACAGAATTTCATGTCAGGTTTATATATATTCATACATGATTGTGAAAAAGGGTCTGTCCACATAGAGGAATATAATACCACTATTAAAAATATCTCAGTTTTGTACTTTCGTCTGATCCAGATATTGTAACAGCCTCTATTACACAGGACAATCCCCAATTTTATTTCTGAACACTCCTAAAACCTTGATGAAGTGCTGTGTCAAATGACACGATTGCAATTCAAACACCATATCAAGCACAAGTATTCTTGCTATCTTGTTGTAGGAAAACCTCTACATTTTTTTCAGGATATTGGATGAAACCTCTAGCAGGAATTGAAAGAACTTCAAGGTTTTGCGAAAGTATATTGCAGTGGGAAGCACAAACATGGATAAACTGCTGTTCAATGTGTAGTCGCTTTGCAATAGCTGTGCCTAGATGCAAGTCCACCAAATCAAGCCAGCATCTGGCTCTCAGTAATTTCAGATGTCAAAGTGTTTTTAGCAAGGATGCAATTTTCTGATTGCAGAGCCATGTATCTGTCTTGCCAGATCTAAATGGCATAAGACTGAATTCTGTGCTGCAGATGCTGTGGATAATTAACTAGCAAATCCATCCATGTGAGAGAGATTATTTTATTTGTGTCTTCAAAGGAGTAAGAAAAAAAAATGTGTCTAAGCTTAGTACAAAGATGATTCTGCTCCTATTAATGTCTACAGGTTTCTTTGCTGCTTAAGCTAACCTAAAATGACTTAATCATTCTAATTATGTCTTCAACGAGAGTGTCAAAAGATTTTGTTCTTGTAAAATAAAAGGTCTTCTTGAGAAACAATTGAACTGTAATCATGAGAAGCTAATAATACCTCTCCAAAACAGAAAAGACACAAACTGATATTTTTATTACAATTCTAATAAAGTGTCATTTGTAAATTGAGACAAATTCATTACATGGATATATTTTAATTTTTTTTGTATGATGGCTTGCTCTTCTTCTGAACTTTATGAACTTGCGCTATAATCTTCCACTGTGAATCCGCAATATCACAGAAGCATCTACAGCTCTGATCAAAATCCACAAAACTACAATGGAAAGTTGCTACACATTTCAACATGCATTGACTGAGACTGCCATCCTGCCACATGTAAATGTCTCTACAACAAACCACCTCAAATGTGGTTATCACTCCAGACCTGTTGCAACAAGTTGTGGCTCCTGGCTCGTCAGGGATCTCTATTACTTTTATGTTAACCTACTTCATCAAGATCAGCAAGCAGATCATTAATAAAAAACAGTTGCAACTACAAACCCGGTTCACATTGCAGAGAATTAATTTGCAAATGTGGCATCATCATCTAGCATGCAGAATAGTTTGTCATTATATAAATTAGCCAACTCAAGCATGTTTCATAAAAGAAGACAAATTTCTTAACACCTAGTGCCTCAATACACTAATCTTTTTGCCTAAGCTGAGCCCGATGGCTTTCTCCACCATGGTGTGTAGAGTTCATGCCTTTGTTAGCAATTCAATTTCAAGAAGATCTTTTGATCAGCTTTTACAGTTCAGTGGTGTCATTATTAAGATCATTATCCTTGCAGTTACCTGTAGAAGAGTTGAAGGAAACAGAATTTCACTCAAACAACGTCATAAAGCGTTTCATTAAAAGGAAGGGAAGAAATGAAGAAGAGTTCTTCTCAGCGGTGCACCAAAGAGAGTGCCTTGCTCAAAAGAGAAGTCTGAACACGACTGTCGGGAACATTTGAAACTACAGTTTTAGTTAATGTGATAAAACAGAAGTGACTGTAACCGTAAAGTGGGTTAGCACAGTTAAAATAATAATTTAATAGGACAGTCTTACCTGTCTGGAAAGCAGCTTGTGAGTTTATCTGTTTATTTATTTATTTAGTCGCACATGAATGGCCAGTCAGCACTTATAGGAACATCATTACCATTTGCACTGTGACCCATTTTAAAGCTGGAACTTCAATGTTTCCCACAACATTTTTGGTGTAGAACATATATGCTTCCTGTCTCTTTCTGACTCCTAACATCCCATCCTGCGACTCTGCCAGCATACCCTAGATTTAACATGAAAAAATTAGAAAAAAAAAAATTACGATAAACCTCTAAACTATATGGAATCTACTAAAATCCAAGTGTAAAAAGTACTCAATTTGTGGAGTTTATCTCAGCACCTCAAAGATACTTTGCCAGCTCCTAAATGATTTTCTTACATGCTCATGTAAGACAGAAGAAATAAGTCAGTTTTACAACCCTTCACTTTGAAAATATCAACTCCAGGATAAATCTCAGAGTACCTGAATACCAGAGAGCTGTCTTGGGAACAATAAGTGGTGCAGAGAACTTCAAAGGAACTAGGAAATCATTAGTAAATGAAGCACTTATACCATTGTTGTTAAATGGCCAAAATCTGATCATGGTACTTGGAGCTGCAGCTGTTTGTCTGCTGAATTCTAGAAGCTTCCAGTGCTGAATTTGAAAGCACTTTGTCTTTGTCTCTAATGGCAGCAGGTCTGGATCCTAGCTGATTTAAATCAGTGGAGTTAAATAGACTTTAGTGAGCAATGCTGATTTACACCAACTAAGCATGTGTCCATACGTTTTATTAAGGGTGCAGTTCTGAGCTGCACAGGTAGCCAGCCACATGCTGACTTGAATAGGCATTTCTTCTGCCTGTTCAGCATTTTTATTTTCATTTATACTTAAATATTCCTTCCAGTTGAACCCTAGTTTTGCCTCTTCTGTGTTTCCATGAGGCAATTTTTCACATTTAGACCTTTAATACCTGTACCACACATATACATCCCACTCGGTAATCAGGTCCATAACCTAAATACTGTCCTTAAGTTTGAGTTCAAGTCCTTCAGCCCAGGCTTCCTGCTAAGTTTTCTCAGTGTATAAACAAATCATCACAAGAATAACTAGAGGGAATAAAGGAATAAACTACCTTTCATTTACTAGATAGGGCAACATGCATTGTATTTGTCTATTTTTTTAAGAGTAATATAGTTAATGGTAGTAAAGTTCCATGCCCGGCATGCATAGATATTAACATAAACCAAAGAATTTAAATAGCTGGTAATGTTATCTGCCAGTATCAATCACAGTCATCATGTTTTTTAACTTTTCATTCCAATGCAATCATTGAATCATCCAGATTTACTGTTCCTCCAGAAACTAGATGAAAAAGGGATAGATAAGAAATGAATCTGAGTGGCATTTATGTTCTCACAGAGGTTCACAGCTAAACAAAACAAGGATGCTGTGTAGGGAGAAGGTAGTCTGCATTCTCCCTTCCTCCATAGTCGTCGTTCAGTATATGATAGTTGCACAGAAACAGGAAAGAAGATAAAGCTCCTAATGGAGCCTTAGAAGATAAAGATCTAATTTTTAATTTTCCACAAGACATTTAATCTCATGTTTCACTTTCCCATCAGTGAAGTGAGGGACAGTTCATTTATATCTCATAATCACATTATGAAGATAAAAATAATCAGCGGTAATGTATACAGGTACATGACTTGGCTTGGCTGTATTTTTCTGTGGATTTCTTGGGAGCAAGATAAAAATATATGGATCTGGTATGCTACATGCTGTACTGATAGCTCATGAGCAAGCGAGTCATGAATGTAGAATTTAATGTATCCAAGGTCATTTGCACCAGCGTAATAGTCCCCATAAATCTCATACCCATATCATACATTGAAAAATAGAAATGTTTTTTCTGTATGTCTGTACATATGCTTTTTTAACAAACTTAGCAGTCATGTGTATGTACATTTCTAGTGTTTCCTATACTATAATAAATACAGGCATCAAAACTGCCTCACATACACTAATATATTTTCCATCTGACATAAAAGTTAAAACATTTAAAATCAGGCTAAAGGTCAATTTTAGCGACATAAATACCTCTGGCATTCTCACAATTTACCCTCTACCATTTCTCATCTGTCTTTTACAATCAGGTTTCAGCCTTCTAAGCACCTACTCCCCTGACATCTGAATCATACATAAAGAGTGTTTCATCAGACTGTTTTCCCATGAGATTTTTTTAAAAGACCAAATTTTTCATTTAATTTGGCATGCCTCTCAAATTTTCAGCTCTAATTCACTTCTATTTTTCTTATAGACTTATAACAGAATGACTATGATGGATCATGCTGATTCTGTATGAGTATGTTACAACAGAAGAAAAGGTAAGCCAAGTAAGGGGTTTTTTATTTCCCTGACCATAATACCACTTAACACAGAAGGAAGAAAGTAGTGTTTTCCAGAAGGTTTTTGAGAACAAAATCAAGTGCTTCGGGTCATTATCTTCAATAATGATCATAGAATCATAGAATCACCAGGTTGGAAAAGACCCATCGGATAATCGAGTCCGACCATTCCTGTCAATGTTTGCCTCACTTTTTTTAACATTTCACAAGTGTGGGGAAATAACAAAATATGTCTGATTATGTCTTTTGTCTTATGTTTTTTTACAAATGTCTGTTTTCACCAAGAGCAAGAGTTATGGTGACAGGTCATGAGATCTTTGTAGGAAGACACCACATCAGATAGTGCACATGGTGCTTTAGATCTAGCCTGCTAATTAATTCCGTTATCAGAGAAACTGTCACACCATCAAGGATTCATTGAACTCCTACATGTGGAGATAGCAAGACTGTTAACAAGACACCTTGTGCTTCCCCAGATGTTCATGTTTCAGAGCTCCATCATTAGGCAGAATGTTCTGTGCTTACTAGCACAAAAGACAGCAATCAGCTAAAAACCTCAGCACAATCTGCAGAGGAGCTGATGTCTCCCTGCCTAAACCAGATGGGAACAGTTTAGACCAAATAGATCTGAGGTTGTGCAGGCTGGTAAATAATGTGCTCAAAACACAGTGGATTTTGGGTCTTGTTCCAATTATTTGAAACTTTTCCCTACAAGGGGTTTCTCCATTTAGATGCAATATATCTATCTAGGACAAGAAAACTGTGTGTCCACTCTAATAGAACTATACCCGTAATCAAATACACAGCTATTCCACTTTTCCCAAATCATATTTTTAAGTTTTAAGAAAACAATAGTTTTCTACTTCCTAGCAAATTATATTTCCAAATTGGTCCAGGGACACCATCCATCCTTCCTATTCTCTGCTTTTTCAGATTTCTATCTGGGTCAAAATATTAATTAATCCTGTAAAATGATTTGGTCCCCATATAAGAGGGCTTGAGACTAAACATTGTAGCACTAAATTTGAATAAAACATGATCACTAACTTATTTTTCCATGGCAGAAAAATTGAGCACTGGTCTTTGGAGAAATAACGTTTAAAATAGTACTTTCCAAGCTTAATGGGATGGTTGTTTGTCTTGTTTTGGTTTGTTTCGGTTTTTTTACCAGCAGTTAGTGATATTTTCAAAGCTGATTTTTAGGCTTGAAAAGCAAGGGTTTAATATTGATGCAAAGGAACATAATCTTCTTTTCTGATAACCTGTTATCTTCGTGGGTGTTTCCTAAATATTTATTACTGGTCTTGCCTAAAGCAATAGTGTGGATGAGTTTTACTTGGTAGAAAAGTGAAAATACAAATGAGATATGAACAAGACTGATATGAATTCCACAGCACCATTCAGGGTCCTAAGTTGTTTGTGCAGCCAAAGAGCAGGTGCAGTGCAAGAAGACAAAAGAAAGGGTTTTTCCTGCTTTATGAAAAGCAATGATAACACTTATAGACTTCTAAAAGGGCTGTTATGGTGTGGGCTGTTTTGTTCATTCAGGCCAGTGGTACAGATATACTTATGGCACGTTTATTATCCTGCTGATCCTGACAGAAGTGTTATTGCCATTTGAAAATAACTAGTAGATTATTATTTGTGTGTTCCTGATAACCTACAAGTGAAAGCACAGTCCAGGTGAAGCAAAGCTGCATGGAGATGAAGGTCATAATTACTTTAAACTGACTGTCTTACACAGAAAGTTGTGATGTCTTCCATAAAGCAATCCTATTAGCAAATCTTGTGGGGTGCCAGCAGCATAATTATGCATAAAGATCATATACCCTAGTAGAGTCAGGAGATAGATCATTAGTATGCAATAGGGAAACAATATTCTGCTTAATTAGTAAGGTTTATTTGGTGTGGGAACATGATAATACAGGAGTCTATAAGCTTCCATTGATTTACCATCTACACACGCCTTACTCAAGCATTTACTCCTAGTACAAACAGGTTTCTCTGGAGTATGCATAACTGATCAATTTGTATAAAGATTGAAACTGAAATCTGAAATTCTTCACAAGCTTAAGAAACTTTTAGAGCTACATAAAAGCTTTACAGAAATCTTCTCTTAGTAAAATGCCTAAGATCATCACACTTCCTTGGTGTAGCAAAAGTAATGACATTTAATTAGAAACAGTTTATGTCTGAATTTTATTTGCCTAAATTCAATAGTATTTGTATTAAGAATAGTTTCACTGTGATTTTTTGAGCATTTTATAATTTTGCATGAGAACTCATACATTGGTACTTATAGAATATTCAGCTCCTAAGAAAACTAATAATTAGTGAATATTCTATTAACTGCAATATTCTACCGCTTCCTTAGTGCTTCATACTAGTTATGAGTAACTAAGAACTGCCACTCAATCATGTCTGGTACCACATGGCAAAAAATTGGAAAATTCCAAGGTAATCGAACTCTGAGGACATTAACAAATTTAGTCAAAAATAGACAAAATTAATTCCATAGAATGGATTTTGACAGATTTTAATATATTAATGTACTCCCTTGAGAATGAAAAAAATTAGTATCCTGAAATTTCAAATAATCCACTTTAGAAAGGACAGTATTAAACTCCTGCATGTGTTGGAGAGATTCTATGTTATGCTGAATACTTATTCAAGAGAATAAGAACTGAATATATTTCTACTGACTCAACTTGGGTTAAATTTATTGATGGGGCACTTCCCCCAATGCACAGCTTTAGAGAATCAAATATCAATCATTTTGAAGCATCAAGATATTTAATAGATGTGTATGATCCTGATATGTGTCCTCTAATCAAGACAGCATCATATAAATTAAAAAAAGAATTGTTGTAGCGTATGTGGATTTTCATTGCGGCCAAATCATATCCTGCCATTGAACCAGAAATTCAGGGTTCATTCTCAGATTTTAAAAAAATCCATCAAATCTCCACCATATGATAGGAAAAGCAGCTGGATGGTGATGTTGCCTAAAGGGATTAAATTGATCAGGCCCTCCATCAGAACTGCAAGTGGGCTTAATGGTGTTCACAGACACAAAGCAGGAAAATACAGTTTGAAATAAAACAAGGATTTGAAAGGCAATTGCTAAAATAAATCCATTTTCTGTACTAAAATTAACTGCTGTCGACTGCATCTTACAGCTTCATATCAATGCTATGCAATTTACAATTCTTTTCCCAAGGAAAGAAAAGAAGAAAATTTTCTTTGCATGTAAACACTGTAATTCCGATAGGTGTGCTCTTACTGTTCATATCTCCTGTTTCTTAAGGTACAACATTAATAAATTCCCCTCATTACACTCAGAGATAACTTCGCTGTGATTCTGGCTTCATTGGAACATCACAAAAGCTGAAACAGGCCCCAGGGAGGCTTCAGGTACTGTCTGGAAGTTCTGGTGTCCCTGATTCTGATCTGAACTTAGGATTCATGCCCCAAACGGGGCGCAGGTTGCGTGACATTGGATAGTGTCACTGAAAGTCTCTGTAAATTGGCTACAGTGATTTACACGTTACTGCGCCTTCCTGTACACCTCACTTCATATTCAAGACACAACTACTAGTAACCAGTGTTTTGCACCCTGTCTTCAGGTGTGGGTTCAAGACACAACTACTAGTAACCAGTGTTTTCCAATCTGTCTTCAGGTGTGGGTTAAGCTAAGAACATCCACCATACATTGCGATGGTTGAAATGAGGTCACTTTCTCTTCTGCAGGATGATCTGATGAGACAACATCCTCTTGAGCCACTGCAGGAGGACTCACATAAATTTATCTATTAATGTCCTAAACTAGACATCAAAAACCTTTTTTCTAAACACAGATTTACTTGCAAAATTAATATTTTGCTAGTAAAAAGCTTGTTTCATTTGCTTACCAAACTGGCACAAATTATAGGTGTCAATCTGTATTTTCATAAGGAATATTGACATCCCTACTGACAACGGGATATAGACATACTCTCTTGTGTCACATGTAAGCAAAGAGTTTGCAGATTCATATTAAAGAAGCAGCCTTGCATTCACAGGCAGGGTATTATTATAATATTATAACACAAATAATAATAACCACCTGATATTAAATTTTTATTTAGGATATTTTTACAAAAAAAATGTTTGCTCACTTTCCAAACAGGAAATAATGGTTCCGTTTCAGAAAATGTTTTGATATTTCAAAATGTAAGGCATTGGCAGTAGTGAGGAAATCATCACAGCAGCATTTTTCCGTAATGAAGGGAAGCGTAGCAGTTTGAATCTGTTGGGTTATAATTCACTGAAACAGCTATAGATACAAAAATACTAGGTGTTTTGTAGTAGCTTTTCCTTTCCTCACATCGGTTTATTTTTGCTTTGGGAATGCAGTATATTGGTGGCAATTTATATGCTAATGAATGAAGTGGTATATAAATTGTCTAACTGCATAGTAATGAAGAATGAAGGTGTGTAAGCTACAATGCCTTTCTGTAGTGGAGACAGAAGCATTTTCTCAGCAACAGTTGATATTGAGTTCTTGGACCGTTCTCTAAATCAAAATTCCAATAAGTTAAGAAGTCAAGGAAACTGTGAAAGTAAGATAGGTCTAAATATAAACTGAATGGATTTCATGTTGACTACAATCTAAACAGAAATACTTGCTGAAAAATTAGGAGTAGCTGGGCAAGGGCTCACCATACACAAAATGTCTTTTAAGCTGGAGTTGCTGATAACAATTTGCTGCCTCTTTGTTCAACTGTTCTATTTGTGCTTTCTGGACTGTTAAAAAGAAAAAAAATGGCTCCATAGTCATGGTCTCAAAATATTCACTAAGAGACTATTTAGGAATGTTGCTCAGGAAGTGTATATGATTATTATTTACATTAATATAGCATCTAGAATTGAGGTAACAAGAGCTTTTTGTATTGGGTGTTACACACAGGAAAAAAAGAAATGAGTATGTGTGAGTGAATAGCTTACAAATGATCATGATGCTTTTGTGAAGCAGTGTATTTACTGTCCTCATTCTCTACAGCACTGGACCGCTCTATTAAAGCAGGTAACATCTACCCTTGAATGTTTATCTTAAACCAGAACTTTCATAGAATCATAGAATAGTTTGGGTTGGAAGGGACCTTAAAGACCATGCAGTTCCACCCCTGCCATGGGCAGGGACACCTCCCACTGGATCAGGTGCCCAAGGCCCATCCAGCCTGGCCTTGAACCCCTCCAGGGCTGGGGCAGCCACAGCTTCCCTGGGCAACCTGGGCCGGGGCCTCCCCACCCTCATGGTGAAGAAATTCCTCGTTATATCTGGTCTAATCTGCCCCTCTCCAGTTTATAGCCACTGCGCCTCATGCTATCACCACAAGCCTTTGTAAACAGTCCCTCCCCAGCTCTCCTGTAGCCCCTTCAGGTGCTAGAAGGTTACTCTAAGGTCTCCTCAGAGCCGTCTCTTCTCCAGGCTGAACAAGCCCAACTCTTGGGCAGGTCTTTGTCACACACAGTTTGGTCCCTGAGCAATGAACAAGCAGCGTTCAACATAGTGCCAGAATGGGGAATAGTAAGAGCTGCAGCTGTTCGGTCACAGCGCTGTGCTAACATAAATATGCTGCTTTCAGAGCTAAGCTTGTATCTCTCCCAGGCACTGTAACATGAGTGTAAGAGCACAGGCCTGCACAGGGTGACGCTGCCTACCCTGCAGAAATGAATCCTGTGCCTCCTGTGCTTCAAATTAGTTTAAGGAAAATAGAATCATAGAATCATAGAATCGCTAGGTAGGAAAGGATCCACTGGATCATCGAGTCCAACCATTCCCATCAATCACTAAACCATGTCCCTCAGCACCTCGTCCACCCGTCCCTTAAACCCCTCCAAGGAAGGTGACTCAACCCCCTCCCTGGGCAGCCTCTACCAGTGCCCAATGACCCTTTCCATGAAATATTTTTTCCTGATGTCAAGACTGAACCTCCCCTGGCGGAGCTTGAGGCCATTCCCTCCCGTCCTGTCCCCTGTCACTTGGGAGAAGAGCCCAGCTCCCTCCTCTCCACAACCTCCTTTCAGGTAGTTGTAGATGATGCACTTCCTGCCAAGCAAAACCAAATTCTCTCTCTCTCCTTTCAGCAGAATATCAAGGTTATTTCCCTCACTTAGGTCCCGCAGTACAGTATTCTGCAAATAAAATCACTTTTTGCTACAAACCACAGCTACGTGGGGCTGGCAGCGTACAGAGATTTAGAGGTTGAGGAAGTTCAAGGATTTGATGGCACCATCTACACTGATTACACAGGCGGAACGCCTGACGTGGCAGTTATCTCTGCAGTGCTTTAATCTGGTGCACCCCTAGCAATCATTTTTCATTGAGCTTAGGAAAACATGCATTTAAAGTTGTATTTACTATTTAATTATTAATATTCTGATTATTTAACTATAAATAATTAATTTACCTTCAGTCTTACAAAGCCATTCTTTCATCAAGAGTCGAATCTTGTTCTTTTTGCAAATATAGATGTTTTGATAAGCAACAATAAAAAACTAGTACCTGCGTATCATTTTGCATGAAAGAATCATGTAGCCAAGGAGCTGTGACCCATACTAGGTCGTGCTCAGTGACATATTTCTTGCAGGAATAGTGTGTCCTGTTTATTTTCCCATCTCTTTCCTCAACTCATCTCTCAACTGATGCTAGTCAGTTCCACTGCCAGATTGTCCCGTAGACCTTAACATCCCTTTCTTTTACTTCACATAATACATTAGGTACTTGAACCAGGTTTTCATACATCCTGCAGAAAAAGAATTTAGACCTGTATTTGAGGACAAGAGCCAAAATTACACCTTTCACCAAGCATAAGCCTGCAGGGTACTACCACACTGAATTTTACCACTGCATATGCTGGGGCGCTGTTCTTGGGGGTGACTGAAATCCGCAAGTATGATTGTATTATTACGGTTGAATTCAGTAGAACTGATTCAGTCATGTCTCATACGCAGAGACACGATGACAACTTGAGCATTTTGCTGTTGAGCTAGAGGGGTTTATTCATATGGCACTATTTTAAGATAGCTCATCCATTATAAAAGGAAAAAAAGTAAATATTTTATTCATATTAAGTAATTTTTAGAGCCTGATTGAGTTTCTACTATTGCAGGATCTGTTAAGGTAACTAGATGGCATTACTTGTACTCCTCCTGCTGAATAAAATCTGAGCATCCTTTCTGAAACACTTTCTTATTTTGGAGAGCTGGTGTTTTTGTTGTCAATAACTCTACTTACACTCCTTTACCAAAAAAATCCAACACAGATGCTAGCACACACAGTGAATCTCTGCTAAACTCTACCAGCTAACTCTCCTAATATTAAAACCTGCACTGTAGTAAACATATGGCTTCAGACACATACGGTACAAACTGAAAGGGAAAGCTTTAGCAGTTTGAATATGCTGATTCAATTTTAAGGATTTTTTAAGGAAGCCTATGGGGAAACTATTTTATTTGGAAAAGGAATATACTAATCCTTTGCTTCAGTGTTCTAGATCAGTCTGGAGAGATGGTAGCTTATTATTAAATAAAAAAAAGTAAGCCAAAAAAGAATAGTTTTCCTTCTGTTATTTCCCCAATTAATTCAACACATCTTTTGGATAAACCCTTTCTTGACATCTTTTCTCACTTAATTTCAAGGATTTTTCTTTATATTAAAATTATAGAGGTAAAAGAAGTTGATTAATCCATCTACCTTCTGCAAAGTAGGACACAGGTTATTCATGACAGATGTTTGTCCAGACTCTTCTTGTTGGTCTCTAATGATGGACACGATGTATAGTGTCAAATAGCCTCTGGGGACAATTAATTCCAGGATATTAACTCTACTACCATACTGGTCAGCAGAAAAGGCATTTGAGTCTCTTTGCTGTCATTTACTTCCTTTTTATCTTTTTCTGTTTATCCTAAGCATGAAGATAATATCTCCTTTGTCTTTGCACCAGCAAAAAAACATGACCTAGTGTGTTCACTTGTTTTTAAGGACTGGTCTTGATTCCAGACTCTGTCACTGAACATTTTCACCTTGTTTTTCAGTGCTATGGTAAGTCACTTCTCAATATACATCTATTTTCTCTTTCATCCTCTGCCTTACCCAAGACTCAACCAATCTTTTGAGCATGACACACACTTCGTTCCTGTCTCATGTTTCTTCACAACTCAGTCTCATGTTTATGCATTAGAATAATTTGCTGACCTCTCCTTTAAAACACCAGATGCCAGAGAACTTCGTAGTTCTAATTTTGACGATTCCTATTGCAATTACAGGTACTCAAAATAGGACATTACCAAATAGCAAGATTAAACATGGCATGCAGAAAATGTGAGTTTTACTAACTAAAGACTATTGTAGTCATAGTATCCTCTGTCAACTTCTACTCATTAATAAAAAACCTAGAAAAACCTGGACAAAAGCAAACCTAATTTGTAATTGAATTTAACGTGTCCTTCAAAAAGGCAATGACAAGTTTAGTGAACTGTTAATTGAAATGAAATCTTTATGGACAAAAAATATAAGGAAAGAAGAACATGATTATTAAGATAGCTTGAAAAAGATATGTTTCTTTACTAAAAGTTCATCAGCCAGAAATCTGAGTGCTGCATATTAATGGCTTTGGTTAGATTATGGATAACAGAAAGGGTTAATGATTTTCCAACGCATGCTTTTATTTGTGGCAAAAGAGCAGGATTTCTTTCATACTACCAAAAATTCACTTTTCAAAAAGATAATATCAAGTTAGCTGGAAATAATTTGGATTCTACAATCCTAGGTATATATGTAATATTTCTCCTGATGCTATAGAAAACTATGAGTGAAGTAATAAGTGGAGAGGGGTTTGTGGGTTGTTGCAATGCTTTTGCACCCTGGTTTCTGTTAATACAGTTTCAGTCATGAAATTAATCTTTTAAATGTCATTTTTATACTCTCTCAACACTGAGACAGTTAGAAATTTTTTCATTTATGCTACACATTAAGAGAAAATGTAAATATCTTAGAAAATAATTACATGTCATCTGTGAGATACAATGACAACTGTGTTGTTGGTAATAGTTATCTATCGGTTTGTAATTACATGACTGTATTTTTTCCCAGACCAACATCCACAGGAGAAAAACAGTGAACATATAATGGAAATGATAACATCTGTTTATGAGGTAGAAAATAGAGAAAATCATATCAAAATAGCATTTCAAACTGTTTGCTATTCTTCTTTCTCTTTACAGTTCTCCTGTTTGTTTATTTATTTATTTATTTTTTCTTCACTTAAAAGGGAAAAATTAATTTGTGGACTTTATGGGGAGTTTTTGCCCCAGGCTTCTATTGAGCATTAAGAAACTGTGTGTCCTACAAAACTGTGCATTAAGTACAGGAAGAAAGCTGACTTCATCCTTTCCTATGTAGCCTGACTAATACAAATGTATTAAAAAAATATTTGCCAGTAACAGAACCAATGCAGGAAAGAATTAAGTGTGTTTAGATTAAAAGAATGTGTAATCCCACAGGACAGTATTATCCCTTACTTCAACATAAGCGCATTCTTAGCAGCTTTGCATAACTTCACCGTTGATGAAATATATCCTATGTAGCCTTTATACTTGTTCTGATCTTGAAATCTCTAAAAAGCAGTATTTCTGAGGACTGGAGAAATGAGTGTGCACTGTGGGAGCAGTAGCATCTTCTATCAAGAAGACAGATTTTTCTAAAACAAGATTTGGATGTCCAAATTGCATTTTCTGCCTTTTGCCAGTGTATCTGGATAGAACATCTTCCTTGCAGCCAGTTTTGAATCCACCTCTCTGCTCAGGAAATGGTGCATAAAGGCTTCTCAGTCAGTGCGGAGCTGCGGAGCCAAAGCAGAATAGATGAGTCTTTTACCTAATACAGATTCAAATTCTTTCCACTGACTTTAAGTAGGATCCTTCATCATGCTGGTTCACTCCAGCATCTGTTTCTTCAGATGATCTAAATTTTTTTTGCTTCAACTCATATCTGTTTTCTCATTGAACACTTACCACCACCCTTTTAAAAAGAGAATATATTGCAAAACAGCACTGGACAATTGTTGGCTAATTATTACTATCTTTTTGTGACTCAGGTTAATTTCAGTTTTTCATTACTTAAAAATATTTTAATAAGACTACATAACTGATGGCAACCCTAGCAAGAGGTTTGTCACCTATGTATATTCTTTGGAGAATTACATGTAGTAAGAATTTTATCTGTGACTGACATTGAAATTATTAGAAAATGGTATTTTTTAAATATGAAGGAGCCAAAATGCCAGATATTGTAGTTATTCCCTCTTCTAAGTGTCAATTTAATGTCACAATCCAAATATCATCTTTTATTTTGTCTGTAATAATGTTAGTAGCTTGTACATGTTACACATCTTTACTATTTGGAACTCACATTTTACAAGAAGATTCACATCTCTTGCTGATCGTCTGCTATTCTGATTTCTGTATTGTGACAGGTAACAGGCATTTCTGAAATCTGGAGGAAGCTAAGAGAGCATCACATGTAAAAATCTGTAACTGAAAATGGAAAGGTCTGCTCCTAAAATCCAAATATTAGCATTTTGTCTGGGTAATAGGCCCATGTAGGATGTGGAAAATCACAAAATAATGAGTAAGGTTTCACACTGAAGAGCACATCAAATGCATCACCTTATGGGTGAGTCTAACCTACATGGGCTCGGGATACTATTTCCTTCTTACTGACTTACATAGTTAATGCTGTGCTCTTTTTAGTTGTTGTTGCTTTATTTCTTTATTTATTTCAGCGATAGGAAGATGGACCATTGAACTGAAAATTTATGTTCTTTGGCATAAGAGACAAGTACAACCTAAATAATCATTCTTTAGTCTGGAAAGCTAATAGAAAATTTTAAGTGATTTTCTCAGTGGAAGAAAATATTAGCTGTTGATTGTTCCAGTTCACTCTCCAGTGGGGAGACAGAGTTCCTAACCTGTGCTATTAGGCAGAACAGGCACACAACATTGGTGATGTTATTCTGTCCTGACTGCTGCACAAAGAAAGAGCAATAGGCATTCTTCTTTACCTCTATATAAGAGAGCAAGATCTGTAATTATGCCATAGAGGACTTACAGTTAATTTGATTCTAATGAAACTCCTTTCATTCTCCTGGAGTGACTGCTAATCTTGGTAGGTAGAGCTAAAAAGCTTAGTTATTTTTGTAACTGAAAGCAGGACTCATGATGCAGCCCCCCAGAATATAAGCTTAGTGAGAGGCTGCCATTTCTCTACATTAAATTGGAGGTGATGGGGCTGCTGTGGGGTGTGGGGAATGTTTGCAAGTGGAGTACAACTTCATAACGATTCTTGTGATAGCCATGAAATCATTGGGTCACAGCTGTGCGCTACTGCAGGTATGCAAATGTCTTGAACCACGTGTGGTAGGTTGAATAGCCATTTGTAGGGTGTTCAGCGTTAAACGCTGGAGGGCTGTAGGCTTGGGATGTAGGGCAAAGTAGAACAACGGGTTTGTCTTTTGACTTCTGTGCCCTGTTGTCTGATTAAACAAAACAGAAGCCCAGGGTGACATTTTCAAGCTAGCTACTGATTTGGGTATCTAAACTTGTCCAGTTGTTAGTAATACTTTGCCTCTGTGCTACCAAGCACACCTGAGTGTGTTCAGATAAAATTATCATTAGTTTCATGGAAAGCACAAGACTACAAGATTCAGTTCAATGAGAAACAGCAGCCACTAGAGCTATCACCTTTCACAAGCAATGTCTGCAGGCAATTTAGATTACAAATTATTAGCACCAGACATTAAGAATCTTCAGGTTCCTCCCATAAGGAGTAAACTAGCTCAGACTTAAATACCTGGTAAGCATGGCTACAAAATTTCCAGGATTAGCTCAGCTCTGGAAGCAAAACAGATGTGTTTGCACAGAGCTACCTATTGAGGAAATAATGAAGAAAGCTCCAGTTATTGCATAAAGGGCTACATAACAGTCAAGCTACAGCTCAAGCAATTCCAATGCAGCTCATTCCGACTATACTTGAGGATGCTCTTCACTGAGTCCTACAGATCAACTAAGTCCAAAGTCAGTGAGGAAGAAAGTGCTATTTAGACTACTGCATCAATCAAGTTTTTATGACATAGCTTTTTTCATAATCATCTTCCTAGTTAAATGCATCTATACATTTGTTTCACTTGTATGATTTTAAATAAGAAGATAGCATATGGAAGAACTGGGAACATTTCTATTCCATTCAACAATAAAAGTGAATCATAACTCACATTTCTCATTAGGTCTCTTCTGCCCAGTTGCTTGGCCTGTTGTTCGTTTCATCTCAATAAAACCCAAAGAAGGTGTGATGGAATTCTGCCAGAAACACAAGGTGTATATGGAGCCTGTTTAGGGAAGTCTAAAGCGAGGACAGAGAGGAGCAGAGCACAGTTAATTAATAAGTACTCCTGCACGCTGGGGCAAATTGCTGCTGCAGGCCTTGGGCCAGTTCCCTGCCAGCAATCAGAATGAAAAAGGGGTGTCACAACCACTTGTTCACTTGCTGTTGCTTCATGTCAAGCAAAGGCTTCAAGGAATGACGTTGGTGAGGAATAATACATCCTGGTTTTGCAAAGTTTATTTAGCTCATTTGAATTATTTTGCCTTTGAAATGTAAGAGTTCTTAGCTGCAAAATTATTAGGTGACTTTTCTCAGCTTCCACTAAGTATACTAAATTACAGAAACACCGATAAAGCCATGTTTTATAAACAATGAATATGACTAAAAAAAAGAAGAACTCTAATCTTAACCACACAAACTATTCCAATTCATCTTCCAGAACACCTCTTTCATCTTCGCACAATAAAAAAAGTAATTGAAATACAGTTTTCAGGGAAAGCAAAAGTTTTAACAGCAGCCATCAGGAGCTGCTAGTGTAAAAAGAGCTGTGCTGCTGTCAAGTGGGTAATGACAGGAAGCCTTGTGGGATAGTTCTGAGACAATTTTTTACTTTCTTTGTCAGGCAAATGCTTCAGGTAACAAAACAGCAACAACAGTTAAGTACAGAATACTTTTCATTTGAGTTAAAATGAAAAAGGCACTTCAGCTAAAAGGCTGCAGGAGGTAGATGATGCTCCTTTCATGATGTCAGAATAACAAAAGCCTGGGAAGGCCCCTTTACAGCATGGTGAAAGGGCACACTGATGCCAGCTTAACTGTCACCTGAACAAATTCCATATAATTTTGCATCTCTGTCTCTTGGACAAATTACAGGATAATCTATGTCAACAATGTGAACTTTAAAAACAATTTTAAAAAAAGCTTGAATTCCATAGCCTTTCACTCCAATGCTTTCAAACATGCATCCCTGCATGTATTCCAAGAATAACAGTCTCAGTTCAATTCTGTGTGGATGTCAAACTGAACCAGGCTAAAGCCAGAGCAGTCATGAACAATTAGTCCTTCCCTCTTTCAATACTATTTTCACTTCTTTAAAATACAAATACCTTCATTACCTAGGTCACATATGTAATGTTTTTCACCTGAAGAGCCTACGCAGTTCATTGAGCCGAAAGCGTTCCAAACCATTCTTTATATTTCAGAAGGAAAAATCCACAGGCATGTAAGCAAGAATAGGAACAAAAGCCATTCTACTACATTTTCTAGCTCATTAGAAGTAAAAAAAAAAAAAAAAAAAAAAATTGTCAGAAAATTATGTTGTTTCTTTGCCCAATCCAAATACAAAACTGTAGTGAGATTTACAGAAGCTAAGCTTTGGTTTTACAGGAAACCAAGGATAATCAACACAAAAGAAGTACGAATTTAATTTTTTTTATACTGTCACATCATCAATTCATAAATTACGTCTTGATAGATTCTGACTAATAAATCTCATCATTTTAACCAACCTTTGAAAGGAGAAGAATGAAAAAAACAGTGTTCTCCTGTGAAATTTCTATTCACTGCAAAAAGAAATATATTAGGCTTCAAATTTTGTTTCATCTCAATCCTCTGGGACAAAAGTAATTGTAAAAATATTTACTCATATGGAAAATCCTGCTAAATTTAATGCCGAAAATTAACTCAAATGTTTTACACGTGAAAGTTTTCACTGGGACCTAAAAGTAGGCAATTAAAACTAAGATGCAGTTTGTTTACATCCTAAGCGTCAGCCCTTTGCATGGAAATAAGGGATAAGGAAAGTATGCAGCAAATATAATGGAATTATGAACCCAAGAGATTTTGCAAAGCAAATGAACTGAAGTACTTCCAGAAAAATTGACTAAAATCTTATCTGCATATTCAATTATGGATTGTGTGTAACAAACACTTAGGAGTTTCAGTAGATTCGCAGCTACTACTTTTCATTATTGGAGTGGTTGGACTCTATGATCCTGTGGGTCTTTTCCAACGTAGCGATTCTGTGATTATGTCTCAGAAGCCTATTCCAGTGCTCTGACTTGCTAGAGAAAAAGAAATATTTCAAACCTATCCTCCAAAACAAAAGGGGGTTCAACAATCCTGATACTGTGGAGGATTCCTTCCTTTTCAAATATGCGTGCTTGGAATTTTTTTCAAGAAAAACTATCAGCAAAATAGTTAATTTTCATAGTTAAGTAATTTATAGCTTAACGACATGAAAAAGTTATTCTGTTCCTTGAGAAGTTAAATTGTGATCTTTTTCTCTGTGATGCAAAGGGACCTCAGTGAGCAATTACACTGCTAGAAAATATCATGCTGAGAGAAAACTAGTTTTCTGGTTTTGTAAATGAGATCAGGTGAGCCTGTTCCTTCTGTCAAAAAAAAAGACATCACAGATCTCCAAGGCTCGCTGTTTTAACCTCTGAGCTCCTCAGCACACCCCATGGGGTCACGGTACCTTCCCAAGCCCCTGCAAGCACTGGTCCAGCTGGGTGCTGACAGATAGACAGACAGACAGCCCGAGGAGAGCTGCCCAGCACCTGTGCCATGATCACCTCCCTTCTCATCCCACCTGCAAGGGAAGAAGGGCAGGGCAAGGTGGCGGCCTGTAGCCCAATGGGGCTGGCAGGTGAGAGGATGGGGCTGGGTGGGGGCAAGGAGGAGCATGAGGTGAGGGCAGGAAAGCTCCCTGGTGCCCCGTGTGCTGCTCGGGCAGTGGGTTCCAGTTGCTGTGGTGATCATGGTGGCTCACGGGAGATAAGAACCTCTGGCAGTGTTTGTTAGCTCTGCCACGACTGCTCCTTGACTACTGTGTTCAGTTCTGGGCCCCTCACCACAAGAAGGATGTTGAGGCTCTGGAGCGAGTCCAGAGAAGAGCAACAAAGCTGGAGAAGGGGCTGGAGAACAGGCCTTATGAGGAACGGCTGAGAGAGCTGGGGGTGTTCAGCCTGGAGAAGAGGAGGCTGAGGGGAGACCTCATTGCTCTCTACAACTACCTGAAAGGAGATTGTGGAGAGGAGGGTGCTGGGCTCTTCTCCCAAGTGACAAGGGACAGGACGAGAGGGAATGGCCTCAAGCTCCACCAGGGGAGATTTAGGCTGGACATTAGAAAAAATTCCTTTGATCCTTTTTCACAGAAAGGGTCATCGGGCACTGGCAGAGGCTGCCCAGGGAGGGGGTTGATTCACCTTCCCTGGAGGGGTTTAAGGCACAGGTGGACGAGGTGCTAAGGGACATGTTTTAGTGTTTGATAGGAGTGGTTGGACTCGATGATCCAGTGGGTCTCTTCCAACCTGGTTAATCTATGATTCTGTGATTCAATCCCCGTGTCTGATGAAGCCTGTCCAGCAGTCAGCATGGTGCCTGCTGGTCTGTAATCATCTGCAACAGGAAAAATTGTGATCCAGTTGTGATCCTGTTGTGGTTAGGCTCCTAGGGTGGCAGGCTGGCCTATTGGTAGGTAGAGTCACAGTTTATTGTACTACTTCAATTCCTTCTTTGCCAAATTAGTTTTCAAGTAAAAGGGGAAGAAAATTGTCATGTGGGGTTTTTTCCTTCTACCTTGACATTGAAACAGTGTTTTTGTTATTTTTATTGGTATACTAAAGCTTTCTTCCTGAGTCTAGGTAGGCAACTGACAGGTTTTCAGATATATTTTTAATAAGATGTGATGTAAGCATCTCAAAAAAGAAGGTTGTACCAGAGCAGGTGGTGTCAAAATAGCATGAAACTTTAAAGTTGTTTGTCTTCAAAAGTGTTTCTTTCTTTCTGATTTGTCTTAGAATCTCATAACAGACAACTTCTAAACATATAGATTGTTACAATACGTGCAAGTACCTTAGAAATAAAAACCTCCAGCAATCCTATGTGTTAGTTTTTAGACTGGTAGCAGGGCAGACAGTTGCTATGTATTATGCAACGTTAAGGTCTGGACTCAAAACTTAAGCCCTTCTAATAAATAAACAATTTTAACCTGACTTGCAATCGTGCTCTTTAGTCATACAGTGTATTTAAGTGATAAATAAAACATTCCCCACTGAGTTAACTTCCTGAAGACGTTTTATTATAGTAATCATCTGTAGGTCAAACAAAAGTCTTCAAGCAACCTTAGGATTTTGACCCTCTTTAATTCTAGAGTTGCAACCTTAATTAATTCCTATTTCTGCGTAATAAGGTTTTTACAGCTGATAACTGTATCTAGTTAGTGTGCTGCTTGCCAGTACTGCAAATGAGCAAATTAAGCATAGTACTTCTTTCTAAGTAATTGCCATTTAATCCTGGCTTTTAAAAAAAGCAGTAGCAGGGGTGATTGGAATGAAGTTTTAATTTCATGAATACCAAGTTATCTTTTGGGGAAACACATCATACAGTACATTTATGTATTTTATGAAGTTTTATGTCTCTGGTGGTAGTTGAAGGACTAGTATGCTAATGAAAATAATATCTCTCCCTATTGACACTGAAATAATAGCTGCTGTTATTCTCTTTGGGCTCAGAATTTCAGAGAGTTTGGAAGTGATTGAATGTGGGTAAAAGCAGCCAAGCCATCTTGTCCCATTTGGTGAAATGTGTATTTGCATTAAATGAAATGCAGAAAATACCAATGCTCAGAAACTATTATAGTTGGATAATCCAGCATCCAGTAAGTATCTAATAAAATCTTAAATGGTTTCTTATTCCTTTTTGGAACAACTCTTTATCATCAATATGCATTTCTTCCTCAGCCTCTAATATATGGAAATGTCAATAATGCCTTATTCTCTAAAACACATCAAGTACTTTCATATTGCATTCAGGTTCATAAAAGTGCACTTGAACTGATAAACAATGGCTGTAAAACAGGTTGTGTTGAATTGGAACAAAAAGTGATTTTTCCTTATCGACCCAGAGGTTTTAAGAAATGAGCCTAGCTTCTCAGACTTCAGTTTTGTCAATGAAGTTTTGGAAACTGATTATTATTGTGAATTTTAGTTTTAAAGCTTGTTTAGAAAAACAATAGATCTGATCCCAACCGGTATAGTACCTATTGTTTAACTTACCTCTTTGTCTTGAATTACTTTGCTGTTTTAGCATAGGGCAAATGAAGCCGACATCTCTGCTTGTTCTTTGCCTGCACTTAGTACTGTTAGGTATGCACAGAACAGGATTAACATCATTTTTAAAAGTAAAATCAGCCATTCTTATATTGTCTCCTCCACACCTGTAAGACCAGTGGGAAGAGGCTGTAGGTAAGCACAGAGTTCTAATTTCCCTGAAATAAATAATGAAACCAGACATTTTAAACTTACTCTTGCTATTTGGGGATTGGCTTGAAGTCTGAGAATATGAGTTTTCCTTGGGATGCCTTCTAGGTATAAAGTTTGTCTTTGTGTGAGGAAACAAAATACTTTGAACTTACAAGGAACTCAAAGGGGAAAAAGTACTCTGACAATGAATGTTTTGTTTCGCATCCTAAAATGTCATTTTGCTTTCTTTCAGATACTTGCCACAAGTTAGTTAGCCTCAACTATAATAAGTGTATTTCAAAATGTATAAATAATTATAGTAGCTGGGACATCAACAATGCTTGGAATTGGTGTAGGAATGTGAATTTTCCTTTCCAGAAGTTTTTTCAGAGAACTCATCAGACTACTTTGTCATATACGCTTCCTGCCCTTGGAGGTGCAGGAGGTACCAGGTCTTTATTAACTAGAAATTAACAACTTCAAGGTTCTGGAGGCATTTTGGAAATATTAATTCATCCTCACTATTCTACGAGGTTGCAGAAAGGGCACTCAAAAGTAAAATGGTTTGCTCTGAGCTGCAGAATAAACAAGTTGCTGCACACTCACTTGAATAGCTACAAGTATTGTCACCAGTAGTGGACGAACAATGAATGTAAGAACTAGAGTCTAAATGTGTTTTATTTGGCAATAAATAGAAACATTGCTGAAGCTGCTTTGTGATACAGACCGGTAAAAGGTACAGGCGGCGTCCTGCTTGGGTTGGAATTGAGATATGAGGCTTGTCATTTGAGCAATAAAAGATGAACAGTGGTACCTCCTTTCATAACACATTCACAGAAAAGATGAATTTTTTTTTTTTTTTTAAGAAATATAAGGCCCAGCTATCAAGAAATAGGTGGGGTTTTGGTATGTCCCAATTTGCAAATAGGGAGTTCCAAATCAAATAAAACAGTTGACATATTTATGATAAATATCTACATGCAACTTTTCATTACCAGTAACAAATGAAATTTTTGCTATTTCTGCAGAGAAAAATCTATAAAGCTTATGATCCATCACTTTGCTTTATGTGTACATGTGTCTTTTACTTCCTAATGAACTGCTTTCAAGTAAAAACTTAAATCTCACAGTAGTACTGAAGGCTTTGTCGAAATTTGTACTGAACATTTTCAAGGCAAATGCTAGCATTATATTGGCTTTATGTGGGTGTAAATGGTTACATCAAAGTGCAAAACATTGATGAATTAAAAGCTTAAGTTTATTCCCTGAAGTATTTAATGATGAGGATTTAGTGGACTTGAAGTTATTCACTGGATTTTCCTTTAAGGAACTTTTGTCCTTCTACAAGGATCAGATACTTGGGGTGTTAGAGCAAAATACCACCTGGTTTTGTAATATAATATCTGAGGACACCCAAAAATGAGGGTTTGTGGGGATAACATGACTGTGATCAACAGCCAAGGCGGTTTAGCAAAGCTGATCAATTGTAACCGGTCCTGGCTTTAGATATGAATTTAAATTGCAAACTCACAATTTATTTCTGGTTTTATCTCAAGTATTTAACTCTTGGGTGCTTTTAAATGCCTGAAATAAATTCTCATGGCCTTACTGGAAAACTGTTTTTGATATTAGTGTGCAAATATGAAGTAATGAAAACCAAATTAATTTTAAGAACTGAAGATAATTGCCCAAGTCACTTCTGTTTAATAATGCCTGTATTTGGTTTTCTGATTAAAATGTCACAAGAGCTTCAATGATTTGTTGCCTTTTATTGGAGCACACAATATTATATCTGGTAGTGTTTTCAATTATACAGATACAGTCTTCAGCAATTAAAAGAAAGCTTCTCTTCTGAGTCTGCCTTTGTTTCTGATGCAATTATTCTGGGTTTTGTTATGCACAAATCTGATTTTTCCATTCTAGCCAATACAGCATCGCCTATGTGAATTTAAAGCCTGATTCTCTATTCAGTGCTTAAAATAAGATATTTCATGTGAGAACTGCCTTAAGTGCCGCTTTGTCATTTGAGCAGGGAAAGACCTGCATGTGTTCTTACTAATACCTCAAGAAAGTCGCATGTGACTTGCACAAGTTTATTTTGCTGTATCTACCGTTCTATATTCATGAATCAGAATGGCATTAAAATGAAGCTGAGAAGAACCTGGAATGCAAGGTACCAACACAGACACGCTGCCCTGCTCATTGGTGGGAAGGGGCAACTGTAAATATCACTGACAGTGAAGCTTCCTTAATGCTTATTGCAGCCCTTTAGCCCTGGTTTAAGGTTTCTCTGACCTTTCATCCCCACTGTCTTATGCTGTTCTACAGGTGATAGTAAGAAATGGTAACTATTTACTAAATAAAATGTTTGTCAGCTTGGCATCCAAAAAGTGTTACTGAGTTAATAGCAATAAAATTTGTGTTAATCTCAAGGGAAAGATCAGAATCTAATGAAGGGTTCCTAAATTGGGAAATTGGAATATCCAGATTCCTGATTGAATCATAGAATAGAATCATAGAATCATAGAATCACTAGGTTGGAAAAGACCTACCAGATCATCGAGTCCAACCATTCCTATCTAATACTAAACCACATTCCTCATTAGGTTCAGCCTCTGCTTCTCTCCCCAGTGCACATCGCAGAGACTGGGTTTGGTGTTTTGTAGTCTCCAACGGCATTCCTTACTGGCTTCTAATATTCACTTGCTCTTCCATGCTTTTTTCCATCACTTTTATTCCCGGTCCCTCTCCCAGCACGGAATTGCCATTGCAGGGCAGTAGATGTCACGATTTCCAATTGCAGCGTTCAGGTCCTGCTGCACTCCTATTGTGGTGAATACTTGTCTCCTGTGCAACCTTGAACAGTACAAATAAGGGATGGTGTTTAGAATTTACACCAATTGTTATAATGATAGGTGCCTGTCATTTAAACAAATTCAAAGCCTTGAATTTGGTTTTTTTTTTTCAAATTCCCCATCTAGAAAATGGGTGTGATGATACTGGCATGCCTTACAAGAGATTTTTTCAAGGCTGTGAAATGTTGTTTTATATTAACTAGATATGCAGGTAGAATTACTCCCCGGGTTTTCTTCTGAAATCAAAGAACGCTCCCCAAAACCATGGGGGGATAAAGGAATGATGGGAGACTTACTTTTGCTAATCTGACAGTTAAATTTCCATGTTTATCACTTGAGAAACATAAAGGATATTAATCTTTACCTATTTTCTCTCCTAGGAGAAGAACAAAAGTGAAACAAAAATGTTGTCAAGCTTCTATAGAAAGGTAAGATTTGTTCTTACCAAAATGCTCTTTACATATTTATTTAACTGCTTTTGGAGATGGGCCTGTCTCTTTCGCATGCTTAAATACCATATGTAAGAAACCAGAACTTAGATTAGTCATCAACACCTGCACTGACTCTCTGCCTAAAACAATGTACAACATCTTACATTTCTGACCATCAGTCTAAGAAAGACTTTTGGGAGAGGGGAGAAAAGCTCTATCTTCTATCATGCTACCTCTCACTTTTTCTCCTTGTAATAATACTCTTAAGGTTCTCTTCAGAAATAGCTTTCTAACAGTGAACAATATGTTGGAATTTCAAAGAAATATTTACTTTTACTACCTAATCTAGTGGTTCAGTAAACAAATGCATTGTATTTAAAAGGTTCCAGGTTTCTAATAAAATATTTGATTTATTTGCTATAAATTATCAAAGCTTGAACACTTGTATTAGGAAAGAACTGTGCATGTAACATTTGTCACTCTGAGTTGGAAAGTATGAAACTCTAGCAGCACCCTAAATCATTGTTATGCACTTTATAGGTTTATATAGTGATGGATGCTAACAAATGCCTCCTGTCACTGAAATTTGCAGTACCAAGGTCCATCAGTAAAGGAGACGAAGCCTTTGGCCTCAGAAGTGTTGTTTTAGTTTGTTTGCCAAGGAAAGACTGAAGTAGGTATTTGCTTTTGCCTGTCTTTGCAGCACAGTCCCAAAAGAACCTAGAATAGAATTATTTTGTTGAATATTTAATAAAGGTAAATTTATTATAGAAGAGCTTTAAGTACATAAATTCCTGGAATAAAGGTAAAAAGGGCAAGTGAGAAGACTGAGAGCACTGTTGTCTGGTGACTCTTCAGACTAATAATAACATACTGCCTTTATCCACTCCTATTGTTGGTGTTCATGTCCTTATATAGTCTTAAAAGAGCTTTCTAGGTAGGTGGACGAGGCATTATCAGCAAAAAGATCTTGTGCACCAAATGACTGAATTACAGAACAGAATCGTTAAGTGTATGAGTTATGTCTTTCTACTTCCCTGCTCCACAGAGGAAATGAGTCTGCTTTTGCTGTTAAAGGGAAAAATAACTGCTTCAGCACAGGGGCAGGCCAAAATCCCAGCTGTTACACAGGTGTATTCCTTACAGCTACATCTGAAACATCACTGACCCTCCCTTTCTGCGGGATTTTCTCTAGGATCTGTAGTTGAAGGAGGAGGGTTGTATCTTTCCCTCTGAAGTTGAAATGGGCTTTTGTCTAATCACTCCATATGTTGTGTATTCTGGACCATCCCCATCGCAGATGTTCCTCTCCATGCATTAAAACTGGGTTTCAGCTCATTTGGCTTCAGCACTTGACTTTAAAAGGCAAACAAATCAAATCCCTTTCTTGAGGGTATAATGCATCATTTTCCCCTCTTTGACTGTGTATCATCTTCTTTTACATCTGATCACATCATCAGAATCTAACTTCCTGCATCTGTGTGTTGACTAATTAGTGCCTTGGCTTTATAGCTCCTCCTACCAAAAATACACATGTTTTTAACTAGTCAGTATTTTTATTTTATACAACGTGTTCTGAGCATACTTGGTGAGAAGAGGAAGAAATTCTCTAAATTGGACAGGCCAAAGAAGAGTGAAGAGATTATGGCAAGCACAAGCAAATAAACCAATGACTCAGAAAAAAAAAGTAGAATCTTGTCACTATAAGCAAGCAGGGCAGGTACTTGGCAGCAATTGATCAAGTAGGACTAAGTGTAGTGAGAGATTTAAAAATCAAAATCACTTCTGCTGAAAGTATGTGAGAACTGTTAATGATTTGATGTCAAACCTTTTTGAAAATACTGTTTCCCAGACATTGAGACCAACCAAAACAAAACCAAGGGAATTAAACTATTTTGTAGACTCCTGACCAGAAAACAGATGTATTTTTATGTGGTATACTTGGCTAAAACTCCACTAATCTAAGCACGGGCTATCAAATAGATCAGTCTCATTTTCTTCACTCTGAAATAATTTGGTAAGCTAGAATATTTCTTCTTAATGATATTAGTGTACCAGCTTTTATTATAAACAGGCTTTTGTGTTGCTATCAGATGTATCTAATGAGTTGCAAAATGTATTCATTCAGTTTAATAAATAGAAAAACTAAGATAGATTTAAGACTGGAAACAATCTAGCATTAGGTATCTGCTGTCATCTACTGGTCATTCCATGCAAACCCGTTTCCAAGGTTTGACTCCTTACTGGAAGAATAGGGGATCACTTAGAAGATTGATTCTTTGCAACTGCTTTGATTGCTGTATCTCCTCTGATCATTCATATGAATAGACAAATAAGAAATATAACTGGTCGTTTGTATGAACAGATTGTTTTATTTCCAGATTTTGAGCGAGCACTGAGTTAGCCTGGGAGGAAATGAAGGATAAGAGTGTATATTCAGAAATGTTTAGTTCCATCTTCTGCTTCATTAATCAGGAGGTGGAAGCAAGCAATAACTTCAGGTATTATGTGTTTTGTGTAGACGGAAGTGATCTGATTTCACCGAAAATGAGAATTGCTTTCCAGTGAAGTTGATTGTTTTAAACCCATGTTCAAATGTTCTTTGCTTCTCATGTGATCATGAACTTTAATGCCTAAAGACATGCCTGCAAGAGCTCTCACTCCTTTGGCATATTGAGCAATGTGATTACACCAAGTTTTAATCATAATATTTCAGATATGCTAAGTAGAAATCTATAAGTAGAAAAACGAGAAATGTCTTTGCTACAGGACAATGTAGCAGGTGATCAGCTGACGTGCTCTTGGGAAATCAGGCTGTCTGCAGAGAATATAACTTCATCTGTCTCAATAGAGCATGGAGCCATTGGGCAGAACCTATTACTGAGTCTTTATTGGAAGAGGGGAAAAGAAATGTTAATCAACTCTTGATTAAAATGTACGGCTCGCTCTCATCAACTAGAGGAAGTCAAACCCTGACAAATGAGGATTTCCTAAATGATCTTCTGCTAAAAAGATCGTAACAAATTGATAGGCTTGCTTTATGAATATGGGTTGTTTGAGGATTTTTATTGAGGAATAAAGACTTAGTACTAAAAGTGTTTGAGAGTCCTGGTGATATTTGTATTATGCTTTCTCTTACAGTTAACCTTATGCAGAATTAATTCTTTGAAGAGCTACTTGCTTCTCTTTGTTCCATATGAATGTAAATATGGATCCATTTCAGCCATAAAAGCAGAAACAAAAGGGAATCGAATAGTGATTACAGATGTGAAGAATGGGGAAGAAAGGTGTGAGGTGTAGAATGTTGGTTCTTGATGATGCCAAGATATGCTTGTCTAGATTTACATTTTCTTATGGTACATTTCATAGTTTGTTACTAGCAGAATACTGGAAACCAGCACTGTTAATGACAATCAGATTTCGACGTGTTTTCTAATATATATCATACTTACTAGCAATACAGTTGCTTTAACAATAACTAGCAACCAGCTATGATTAAAAAGATGCCATTCAATGCTTTATTTTTTTATATTTCTATGGTAATTTACATAATGCTTTGCTGGACTTTTCCTGCGAGGATTGAATGTGTATGTGCTTTCTAGACCATAATGAGATAACTTATCAAACTTATCCCTTTATCAAAGGGATAAACTCCATCTCAGTATCTTTCCACAGTCACTTATTTTCTAGAGAACTTTGTACAAATTGGTCTGGAACGAAACTCTGCCAGATCACAGCTGTAGTTCCCTCTTAACCTGGCCAGAACACATACAAATGTTACAGGCTGGTGTTTGGAGCAATGCGAGGGACCATGTTGTTCTAGTGTCTGCGTAACTTCTTTTGAATGATTGAAGTCTTGGTCATGAAGAAACCTGTATTGCAATGGTCAAAATTGGTGAAACAATTTCTATGAAACAAAACAATGTGGGGAAATAAATCTACAGAATCCGAAAAACTTTCACAATAACCAGAGGAGTGTTTTCCATGCTCGTACACCCTCCTTCATGGCATTATTCATTCAGTCTACTTTTAGGTAAATATTGTGTGATATTACATCTAAGTTTGGAAGAATGTGTTTGATCTGGTGGGTCCCTTCCAACCTGGTTATTCTGTGATTCTGTGATTCTGTAATTCATCAGCAAACAGAATTTTCTATGATTGTTTAGCCAATGAAACTTGTGTGTATTGTTTACTTTACTACCTTCAATAGCAAATATTCTATCCACTAAGAAAATGTAAATGTATAACCCTCATATCTGAAAATCAGCATGAGTAATAATTCTCATTTTAGGCATATGTGCTGTAAAATCATATCAAATTGCTCGGTCTTAATAAAAAGCAAGGCAGTATCTCTTTTTGATAATGTATCTCAAAGAAGTGTCTTTGCTCTGGATTTTCAAATGCGACACTTCTGAGTACATAAATATATCACAATAGAATGAACTTTTTCAAAACTCCTGCTTGTAAAGCAATATGCACAAAATTAGTTTTCTAGAGAGGAAAAGACCAGTCAGAACTTGATATATATATATATATATATATATATATATATTCTGCTTTACTTTTCTGTTTGAATAATTATACTTGTTGCTCAGATGCAAAATTTTTTCTGTTGAAAACCGTTTGTTATGGTTGTAGGCACAGATCCTAATAGTCAAATGTCCAGACATCAAAAAGTTCTTACTGAAAGTTGAGTCAAATGAAGCCCTTAATTTGTAACCTAATCTATTCATATTCAATAAAGAGAATACAAATGATCTTCCTGCCATTTTGAAGAGAATAGTAAGTTATAACAGACCTAAATTGAGTCAGGATATCAGCTTAGGATAGATCTTGTTGCTTTATTGTTTTGTCATGTGTACTTCAGTCATTTATACTTAAGCCTTTAGTGATAACTTCCATTGACTGTTGATTTTGATCAACATGGTTTTGCTGTTGTCATTGCTTGTCCTTGCATTGAAGGACAGAAAATGTTTTAACTCATTTCTTCCTAGAGTCAATCCTCTATTTTTGAAATGCCATGTTGAATGATTTTGGGATGTTTGTTGGGCACTGATGGAATTATGACCCAAGTTTGTTACCTAGTGGTAAAGCTGCAAATGGCACCTTGTTTACTCCTACAATTAGTATACAAATTGCAGTGTCCTTCCTCAGCACAAAGATTATCTTGGATTCAGTTTGGGAAGTAGTGTTCCATAACTTAGGCATGCCCTACCAGCATGTCATTGCTCGGATTTCTGCCTGGAAATGCAACCTTTCTTAAATAACACAGCTGAGAGATAAATGAAGGGGGAATAATTTAGTGAGATGAAACGGACAGGACTTTGGACACTTATCGTAGCTTCTGCAATGCCTCATATCTGAGCAAGGAAGAATTGCTAAGTTCAGAAGTGCCAGGATCATTAATCAGCCCTTTGATGTTGAGGTGATGTGATACAATGTTCGTAGCTTGTAGAATATAGAATTTTGTTTTGCCCGGATCTGCCAGTCTATTTTATGCTTGGTTCAGCCTTGTTATAAAATTCAGGGAATTAAAGTAACTAAATTCATTGATCTATGAATATGATTTCTGAAATACCACATACAACAACATAACAGGAAAGGATATATCTGATTGGAGTACTTTTTATGCAAATTACATACATAATTTATCCTTTGGCATTAGCTGAGCTGTGTGTATCTCTGCCATGGAAGCCTGAAGCTGCTATAAGTCACAGGGCTTAACTTACTGCCTATTGAAAAAAAATTAGAGTTTAGGGGACTACAAATTGACTTTGTGGAAGGACAGTTTTTTGCTCTTGTCAAAACAGTAAAAGCTTCTATGCCTTTGTTAGTGTTGGGTTGCGTTAAACTGTGTTGAATAAAATTGAGACCAGTCCTGTGTTGCATGTAGTGACAGATGAGACAGAATTAGGAGAAGGGTCTCGGCTCTTTTTAAGAAAAATAGTAGAAGATCTACAGAATTCAATAATTTTGGGGATAGCAAGGATATCCAGTGATGTCATGTTTAGGTCAATCTCCATCCTTTAAACAAGCATGAACATTAATTTGGAGAGGATGGAGGAGGCATCATAAAGTTGCCTGTTCTTATCTTCCTTCTGAAATTTGAACATAGACCGCTGCCAGAGATATCTGAACAGTGGCAATACGTAAACCACACATTAATTTATTTTGTTGGGGTTTTTTTCTCTCTTCACAGATGAAGCGAGAAGACTTGAATTTTACAGAATTTTTCTCATAAAGATGAAACGCAGTTATGACTCAAGATATAAAATGAGATTTCTCACTAAGGCATAAGGAAAGTGATAATGTGATAGGATGCTGTCTGCTGAAGGTATTAGAACTAGGAGAAAGCAGTATTAAATTCAAACCTGTTATCTGCATAAGAATGCAAGTGTATTTAACCTTCCTCTGTCCTAAATGTTTTGGCTAAGCACCCCCCCACACACATGTAAGACAATTCATAAATAATTAGAAACAGCCCAAGATGTCTCGGTGTCAGGCAGTCAGTACTTTGCAAAATCAGTGTGCAATAATGTTTTTTTCCATCACGTAAGTTTAAAAATGTAATAATTTTAAACAAACCTGTCTGTAATTGGAATAGCTTTCCGGAGTGTTTTTACTCAGAAGATATCAATTTGCAGGATTTCAGCATCAGTCTCCCCAAGTTCTCAGGGATATCCAGCACTTGGAGAGGAGTATTAGTTCACCTGTTTTTGAAGTATTTTAAAAAATTATGCAATCTTTAGTATGCTTCTACTTTCAGCAAGGAATACCGTTCAAGAACAAGTTGCATGTCCAGAGCCCACACTAAACTTGCCCAGAACTCTCACTGTTTTTACTAGTAATTCTCTTCCAATTACTTCCTTGGTTCTCTGGGCAATGTTTGGTGAATTTTTGATACAGAAGATTTGGAAAGACTAATAAAACCAAATGGTGAATGCTGTTTACAAGTCTGTTTAAGTAAATCTAGATTCTAAATGAACCATTATATGGAGTAATGCTCCTGGAAAGCAAAAAAATATGGGGCTTTTTGCTTAATAGAAGCTATCTTCTTGCTGTATCGTGATCTTCAGTATCTGCTAAAACACCAGGAGGTAACAGGCTTGCACAGGTTAATCTGTGATAAGATTGGTGCAAGTGGTGCTTAATGCTTTCAAGAACTGCTTGAAAATCTTCTAAAGAGAGGACTTGGCTAATCACTCTTACAGGCTAGGAGATGTATTCCATGTAATGAAAACACTAAATTTTTCACTCCTGTGATGTTATGGACCTGTTTTCACAGGAGTCAGACTTACAGAAAAATTAGATTTGTAAAATTTTTAAGATTAATCAGGGCAAGTTCAGCTATATTAGGTAATTCCAGTAAATGTATGTTTGAGTACTTCCTCTGAAGCAAAAATAGTTGACTACTGTTTAGCCTAGTAATGTGTTGCAGCCCTGCAGAATTGCTACAGTAATCCTTTCTGTAATACTGGTTGAAGATACACTTTTAAAGTGTACCCAAATAGTAATAATTACTAACAAAAGCTGGAAAAATAATCCCCAAGTCCTGCACAGCAAAGAATGCATGTTGTCAATGTAGAGTTCAAATATAGATACAGATGTAAAATCTGGTATGTGCTTTTGCTTTCTTCTCAAGAACAACGCCTAGCCAAAATCTCACCAAGATCAGTGCTGGGTTAGAATTTCACCAATGTGAAGATATAAATCCCAAAACTGAAGCTCTGAAATAGAATCACAGAATAGAATCATAGAATCATCAGCTTGGAAAAGACCCACCGGATCATCGAGTCCAACCATTCCCATCAATCACTAAACCATGTCCCTCAGCACCTCATCCACCCATCCCTTAAACACCTCCAGGGAAGGTGAATTAACCCTCTCCCTGGGCAGCCTCTTCTGGTGCCCAATGATGCTTTCTGTGAAAAATTTTTTTCCTAATGTCCAGCCTGAACCTCCCCTGGCAGAGCTTGAGGCCATTCCCTCTCGTCCTGTCCCCTGTCACTTGGGAGAAGAGCCCAGCTCCCTCCTCTCCACAACCTCCTTTCAGGTAGTTGTAGAGAGCAATGAGGTCTCCCCTCAGCCTCCTCTTCTCCAGGCTAAACACCCCCAGCTCTCTCAGCCGCTCCTCATAAGGCCTGTTCTCCAGCCCCTTCACCAGCTTTTTTGCTCTTCTCTGGACTCGCTCCAGAGCCTCAACATCCTTCTTGTGGTGAGGGGCCCAGAACTGAACACAGGATTCGAGGTGGAGTCTCACTAGTGCCGAGTACAGGAGGAGAATAACCTCCCTGGACCTGCTGGTCACGCCTGGTTCCTGATACAAGCCAAGATGCCATTGGCCTTTTTGGCCACCTGGGCCACTGCTGGCTCATGTTCAGTCGCTGTCAACCAACACCCCCAGGTCCTTCTCCTCCTGGCAGCTTTCTAGACAGACTTCTCCTAGTCTGTAGCTGCACAGGGTTGTTGTGCCCCAAGTGCAGGACCCGGCATTTGGCCTTGTTAAACCTCATACCGTTGGTCTCATCCCCGTGGTCCAGCCTGTTCAGATCCCTTTGGAGCCTCCCGACCCTCCAGCAGATCGACGCTTCCACCCAGCTTAGTGTCATCCACAAACTTGCTAAGGGAGCACTAGATGCCTTCATCCAGGTCATTGATAAAGACATTGAACAGGGCTGGACCCAGCACTGAGCCCTGGGGACAAGAAATGTTAAATGCTAGCACATTTACTGGTTTGAAGCTGCTGGAATCACACATTTTTGGAAGCTGGTGAAGGATCACTATCTTTTTGCCTTGTTATTATGCCTCTGCTGGTACTGTGACCAGAGACAGGATGCAGGGCTGCTGTACCTTTGGTGTCATCTAATAAGTAATTCTTTATCATTAAGGAAAAAATATTTCCATTTTCTAGGTTTTAACATCCTTAACTAAGCATTGCAACTATTTTTCCCTATTTTGCACCTTTTAGTGAGCTAATTTGACTTGTGTGTTACATTATTTAGAGATGTACTTTGCAATTTAATGTATAAATATGTAGAATTTGCAATTTGATGAACAAATATGTAGAAAATGCCTCAACATAGAGAAATACAAGACTGTTACATTCTAAATGCCACATAAATCCATGTTTCCTGGCATGCATGTGCTGCTGATTTCAAAATTGTCTGACATGATTAACCACTATCTTCATCTGTATTCTATCACTTGTGTTATGTCAGTTTAATTTCCTGCTTTGGAAAAAGATCAGTGGAAAAAGGAAATGCAGAGGGTAGCAAGATGCCCCGTTTAACATGTGATGCTGTTGTTTGCAGAATCTCAGCTGGCTAAAACTCAAAAAAACCCACATTTGCTATTTTTCAAGATTAAATACTGCAACATTTTAGGCTCAAATGGTGCCAAAATTAAGAACCCCAACCTCCACCTCTGTTTTCATCATATAATTTCATGATATTTTAGATCTATTGCTGCATTATTGGAAAAGGTTCTCTATATTCCTTGATGTTTAAAGGCCTTAATCTGGACTGTTCCAGAGCAGTGACTCATAACCTTACTGCAGTCCTGGGCTTGCCAGATTTTGTAAATATTTGCTCTGTTGTTTATAAGAAAAATGAGTCCTAATTTCTGTTGGTATGATTACATATATATATATAACATTACATTTTCCAACTTGGATTCCAGCTGCAGATAAACCGCATTTTTATTTGAAACTGAATTTAGTGAATACTATGGATTTAGAAACACCAAAACACTTTGTGAAGTTGTGTAGTTGGAAGAGGATTAACTTAAATTCATGGTTTAAGATTTTTAGTATACAAATGACATTTTATTTTTAAATGAGCTCTAGCTTTACTTCTCTGTTTCTTAATAGTATTTCAATTTTCCTCTAATATTGAATCTAAATTGTCTACCAAATAAGATCTGCAGTTGCAGATCTCATCTGTGATCGAAAGAGTAAAACAATATAGGTAGAAAGGACTGTATCTTCCGATTAAAAGTGCAATAATGTTTCTGTAGTATTTTCCTTGCAGGTAACAGACCATAGCAGGAAAGCTGGAAACCAAAGTGCATTGAAGGTGTGAACATCCCATTTTATGCAAAATACGGAATTGCATCTCCAATTTAGAAGTGTTCTGCGTCATATACCCCCAGAAACCCTTGGTGTGCCTGTCTTTATAACACTCCTGTGAAAGTAGTCACTGCTGTTTTTTCCATATTAAAGAGCCAGATCATATTCTTGGACTAACTAATGCAACTCTGTGACACCGATGATGAAAGCACCTGCCAATTAAATAAATCCTTTTTTGTTGCATGCAGGTTTTTTCTGGCTAGCTCAGTTGCAGTTCATACATTAGACCGCGAGGCAGAGCTGCATACCACAATTAGAATCAGAATTCGTGCTGTGTAAACTTTCAAGGGGTTTATTCACTGTTCTGGCAAGTATATATGAGAATAGCTTCTCACGCTCTGAAATAACGTGAAATAACGGCTGTATATCTGTAAGTGGAGAGATTTTCCTTTTCCTTCATAGCTGAAAAGGTGGCAGAGTATGTGCATAAATATCATTTGGTCACAAAAGCTGAACTAGGCTGCAGTTTCAAACAATAATTCCACGGTGGTGTTTTTTTGCTGCCAGGAGAGAACTACTTGTAACCATTCAGACTTTTATAGCATAGTACTTAAGATATTATTACTTACGAGTCATTTTTCACTTAATAATTAAGCTGTTAGAGGGTAGGTCATTGCTTGATTCTGACTTCTGAAACTTTTCTGAAATATTTTTGCATCAAACAGAAAAATTACTTGATGATTGAGGTAATATTTTTATTAGAGACAATATATCTAATGATGTGATATGCTAAGGAAACGGGTTGTCCTATCAGGACAACTAGACTAGACATAAGGAGGAATTTCTTCACCATGAGGGTGGGGAGGCCCCAGCCCAGGTTGCCCAGGGAAGCTGTGGCTGCCCCATCCCTGGAGGGGTTCAGGGTCAGGTTGGATGGAGCCCTGGGCAGCCTCATCTAGTGGGACATGTCCCTACCCATGGCAGAGGAGGCTGGAACTGGATGATCTTTAAGGTCTCTTCCAACCCAAACTAGTCTATGATTCTATGAATGCTCAAAGCCGTTTCCCAGAAAGATTGTGTGCTTCCTCAATGTGCTTGTATCGTTAGGACTATCACAGATATGACATATTATAACTATTTCTTACTTAATACATAGTTTTGACAAGTTTTTTTGGTTTTGTATAGCTCATTTCACCAAAATTTACATCTAATGTTGTTCCCATGAGCCTTCCATTGTAGTTCATCTTTTAGATTTGTCTTCTCTATCTGATGTAATCTTCATCTAAAAAGCCAACGTGTCTTTTGTCTCCCAGAATGCAACTGTTTGTCAGAAACAAAAGAAAAACCTACCTTCTTACCTAGATGCCATATTGTCTGTATCCCGAGTTTGATCTTGAATGCCGTGCAACAGGTAACAGTATATGCAGTGTTTATTTGGAAGGCAGCTCTGAATTTTTTGCTATAGAATGTGAGAAGCCATATAAATGTAATTTCTTTTCCCTCCAGTTAGTTTAATGCATGTGTGGCATTCCAGAGCGAGATATTTATGTATTTTGAGTCTCGTATAGTGATGCCGTGCCCCTGAAACTTTCTTATGCAGAAGGTAGATGGCCTCATTTTTCATGGAAGCTGTGCACTCGTAACTCATTTGTGGTTGCATCCACAATGTGATAAACATAGTTTTGATGTTAAGGACTTCATGGTCATGATAGCAGAATATTCTGTGTTACTCTGAAAGTGATGGCATGGGTACTGAAAACAAATATATGGTTCAATGACCTGAAGTAGTACAGATATTGTAGTTCTCCAGTTATTGTTTCTTGTTATTTCAACAGAGGAATGACAGTTACCAAGAATTGTGTTCTAGGACTGTGTGCACATGCTCCAGATTAGATCAAATTTTTATGTGACAGGTACTGTAATTTCTAAATCATGTGCCTATGCCTATTTTTGGTTCATGTACACCTAGTTCTTCAAGGGGTTTTGAGTTGAAACAAGCCAATAAATATATCACACATACTATCTAACATAAGGTTCTGATATCAAACCACTGAGAATCTGTCTGGTATCTACTGGTCTTAAGTGTGGTCCACAGGATTGGCACTTGTAGCCGTTTTGGAGCACTGAAAGAGTAGTCTGCTATGAAATACATTGAACAAACAATTTACAGTGTTCAGTTCCAGTATGAAGCAAATTGTAGATGAGTTTTGCAAATTGCTGTGCAACATATTGTGCTTACAGTAGTTTCTCTCAGAGCAAATTTTGGTATAGAAGGGAAGTTTCTATGTGATGTAGGAGTGGTTGAAGAAAAAAAAAGTGTAATTATCTTGAGGTAAGAGAAAGATGGTGCACTTTATTTCTAAAATGCAAATGATTAGAGGACTGATGTAGTTTTGCTCATGTAGTCAGAGTGAGCACAGCATGATGAGACTGACATAGACCAAAGGATCTTCAAATACATGAAATATTGGCAAAGAGAGATTAAGCTCTCCTTTTTATTCCCTACAGACAGGATGAGTTTTAATAGATATGGTTTGCTGTACAAAGTATCCAAGCCAGACTTTAAGAAACACTTTTTGATGAAGTAGAATGAAGCATTGGAATAGATTCCCCGCTGTGAAACTGCAGTGTCCCCAGTGCTGAAGGTCTTTAAGTACAGGTAGATAAATATCTATCAGTCTGGAGCGACCTAAGGAGAGCTGATGGTGCAGCACAGCAAAGAGCCTCGGTGACCCCTGTGGTTTCTTCCAGCTGTAATACTCTGTGGAGGGTTTTATGCTCAGGGTCCAACTGGACTTAATCACATGAAGGGGAAGTGACCCTTCCTTGCAGCTTTGGTGTTCAGTTCCTTAAGAGTTTGTTAGTGTACTAACTCCTGTATGCAAAGCAAGAAGTCCACGAGCTTTTGTGGTTTCTCATCCCTCCTGCATTCCAAGCATTTGCTTGCCTTAAACTTCATGGACTTTGTCCGCATCCTTTCCCTGCTTTCCACTTCCCAGCTCCTAATAGTCTTAATGCTTTTTATTTGCTATATCTGGCACGCACTAGTCCCTTTTATCAAAGGACTTTCACACCTGAGGCCTCCAGTGACATACTTGCAGTAAAGTCTTAAAAGAAAATCCTTTTAAATCCTGAGGCCAAACACCATAACAAACATATCTTCTCAAGGGATCAGTTTCCAAATGAGCTTTTGAACCTAAGTCCCAGCAGGCATTTGGCTTGAAGTGTGTGATAGGGCTTTATTTATTTATTTATTGTAAAGACATTCCCCCCCCTCCATTGTTCCCCTCTCAAGATGTGCTATTTGAACCTGTACGTCTGGTGAATTCTGCCATTGAAGTGTAGATTAGCAGAGTGCTGCTGGGTGGTGAAACATTGCAGGACAAAAAGACACACGAAAATAAAATCTTTTGAGAAAGTGTCAGTTACAGAGAGAATGTGTATCCCTTGTTTCAGGGGGGAGGGAGAAGATAAATCTTGGTTTAGAATCAACGTTTCTTTGAAACTGAGCAAGGTGCTCAGGCTGTGGCAGCTTGAAGGAGGTTTTAAAACTGTGAGTGATCGTTGTGAAATGTTGTGCAAGATGTGCCATAAACTACTTCAAGGTGCAGAACAGGTCTCGTAGTGAGGTTACACCCAAGAGATTTTTAAATGGCAGTGTCTGGATTCTACAGGTCAGCTTGCAAACTGGTACCTGTAAAAGATATTACCTGTCTTAGGAGACAGCAGGCTTCAGTGTGTGTAAATAATTACTTGTACTTGCAGATTAATATTAGCACTTTCAAGGGCCTTTTCAAACATGCCATTTGGGAATTTGCATTTAGTTGATGACCTCTGTATTTTTTTTGGTGGGTATTATTGCTTGGGACATTTAGCCCTGTGTGAGCTCAGTGGTAGGTTGTTTATATAATATCACAGTTGTTTCAATCCACACCAACAGTTGCTAAACTATAAAACAAGATCAACCCACATATAGGAGCATGGTTCCCTGAAGACAGGGCTATGTACTGGATAAGGCTTGATTTTAATCTTGCTTTTGTCAGCTGTATCTGCTGACAGTTCACTTTCAGGTGACCACGTACTATAATACTCACATTATTTTCCTTTCTCTTGGTTAAGCACAGTCAGTCATTTTAGGTTGTTACTCTCGTTTGAGAAAAGATATCGGGTAATCATAATGTTTCAGTGAAGACTGAAATAAAAAATGTTTGCACAGTTTCTTCTCTTTTTTTTAATCCTGTTTATACTTTGCAAATCAGAGCCACTCCAGAACTTCAATAGCTGTTCATTCTGTTATTCTAGTAGATCTATCTTTTCATTCTTTCTTTTTCTTTCTCAATTTTAAAAGAGAGTTTGGGTTTTTTCATGCTGTGGGTCTTAAAGTACTAAGCAATCTCAGTTCTCCCCCCTTCCCTGAAAATTCTTTTATTCTCATTTTACTGAGAAGAGAAATGGGGATTGTCAGTGGACACAAAAGTTAGAAAGTCCAGTTCTGTAATTCTATGTAAATCAATCCCTGCAAATACCATTTTCTATTCACCTTAACTACACTTTGACACTTTCCAGACCCTCCGATGTAATTTTTTTACTCTGTGTCCCATTCCTTAGCCTGATTGAGGTGAATGTCAGGTAAAAATCTGGGACCAAATATCTCTAAGACCAAAATAGCCTTTAAGATTTGTTTCAAATTCAACTCTTATTCACAGATGTAAATACCTAGCTCAGTTTATCTGATGATTTAAAATCAAGTTAGTCTGGTGAAAAAAAGAAATTGAAGCTTTGATTGCAGGTGGTGCTTAATGTAATTGGCTCTCAGCAATTCAAGGTACCCAGCTTACAAAATGTTAATTTAGCTTCTTTTTACAGACCAACCTTTTTCAATTTGCTTATTCTTAAACAAGATACAATAGTTCGAAATATGCTTTTTCAAGAAAGTAACTCGAGTTATTCGTTACAGTGAGTGAAGGTGCAGAATTCATCAAGATATTAAACTGAAGAAAAGCAGGCAATTCTAAAGCTAAATATGACTCTTAATACAGTGACTTAAAAGTATAAAGCTTTATAAAAGTATCATGAACTTTTTAACAAAAGGAAAACAAAACCAAATGCTTGAAGCTAAATTTGCCACAAACAATATGATGAGCCAAAACCCTGCCTAATTTTTTTTCCACATTGAAGGTTACCTAAATGAGGCGTGTAAATAAAAAAAAGTACAAGAGTGAATGTTTATTCACAAATTTTTGCGCCAAAAGAGAATGACTGTAGTTCAAGCCTTTCTTCTTAAGAAGCAGAAACCCAAAGGCAATCTAATGTAGCCTAAAGCAACAGATTCATAATATTATTAATAGCCATATGCTCCATTTCAGCTAAGTAGCCCATGGCAATGTGGTAATCCTCCCTGATTCTGAAAGTTACATATAAGTCTGTAGATATGGAAACTAATATAAATTGAATCTGTAACAGAATAGAACAGATTGGAACTAAGTTGAAAGCACATCCTTTGGGCACAGTCAGCAGAGGGGATATCTGTGGGATATTGAAATGTAAATTAATTGTGTAAAGTCTATCGTGTCATTAATTTGTTTGATAGAGTTTAGATGTATATGTTGGTATACATCCTTCCCTCTCTGTTTCATCTCCTCCATCTACTCTGCATTTGGTAAAAGTGATAATTGCCATTTTAGCCTCTTATTTCTTACAATAGGCAGTAGATAGTTTTCCCATAAGAATAAATGTCTAGCCATAAGTGAAAACCTTTGCCCTCTTCTACACTGTAATTCAGATCATTGTACTAATACAGGTTGTGTCCAGATCTTGATCCAAAATAGCTTTGTACTATCCCAATAAACACAATCAAGCTATATAACGGAAAATACGCTGCTTTCACAGAATCACAGAATCACAGAATGACCAGGTTGGAAGAGACCCACTGGATCGTCGAGTCCAACCATTCCCACCAATCCCTAAATCATGCTCCTAAGCACCTCATCCACCCTCACCTTAAACACTTCCAGGGAGGGTGACTCAACCACCTCCCTGGGCAGACTGTTCCAATGCCTAACCACCCTCTCCGTGAAGAATTTCTTCCTAATCTCAAGCCTAAATCTCCCCTGGTGGAGCTCGAGGCCATTCCCTCTCGTCCTGTCCCCTGTCACTTGGGAGAAGAGCCCAGCTCCCTCCTCTCCACAACCTCCCTTCAGGTAGTTGTAGAGAGCAATGAGGTCTCCCCTCAGCCTCCTCTTCTCCAGGCTAAACACCCCCAGCTCTCTCAGCCGCTCCTCATAAGGCCTGTTCTCCAGCCCCTTCACCAGCTTCGTTGCTCTTCTCTGGACTCGCTCCAGAGCCACAACATCCTTCTTGTGGTGAGGGGCCCAGAACTGAACACAGGACTCGAGGTGCGGTCTCACCAGTGCCGAGTACAGGGGGAGAAGAACCTCCCTGGACCTGCTGGTCACGCCGTTCCTGATCCAGGCCAAGATGCCATTGGCCTTCTTGGCCACCTGGGCCACTGCTGGCTCATGTTCAGTCGCTGTCAACCAGCACCCCAAGGTCCCTCTCCTCCTGGCAGCTTTCCAGCCAGGTTTCTCCTAGTCTGTACATCTGCTTAGGGTTGTTGTGCCCCAACTGCCCTGTGTCAAAGATGTCATAAACACATGGGATTTCTACTCTTTTGGTCTGTTCATTTTTATTCTTTTGGTCTTGTCAAATGGTATGAGCGTGTCCCCAGAGAAGATACGTTCACAGTGTCGCTTTCTAGTAGAACAGTTCTGTTATTCCCTTTCCGCAGATTAAGATTTTTTTTTAAGCTGTAACTAAGAAAGGCTTTAAAGATTTTAAAACAAGTTAAATACCAAAGTCTCTGAAATCAGCGGAAAAATAAAGCTTTCTATCTGCTACTGGCTATTGTTCTCTGAAAAACAATCCTACAAAAAGACTGTGAAAATGTAAATAAAAAATCCCTGTGTAAATTGTAAAATTGGCTGAAAGTGGTTACATGTTCAAAACTTTGTATTTTCAAAACTACTGAAAAAACTTTGGACTCTTGTAGAGGAAGCATCTGGAAAAGCATGTGTACTTTTCAGGTCTTTAAACATTCCTGATATTATCAAACTTGTTACACATTTGCAGGTCAGTTCTGCAACACAGAGATATTTCTCCACTCATTCCAGTGGCCGTTTGGCTGTGAATGTGAGATGTCTGAAAAGTAAAAGCAGCGTTAAGGTAGATTATCAGCAAACCTGCAATTTATTGGTAAAAGCAGTGGGACTAACATGCATAAGCACAGGTACTGGAACATTCTTTAGCTTTGTCCTCAGTGTGTTTGGATTAATTTTTTTTTTTCCATTCTCATTCTCCCAGCAGGTGAAAGCTTTAAAAGTAAGAAATTGCTCTCAGAAATTTGTCCCACAACTGTTTCAATGGACAAGCAGGATTTTCTTTTTAAATGTCTGAGATGGTTTTGGAATACAAGAATGTGTTTATGAAATGTTCACACTACTCTCAGTTGCAAGTGAGCATCTGTTGTAACTCACCTAAGATGAGTTTCAGTAAATGTTGCCTTCCAATAAATGATAAAGTCACATTAAATACCTATTGCTTTTTATAATGATGTAATTGTGGCCGCAAAGGGGCAGTGTTATCAGTCTATCATTCTCTAAAGCTGAAGGATACATCCCACGGGGCATGCTGACACATTAATGATTTTTATGAGATTAATTAAAAAATAAGAATAAAAAGATGTATTTAATATTTTTCCCTTCTTAAATATTTTACTGTCCATAGAAGCTAAATATGTCTTGGATATTTCCATCTAAAAACACTCAAGCATACCGATGCCATTTCAGTTAGGGATATAAATGCCATATAGACTTCCATTAAGAGATAATGTAGAGTATAAATTAAAAAATGAAAGATCGATCTCCTATCAGTGTACTTGCAAATACTGTACTCTCCTGTGGGGTGTTAGTGACATGATTTCAGATAAAGTCAATGTAAATTAGATATCTAATAATCCAGCCAAACATGCCCTTAATCCATATTTTGTCTTGATAGCCTACTTCACAGATTCCTTAGATTAGGAGCTCATCCTCTTATCTTTTAAGAAACTAAAAGCACGGTCCTTTTAACAAGGTAAGTTCTTATCTTGCTCAGGGCTGTATAGCCCCTTCTGCCCTAAACTATTGAGTTTAATGTCATTGTATTTATAATGATGCTCCCTGCCCTTATCCCACATTCTTTTTCCGTCTGTCCTTTCTTTGATGTAGCTCATTTTGTTGTCATACAGACTATATGCCAAATGTTCATTCACTGATGATTATTTTAGATCAAGGGTTATTTTTCCATTGGTCTTGTTAAAAAAGATAGTAGGGGAATATTTTTTGTTGGTTCCACCACAAAAGTGGCTGTAAAGAAGCAGAAAGAGGAGGATTCTGGAAATCATAGCACTATTTTTTTCTTCACCTGTTCTTATCAATGAATTAAAAGACAAAGGCAGAAAGATGAATACAAAAGAGGATTGTTGAATTTTTTTTTATTGCTGTTGTGTTTGTTTTTTAACCTTTAATGAAGATATAGTATGACAAAACAAAGTAATTTAATCAGTGGAAAGGCTGGCAGGCATTCACAAGAGCCTGGGAACTTCATATGGTTTGACTTTAATAGACAGATTTTTAAGTTTGCTTCAGGAACTTTCACCTCTTTCTTTGCTGGTATTTTCTTCGGTCCACACTGACTAAGTTTTTTTCTTTTAAATTGTCTATCTGATTAGCATAATTAGGTTAAACCTGTTTTATCTGCCTTGTTGTCAGAACTGATGAAAGGACCACAGAGCCGTATATATTTTCTAGTCAGCAGATCCAATAAGATACTACTTCTCTCAGCGAACCTTGCGTTCGGTGCTATTTTGTGGTGATTACGACTTGGGCAGAACTGTAAGCGAGTCAACAAAAACTTACCTGTGCAAAAGCAGTGTTAGATGACTTCATATTTAGAAGTATCTATTTATCCTTTTTCATATTATCCATTTTAATGTTTGTTGATATGTTGATATCGGCTATAACATCAACAGTTCTTGTTTGCCCAACCTTTCACCCAGGAAGCCTTCTAGTAGGTATCTGAACAGGCTGGACCACGGGGATGAGTCCAACGGCATGAGGTTTAACACGGCCAAATGCCGGGTCCAGCGACTGAACATGAGCCAGCAGTGGCCCAGGTGGCCAAGAAGGCCAATGGCATCTTGGCTTGGATCAGGAACGGCGTGGCCAGCAGGCCCAGGGAGGTTATTCTCCCTCTGTACTCAGCACTGGTGAGACCGCACCTTGAATACCGTGCTCAGTTCTCAGAAGGATGTTGAGGCTCTGGAGCGAGTCCAGAGAAGAGCAACGAAGCTGGTGAAGGGGCTGGAGAACAGGCCTGATGAGGAGAGGCTGAGAGAGCTGGGGGTGTTCAGCCTGGAGAAGAGGAGGCTGAGAGGAGACCTCATTGCTCTCTACAACTACCTGAAAGGAGGTTGTGGAGAGGAGGGAGCTGGGCTCTTCTCCCAAGTGACAGGGGACAGGACGAGAGGGAATGGCCTCAAGCTCCACCAGGGGAGGTTCAGGCTGGACATTAGGAAAAAAAATTTTCACAGAAAGGGTCATTGGGCACTGGCAGAGGCTGCCCAGGGAGGGGGTTGATTCACCTTCCCTGGAGGGGTTTAAGGGATGGGTGGACGAGCTGCTGAGGGACATGGTTTAGTGATTGATGGGAATGGTTGGACTCGATGATCTGGTGAGTCTCTTCCAACCTGGTGAATCTATGATTCTAGTGTAGGCGAACCAGTCAGCGCACCCACAGTTTGGAACCAAGGAGAGCCCGTGCTGCTACCAGCTCTCTAGTGAAAAAGGCACGCAGAGTCCAGAGGCAGATTGTGCTGGTGACCTAAGAAAAAGAATGTCAGGCAATATAGAACATTAAGGAGAAGCTGGAGTTATTGTGGTGGGGGTATATAAAATAATTTTTAATAAGAACCAGCAACTGTGCTTCACAAAATATTAGTAATATGTAATAACAACTTCAGCAAGGCACAAGCAAGTGTTCTCTCTTTATAAAATAGAAGCAACTTATTTCCTATACTTAGGAATTATATCCTATTATATCAGTCAGGGAGCAGCCGCCCTGCTCACCCTTAGAAAGAAAAGTTTCTCTTTAAATTTATAATCTTTTAGAAATACAGGAACAAATGAAAACAAGAAATTAAAATAGAATTCATTTCAGACTTAGTAATACAATGTATCAGAACCTTAATTACGGTTCTGATTAGTGAAGTTGTAATGAAGTCATTGAACTGTACCCAGTTACTTCTAATAAGGCTGTAGTTCAAAATGCTCATGGATTAAATCCACCCTCTGTGGCACTGGCTCAATGATTACTGTGATTTGTGATATTGATATTAGTACTAGCAGCTCCTAGGATCCTCACGTAGGGATCAGGAGACAGTGCTGATTAGACACCTTAGAATATATGAGTTCTGAAGTACATTTCAGAGTTTAATTTGATACAAGATCAATAAAAAGAAAAATCAAATGCTTTAAAAAAATACACTGCAATAGTATATGAGAGATGGAGAAGAAACTACAGAACTACAGTGCCTACCAACGTATCAAGCCTGTAGGAAAGGAAGATCACTTACCTTTAGCTGGTGAATGTCATTAAGATGTCACAATGCCTGTGGTAAGGTGTGCAGAACCAGGAAAAGGAGCATGAAGCTTTGCTACCTTTTGATTTCTTCATTTGTTATATACCATTCATTTATGTTAGTCCTAGGTTACTTTGATTGGAATCAGAAGCTGCCTTGTGAATAGTGTAGACACTGTGTATAGAAACGTGTTTAGCTTTTCTTCGCACATACAGCAGTATCTATATTGCTCAAGGACTCCTCTAATTCAGAGAAATCCTACAATGACATCCAGACTTGGTAGAAGGCACTTCGCATCTTTTAAATTTTCTTTATCTTCAGTATATAAAATAAATCTAAGTTTAAAAACTGACATTTATTTTCAGACACAGTTCCTTTGTACAAAATCTCTGTATGTAGAAAGCAAGGGTTAGGCCTATTGCACCCACTTCACTGCTATTTGATTTACTGAGTATTCCTTACTCCTTTACAGAGCCAAATAAAGGGCTAAATTATTGCAGCACCATTGTTGGAGAGCAAAAGACAAAAAAAATGTCTGAAGAGAATCAGGACAACTGTATTCTTGACCTCAACTTTCCTAGTTCTTGATTTTTCTTTTTTAATTTAGTTTAAGTATGTCATCCTTCTTGTACTTAATATTCTCTCTGAAATGCATGCAATAAAGCTGTGTGTGGTGTAAGCAGGCCTTGCTTTAAACTTCCCAGAACAACATAGAAGCAGAAACTAGGCTGAGACAGTAAACTCACTTGATTGGCTGCATTTTAGGTCCACTTTATGTTGGAGCGTAGAGTAAACGTAAGGTGAGAATAACCTGAGAAAGAGAAGGCTACTGTCTTGTCCGAGAGAGAGAGCGGGTATTTGTGGATTGGCATAGGAAGCCGGTATTGCTGCAGATTTGTAGTGAACTGTATGATTTCAATTACTCTCCATCTTCAAGGATAATTAGGGAAAAACTAAAGTGAGAATCAAGACTGAAGCTTTTAACGGATTTATTTATCAGTTGGTGGTTTCTGTGTGTCTTGTTTCTGAATGGCTGGCCCATTGTTAATGATGCTGAGGATGGCTGGAATTTCTCTCTTTCTCTCTCTCTCTCCTTTCTCCTAGTATTTACACAAATTTGTCGCCTGACATCTCTCTCACTTTTAAAGAGAGTTTAAATTCTGATAGTACCGTGCATGGGAAAGCTAAGCGATAGCACAGACAGCATACCAGGAAATATTTTCACATCATCCCAGCTTTAGATGGAATATAGGATTTTGCAGGAAAAGCTTTGTTATAACTTTCCTAGCACAGAGTTATATTTATTTCTTACCTTCCTGCAAACTACTAAACAGTTCTCTAAAACATATGTGAAAATAACTTCTCCTAACATTTTTCTTAGACCTTTGGAGAGCTAAACACATGCTTAACTTCTTAGCACTCTCATCTGGGTTTGGTTTCAGTCATTCCAACTGGCTGTTTGTACTAAATACAATCCTTCTAAATAGAGGTTGTTTCTTTCATGTTTTCAAAATGCATGGTCCATGATCCTTATCTGCTTCCCACGAGCTCTTCAGAGCAGCATGCGGTGCCTGTAGCTTCCTCAATGAATGGTGCAATTGTGGAAGAGCAAAGCGTTGGGACCATAGAGAGACGATGTGGTCCAGCAGGTACAACCTCTGGTGAATATCAGAATTTCTATACCTGATTCAGTCGCTGATATTCTAAGTAATCTTAGGCAAATCACTTTTTACCTCTTTCTGCCTCTGTAACTCCAAATGTTTGCCTTCTATTTAATTAACAGAAGGTAGGAGGGAGGTTGTGCAATGCTAGGAATAATTACCGCAGTATAAGCATGCTATTTTCTAGAATATAACAGCCCCCGAAATACATTTTCAAGAATAATTAGAGGTGGGTTATTGACTATAATTAAAGCTGTGACAGTTTCTCTCTCAGAACAATTACAGTTTAAATAGACACACAAAGGGGAACGTGGTAGAAGTAAAGGAATAAAACTGTCTATTTCAAGGCTCGTAACAAGTCAGTGGCAATAAGAATTCTTGTTTCCCCATCTTCATCAGCTGCTCATAAATCTATTTTGTGCTGGACTACCTGGTTACTTCAAGTCAGATTCTGTCTTACTAATAATATGTAACAGTATAATATGACAGATTTACTTCTTCCTCTAAAGAAACTACTACAGCAACTACATCCTCAAAAAGATGTTAATTTACCTTTGCCTTTTGGCTTCTTTTGTTCTCTACTTACTAAATATTGTTCATTAAAATATGTGAAGACTACTTAACACCTTTTATGTGAGAATAACAAGGGATGTGGTAAAATATCAATTAACATGCAAATCACGCCTGATAATTATATGTACTTTATAAAAATAGATATAATTATCTGGGATAATAAAGCAAGGATGGAGTTGTTTAGTTTCCAAGTTTTGCTCTGACTGGTTCATATTGGCATGACGTCTGAGTGTCCAGACCTGAAATTCTGACTGATTTTATTCTAATGCCATACTACTATAGATATGGCAGTGGAAACGGTGATCTTCTCTAATATGACATAACCCACAACGTAAAGCATTGAAAAAATGGTTAATGCTGGGTTGCAAGTAGACTTCAGAAACTTGTGCATAATGTTATATATAAAAATCAATAGCACTGTTTCAGCTGGCCTGATGTCCTCTTGAAGGCAAATATAGTGGGATACAGACTTTTTCTTAGAGGCTTAATGATACATCAGACTTTGCCCAGGTCTGTAGCGTAGCCTCAACTTCAGAAAAGGAGCTCAAGGAATAGTGTTTAACCACTGACTTCACTGCTTTGGCAGTTTATCTAAAGATAGTCTTGCTTCTAGCAATGGTGCATAGAAACATTTTTAGGAGCGAAAATAATGTGCTGGAAAAAGCATCCATACTGGAAAGAGCTAATTTGTGTTTTGGTTGTTGCTACATGTCATGTTTTGACCATGATGATTTTTTGCACTGACTTAAAAATATAAAAAGTTATAAAAAAAAAAAGATTACTGAAGATGTTTGGAAATATTTGAATGTTAAGTCCTTGCTCTTTCAGTCTGTGTTGCCATTGCAAAGGGTGCATGATTGAGAGAATGGAAGAAATTAAGAAAGAGTGAACGTGAATTGCCTGTGCTGCTCTAAAACGCAACTGGAGAGTGGGGGGTGAGGTATCATGTGTTGTTTTTTTTCAGTGAAGGTTAAATCTTTAGAAATCTGAGCTGTACTCCAAATCTTGAAATGAAGGAAGGACAAAAAAGTTAAAGGTAGAAAAAGAAAAAAAACTTGGAAACTTGCTGAAAGGTTTAACTCTAAATTTAATGTGTAATTTAAAAACAAACTGCTTCAGTGTATTCAACACAACTTTATTTTGAAATCCAGATAAGCAGCAGCATGAAATCCACTATTTAGTTGTTCTCTTCTTTGGGTAACTCTCCTGCTTTTCTTTAGCTTTTGTGCTAAATTGTCTAGGGTAGGTACGAAATGAGAGAAATCTGAAGAAGAAAATGTTCACATGACATCAATTACCACTTAAGGATTATATTTACATCCGTGCAAGCCTTAATCAAATCAGTGGAGTTTCCTTGGAGCTTTATTTTGATCTTTGGAGTAGAATACCATGGTATTTGGACATGATTACAAGTCACTGCAACTTAAAACAGTTAAAATTGATTCTGCCAGTCCAGGTAGTGACCCTGGACTGACTTCAATGTGCAGTATAAAATAACCCTGCCAGCATAGGATAGGCCTTTTGCTGCTGTTGCACAGAGCTAAAGAACACAGCACGTACTGTTAAATAACAAGTAAACTATCTACAGGTTACAGCCTTTCAATGTGCTAGACAGCTCTGAGGCGCTGTTTCTGCCTAAAAAGCACAAAAAAAAAGAGGTTCTCAGCTGCCTCTTCCTGCTCCAGTGTTCTATGTGGGCTGCAAGAGTCTCTCAGAAGTACAGCCAGAGCCTACAGGAGGTTAAAAACAGTGGCTGGAAGGAGGGAGCCGCTAGATTGTTTGCTGAGCTGCCTGCTTTAATTTTTCACCTGAACTGCAGTTGAATTGGAACCATTTCTGTTTCCCAAGCTAAACTTTGTGAGTTCAAAGTGGATCCGTTCCACTTCTGGATATATTCCAAACCATAACTAGAGGCTCTTATAAGCCATATTTTTCTGGCAAGCCTGAAAACTATCTCTTTGGTATCTTTCTCGTGCCCCAAAATGTAAACCGGTGGAAATAAGCTAGTTTTCCCTTTACCATTCTTGAGTGTCAGATTAATTTTGAGAATTAAATAGAATTGGTAGGACATGCCCAGAATCTGCTGCTGGGGGAGCTCTGAATCAGCTTTCCTCAGCTTTTGGAGTGTATATTCCCTTATTTATACCAAATGTATTTGTGCAGCTAACTGCTCAATGACCAGAAATAAAGGAAACTCATGTCTAAGCATATCAGAATCCTGGTGCTATTGTGAGGCCTAGTACAAAATAAATTATTGCAGTCTTTAATGTACCATCCTCTGTCTCAGTTCCAAATCAGTTACTGGTTAACTATAGATCATCAGCTAACCCGTTGCTTGGGGGGATTCTGTAGTGCACATATACAAAGGAAAATTTGAATGTCCTATCCTCTAAACAGACAGCTTATGTAATGTTTCATGTTTACTAATATATGTAGGAAAAATTCAAGGCTGGGCTTCAAAGTCTCTCTATTAAAAGACACTGAGCATCTAAATCTCCCAGTCTGCTTTGATAAATATCTTCAATATAGTTTGTTACACAGCACATCAAATCATGCTTTCCTTACTCCTTTAAGTCTTTATTTCAACAGCAATGAGTCAGATTAGATGAACAAGGGTATAATTCTTTGTGCTATATAAATTGCATGACCTAATAAACACTTACTGTCTTGAGATGCTCATTTGTGATATTTGCTAGGAGCTCATATGTTGCTATTTCCATGCCTCTGTGATCCAAAAGACTAGACAGTGCTCAAAGCACAGCCCTGAGCAAGAACTTCGCAAACTGCAAACCCCTCCGTCTGAAGGCCCCATGATTCAAACAATCCCTCTCAAGCACAGTTCCCTCCCTGCTTTTCTGCTGCTTTTAGGACAGCAGTTTTCCCACTGGTCTGTGCTGGTGACAGATTACACCACCTAACACACAGTGGCCATGGAGGTGAACATGATGATGAGAAAAAAACAAATTAGAAGGCAAGGATTTATTTTTTATTTGTTTTACGTATCCCAGCTGATTTACTCTGTCCTCACAATATGAGTAGACTTTAAGTCTATGATTCTAAGGTAGGATCCTGCATGAAAATATATAGGCCCAGTCTCTGTCTTGAGATAGTCCAGGTTTTGAAGGTTTATGCTTATATACAAACATACTCCCCAGTGTCCTTTTCCATACATCAATCTTCAACTACAGCCAGTGTTCCTTGGACATCATCCACTAATTACAGGAGTCTGAAGAACAGAGGGATATATGAAGTTAGATTTTGCTGCTTATCAGACTAATGGGAATTTAACACGAGCAGGTCTGTTGTCATGATCACAGGTATTGTGCAGAACCTAAACAGAGGTCAGCAACAGCAGGTGTAGAATCATAGAATAGTTTGTGTTGAAGGGGACCTTAAAGATTATCTAGTTCCAACCCCCTGCCATGGGCAGGGACACCTCCTAGAATGCCAGCTTATGCATTCTTTTTTAAAAGTTTATATAGTTCTGGACATTAGGAAAAAAATTTTCACATAAAGGGTCATTGGGCAGTGGCAGAGGCTGCCCAGGGAAGTGGTTGATTCACGTTCCCTGGAGGGGTTTAAGGGACGGGTGGACGAGGTGCTGAGGGACACGGTTTAGTGTTTGATAGGAATGGTTGGACTCGATGATCTGGTGGGTCTCTTCCAGCCTGGTTATTCTATGATTCTATGACAGCATTTCCAAAGGTTGCAAAGTTGCATCTGCTTTGAGAAGAGCATCTTTAAAAACATCAATAGATGAAACTCAAATTCCAGGCAATTTCAGGTCTTAATAGATCTTCAGTTCGTTACAATCCTGGTTTTGTATTGCTATCTTCATACTGACTAATCAAAACAATAAAGACTCTTCCTATTTTACTTCCTAGATCCTGTAGCAAGAAAGGTTCTGGAAAATTCCTCAGGGCTAAAGTCCCGATTATAAAAGTACTAAATTTTCAAAGTAATATTTTGAATTATTCTTGCCCCCCTTCCCCCATTCCTCCTCCTCCAGGAGCAGCAGACTTCCAGCTGCCTGATATTGTGTTAAAAAAGCCAGGGTCATGTAGATGTCATTTCTTTGCTGTGTTACTTAGCTTCTTTACACGCTCCTTGAGGTTGCTAGGGTTTGGCATTTGGATTTTACCGATGTGCTAATTACAGAGGAATTTGAGTATCTCTAGCAGTCAGCTTTCTGACAGATTTCATTGTTGCAGCTGTGATATGTAATCATTGCAAGATTTACCTTAGTAAATCCATACAAAGTTCGTCTCTATCAGTCTGTATACTAGATGGAATAACCTGAAATATGCCCTTTTAAAAAAAATTATTAATCACCAGTGTAAAACTCACCTCTAGCAAATGACAAAATCTTGCATGTTAGGTTTTCACATTAAATGCTTCAGCGGAGTCTGAAATAGCATATAGATTCTGATGGGTGAGATCAAATTTCAGTCCTATGCCATCTTTCAAAATTTTAGAACAATTGAATAAAAGTCTTTGCTTAGTTTTGTTTTCATTTCTGAACTATCTTGTGTGTTTGAGATCTCTGTGTGTGGAATTAATCTCAAAACTGCATTTGTTCAACTGAGAGCTTAATCAAATGTGCTGTAACTAGTGCGGTTCATAGTAGTGCTTCCTTCTGGATTTTTTTTTTTGATTCTCCATCTTCTCTGTGTTCTTGTGAGAAGAGCTGTATGGAGTCATTGTACAAACCTTACATTCACCTGAAAGCAGCCCTGCAAAGCATCTCCTTGTTCTTTGGACCCTGGCTACAATGATCTCAACACTAAATGGCAGTGCAAATCACAGCACCCTTGGGAGCCAGTGACTCCCCATCCTTTCCACAATGAGAAGACTTAGTAAACTAAGTGATTCTTAACAAATTTGAACCATGAACTATGTATTTGGACCTTCACCAGAATGGCCAGCACAAATTCTTCACCAATTCACACCCCTTGTGGAAATTTTTGGAGTGTGTGCCTTGCTCAGCATTGGCTGTAATATTTAAAGAGATTGCTTATAAAAACTTCTGTGTTGAAGAAAGCATGTCTCTGTAAATAGATGGTAAAGTGCTTTTTGCTTGACAGTCAATTTTTACATTTTTTATTTTTTTTAAGGAGAAAGTATAAGAAAGATTATATACAGGCCATGGGTTTTTTGTAAAAGTAAATATATTTAATTAATAGACTTCAAGTCTATAAAGCCTTGTAAATGTATGTCTTAGTCACAAGCATCATCTCTTGATTTTGGAGTGATTACCCCATCAATAAAGTTCAGTACATCTCAGATGCAAAAATCTGAAATGGTTTTCTTAACCTTTTTACTGAATATATGAGAGACTGGAGCTTTTGCAGTGAAAGTTTTTAAGAAAACATCCACAGACCAGGCTCCAGTCTTTTCAAAAACTCCTGTTAAATTCAAAAGAATCTGTCCTGCACCATATCTAAATACCAGATGCAATAGCTTCAGGATCAGACTCCCGTCAGCAGGAAACATTGCTGTCCCATAGACACTGTTAGCAATAGACTGTTCATGAACGTACATGTTAGAAGATTAAATTTTCTTGGCAAGTAAGGTAGCCCAGGGGTTAAAAACATGTCTGTCAGAACATCTGCATGCTGGTATCCTTCAAGTTTTAGCATGCTATCATTAGGATTATGCCACAGATTAAAGAGTTTTATTTTACCATCAAAATTATAAAACTAGACTCTCTTGGAACAGGAAACACAATCTGTTTTGCTGACCGCTCTCGGTGTTTTTTTTCCTCTATTCAGTGGTTTGAAAATTAACGTTCTTTGACATCTGCTTTAAACTGATACCTAGTATCAGGTAAATCAAAATAAAAATATAAATTTGATATGTGGAAATCAAGATTAGTTCAATGTTTACTATCTTAGTGTAAATTAGATTTCCTGTCTACAAAGCAACAATTTCAGAGATATTGCTAATTGGTATGTTGATGTCCTACAAACTGGAATGAGATTTTGGCTGACAAGAAAGTGTTTATTTCATACCTGTCAGTTCATACATACAGCAAATCTTCTCTGCCTTAATAGTTTAATTTCCTTTCTGTTTCACTACGTGAAAATTTAAGATTGATATTTACATGACAAAACTTTTCAGCAGTGTGTGTTGATGTTTATGATACATCTTTCTTTAGTTAATGACTTTGTAAGTTCTTAAATTGTTAATGTAGAAGTAGAAACGACCACACTGGGGGTCTGTGAGCAACACATTGACTGGCCTTCTGAGAACATACTGGGGTATGGAAGCAGTATTGTACTGATATTTCCATTACCTGGAATATCATTACTTCTTATTGCTCTTTATATGGAGAACATATTTTATTTATATTACAGTCTTCTCTGGAGCAAGACTTACTATATATCCTGCCAGTGCATGATATAGTAATACAACAAGTCCTGAATATGCTAAGAGCGGCTGTGGTGTTGTAATACAGCTAGTGTTTTAGAAAGATATTTTTCATATATTTGCACTACAATTAAAATTATGAAAATAATTGTAATAACAGAATTCCTTCAGGGTAAAAAAGTAAAACAGGATTTGCCTTGTTAATAAGGGGAAAAAACAAAACCCCAAATGAAAAACAAAAACCTAACTCAAAAAAAACCCACCTAAAAACAAGAAAAGAAAGAAGAAGATATTGTGGGATAAAATCAACATGAAAAAAGTGTGCTTGGAAATGCATTTGTTTAAAAACCAAGCTAAAATACATCACATTTATTGTACGCAGAAATATTTGAGTTTGTGCAGGATGTTTTAACATATTAATGTTTTCTGTGCTGGCACCAAAAAGACCATTTACTGATCCAGATCTCTCCGTATTTTAGAAAATGTGCAATTAAAAGGGGTGTGTGATGAGGCAAGGAGGTAGAATAGCTGGAGCGGAATCACTCTTATTCTGGTTGCTAACCTACTTTTGAAAAGTGGAGTAATTTACTGCTGTACCATGGCCATCAGCTTATTAATGAAGCTAGAAGAAAGAACTATAAAGACTTCAAAAAAGATAACTGGTAGAGTTCTTTCTCTGTTACGATTAACTGAGAAGGAGCAACTCTACAGTGAAGAAGGAGCAAACACGCAGCCTTGTGAGCTCTGTGATGGTGCAATACATGTGGTACATCAGTATCACATCATCAATTAGGGCTGCTGAGAACACACAGAACTGTTGTTATCTGGTTTGAACTATACATGCTGTTATAATTAGTTATTGCTGTAAGCTGTGCCCCGCTACACAGGGCAGACCCTCATTTAAATAGCACTGTCCTTTCCTGAGAAATGCCTGTGCTTTATAAAGCATAATAAGAGAGGTTTAATATGATGAAATAATTTTGCCTTGAATGCTGCTTTCATTCTGTGAAGCAGAGATATCTGTCAATCAGATATAAGTTTTTTCTAGTATACGAGTGAATCTTCAATGAGGGTAGGTTGCTGCAGCTAAGGAGTCAGTGGAACTAAAACAGTTTGCACCTGCTAAGGACTTGGCTCTGTACACTAGTAATAGACACTGAAATGATTGCTAATATAGTTGAACTGCAGAAGGACTACCTACTTACCTGCAAGGATATTTTATTGTACAACCTAGAGAGGAGAGAATCTCATTTTATACACAAATAGTGAAAAAATATCAGGTAGCATTGAATATTGACAGCAGGAAATCCCAGAATCATTTAGGTTGGGAAAGAGCTTTGAAATTATCAATCCCAACTATAAATGTTTTATTGTAGAGAAATGCAGTGGAACAAAAAAGCAAGTACATCACTTATTGGTTAATATGGATAAATTACTGGTGAAGTGGAAAATTGTGTGCCAGTCTGTTAGTGAAAATGGCAAATTAAGTGACACTTAGGAAAATTGGAAAGTAAATACTTGGAAACTCCTGGTAACTGGATGGTTCTTTCAGTACATGTGAAGAAGGCCACCGAAAAATGGATCCCTATCACTCCATGCATCATTCATCAAATACACGTTATGTTGATAAAATTTTATACAGAACAATGTAATGCCAGAAAGATAAAGGAAGTTATGTAAGAAGTCTTCCCTTGATTTATTTTTAACTTAAGTTAAAAAGACAGGATTGATTCTTTGTGCTGATATAAGTGGGTGTGTATTATCTTCAGGCAGGTTGAGTGACATTTATAAAGGGTGCAGGTATGAGCTGGATATCTCAGTCCAGCAAAACCACGGATGCAATAGTTAGGCATGTGGGGGCATGTATGATGCTTCACCTGATGAACAAAAGGGGAGAGTGCTTCTCGAAGCAAAAGCAACAGGTGTATCTGTATTCTGAGGATAGTGAATGGGCTATGAAACCCTAAAAGAATGAGCACCCATGGGAGTTCACGAGTGTCCCCCATTCAACTGACAGAGTAATTTAAAGCATGAACACTCGAGGTCGTAGGAAATCGTATGCTCAAAGATGTGCACGTACAATTTATTAGGTCATTTTGAAATGGCGTTTTCTGTTCTCAAAGGTCTCTAGATTTTCTAAATGTGAAGAAAAAAGTGTCCGAGACGGTGCTGCGTTTCCTTTATCTCTCAATAGAAATTTGTGTGCCCATACAGTTGCTGGATACTGGAGAGTTTCAAGCCTTCCTTTCCTATCTGTGGTTGAGAGAGGAGGCACAGTCTTTGCTAACAATATGTAGATTTACTGGTGAGGTTTCCGAGACTCCCTTGCCGCTGATATTAAAATAGCCATTAAGACAGCATTTCTATTTCAAATACCTTGGGAAAGGTGGACCATGAGAGTCAACACAGACATCAAGATTAGAAAAATAAAATTAAACACAAATTGCTGTAGTTCAGCTTTACTGGAGTACTTAGAGGATAAAGCCGATGTGTAATCCAAGAAATTCACTATGGAGTGTACCTATGCCAAAATTCTTCTCACACCTTGTACTACATTCTATTCGCTTTATTTTGTCCTGCATCCTGATCGTTATGGTCCTGGGCTTCAAGAGGCTCTTACACCTCCTTTTAGAGTTCAAATTCTGCTTAGGATTTTGGTCTTGTGATACAAATACATAACTTTGCCTCATCGATGAAAGAGCAAGAACTCAAACCATTGGTCCTTCTTTGGTTCTTCTAATAGCCTTTCCACTTAATCAACTGCTGCTTTATTCTTTGTAAACACATAGATCATCCATTTAACAAGAACTTGGTTCACCTTAATTCTGCAGATGCTTTGTCTTCTTCAAATGCACCCAGGGTCTCAAACTGACAGAATTTAAACCAAACAGCATAAGAGGAAAGTAATGAACAAAATGTAGGAATGCTTTAATGGAAAAATTCAAATCCTGAGATGAAAAAAGCAAAAGGAAAAAATAGTGAGACCCTCCCCATTCCACCCCAAACAAATAGCAGTTCTTTATCTGCAACTTATTCCTCTTCTCTATAGACCACAGAATTCATTGCAGACTACATATGGAGATAAAATATCAACAGACAGATGTGTGAAATCTGTTATTATAACTGAACTTGGAGCTACTGGACCTGTTGGTCATCCAGTCTCCACATTCCAGAAGCACCTCTAAATCCTTCCCATTCTCCAGAACCGTTTCTTACTCTGCAGGAGGTATGAGGCATGTTACTCTCCCCATTTTTGAGGAAGAATAGAGAAGCTAAAAGGATATTTTCACTGCCAGAGTTTCTCTAATGAGGGAGTGAGATAGACTGCCACTACTCCAGCTTAATTCTGTTATTAAATTATGCAAGACTAACATAGAAATATTTCAATAACTGAAACATTTTTGGGGACATATTTCTATCTATCTTTACTTGGAAATTTCAAAGGTCCTTTTGCTTGTTTTACAATCTGTACATGATAATTAATTCTGTATGGTTTTAAATGGACAATCTGATAAGAATATGGGAGATCTGTGTAATTCCACAACAGACTTAGAGCAGAGACCATGACTTCAGATCGTGCTGGCCATTCACTAAGGCCCCATAAATACTTCAGTGGGGCATAAGAGCTCCATGACAATCGTTGTCCTGTGATGTGCAATATTCTGCAGATAAAATTTGTATTTCTGTTACTTGAAACAGGAACTATGTTCTTCAGTAAAGCAGCTGATGTTTGCTTCCATGCATCATATTTTGCAAGGACTGAAAAACTTGGAGATTAAAATAAAACCTAGAAATAATAACGGTTTACAGTAATGAAACATAATGGTTTGTACTACAGCATCCATCAGTGTAATTTCTTAGGGTGGTGATGGGAACATCTACAAGAGCAGCTTATGCCCAATGATATTAACGGACAGATTCTGATGTGTAGCAGCTACTGTTAATTTTCTATTACAGATTTGCAGTAACTTTTAACTTCTTACACTTACATTTGTCTGTAATTTAAGGGCTATTATGATAACTAGGCACAAATTTTTCGTGTGTTTGTGGGGAAACAAAATGTACAGTTAGAAATATGCTGATGTTTTATGCTACGTGTGTTCCAATAGGCTTTATTTTCTAAAACACAGCTTGGATTTCTTTAAAACCTCTCTTGTGGATGGGCAATTTCAGGGGTTATCACCTTTCCTTTTCTTGCTACCCTCTAAGTGGTACTTTCTTTGCCGTGGGCAGTGAAACAACTGTGCTCTGCTCTACTTGTCATGTCCCATTTGCTGCCACCCAAATCAAAAGCACATTTCTGGTCTGGCACATTTCTGAGACAGCTTTTTTTTAAAAAAAAAAAACAACCTTCCAAGGACATAACTAGACACAGTGCCATTCCCGGGAACCAGGCTATGTTTCAAAGCCCATTTGCTTTATTTTATGTGCTGCTTCCTGCTCTTTTCACATTCTCCTCTCTTTTGTCTTTTAAGCCTGAACTGTAGAGATTCTCAGGGACAGATTATAACTTTCCTCCCAGGTGAGATCAAAGAGTGTCTGTTAGAGGCCTGGTTTTCTCTTTTTTACTTAAAAAAATAAAATAAAATCAAACTTTCCAACATCTGCTGGAGCTAGCACAGATGTTCATACATTGTAGTATGTTAGAAGATTTAAGGTAACTTTCTGAAGCTGTTTTCAACACCTTCCACTGTCCTTGATAGTTTATTTTAAAGGATCTTAATGCAGAATCTGGGCTTGTGGATTAGGGCAGAAGAATCAATGAGGTAGGTACTTGAATTCCTTATTTCCAGCTGCTGTGTTCCTGTTGAGATAACAAAATACACAAACAAACTAAGATCTGATTCGTTACAAAATAGCTTCTAAAAATTGTTCACTGATTTTGGAAATTTCACTGTTAAATTCAGAGTAATAACTCAGTATCTAAGTGTTACCGGGGGAAAACCACATTTTTATAATGTCTTTCCTGAAAGCGTTCTCTCATTTTCCCCTTTCCATCACTTTTTATTTAAAAATTTAAAGATTTTCAGTGTTAAGGTCAGCTCTTTTAGTTAGGAGTAGATAATGAATGTAGGATCCGCTCATTACCAGGACCTCCACACAAAATTGATCCATTTCTCCTATTTATCGTTTTTCACCTTTTCCCACTGCCATTTTCCTTTTTTCTTTCCTTTCCTGTCAGCTTTCTGGATTTATGTGATTTATTTTGGTTCCATACGGAATAATTTCCTCCTCAGCAACCAGCTCTGACCACCGTCGTGCACCAGTAGGGCTGAGTTAAGGTCTTCTAGTTCCAAATGGAATAATCAGAAGCATACAGTTGTTTGTGCTGAAATAGGCTTCTGTCATAAACATAGTTTACGGCTACTATGCCAGTAGTTAAAAGGAGGGGAAAATACAGTCCCTGTATGTGGAGATCTCTGCAGGGTCTGTAGATGTTTTTGTACAAGAAAAAGGAATGGTAGATGGCAAAATTCTGACCTCCTCATCAGCAAAAGAACTTAGTGGGAGACAAAGCATGGAGATTGAGTTGAGATTAAGGGAGCCTTCAGGAGAGAGATGGAGGTGGGGGAGGGAAAATGAAGTAGGAGATGTAATTTTGCCCACACCTACACAGAGCCTTGAACAAGTGTTTGATTTTAGTGGAGAGGAAAATGCAGTTGAGTGAAAGGATTGGAAAGGGTGGGAAGAGACACAGTCAGAACAGCAGGAGCTTAAGAAAGCAACAAAGTCTCAAGGTGGCTTGAGTTGAGGAGGGCAGAGGAGGTGGCTGCAGTGCTGTATTTATTCCTTCCCTGTCATTAGAGGTCATGTGTGTGCATGTAACGTCACTTCTCTTAGAGCCTTTTCAAAACCACCATCCTTGGCGAGTAGCATTTGTCTAACTTCCACATAAGATCAATAACAAAACCAGGTTCCTGCTGGACTTCATAAAATCACAGGAAAGTCTCCTTCGGAAGGGTCAAAAAGCTGCTGGGAAAAGACAGGATAGGAGTTTATGTTAGTGGGTTTTTTTGTTCTGTTGTTACTCTGTAGGAGTGTGGCAGCGTAAAGGATGTTAGTTTGGCGACTGAATTTCTGGAGATGAAAAGAATTGTTCTTCCTATGCATGCTGCTTCACGTGACAAACTTATAATTTTTATTAGCATTCGGCTTAATTGTCTACCTCCAGAAGGACCAATCATAGATAGGGCCAGAAGTTGTTACAGAAATTCAAGAAAATATCTCTGATTCTGGCAAGATTTATTATAGCAACTGAGAAATCCCACTGAGATGGTGGTTAGTGTGGGGTTTCTTGTGTTACTTACAAATATTCTATGAAAATCTTTTTGTCCTGCTGGAGGATTCATCCAGGGTAACAGACTTCATAGCCACAGTTCAGCCAATACGGCAAATCACGGCTGCTGTGATATGGGCTGGATACTGCTATTTTTCCACTATGTTACCAAAATGTTTATGACAAAACTGCACATTATAGCTTCAAGGCTTGCAAATGAACATGATGCTTTGAAGGAAAATGTACTGAGTAAATTCCTTGGTCCAATTTATACTCCCTCCTTTCCCCCTCAGGTATGGACTCCTGCAGTTCTTAATTTGAGGCTTCTTTAACACATTGTACCTCAGAATATTCAGACCGTTACTTCAAAGTTTTCTTTTGTGTGCTACACTAGATTTGTTTGTTTGTTTGTTCTGCAGCCAAATGCAAAATCTTCTTAGACAGATGTGAGTTTAACTGAGGATCATCCTCCTGCTGAGATTCTGAAATTGCGCACTTCGGTACATGAGGGATGAGAGGTGAGGCAGCACTGAAGATTGTTATATTGGTATCTTGTCTTGCTTGGCATCTGACAAAAATTATTTGATTCAGTATTGAGTTACCTAATTGGTGTATCTTGTCCGTCTCAAATGGCAAAGGAATTTGCTGCACAGGGTATGAGTATCCTCAGTTGCAGTGTCTGCCCTGATGCATCCCAAAGCTTCACTGTAGAATACCTGTGGTAACTACTTAAATACACTTATGGGTAGTCTGCTAGTGAGCTGGGCAGGGATCACATTGTATAAATTCTGCAAGAGAACGTATAACAGCCTGTTTTACTTGTCTTCTGGATGAAGCTGATGGAATATAGATTAATTTTGCTCTGTTTCGGAATTTCTCTGAATTCTTACCTGTATAAAAGCACTAAGACTTACCCTGTGTGTATCCAAGAACAGAATTTGGATTCAAAACTTTTTAGACTTACCCCTAGATCTTTTCCCTCAAGATTAATTTTTGGGATTGCTTCTCCCATCTTACACAGTACTGCTCACGTTAGGCTCCATGTGGCTGGATGTTAGTGAGGTGATGGTCCATGGAGAGCCCGGGATTTCAGAGTGGGTGGTCTCACAACAGCCAGAAGAAGACAACTGTGATCTGTATGTCCTGCTGGCATGTTTCCATTTGTGAACATTAATGTTCAAGCACAGAAAGATATTTCAGCACAGTTTTCCTGAGTCTAGGGTGGTGCACTGGGACTAGTCATGTTAGCACGTCTGCTTCTGTAGCCAATAGCAAACATGGGAATAGTGCAGCCACTATTGCTATTTCCCCTTGGCCTCTTGGATCACGAGACCAGGTACTCAACTACAGCTGGACTGACTGGAAAGTAGCGTTTGGCACAAGCCCAGGCCGAAACAGGTTGTTCATGCCATCCTGCAAAAACATGTGTTATTACGGTATCTATTTTTAATAAAGTGAAAACGAATAATTATGCAAAATGTTGGATGTTATACTCAGAATGAAAGAAATCTGTATGAGAATGTGAGTAAAGGAAAGGCATTTATCAAAAGAAGCTCAGTATGAAAGGAAATGTAATTTCAGTTGCCATTGATACTCGTTACTAAACTTGTGATAAACTCATCTGTTCAGGAAATAAATGTCAATGTACTTTTGTAATTTAAATGAGAACTTCTAATATGGAAAATATGCTTCCCATTCAGATCCTTGAAGCTTTGCTTTGAAATGGGAGTCCTCTGTGATGTCTATTTCATTTTCTTTTATTGTTAAAGTGTTGTGTCACTGATGACATTTCTGCTGAATGCTCCCCAATTATAACACTGAACATCTGCACAGGGATATTAAAGCTTCCCAGGGGGATTGTGGGAAACAGCACATTGGTAAACAAAAGAGTAACTGAAATTGTTTGTAGGAAATTTAGTCACTGTTGGCTGCCAAAGGTTGAGGCTCACTAACAAAACATTTTTGCCTTTTATCGATAGATCAAACATAACGGGAAAAAAAGCTTTTATAAGAAATACAAGGGGAAAATTGTGGTTTCCACTGTACTTTTAAAAATAATTTTCATGGGTGAGTGGGTGTTGGGGGGGTGGAAATGGCTTTGATTTAAAATATGTGTTTGTAATATCCTTACTAATGCCATATAGGGTAACTCTTAATTTATTCTTTCTGTGCAGTAAAAGAAAATGTACTAAAATGGCTAGGATCTCATAAGATAATATAGAGATGTAAATGTCATGTATTCAGTCTAAAGTCAAACCATATTATCTTGGTGCCAAAGGTCTGGATATTTAACAATTCAGTCAATGTTTTAATTCCAATTATGGTTTTTGTGGTCAGACACTGAAATGATTATGCTCAAAATTCCCATCCAAGTTGGTGGGAATCTCATGTATGCAAGTTTTGCAGGCTCAGGGCCATAACCACATGTAGGGTATTTCCGGAACCTCTTTCACCAGAATCCTTTGCATTCAGACCTTTGCAAGGGAGAAACCAAAGAAACAGGTGGTGCCTCCCTGTCTCCCTCTGTATTTGCCCTTGGGGTAAAAGTACAAGGCAGGCATATAGTCCAGCCAGTCCATGCTGCAGGGAGATTTGAATGTTCTCAGAGCTTTCTGCTGTCACGGCAGGATTTCGTCTGTCTGGCATCTCTTCTCCTTCATTGTTTTGTCACTTGAGCTTCAGACACTTCTCCCACTCTTCCTTTTGCTCTATACCTTTCCTCTTCTTTCCTTTGTCTTTCCTGCTAGATAATTCCCTAGTGATCAACTGCATCAGACAGCCTTAAAAATCTAACTTGCTAGCTGCCACATCATTCAGTGATATACACTTAGATGATATGTATGTTTTCATAATCTACATGTTCTGTCTATTTTGACTACAAGATTGGAGGAACAGGAGCTGCCAACTACTATTTAAGGCAATGGTATCAATTCTTTCTTGGTCATTATGTGCCACCTTAATAAAGCTACATCCTACTTCACTACAGTAAAAGCTTGATACTTCCAAGAATTGATGTCTCCATTCATATTTTTTCTTTATCTTTGTTTGTTGAATGAAGCGATAGCTTGCTCCTATCCAGGCAGTATTTCTAATTTTGAACTAATATGATTAATTTCTCGCAGTGACTACCGAAATTATCTGCCACAGTTGCCTAAAATGCTGCAAGTTAAAGTGTTACTGTAATGTTTAAGACTGCTGCTGCGGAACATTGTTGTTTAGTTCTTACCTATAAATTTTTATGAGGGATATAGCCATTAAAGTGGGTGGGAGACATTCTGTCACATGGGAAGTATTCTGGTTTTTTTTCTTAGTGGATAAATATCGAATGCCTCTTTCGTTTTGATTTATCTCAACAATCTATCTGTCTGCAGTTCCCCCTCCCTCCTCACCTCAAAATAAATAGTCCTGATGTTGAAATTAGAGAAAGTATCTTTCTACGTGCTTCAAAACGGAACTAAAAATACCTGCTTGACCTGTGGGTTTTGAGACAGCTTGCAGTTGTGGTTAACACAAGCCCCCCTGCTGAGATCAAAGTCTGGCCCCGTCCTGCTTGAAACGCTGCTGTCAGTACCTTGTTGTTAGGCAAAAAGTAAGAGAGCGTTCCCCTCTGCCTTGGAAAAGCAATGTTTATTTGATCTTGGGCCTCTTCTGAATAATTTTGCTAAATCTAATTGCTCTTGATGTTTCACCCAGTACATCATGGGCTTTTTTAGAAGTAGCTCTTTATGCAATGGGTGAAGCATCAGAATACAGCAAGGAGCACTTCAAATATCTCTCATCAAGGCAAAGAACTCTAGATAGATTAGTGCAGATCAATCTGTATAAACTCTGCATAAACACTGAAGCTCTTTTAAGTTAAAATGTACTTTAAAAAAACCCGTATGATATGAAAGGAGACATACTCTATAACTATTAAGAGAGTTATCGTGTGCAAAGAGGTGGGGAGATCTGTTTAATTTACTGGTTCCTGTCAAGTTATGGTGAAAGAAACATATGATGAAATCCTTTACAGTGTACTTTTTTACCATGCATTAAGAATTAATGCTGCCAAAATGTAAACTTCTTGTATATCAAATGCCAACCCTAAATGACCTGTGGTTCTAACATGAATGATGCTGTTGCTGCGATATATTGCTTAAGTGAAATAAAGAAACTTGACTTTTACTGACAGTCATTGTGAAGGACTCAGCAGTGGACAATGACTTCTGCTGGCATGCAAATGACTTACAAACTTTACAGAAGAAGTTTCAGGATGAATCCATAAATGAGAATGACAGCCTGCAGTTGTTCTTCAGGTAGGAATCTCTGAAAACACAAAATGCATATCGGCTTCACTGATGCAATATCATTCTATGTGACAAGCAAAGGTGATTGGTAACATCTCCCTTAACTGTGAGACTGGAGTATTTGAGAAGTGTGGATTCTCTTCCAAAGTTCATTGCTGGTTTGATAAATGACACAATCTCTGTATTTCATGTCATAGTTATTCAAAATCTCTTTTTCATGACAAGTAAGACACTTCCATTCAATTTACTTATGTATTTGTGACCATGCTTGTATCAAGTATGACGTTCCCAGGTATCTGAACACAAGAGGGTGTTTTAGGCATATGCAGAGCACAAAGTGGCAGGGTGGCAGATTGTCTCCCTTGGGCAAGAGGAGACCAGCTGCTCAAGCACCATTTGTTTCCTCCTTTCTGTTACTTCTACTGCAAGCAAAGAAGCATTTAAGTTAGTTGTATATAGAGGAGTTGATAATGTTTGGGGAGGAGAGTGATCACGACACTAACTCAGCAGCAGCAATTGTCAGCCCTGTCTTTTGGCAGCTGCAGGAATCAAAATGCCACTCTAAGGGCTTTTGGTTTCACATCACACCTTCTCCCTCCTTGAGACAGATGCAGGCTCGAACGCTTCCTTTCTCTTTCCTTCTCAGAAAGGCATTAGAAGCCAGCAGCCAAGAGTACAGAAGAAAGTGTGGATGCTGCTATGAGGTCAACTTCAGCTATCTCTCCATTCACCGATACAAAGCCATTTGAAATGTGCTTGAGCCTTTTTTCTTAACTTTTCCAAAATCCCACTTCCAACCCCAGATTCCAGTTTTGTTCCCCCATTCTCTCATTTTGCTTCATAGAGCTACCTCTTATTAATCCTTCCTCCAGCCCTCAGCTGGTTAGTTAGCTGGTTAACCTTCTTGGCTTTCCTTCTCTCCTAAAGACATTTCTACTGTAACTGTGTGTTGCTTCATTAACAGTGTGATGTTCTTTATCTCTGGACCACAGAATTCCATTTCGTTTGCTTAATCTGATTTGCTTTGCTTGCACATCAGCCTCTGTCTGTACATGCTGTTGGCTGTGCCTAGGGACAGGCACTTACAGAGCTGAATGGGATACTGGGCTTGGTGAACCTTAATTCTGAAGCAATATAGCTGCTTGGATTTTGTGCTGCGTTCAGAGGCTGCAGCAGAAGTAAATATATTGCTGCTTTGTAACCTAGGGGGAAAAGAAACCTCTTCCCTGCACTAAGCCTGTCTACTTAATGAGTAAAGGAATTCAGATCAATAAAAGAAAATAGCAGCAGATCTAGCGGAAATCCCTGGGGCCAGATGCATCATCACTCAGTCCTTGTAGAGTAATTTGCCTCTGTGCAGTTCAAGAAGAGCTTTTCCGCTGGTACCGGACACTGGACCAGATTCTTAAGTGTCTTTTTTTTCAAAGGATAATTTTAGCTTGGAAGACTGGAATTCCTCCACTCCTTCCATAATCACTGGTGGAAAAGAGAATGCTCTTGGCCATGAATCAGAGCAGGAGCTTCTTAGGATGAAGTCTGCCATTCCTCTCCACTGCTCTGTGCACAAGCTCTGGACTTACCCATTGTACGACACTGAATTTTCTTCTGAGATGATGAAGTGATCCCTCCTGGTACTCGCTTCTGAATTTCACCTTCCCATTTCATTTGATGAGAGATTTATAAAGACAAGAGCTCCTCTAGTCACCATCCTTGGCATTTATTTCAACATTAGATAGAATTTGTGATTAAAATTATGACTGTGATATATTAACGCAAAGTTCAGTGTGAAAAAAACCTTTATCTTATAACTGTTATGATGAATTGCTTTATTTCTAGGTTTTTCAAAGCTCCTCCCAAAATACTTTTTAGTTTAAAGACTTTAAATTCAAAACATTTATTAATAATGTAAAGGGCTGCCTGTCACTCCAAAGCTATAAAGAAATTCAGAAATCAAAATAAAATAGTTTCTTCATCAAAGCGAAAAGCACCCATAACTTTGATACAAGCTTTGATGGTGCTTTGCTTTGTTTGTAAGCCCAGTGAAAAATCATAGAATCACCACCGGGTTGGAAGAGACCCACCGGATCATCAAGTCCAACCATTCCTATCAAACACTAAACCATGTCCCTCAGTGCCTTAAACCCGTCCCTTAAACCCCTCCAGGGAAGGTGACTCAACCACCTCCCTAAGCAGCCTCTGTCAGTGCCCAATGACCCTTTCTGTGAAATTTTTTTCCTAATGTTCAGCCTAAATCTCTCAGAGTCAGACCTCAACATACAATTGTTCAGTCTGTCTCAGTTGGTCACTACTAACCTGGATGCTAGATGCTTTTTGATGCTTTCAAACTTGAGGTATGTGGAGACAAACCTCTTCAGTCACTGCAAACCTGTAGCTTTTGCAGAGTTCTTAAAGACTAAACATTTTGCTCGTCTTGAAGCTGATGGTTTTGAAAAATACTCCATCTGATTAATGTGTAAAATGAATGTCATAGGCACAGAACAATAAAGAATATCTAAATATTTATTAAGTTGTTTGAGGATCTTTGAGCAAGGTGAGCACTGAAGCGTACAGCATAATTCAGCCTTATTAGTGCACTTGCTGATCAACTACCTTCCCCTGGGAGTCATTAAGACAGTTACTGAGAGCACTTGTTAGCGTCAGATTACAAGAAAACAATGTTAAGGCAAGCTCAAAAAAAAAAAAAGGTGGCTGACAAAATGTTTCCCCTTGGTGGAAATGAGCATCAAATTACATTTCACTACTATTTATTTGCTTTGCGAAGAGGGGCTAGGGATTTTCACCTTGTCTTTAAGGCAGCAATTTGCTCACCTTACAATTTCTAGTACTGAAAACATTTGTTCAGATTACTGTGTTTTCATTTGATTTGTTCTATTGTTTATATAGAGGTTGCTTTTCAGTAAAATCCAATATAATTATTGGCACAATTTGTTCTGCTCTACGGATTATATCAAACTGTTTCGAACATACGGTAGATAATTGGTTGTCTTAGTTGCTTTGGGTCACTAAAACTCCTGTTTAGAATCACCTGAGTCAATGGACATATTGAGGCCTTTTAATGGGTGTCTTGCTGTGATTAAAGAACCTCTGAATGAGGTATTTGGAAATGGGTCTAAAAATACTTCCCTGACTCAAGGCTTCTCAGAAAAATACATTTTATTATTTATTTTGTGGCAGTGTCAAATTACATTGTAGAGGAAAAAAAGAAGTGAGGTCTGGGAGAAGTCAGGCAAGGAAGCTGGAAATATGGTGGGTAGAGGTCTGAGGGAGCTGCAGGTGAAGGTGAGTAAGTCAGGTGGGAACCCTGAGGGACCAGTTAGGTGTGAGGAAAGGTTTTTGTGGGTGTAATCAGATTTTTGAGAGATTAGTTTGCTGGAATTTGAATAGAGAGAGGTCAATGGAACTTGTCAGATAAGGGCAAGGCTGACTGTTGCTCCCTGATAACAGAAGCAAGACCTGTGAAAGAGCCTTCAGCAACAGTAACTCTGGCTGTCTGTGATCTATTAAACGAGGGGGAGACTTCCCAATAAGGAAAAGCCTCTGAGAGCTGGAGCATGGGTCAAAGCTCTTCTTCTCTTGGTCTGATGTTGATTCCTTTTTGGATTGCTGTCTTCTGAGGCACTTATGGGTATGGATATTTTGCTAAACATGGCAAAATGCAAAGATATCCTAGAATAATACTGTCTATATGTATTTGAAGACCAGTTTCCAAACAACTCAATGCAATGTTTTGACAGTGTATTGAAAAATATATATTACATTTTTAGATCGATTATTTAATTAAAAGCTGGTGGTTGTTTTTCTTCTAATTGATTCTACAGTGACATCTTCCTGGCTATCATCCGGATGACTTATATCCTTGTCTCTTTCCATATTCCACAAAATGCACTGGCTGGAATCTGCAGTTATAAATTTGTACTCTTCTCTGGGTTTCACATATCTCTTATCCAAGTAGAAATGCTTGATCTCAGTTGATGTCGTGAGAGTTTCTGAAGTTTACTTTAAATAGCTTTGTTCCCAGGAACTGGTTGTGAAGACTTTGGGGATAAACCAAAACAGCAACAAAAGAAGCAAACAATGAAATGCCAAATGAAACAAATGCCAAAACCTGCGAACACAACAGCATTTTACACCAGTGCGTAAATATTCAGAATTGGAGATTAAGATTTTCTTTATTTTTTCCGGAATACCCTTTTCATAGAAAAGTTTAGGGTGTATTCTTAGTCTGCTGTGTGAACTGGGTAGTGGAGAGGATTCTCCTGATAGCATTTCAGCCACGCGGTCACTTCATTCTGAAGTCATGGAAATATAGAACCAATATTTTTATGTTTATAACCACATTCAAGAAAGTACTTCCAATTTTGAAGTATTTTGCACTTTTTTTTTTTCTTACTATTAACTGATATTTATTCCCAATTAATTAATTCAAATTATTTTGTTGAGAAATTTGTCATGACAGGGACATTCCAGCTATGTCCCAGCTCGAGCACACAGCAGTGTTAGACTTGCCCTCACCCCATGACCCGGTTTCCATGAATTAGGAACCCAGGTGCAACTGCTGGCAGGAAGCTGTGGTGTGTGCTTCTTAGTTCTGGATACTTTTAGATGTGGTTTGAGTGTGTTTTGTAGATGGACAAGAGAACCATGATCATGCTTTGGTTCTGCACTGGATTTGAAACTACTTTCCCATCCAATAAAACATTCATCTTTTTCTGAACAGATGTTACGTAAGCCGTAGCTTTCTTCATTTCTCCTCACGTTTTAAAATTCTGACAGGCTCAGTGGCCAAGTTTCTGGGCGATACCCAACACAAAATGAAAACTTTCTATTAAATATATGACCACTATCAAAATAGCTTATGACTACTTTGTTTTGGAGAGGATCATTTTTGAGGTCTAAAGTTCATTTTAATTAACAGAGTGCTCTAGTTATTATTTAGTAGAGATTATCTGGAACAGGTTGCCCAGGGAAGCTGTGGCTGCCCCATCCCTGGAGGGGTTCAAGGCCAGGTTGGATGGGCCTTGGGCACCTGATCCAGTGGGAGGTGTCCCTGCCCATGGCCAGGTGGTTGGAACCAGGTGATCTTTAAGGTCCCTTCCAACCTAAACTATTCTATGAGTCTATGATTCTATGATCTTTTTAATTATAAAAATGCATCACAGTTACCATACACATTATGGCACACATATCACTGGGAGTTTATTACGATAGAACCAAATTAAAATGCTGTGACAGTTTTCATGTAGTTCTGTTGAAGGTAGTGACGTAAGATCTTTTTAAGAACTGATGAAAATGTCTATTCCTTTGATTTAGCAACAGTTAAAACTCCTAGCTGGCACTTAGTGAAGACATTTTTTAATTTGTGACTCTATTTATGACTTGGGATCATTGAAGCATTATCTGCAAGAACAGTGGAAATCCTCAAAATAAATTTTCAGCATCAGGCTTCCTGTTTACATTGTTCGGGGGTAGTTACAGATCGTTAACATGTAGTTGCTGTAGATGGTTAATGATAAAATTGAGTCATCTCTGTGTGGTTCTCAGCTATTGAAAACTGTGATAAAACAACCCAAATAATAGGATGATCAAAGCAATAGATCCGACGCCGCAGGATAGTGTGACTGCAACATTTGCAACCATTACTATGGAGTACTACGAATATATTCAGACTAGTACAAAAAGAGGTTTTGGGGTTACAAAAACTGTAGTTCAGACCAGGATAGAATCATAAGTTTAACATTCAGCTGTCATTGCTCTGCTTGAATCTTCCTAAAATCTGCTGCCTCTGAATGCCTTGTATGATACATCTAATTCTCAATAAACAGGTACTCGGCATTTTTTTAAGAGTCAGGATTCATGAAAGCATCACAAATCAAGCACACAAAGCCAGAGATACCCAGAATAATTAGAAATCCTTTGGTGTCCTCCCTCTTCCAGTTGGATACTTTAGGTGGTTGATTTCTGATTTCTCTGTGAGGGCTAGGATACATATGTTTTGCTGGGTCTGGATGATTTCAGAAGGTAGTGTTTTATTTTCCATGAAAAGCTTTTAGTTGTCATTGTACCAAGTGTTGCATAAGTCAATGATAAATCAAACTAATGTATTTTAAAAACTAAGCATTAGAATGTTTTATAGTTTAAAAGAAATCACAACAAAGTGCGAGTGCCGACTTTTTATCACCTATCCTTTGAGACTCAGTTTATTTCATCATTGATGTGAAGCATGTAGTACAAAACAAGATGACCTGTTTTCATCCTTGGTATAATTCCACTAAATTAAAAAGCCTTATGCCAGGAATGAATTTGTCCCTATGTAAAAAAGGTCTTCGGTCTTCCCAAGAGGAGATTGAAACTGGGTTCTGTCTGTTTTCATCAGCTCTCTTTATCTCACATCAAGGGTAGCTGATTGAACACAAGGAATTCCTAATACGAGTCACTTGTCATTCAAGCATCTCTGGCTGAGGATAGAGTGTTTCTAGCTTTCTTTGGCAAAGTGAAAATTCCCTTGTTTAGCAGGCCCAGTGACTGAAAGGAGAGTTGGAGAGTGACTGGTGTGCTCAGTTTCTCTATGTGACTGCCAATACTGAAGTGATTTTGAGGTGTGAATATAAATAAATCTTATTTATGGTGTTTTCTTCTAAATATATTTGTAATATTGGGATAAATCTTCTATGCATTAGTCAGGGAGCACTTAAAATTTGACTGCAATAGCACAGCAGGTATAACAGAAAAGATAACAAGGGATTTAGATTTTAATTGATCATTTAACTGAAGGGATTTCTGATTGGCATGTACTCCAGAACAGCATTCACCACATAGATCTGTCACCATGTAAATTATAGTTATTTTCTAGCATATGCTAGACACTAAAGTGATGGGTATTTCCTCACAAGATTCCATACATATAACCAATATATAGATATTTTACACCACAGCAGAATTTGCCCCTCAAATTAAAAGGAGTTCTTGTACCTTTCTCTAAATCTTATCACAAAGATTCTTTGAATGTACCTTACAGAGAGATTTCTGCTTTTGTTTCAAGCCATCAGTAGTGGAAATATTCAAATATTCAGCAGAGGCAGAGTGTCCTTTTTTTTTTTTTTTTTTTAATGACAATACAAGAGAAGCAAGAGGCAGGAAATGTCTAACATGCTTGCAGTCATTTTCCTTGCCACTTTTCCATCATTTTCATTTCTCAGTACAGTGGGAAACCTTCCAAAACTCTCTGAAACGAGCTGCCTCTGCTGCTTGCTATAGTCAGACACTGTTAGAGTCTGAAAGGGACATCAGTTAAAATTAATGAGTAAGAAAAACTTTTAAAACGTTCCCTATTTCAAGTTGAGTTCAGCAGTTTAAGGGAAAAATAAGTTATCTAAATCCACTTAGGACGATAAACCCTCTAAATTGTAACAGATCTGAATAATTTTTATGTTTTCCTTGAGAACAGCATTTTATAGAGCAGATGTGGGGGTCGTTATCTTAATGACACCTCAGAAGTCTGGGCAGTCACAAAGGCTTTCTCACATAGTCAAACTGTCTTGGGAGAATCTAATTTGCTGTTGAGGTATAATACCAAACAAATGCTTTTCATTAAGGAGCTGCATGAAACAGTATCAGTCTAACAAGAGGACTAGGTCTTTGAAATGTAAACAAAGTAGCTCCTCCAGGTAACATCCACTGCCTTTAATTGAATCTGCCTTGGAAACAGCAGTTTCCCTGGCAGAAGAAAACAAACTTTTACTGGCACACTGCTTCATCCCTCCCCTTTTACTTTACCAAATTTGGTGTCCGGGGACGGGGGGGGGGTTGTAAGAAAACAAATAGGCTTTTCTTCTAAGTGCTATAAAACCTTATACTGCTATCACGGTATTTGAATTTAGCTTAATGGTGGGAAGATGTTCGTATGGAGACCTGAAGTGTCGCCATCTCCTCTTTGGTATTTGAATTTAGCTTAATGGTGGGAAGATGTTCGTATGGAGACCTGAAGTGTCGCCGTCTCCTCTTTGAAGACAGACTACGGGCCTTTGCACTGTCACCTTCAGTGGAAGCTGAGCACATCTTAGACCTTGCAGAGCATTTGCTAAAAACCAAGTCCAAACTTCTGACATGCTGCTTTATCTTGGAAAGTTATGGTTTTATAGCCCATTCCTCCAGTAAAGCCCTAAGGTTATTCGGGTGAGAAAAACATCACAGGACTGAGTGATGTTTCTGCTTTGTGAGTCTGAGGCTTGACTGCCACCAGGTATTCTGTCCCTGGTGCAGGACTCTATATTTATCAGGATTTTTGCGTACGGTCACAGCTATACAGATGTAAAAAGAACCAAGCCTGAGTAGCTATAAAAAACCCCAATTTTACAAGATTCTGCCTGTGCCTGATGACACAGAGGTACAGACACTGAAAGTTAGGGATGAATTCAACATAATTCTGAGGTCATGATTCCCAGCACGGTTCTGCATATTTTGTGTTCCCTTCTTCCTTGTGTCGGTGCCAATGCAGGTGCAAGGGCTGACAGTGGGCAGTGTGTTTCCTTGATTCCGTGATGTGCCAAACGGAGTCAGCCTCTGAAAATATGTAAACTGTCTCACTGACTGCACGAACTTGTGCCTAAGCAAAATTTATTTGTATTACCACCACTATCCATGATTTCTGCACTGTTTTTAATAGGTCACAAGTATCTGCATCTCCTAAACAGTGTATGGATAGCTGCAGCTGTTGATTAAACACTCTTAAATGGGAAATATTCTTCTTGTGTGCTTATGCCACTGTGCTACTTATGGACAACCACAGCTAAAAACACTGTTGTAGGGTCATATGAGACAAACAATTGCTTTAAATTGGAATATAATGGATTATCTATTAGAATAGGTAGAAGTAAGAAAAATCGCTGAAGCTCAGCCAACTGAACAAGTGAAAAGAGGTCCATAGGCTACCATACGGATTTATCCAACAAAGAAAAAAAGTGTATTCATATTTCAAGTAATATAAAAGCAGAAGGATGCAATTCAAGGAGTGTGTTTATATATACAACCAATTGTTCAAATGGAATAGTGTTACTATTTGCAGATAAGATTATTTCTATATTTCTTACCGTCATTGTTATATCACAGTTGACTTCTAGATATTCCCTCTCCTCTCATCCATTAGGCTAGTGTAAAGTACGGTAGAATCATGAAATGAAAATGCATCTGTTTCAGTGGCATTAAACTATTTGGTAAGTTACAGGAAAAGAAAAAAAACACATTATTTTGGATCTGGAGACACACTTAGTGGTTTTTGAAGTCTCTTCTGTGTCAACATAGTTATACGGATGGAAAGAGAATTTTATTCAGATCTTGTTCTCCTAATGAAAGTTCAAATAACAAGATTTTATTCACACTGCGAGTCCACTGCACAGTATTTCTGTTTCAGAGCTTGGAAACTGTAGGGGAGGAACAACAAACAGATTCCCTGTAGACATTAATAAGTTATAGTTATAAAGCACCAGACTCAACTCCTAAATTGTGTAATAAGCAACTGCCATGCATTAACACATTGTTCACTAACTGCTTGTAATTTGAACCTGAATGCAGAAGAAGGTATGTGTTTCCACAATGCAGTCTGCTGCACGCATGTTGTCTGCTCCATTTCGGGTGTCTCACAATACAGAAACAGAATTTCAGACTAACCAGAGAAGAAGTCACTGATTGTGACAGTTATCATCTTCAAGAACATAAGAATATTGTATTATCCACCATCATGTTATGAAGATTTTTTGACATGGAGATACATTTACTTGGAGCACTTCTCTGCTGGCACCTGATTTCACCCAAAATTTCGATGTCAGCACTCCGATGGCCCCTTCTAAAATCCACCTCCACTGGCTTTACTGGGCTTTGGATCAGAGATGGATTTTAGAAGGAGCCTTTGGAGTAAAGAGGCATCAATCACTACACTTGTCTGCACTGTACAACAATGTTGGTTGAGAGTCTCCATTCTTTCTATTCCCAGGTTCTCCTGGCTTCTAAATTTTGGGCTTTGATTTTCAATTGCACTTTTCCAGCATCATAACACAAGTTTCAGTGAAAATATAACATTTGGGTTGGCAGACTTGTTCCTTCACTAATACAAAGAAACATGCAGTTTTGTAGAAGGAGAGACAATCAGAAATGAAAGAGTTCGTAAGGTTTATATTAATTAATCTTAAATAGTCTGCAAAACTTAGAAGTCATGAAATGAAAAATATTACAGTGTAGGAAACCAGCTTTAGTGTAAAAAAGACATTATAGAAGAGATTTAGTATCTCATAGCAAAATGTCATTTGTGGTTGGGATGTATTATTGAAAATGTGGAAATAGCTTATCATCAGAAAGTGGTTTTTCTGAGGCATTAAGAAGAAATGTTCAGCTAAGTGGAAGTGGCCTGATGTTAGTATCGACTTTCCCTACATATTCTAGTGGACTTATTTGTCAGTCCTGCAGTTTTAATGAGCAGCAACACCCTGTCCTGAATAGTGGTTTTGTCTACGGTTTTAGGGAGGTAAATGCTTGTTTTATTCTTTTGAGCATAATCACTAAAGTTAGCGAAGAGCCTTTTAAAGTGCATTAAACAAGATTTAAACCTGAACTGAGGATACTTCAGGAATGTAATGTCCACGTTTAGTCTCACTAACTGGAACTTTTGCTTTTGTGGGGATTTTTATTCAGAGTGCAGTAAATGCAGCTCCAAGCCCTGGTGAAGAATGTGTTTTGACTAATTTTAGTTTTATGGGTGTCAGTTAAGAATACCATGCGCCTTGAAGTCAGAAGCTGCTTCTTTGTACTTTGCGGCCATGTAGTTAGCAGCTTGTCAACCTAGGGGGTGGTTTTCTCTGTTTGAGTTATGTCTAATGTTTATTGGAGATTTTACACCTGGACCATGAAAGCTCCCTAACAAATGCGAATCTGTTTTCAAGTGCAACATCCTCAGGATTTCTATTTGATTCTTAGGCTCCTGTGTAAGCAATAGAAGGGCACATGCCAAACCTGACAATGAATTCACAATGCAAACTAGCTAGAACTAAATCCAGATCTCCATACCTGTAATTGGAGAGGATTTTCTTAGCATTTTTTTTCTGTTCACTGACACAGTTTGCATCATATTATGTGTATGAATGCACTTTGTGTTTCCTTCAAGTATGCAAAGTGTTGCTACCAGTTTGCTGATTTCTGGTAGCCTCATACTAAAACTAAGAGGTGTCCTGAACAAAACGGAAACTCAGTTTATGGAATGTAATTTAAAGCTAAAATTTAAAGTGAAAGAAAATGCTTGTTGTGTCTGTCTCATATTTGTATGTAAATCGACTTCTTTGGTATGTTGCCAGTGTTGTGATGGTCATCTTACTTTGGCTGGGAATTTAAACAGTGAAAGTCAACAGAAAACAGAAGTTCCTTAGAAAAGGAAAGAAATAAAATTACTGAGCATCCACAGCACTATGTGAAGTACTGCGCAGGCACATCTGCCTAGCTGGGAGAGTAAAACCAGATAGAACCTGGATTCTGTGCAGGTGTATCTTTGAACGCAAACTGAACTGTTGCTGGTCCAGACCTTTTCTACTTGAACACTGCAGATTGATTTCTGGTAAAGAAGTATTTGCATCAGTTATGCTTCATTCTCGTGCTTGCAGTGTGTGCTGACTACTTGTTTATTGGAAGGCGGCAAGGATAGCTCCTGCTCCAGGCGTATGCGCTCAGCAATATGCAGGCTATTATATAGGGTACTGGTACTGCCGCAGCCAAAAAGATAATCCTAGAAAAGCCTCAGAACACAGTAACGCCATGTACCTTCAAATTCTGGGTAAATTTTGCTGTAGTATTCCTGGAACTGATATGTGGAACTCCAGTTATGAACCAGAGTACCTCAATGATATGCTCTGCATAAAGGGTGGGGGGAGGAGGATGATCAAAGGAGATGATGATCAAGGATCTTATTTCTTTGCCTTATCTAGTTCTTGTTGCTACATAAATAATGCAAATGTAAGTGCAGTCACAGGGATCCCAGCTTTCCCTCAGCTATGAATATCTTCTATTAGATTTAGTAAACTATAACAGAGACAAAAATGTCAG